>JAKSZU010000004.1:16576039-17776039 GCA_026018925.1 Tupaia tana
ACTGTAAAGCGGATGTAAACAATTTCCCACTGAAACTCACAAAACTGCCCTTACTTAAATGAGCAGGAGCACTGTCATGGTGGACAAGGACTCTCTGATGAAATTTTCCCAGTTGTTTTCCTACTAAAGCATCAGTTTACTCTCTTAAAACACTCTTATAGGGGACCAGCAGGTGGTATGGTGGTTAAGGCTCTAGATTCCCACAAGGCTGACCATGGTTCGAGTGACCATGGTTTGGGGAGCCCCAGAGGCAGCAAGCAGCTTGAGAAATATCCTGGGCACATGTGCATGCATGCTTAAAATCCTGGGAGGAGGATGGTGAAGAAGGGAGGAGGATGGGGAAGAAGAGAGGAGAGTTCTTTGGGGGACCAATAGGTGGCATGGTGGTTGGGGTGCTGGACTCCCACATGGCAACAACAGTTTGAGTCTCAGACCTGGCGGCTTGCTTCTCTCTCTCTCTGTGTCACTCACTGGTCAAATTAAAAAATAATGATGATAGATAAAGTTAAATAAATAAAAAAATATTTCTCTGTTGGTGATAAAAATGTTCTAAAATTCACTGTGATGATGGTTGCCCATATCTTTTGAGTATATTAGAAACCATTGAATTTTACACTTTCTGTGGGGGAGGGAGGGCTGTATGGTCTATGAAGTATACGTCAATATCTTTTGAGTATATTAAAAACCATTGAATTTTACACTTTCTATGGGTGGGCTGTATGGTCTATGAAGTATATGTCAGTAAAGGTGTTAGGTGGAGGGAAAAGGCCTGTTTTATAGGTCCCTGATTCCAAAATACAAAGTCTCTTCAGGAAAACCAACATGGTTCTATCAAGTCTTCCAAAGCAACCTTGGGTTTAAAGCAGAAAGAAGATAACTCTCTTAATAAAAACCCCAAGCAATGCTATCTTATCTTGATGGTCTACTAGATGACATATTTATCACATGGTTATAAGTTAAAATCCAATTCCTCAGTAATCAATTCTAATCTCAAAGTGAATAGGGAGTTAGGTACTAGAAAACCACTATTACTAAATAAAATTTCAAATAAAACCACACTAAAATACTGGAAATAAAAACATAAGACTTTATTTGAATGACTTCTTTAGTTGCTCATTATCTTGATGCCACATTAGTAATATCTGCAAAAGATAACACACATTGTATAACACTACAAATCTCTGCAGTTATTACTACAATAATGTATCAAAGAAATATTATTATAATAAAGCAGATTCAATAATGATCTTTAAAAACTATATAATAGGGGCCAGCAGGTGGCATCATGATTAAGAAAGCTGAACTCCCACATGGCCGACCACAGTTCAAGTCCTGGACCTGGTGACTTGCTTTCTCATTTTCTCTCTCACTCTGTTCCTCTCTGGTCAAATTAAAACAAATAAATAAATAAAGTTAAATAAAATAATTCTTTTTGTTTAAAAAAAAAGCTGCATAATAGACCCAATTTTAATGTCACATAATGTGCTGTGTAATATGTACCTTAGAAACAGATGGTGTTTATTAAATAAATCAGATTCATTAACACACAGAAAAATAACATCAGCCAATAGATGACATTTAACATTTAGGTTACCACTAGGGCATCTCTTGGTACTCCTCTGCCAAATGTTAACAGTAAATGAACAAATACAGTGGCCACAGCCTGAGAAAGGGGTCGGTGACTAGGCATAGAATCTTCAGTGAAGACAGTCAAACTACCCCTTTCTCCTCCACAACTTCCTGCTTCAGGCCTACTACCTAAACCAGAAAAGAGTCTAACTAAGAATCTAGAATGGAGACTGGAAAAGGGAGATGTTATCAGTATTGTATTTTGGAGACTAGCTGTAATAGCAGAGGTTGTAACTCACCCACTAATCTTAACTACTGTAAATTTCCCCAAAATAAAGAGACCATACAGAATCCTGGAGGATCTATCCCCGTATAGGAAAAATTTACTATATGAAATGAATACAAGAGTCACAGGGAGTACACTGCCCAGGTTCCTCCTTTAGGGCACAGCATTCATTCCTCTAACTGCCAGGAGGGTTGGCAGCTAGCTCTCTGTTATGTCTTCCCCCACAAGCTGCCCTCGACCAAAGTATCACAGGTTGAGTTCTCTCAGTGAGTTCCTAACATCAAGATGGAGTCCGGGATGCAATATACTTGGTATGCATCAACACCTATGAAGGACAGGCAGCAGAAGCTAGACTAAGAGGAAGAAGTCAAACTCAACGCAGGCCTGACAAAGTTCAGCCAACCAGGTATGACTTTCTGAAGCAAGTACTGCCTTTCAAAGAGTCCCATGTTAGGCTGAAAATATCGGGACCTTTTTATTCCTCACCTTGTTCAGTCATTTGCCATCTGACTCTAGAAGAGTGAGCCTTCAGGTGAAGCAGATCTCTATAGTTGAGACAGACCCTACCTCAGCTGACGAAAGCTGTCTGAGGAAGGCCCTTCCTGCAGCTAGGCAGCAGTAGTTCTTGGAAAAGGAGCTGTGTAGTTCATCTCCATCTCTACCACATCAAGAAAAATCCCCCACCCTCAGGTCAGGACACATCCAATTCCAGACAACTCTAAAGTGCTGTCCCAGCTTCAGAGCTCCCCATAGGACTGACTGAAGTTCCTTTTATAAATGCATCAAATCGGGACCAGCAGTTAGCGTAATGGCTATGTCGCTGGACTCCCACGTAGTCGACTGCGGTTCGAGTCCCGGACCCGGTGGCTTAAACTCACGCCGGGCGCGTGTGCGTGCGTGCCCAAGATCCCAAGAGGAGAATGGAGGAGAAGGGATTGCGGCGTGGCCATCCCCCCTGGGGGGTGATTTCCTGCTTTCTATCTCTCTGTCTCTCTCTGTCTGTCTGGCGAGCGCACGCGCCCTATAGCAAAAACCTCTCCAAAAAATAAATAAATAAATAAATAAATAAATAAATAAATGCATCAAATCAATCTCTCTGACCTCCTAATCTCCCTTCCCTCCCTCCATTGTAAGTTTATTCTAAAAGCACTCCTCAATAAGACTTCTGCAAGTATATTTCTATCTTCGAGTATATTTCCCAGGGAACACAACCTAAAAAACTCAGTTCCATAGGAAGATTCAATAAAGTAGCTATGACCTTCTCCGTTCAGTAACCTCATAGGATATTACTTTATCTTGGCTAGGAGAAATCATTAAAACTTCACTGTCTATGGCATAATAATGCCAAGCCACTATTCTGTTGAAACAACAACAACAAAAGCAACTTACACAGCAACATTTGGATAAGTAACAGAAAAGGAGATGAATATATCAGCAATGCCTACTCTGCAATATTTAATTAGTAAAAGTAGCAAAATATTTGGCAGCTCCACAGCCTAATGCTTAAGAAAGCCAGATTCTATCAATATAAGGCCAAACACGCAGTTCAAGTCCTGGCCCCAGTGGCTTAAAAAACACACCAGGTGCAGGAACCAGCAGATGCCATAGTGGCTACATCACTGGACTCCCATGTAGTTGACTGCGGTTCAAGTCTTAGAGCTGGTGGCTTAAATTTACGCCGGCTGCGTGTGCATGCATGCGTGCCCAGGATCCTAAGAGGAGAATGGTGGAGGAGGGATTGCAACATGGCCATCCCCCCTGGGGGTGATTTCTTGCTTTCTGTCTCTGTCTCTCTCTGTCTTTCTGGTGAGCGCATGTGGCCTGTAGCAAAAACCTCTCCAAAAAAAGAAAGAAAATGTGACCTTTTTTACTTAACTTTTCTTAAGAATTATTTTTGTTTAACTTTATTTATTATTATCATTATTATTTTTTTAACTTAAGAGACAGAGAGAGGGAAAGAAAGAAAGCAAGCCACCAGGTCCAGGATTCAAACCATGGTCAGCCACGTGGGAGTTAAGCACCCTCAACCACTACGCCACCTGCCAGCTCCATTTTTTAACTTAACTTTTTAAAACTGTGGTGGGACCAGCAGATGGTATAATGGTTACATTGCTGGATGCCCACTTAGTTGACTGTGGTTTGAGTCCCGGACCTGGAAGCTTAAATTCATGCCAGACGCATGTGCATGTGTGTCCAAAATCCCAAGAGGAGAATAGAGGAGAAGGGACTGCGGCATGGCCATCCCCCCTAGGAGGTGATTTCTCACTTTCTGTTTCTGTCTCTCTGCAAGCACACACACCTTATAGCAAAAATCTCTCAAAAATAAATAAATAAAAACTGTAGTAAAATACACATAGTTAACTTTTTTTGTTTTTTAAATTTTGCTAGAGGGTGCATGCACTCATCAGAGAAAGACAGAGACAGAGAAATGGAGAGTGAGAAATTACCCCCCCCCACACACACACACACACTCCTCTGGGAGAATAGCCATGCTGCAATCCCTTTTCCTCCATTCTCCTCTTGGGACTCTGGGCACACATGCACACATGCGTGGCATGAGTTTCAAGCCACTAGGTCTGGGATGCAAACCATAGTCACTCATGTGGGAGTCCAGCATTAACTTCCACACCATATGCTGGCCCCATTTCACACAAATTTTAAATCACTATATCATGCTATCTTATGTTCATAAAACAGTAACTGAAGCTGCAGAAATAAATTATATTGCAAAATTATAATAGAAGACTTGTGACAAGAAATATATCCTACTTTTGTGGGATAAGAGAATAAAGGCAGGCAGGAAATAGTCAGAATGGTTCAGTAAAACAAAAACCTAAGAAGCATTTCAAGAGGACGATGCAGTATACTGCAGAAAATTCTATAGAGAGGCTGAGAAGAATGGAAAAAGGATACTGTTCTTAGCAATCATGAAGTCACTGGTGACCTTTAAGAGATCAATTTTAATTTAGTGAGTGAAAGCAAAAGTCAGACTGTAAAGGCTGCAGAGGTAGAAGGAAGATGGAAGAAAGGAAGATAACAAATACAAAATACAATTTTGGAAAAGGCTATAAAAATAGCAGTGAATACTTACTCAATACATTGCACTAATATGTGCTAGTCCTTGTTCTAAGTGGTTTACATATTAAGTAATTTAACCCTACTATAAAGTAGGTACCATCATTCCATCCATCTGCAGTAGAGGAAACAGATATAGTAAGGAACCAGAATTACATGTGTGTGATAGCATGTATGTATGTGTATAAACATACAAATATACAGGATAGTTAAATAATATAATAATATAATATGAATGACAGAAAAGATCAGCAAATTTCAGAGTTTTTTCAAGATCGGAAGCCAAAGTGTGGAGAAGGATTTTAACATCAATTTATGTTGCTGATGCTTGTCAGTTATGTCAATTTATCAGGCAGGTGTAAATAGATGTAAGCAAAATAAGAACAGGCTGATTTTCTTAAAGCTATTAATGGTATAGGCTTCCATTCAATAAAGCCATAAATGAATAGGGGGAAAATGTAATTATCACCAAGACTTTCAAAGATACAGTATGTTTTCCTGCTGCTTACAGACCACAAGAAAATGGATAGACAAAATGCCATTTTGCTGATTAGCTCTATCACATATTTGTACCTAAAAGCAACAGCAATTTTAAAAAAAAATCTGAAAAATAACAAAACTATTTTTTTAAGAGAGTTTTTTTGGTGTGTGGGGCTATAGGGTGCATGTGCATGCTGGAGAGACAGAGACAGACAGAAAGCGAAAAATCACAAACACCCCCCCAGGGAGAGTGGCCACGCTGCAATCCCTTGTCTTCCATTCTCCTCTCAGGATCTTGGGCGTACATGCACGCATGCCTAGCATGAGTTTTAAGCCACCAGGTCTGGGATTGGAACCACTGTCGACTATACGGGAGTCCAGCAACGTAACAATTACACCATCTGCTGGTCCCTACCAAAACTATTTTAAAGCCAGAAAGTTATAGTTTATTTTTTGGGGGGGCAGGGGAGGATTTATGGGACCAGAAGGTGGCATAGTGGTTAAGGTGCTAGACTCCCACATGTCCAACTGCAGTTCGAGTTCTGGACCTGACAGCTTGAGAATCATGCAGAGGTGTGTGTGTTGTGTGTGTGTGTGTGTGTGTGTGTGTGCGCGCGCGCACGCGTGTGCGCAGAGAAAAGGATAAGAGAAGGGACTGCAATGTTGCTACCTCTCCCAGGGTGGGTGATTTCTCATTTTTCCTCTCACTGTCTTGGTCTATGTCCACGGTGTGCTCTATGGCAAAAAACCTTAAAATAAATAAATAATTTTTTCAAAAAATTAGTATCTGGTAATATTTCTGTACCCTCCTGCCTACCAATATTATCTCTTTGATTTAAAAAAATGTATTTATTTATTTAATTCCACTTATTATTTTTTAATTTGACCAGAAGAGAGAAAGAAAAGGAAAGTGAGAAAGCAAGCCACCAGGTCTGAGACTTGAAATGAGGTAGGCCATGTGGAGATCCAGCACCTTTTTTTTTTTTTTTTTAAGAATTATTTTTTATTTTAACTTTATTTATTATTATTATCATTATTATTTTCCAGTTTGATCAGAGAGAGACAGAGAGAGAGAGAGGAAGTGAGAAAGCAAGCCACCAGGTCCGAGACTTGAACCGTGGTCAGCCATGTGGGAGTCCAGCACCTTTAACCACCATGCCACTTGCCGGCCCCGGAGATCCAGCACCTTTAACCAGCACACCACCTGCTGGCCCCCCTCTTTGAATCAACAATGCACCAGATTATAGAGCATATGAAACATTAATACAGAAGGAATTTCATGAAAGCCAATCTAATTTGTAGACAGGAAGCAATGTTCTCAATCTTTATTACAATATCAGACAGAATTTTAACACTTATTATAAACAGAATTATATTAAAATACAGCAATATATCCAGTTGTCACTATTCTTCCAGTTAATTACCTCTTACTCTTTGCCCCCATAGTAACTACCTCTATTATAACAAAACATGTGTTAAATGCTATTTTTATGTGTATCCTACAGTAAACTCTATATTCCTTAAATACAGAAATTATGGCCTATTTTGAACAAAACAATTATGTTTTATAAATGAGTGAATAAACATAAAGAAATTAGAGCTTGGCATTAAATAACACAAATATTTTTTATGACAATGACAATGAAAAACAATTTCCATATTTTGGAATAAAATTTACAAAATGCAGAAAAAACAATCTATAAAAATAAAATAACAATTCTCTTTAAGATCCATCAATAAACCTAAAGGGGTCAGCAGGTGGCATGGTGGTTAAGAGTGCTGGACTCCCACATGGCCAACTGCAGCTTGAGTCCTGGACCTGGCAGTTTGCTTTCTCACTTTCTCTCTCTCTCTCTCTCTCTCTCTCTCTCTCTCTCTCTCTCTCTCTCTCATTGTGTCCCTCTCTGGTCAAATTAAAATAAAATAAATTAATTAATTAAGTTAAATAAAATAATTTTAAAAAATAAATAAGTAAACCTAAAGACAAGTGAAACAGAATAGATAAAGGTTGAAAAGAAAGTTGACATGGTCCAATACATCTGTGTAATAAAAATTACATAATGTTTTGCTTGGCAAGAATAGTTTAGAAACACTGATAACATTGGACTAGCTCCAAAGCCTAATGGTTGGGGGAGCCAGATCCCACTTAGCTGACAATGGTTTGAGAAACATGCCAGAGACATGTACATGCATACCCAGAATCCCAACAAGATAGAGAAATAGAGAAAGGATTGCCACAGACACACCCCACTGAGGGGTACCCCCACCACCCCCAGCATATGTGCATACACTCTGTCAATTTTTAAAAGTTACTTAATTTTATTATTATTATTTTGTTAAATTCACTATAGGGTGCATGTGCTCACCCTAGAGAGAAAGTGAGAAAGCAAGCCATAAACTGCTAGGTCTAGAACTCAAACCGCACTTGGCCATGTGGGAGTCTAGCACTTCAACCACCACACCACCTGCTGGTCCCTCTCTCTGTCAACTTAATAAAAAAGAAAAACATTAATAACACTAATAAAGGTGATCAATTTTCCTAGGGCACCATTTCTCAATCTGGCTGCACATAAAACTACCTAGGAACTATTTTAAAATTCTAAAATTTGGTCGTCATTCTCAAAAGTTTCTGACTTTGAGATCAGCAGATGGTGTAGTGGTTACATCACTGGACTCTCATGTAGTTGACAGTGGTTCGAGTCCCGAACCAGTGGCTTCAAATTCAAGCCAGGAGCATGTGCATGCATACCAAAATCTCAAGGGGAAGATGGGAGAGAAGGAATTATGGTGTGGGGGCACCCCCTTGGAGTGTGATTTCTCACTTTGTGTCTCTCTGGTGAGCACACACATAGCAAAAAACTCTCTCTCAAAAAAAAAAAATCTGACTTAATTTATTTCGGTTGTATCCTGGGTATGATTTTATGTTTTTGCCATAGGGTACATGTGCTCACCAGAGAGAGAGTGAGAGGGAAAGTGAGAAGTCCCCCAGGGGGGATGACCACACCACAATCCCTTTTCCTCCATTTCCGTCCTGGAATTTGGGGCACACATGCACATTCTCCTGGCATGAGTTTCAAGTCACCAGGTCCAGGACTCAAATCGCAGTTGGTCATGTGGGAGTTTAGCATCTTAACCACCATGCTATCTGCTGACCCGAGTATGGTCATTTTTTAAACCTCCCTAGGTGATTTTAATATGAAACCAAGATTGGAGCCCACAAAACTTTGTTTTAAAAAACAAAATTTTGGGACCAGCAGTTAGCGTAATGGCTATGTCATTGGACTCCCACATAGTCGACTGCGGTTCGAGTCCCGGACCCGGTGGCTTAAACTCACGCCGGGCATGTGTGCGTGCGTGCCCAAGATCCCTGGAGGAGAAGGGACTGCGGCGTGGCCATCCCCCCTGGGGGGTGATTTCTCACTTTCTATCTCTCTGTCTCTCTCTGTCTATCTGGAGAGTGCACGCGCCCTATAGCAAAAAAACCTCTCCAAAAAAAAAAAAAAAAAAGAAAAAAAAATTTTGACATATAATTTATATCCAATAAAACTTATTGATTTATGAAAACAATCAGATTAAATCTTAACAATAAAGACAGTCGTAGGACTAGCAGGTGGCATAGTGGTGAAGGTGCTAGACTCCCACATGGCCGACCATGGTTTGAGTTCCAGACCTGGCATCTTGCTTTCTCTATCTTTCTCTCTCTCTCTGGTCAAATTAAAGAATAATAATTAATTAATTTAATTAAATAATTCCTTAAAATAAATAAATAAAGTCACATAATCACCACCACCATCATGATCTAGAACATTTCCATCAGCCAAAAAAGTTTCCTCATGCCTGTTCCCCTTGTCTCTAGTGACCAGTGACCTATTTTCTGTCACTGCAGCTTTGGCCTTTCTAGAACGTCATATGTACAGAATTGTACTATGTGTAGTCTTTTGTGTCTGACTTCTTTTACTTAGCATAATGCTTTACAGATGCACTCAGGTTGCAGTCTATCAGCAGTTTGTTCTTTTGTTGCTGTTGCTCTTAATTTGCTAGAGGGTGTAGGTGCTGGCTATCGAGAGAGAAAGAGAATGAGAAAGCACTCCCGTGGGGGATGGTCACACTACAATCCCATCTATTCCATTTCTCCCTTCTTTCAGAATTTTGGGCAGGCATGTACACATGTCCTATGTGTTTCTCAAGCTCCACAGTCCAAGATTCTCAAGCTCCACAGTCCAAGACTTAACCATGTAGATGGCCATAAGGGATCCAGCTACCTTATCCACCACGCCTCCAGCTGGCCCTCATTTGTTCTTTTTAATTGCTGAATAGTTTCCATTATATGGATATATGATGATTTCTTTATCTATTCACCCATCTGATATGCATCTAGATTGTTTGCAGTTTGGGGCTATTATGAATAAAGCTACTATAAATATTCAAGTACAAGTCTTTATTTTTGGGGGGAGAGATTTTTTTACCAGAGAGACAGGGAGAGATAAGAGAAAAAGTGAGAAGTCACCCCCTGGGGGGAGATGGCCATGGGACAATCCCTTCTCCTCCATTCTCTTCTCAGGATTTTGGGCATGCACACAAACATGCCCAGTGTGAATTTTAAGCCACCAGGTCTAGGACTCAAACAGCAGTTGACTACGTGGGAGTCCAGCAATGTAGCCATTATACCATCACCTGGTCCCCAAATACAAATCTTTTTTTTTTTAAGAATTATTTATTAAATTTGATCTTGAGTCGGAAGTTGCTTTCGTTGCCCCTTTCGGAAGCGGTTCCTTAGAGTAGTTTGCTGTCCCTGTCCCTGAATGTTAGTGAAGGGTGAGAGAAGCGCTCCCTGGCTATGGGGAACTCCAGGGAGCCGCACTGTTGTGGGAGCAGAAATACAGAGGGATCTCGGGCGGCAGGAATAAGTTCCTGAAGCCATCGGGTCCAGGACTTGAACGACGGTCGACTACATGGGAGTCCAGCGACATAGCCATTACACTAATTGCTGGTCCCTAAACAACTCTTCATTTATTTCTGAGATCATTTTGGAGACCCTGAAGTCAACTTGGAACCAACAGTGCTTCAAAATATTTTGTCTTGGGGCCAGCAGGAGAGGCAGGAGGGGACAGAACGGGCCTTCTTCAAGAGACAGACAGTTGCATGGCTCCTGCGATCTAGCCATTTTGGGAAAAAGGAAGATGTCCCACTGATAACTGGGCCTCCAGCATACAAAACTCATGTGATTGAACTTCCAAGTTTGGGAAGTAACTGACCATCCACCAGATGATTAGAAATCGCTGCAGGACCACAAGAAATATGGGGAAGCAGGAAAATACCTCTCCCACAAGGGAAAAGCATAGCTCCTCTTCATCCACAGACAGTTCAATGGAAATCATGGAAATGTCTGATAAAGAATTCAGAACATTCATAATGGCAAAGCTAACAGAGATGGAAGAGAAGAGAGACAAGGAACTGCTGAAGAGGAAGGAGAAAGGAGTTGAAGGGTTCCAGGAGGTGAGGAAATTCATGCAAGATCTAAAAGAGGAATTTCACACTTTACAAAAGAATCAGATGGAACTGTTAGAGATGAAGGCTATAAAACAAGAAGTCAAAATCTCCCTTGAAAGTATTAAAAGCAGACTAGATCATACAGAAAATAGAATCTCTAATGTAGAAGAGAAAATGGCTGGCCTAGAAAAATCCACCATGAAGACTGAGAAAATGGCCCCAAAATTTGAGAATAATATGCGAGAAGTACTAGATACAATTAAACGTCCAAACATCCGGATAATAGGCATCCCAGAAGGTGAAGAGACTCATAAGGGTATTGATAATCTATTCCATGAAATCTTGCAAGAAAACTTTCCAAACCTAGAGAGGCACTCAAAGATTCAGTCCCAAGAAATACAGAGGACCCCAAATAGAATCAACCCAAGAAGATCTTCTCCAAGACACATTATAGCCAGATTGACCAAAACCACAAAGACAAGATACTAAGACTGGCAAGAGACAAAAGGCCAAGTTACCTACAAAGGGTATCCCATCAGACTAACGGCAGACCTCTCATCGGAAACAATGCGAGCTAGGAGAGAATGGGAAAATATATTCAAAGTATTAAGGGAAAAGCAATTTCAACCAAGAATTCTGTACCCAGCAAGGCTATCATTCATTTGGGAAGAAAAGACACGGACTTTCCCAGATAAACAAAACCTGAAAGAATTTACCAGCACCAGACCAGATCTCCAAGAAGTTCTTAAGGGAGTGCTATGTCAGTAAAATTAAATGTAGACACACAGAAATAGAGTTCAAAAATTAAGAAAATGGGCAATTTAATTGTAGGGACAAAGTCTGGAATTGAGTATTATATCCCAGAGTTCAATCTGGAAGATCGTACCTCAACAGTAACAGAAGAAAGATTAAGTAAATGAGTCTGAACTGATGAAACAGCATGCTGTGACTTGACTAAGATATTGCTGCTTTTCTTCTAAGCTTTGTTGTCCGGTTTTAAGGATCTTTATCCTGTCTTGAGCTGTCAATAGATTAATGTACCTACTATTTGAACAAAATACTAACCTGTTTCTAGGCCTCAAGTTTCAAGGAAATATCCTTACCAGTTCAAAACTGCCTTTCTTGAAACCACCAGCTGAACTCGCTATTGAAAGTAATTAGATTACTTATGATATTGTGTGGTCAACAAAATGTTGGGGGAAAAGGAATTGAAGACAACTGTAGACAGCAGAGATAGTGTAATAAGTGAGTGGAATAGGGCAGAGGGTCAGACATGGGGTAAAAAACATATATATATGAAAGTAGTAATGGAATTTTATGGATGATAACATGCATGATTAAGCCACTATGCAGTTTACTCTAGAGGGGAAACCACATTTAGAATGTTGTGATGATGCTCAGGGAATGAATGTAAATTAAAAAAAAAAATTTTCAGAAAAAAAAATACTAAAACTGTTACCAAAATTTAAAGAAAAAACTGTGTATTTGATGACCACAGTAAGCTATATAGCCCCAGCTAGGTACTATTTTATAGTATGTTCATTCTACTCACTGAGGTTTATGCCTAAAGTCAGACATGAGTTCTTGTGTATGTATATATCAGCTGTGCTTACTATTGCAAATATTAGACAAATTAAGTTCATTAGCAAATCAATTAAATGGGGGGGAAAGGCACAGAAAGCAATCATGGATACCAGAGACAATGGGAGGAGGGTTGGACAGGGTAGAGGATTAGGGATAGGGAATCAAGGATGGCAAAAAAAAAAAAAGCAAAATATACAAGACATAAGAAATGGAAAATTGTTTGTTGATAACATGTATGTTGATGTGCTTGACTGAGCCAACAGACAGTGTATTTTGGATGGAAAATTCATTTTGTATACTGTAATGATGTATAGCGTATTAATGTTAAAAAAAGAAAAATAAATAAAAAAAGAATTATTTATAAAATTTTATTTATTCATTCACTTATTTTAATTTGGTCAGAGAGAGACAGAGAAAGAGAGAAAGAGAAAGTGAGAAAGCAAGTCACCAGGTCTGGGACTCGAACCATGGTCAGCCATGTGGGAGTGTCCCGCGCCTTAACCACCACACCACCTGCTGGTCCCCAGTACAAGTCTTACTATGCACATATGTTTTCATTGCTCTCAGAAGTAGGGTTGCTGAGTCTTATGTAAGCTAACTATATGATTAAATTTTTAAGAAATTGTTTTCCAAAGCAGCTGTACCATTTTGCATTTCCATCAGGAATATGTGAGTTGCTCCATACCCCTGTTAGTACATGATATTGTCAGTCTTTTTGTTTTGAGCCAGTCTATTAATAGTGTACATAGTATACATATCACCTTGGGTTTTAATTTGCATTTTTAAGAACTAAATGAAAATAACCAAACAAACAACTGTACGTAAAGCAAGAAAACTAGGGTCAGTGGGTGGCATAGTGGCTAAGGTGCTGGACTCCCACATGGCCAACTACAGTTCAAGCCCCTGACCTAGTGGCTTGAAACTCATCTTTCACCACTAAAGGATATGATAGTTAATGCCTTGATGTTTAATATGCATTGTTCAAACAAGAAAAATAAACTGTTTCATGTAGGCATACATAAATTTCCAGCTTTTCCACTATACAATTTAGATCTGTACTCACACTTCAATAAAAAAGTTTAAAACTTTCTAAAACAGAGATAACCTCCACAATAAAACCTACTATCTTGGGGCTGGTATGTGGTGTGAGGGTGAAGGGTGCTGGACTCCCACATGGCAGACCGCAGTTTAAGTCCTGGATCTGGCAGCTTGCTTCTCTCTCTCTCGTTCTCGCTCTCCCTCTGTCCCTCTCTGGTCAAATTAAAATAAATAAATAAAGTTAAATAAAATCATTCTTTAAAAAAAAAAAAACTATCTTTAGTTTATCCATTATCCTTAAAATCCAAAGTCTTATCTTTGAGAATGTCACCTTTAATAAGAATTCATTTAAAGCTTTCATTTTAATGAATTGGTAAATTACTATTCTTTACACAAAAGAGATGGTCAACATAGAAAATATACCAATGTTTTAACATTCGTATTACTTAATACTATCATTGTATACACAAGTCTGGAGTTCTCTCCCTACTTTCTAATACTATAGTCAAAAATCAGGCTTCACTGTGTGCCTTTCTTCTTCTCTTCAGTTTTACAACATTGAGGAGAGTCCACTCTTAACACATTAACTTAATAAACACATTTCATATTAAGATGGAAGAGGGTGCACCAGTAAAACGCTATATTCTGTAAAGCTGACCCACATGGGAAGGTTCTTGGTTCATGTCTGGGACCACCTTGTGTGGATGTAGGGCACACACATGCCCATGTCCAGATCTAGCTGAGTCTTGGGGTGCATCGCAACACTAAAACTCTATTGGAGTGCATTTCTCTATCTATCTCTCTGGTTGTAGAAGAAATGAATAAAAGAGGGTACCAGTGCTCACTAGGGAGAGAGAGAGAGAGAAAGAAACTTTCCACAATGGAAGGTATCCAACACCATAATCCCTTGTCCTCCATTTTTCCATCCCATTAGGATTTTGGCCACACAGGCACATGCACTTATGGGACTAAGATTCAAATCATAGTTGGCCAATAGGATCTGGCTCCCTTAACCACTGAACTACTAAACAACACTTGAAAAAAAAAATTAGTAAGATGTGTGTGTGAGGCTTTGGGATAAAGGCAAAGGGAAAAACTCATTGGTCAAAAACAAGCAATACCTTTAAAACTTGATACATTTCTTTTTTTCTTTTTTCTTTTTTTTTTTTTTTTGAGAGGTTTTTGCCATAGGGCGTGTGTGCTGCCAGACAGACAGAGAGAGACATAGAGACAGAAAGTGAGAAATCACCCCCCAGGGGGGATGGTCACGCCACAATCCCTTCTCCTCCATTCTCCTCTTGGGATCTTGGGCACGCACGCACACGCGCCCGGCGTGAGTTTTAAGCCACTGGGTCCGGGATGCGAACCACAGTCGACTACATGGGATTCCAGCAACATAGCCATTACGCTAACTGCTGGTTCCCAAAACTTGATACATTTCTATGCTAAAAATGTTACCACTTATCCCCTAAAGGAACACAGCTGCTTCTGTGAGGGATTAATTTAAGTATAAATTAAGTCACTGGGACAGCAGGGGACATGATGGTTAAGGTACTGTACTCCCACATGGATGACGGAGATTCAAGTTCTGGATCTGATGGCTTGCTTTTTCACTTCCTCTCTCTCTCCCTGTCTCCCTGATAAGGAATGTGCCCTATAGCAAATTTTAAAATAATAACAATAAAGTTAAATAAATAATTTTAATTAATTGTACCCACATGAAGCTTTATTATGATTTTATCTATTCTAACTTATGCATGATACTATAAAGCTTTTTAGGTGCAAATATCTTCTGTTCCCTCAAACAATAAAGACAAAAAGAAAGTATATATAAAACTAAACAACTGGGGCCACAGGGGGCATGGTGGTTAAAGGCACTGGACTCCCACATGGCCCACCACAGTTCAAATCCTGGACCTTATGACTTGCTTTCTCACTTTCCCTTTCTCTTTCTGTGTGTCTCTCTGATCGAAATGCTGGAAAATAATAATAATAAACAAAAGTTAAATAAAATAATTCTTTAAAAAAAACTGAACTGTAATATTTGTGATGTTATATTTACTATAGAAAAATTTCATGGGGCCGGCAGGTGGTATGGTGACTAAGGGCACTGGACTCCCACATGGCCGACCACGGTTCGAGTCCTGGACCTGATGGCTTGCTTTCTCACTTTCCATCTCTCTGACTCTCTCTCATTCTGTACCACTCTGGTCAAATTAAAATAAATAAATAAAATTTAAAAAAGAAAGAAAAATTTCATAAACATGTTTATTAATAATATAAAAGTGTACATAATTATAAATTTATTATTTGGTGTTTAAGTTATGAATAACTTCCTGAAATAGATCTCTTCTTATTGTTACTGACTTCATAATTGTACCTCTTCTATATAAAGTAGAACTCAGTATTGTGGCTCTAGTCTTTTTTTTTTTTTTTAAGAATTATTTATTTTTTTATACTTATTTAATTTGACCAGAAAGAGAGAGAAAGGGCAAGTAAGAAAGCAATTCACCAGGTCTAGGACTCAAACTGGTCAGCCATGTAGGAGTCCAGCTCCTTAACCACCACACCACCTGCTGGCCCCATCGCTCTAGTCTTGAAAACTCTCCAAAGACAAATTATGTGCTTACTAAAAATACAGGAGATGGTTAAAGTCACCTATAAGAATCTATTAAAGGGACCAGCAGATGGTATAATGGCTACGTCACTGGACTCCCACATAGTTGACCACGGTTCTAGTCCCAGACTCAGTAGCTTAAACTCACATTGGATGTGTGTGCATGCATGCCCAAGATCCGAAGAGGAGAATAGAGGCGAAGGGACTGCAGAGAGGTCTTCCCCGCAGGGGGTGATTTCTCGCTTTCTGGCTCTCTCTCTGGTGAGCGCATGCGCCCTATAGCAAAATCTCTCAAAAAAAAAAAAAGAAAGAAAGAAAGAAAGAAAGAAAGAAAGAAAGAAAGAAAGAAAGAAAGAAGGAAAGAAAGAAGGAAAGAAAGAAGGAAAGAAAGAAAGAAATGTATTAAAACTTTCTGAACAGGGGCCAGCAAGTGGAATAGTGGTTAAAGCGCTGGACTCCCATGATTGATTGTGATTGACCGTGATTCAAGTCTCAGACTCGGCAGCTTGAAACACACACTAGGCACATGTACGTGCATGCCCAAAATCCTTAGAGGAGAAGGGACTGTTGTATGGCCATCCCTCTGGGAGGTGATTTCCCAATTTTCTGTCTCTCTGTATCTCTCTGTCTCTCTGGCAAGTGCATGCGCCCTATAGCAAAACTCTAAAAAAAAATTCTGGACAAATATTGGGTCATCAGAAAAGTCATGACACATTTTTGCATTAAAAAACAAAACAAGGGACCAGCAGTTAGTGTAATGGCTATGTCGCTGGACTCCCACGTAGTCGACCGCGGTTTGCGTCCCGGACCCGGTAGCTAAAAACTCACGCTGGGCGCGTGTGCGTGCGTGCCCAAGATCCCAGGAGAAAGGAGGAGAAGGGATTGTGGCGTGGCCATCCCCCCCAGGGGGGTGATTTCTCGCTTTCTGTCTCTCTCTGTCTGTCTGGCGAGCGCACGTGCCCTGTAGCAAAAACCTCTCAAAAAAAAAAAGGGTCGAAATCTTAAAACTACTAGTAAATTATATTTGTCTTAGTCTTATACTGCAGACTCCTAAGTATTTTCCCAGCGTTTATACTGTTATTTCCACCAGCCTCTAGAACAAAATAAAAATGCAGTTGTTTAAAACTCAACCCTGTTACCTTCCTAATATTGGGAGAGCAGACTATAAGTCTATGGACACAGCTTCAAACTTCAGATGTCCATGAAAAAACTAATTTGCAATTTCCCCCTTTTAAAAGGAACAATACTTCTGATTCCGTACTGTTAAATAAAAGAAATATATCCTTTGAGCATAACAAACCTATAGCATTCCCATTTGTTTACATCAAGCCAGGAAAGTTTTAGTTCAGACTCAAAATCTAAAATTTTCTACAGAGTACCTGCTTTTCAGAGTCCACAAATGCTCATACCAGATTCTATGTGAAAAATAATCGGAAGCTACTGAATTCAATCTACCTACTCCTGGTTTAAGTTTCTGCTGTTCATTTATTTTCTTCCAAAATTTTCATTCTTCGTTGTGTTTTGTTTTTTTTTTTCATTTAAATTCTCTTATGACTCCCTTCTTCAAAAGGTTGTTAAGAGAAATACCTCAACTTCTCTCCCTTTCTAAAGCATCAGCCTTCATTTGCCTCCCAGTTCTGAGGTTATTATATGGCTTAGAAAGAGTAAGAAAATATGTAAATCTCTTAATCAGTACCACTTAGCAAATAAATATAATTTGAAGTAAGGTTATAAATTAAAGAACATGAATACTATCTTGCTATATACAAATAACTTCCTCATTCATCTCTTGGCAATATTTTTATAAAACATATCACCTAGATGAAGTCACACATTCATAATTTTAAGTTTAGGAGATGAGGGAATAAGTCTCTAGTGTGACAAAGTGATTCATCCCAAAGCACAGAACTCAAAATGATGAGACTATGCTTCTTTTCTATACTTAATAACATAAATTAAGGTCAGAAAAATAAAGATCACACAGCTTGCATTCCTAAATAGCATTACCTAAAAATGACTAATTCTCTTATCTTCTTTGAAATCTAAGGTGAATCAGAAAATATACGTTAGTGTCTTTTCTCAAGGTCCCTGAAACTGTAGGACTCCATCACCCCATAAGCACACCAACTATCATAACAAGGAATATCTGATTCACACATGATCTGTCCGGATCATCTGCAAAATCTGATTTCATTCAGAACTTGACATTTTAGTCACTTTAAATATAGATACCGCTTTAGAATTCCTCTTCCTCCTCCTCTCCCTCAAGTTTGAAATTTTTTTTTTTTGAAAATTCTTTTCAAATCCATCTGACTCTAAAATGATCATTTAAATGGACTCTCTTTCTATTTAAAATACTTTAAACAACAATCTTTTTTTTTTTTTTTGGAGGTTTTTGCTATAGGGCGCGTGCGCTCGCCAGCCAGCCAGAGAGAGACAGAGAGACAGAAAGCGAGAAATCACCCCCCCAGGGGGGATGGCCACACTGCAATCCCTTCTCCTCCGTTCTCCTCTCAGGATCTTGGGCATGCACGCACATGTGCCCAGCGTGAGTTTTAAGCCACCGGGTCCGGGACGTGAACTGCGGTCGACTACATGGGAGTCCAGCGACATAGCCATTACGCTAACTGCTGGTCCCTTAAACAACAATCTTAACTGATGTAAATTCATAGAAGGATTAAAGTTTACAGGCTAATAGAGAAATGCCTACATTCATTTTCATGTTTTCAATATTTCAGTATTAAAGTTGTACATCTTTTATTACCTGCTTACTCAATTCATTCTTTAGAAAATATTCACAAACACACCAAAGACTAACTTCTTACAAATAAAACTTTTTCAATGCACTGTCATTGTAGTGTGGCACAGAATAAATTGACATTTCACCTTTGCAAAACAAATTGTGGTATGCTGTTGTTTTAGTAAGAAACATAGGATTTAATGAGTCCCAATAACCAGAAGCAGATTACCTTTTATTAAACACCACAATGTACTACTCTTCAAAGGAAAAAAAAATTCAATTATGATTGACTGACCTGGGAAGAGAGCTAGAGATGCTTCAGATTTGTGTGTTATGTGTGTGTCTGCGCTTGTTTAATTCTAAAACAACCTCTCTCCAACTCCTTTCAAAAATCAGTATTTCCTTCAATAAATATGAATGTGTACTATACAATAAAATGCATAAAGATCATGCTTACTTTCAGAAGGCTATAATAATTCAAGTAGGAAAAACAAATAGTGTTAATTTTCCACATAGCAAGTCAATGTTAAACAATGTCATTTTTCTCCTTTTCTCCCTAACCACTCACAAATCAAGGGCACTGTATTTATGTATTAAAAAGATTAACAAACTGACCAGAAGCTATGGAGCAGGAGTAAAAGAAAACCGTTTTTCATATTCACACAAACAAAAAGATAAAACAAAAGCAAATACGAAGACTTGTTAAATGAGAAGCATTTGAAAAACCCAACGTGACCAGCTTTTGATTTACCCTAGTCTGACAAGGAAGACAAACCCCACCCCCACTCCAGATTGTGTGGCTTTTTTTTTTCCTTGGGTGGGGGTGTGGAGAAGAGACGCTGTCACATTTCCATCTTCCGTTATTGTTAGTCTGCAGCCTAGATTCCCAAGCATCACTGGTCCAGGGAGGTAGAATAGTAAAGAAGACAATTAAAAACTGTCTGAAATGCACATCTTTTGTTGTTTTTTTTCCAGTGTTAAAGTTAATTACATCCAGGTTCAGGCAGCTAGGACTACAGATTGTCTCTGACAGCCAGTCCCTCAAACACTCCAAGACCAACTACTCCACGTTCACTAACAATCCTCTCCTCTCTAAACTTGAATCACAAAAACGCATTTCTGAAATTATTACATCCCAAACGGCATAGATATCTCCCCATCTTCTTTGCCGTTGGTGCGGGGAGCAAGTGAAGAGTAAAAAAAGATGATTGGTTCTTCAAACAAAAAGAAATGAGGGTAGAAGACCAGTGGGGGAAAGAGCAGGAGTGGACCCGAATGGAATGTTGAGAAAAGTTTTTTCAGTGACTTCTCGTCCCTTGGCAGGGGTACAGGAGTTGGGCCGAAAGCCGCGATGTCGGCCCAGGGCTCCCGCAGAGAGGAGGCACCTGCGGAAGAGGAGGCCGGGGGACCGGAGTGGAGTCGGGAGAGCACCTACCGACTTGCAGCACGTTCTCCACGGAGCCGCTGTCCAGCAGACGGATGCCCCGGCGGAACGGCAGCCCCTCGCCGCCGCAGCCGGCCCCGCCGGCCCCAGCGCCCAGCCCCGGGGACGCCCCCGCCGCGGCGGTCCCGGGGGCGGAGCCGGTCGGAGCGGCGGCCCCGGGGGGTGGCGGCGGCCCCTCCTCGGCCGGCGAAGCCCCCGCGGCGCCGCCAGCCGCCCCCGCGCCGGGGCCGCCCCGGTACTGGAAGCTGGAGTACATGCAGATCTCCCGCTCATTCCGCGGGAAGGACCAGTAGACGATGCGGCGCTGCACCGGCTCCGGGATCCGCTCGAAGCGCTCCTCCACCCTCTCGTACGCCCACTTTTCCGCCACGGTCTTGGCGGCGCAGTCCAGCAAGGACTCGGGCTGCAGGTGGGGGCGGGCCCCGGGGACCAGGCAGCCGCTGCCGACGCCCCCGACCCCTACGCCTGCAGCCCCGGGCGACCCGCGAGGGTGATGAGCCTGAGGGCTGGGCCACGAGCACAGCCGCTTGGCCGGAGAGACCGGCGGCGGCGAGAGCAGCTCCTCTCGCTCACCTCCTTCCGCCATTGCTGGGGACTGACTGACTGACTGACTGAGGCGGCGGCGGCGGCTCGGGCTGCAGCGGAGACCCCGGCCACGGCCACGCGCCCCGCGCAAGCGCCCAGCGGCGGCGCCGGGGGGGCGGGGCGAGCGAACCCGCGAGCCCGCCGGCCCGAGTGGGTTGCTTGGGCCGGTCCCGTGCGCGCGCCTGAAGACCAGCGCGAGGCGGCGCGCGCTGTCCGGGCCGCCGCGGGCGCGAGGAGGGGCGGGAGCGAGCGTAGGCCCGCGGCGCGCTCCAGGCGCAGGCAGCCCCGAACGCGCGCCGAGCGCTCGCGCCGGCCGACAGCCGCCCAGCGTGCAGGAGCGTCCGCAGCCGGGCCGGTCCTCGCGCCTCCAGCCCACCTGCCTCCCCGCCCGAGAGAAACCGACCGTGTGGCCAAGTGCAATGGCGGGGCCACGAGCCATGCGGGGAACCGCCTCCGTCAAGTAGCAGGATGAGGGGCTCCAGAAGAGAAAAACTGAAAATCAGGCTCCGGCTGTAGACAGACGTACGGGAGACTTTCACAGCGGGGCGGAGAGCTGGCAGAAAGATGCTGGGAAGGAAGACAGACGCTAGAAAAACTCCAGAAAGTTCCAGTGATGAAAACTTACCTCGCGCCACAACCATGTGGTTTGATCAAGTCGGTGATTCCCCCCTCCCCCCCGAAAAAACGGGGCAAAGTCGCACCGGCCCCTGACGGGACAATCGGGCGCCACGGCGGCGGCACCTCATGGGGTTTTGGAGTTTGGCACCTTGCATCCTAGGAAACAAAACACTTTTTGTGTGTTTTTTGATAGAGCTCTCTGATCCCCTGCCTCCAGTCTAAATTAGGGCTTTCATGTTTTCCTCATTTGGCTCAGTCTTCCGCACTTTGGTTTTAGCGCAAGTTTTCCACACAGTTGTATAATATTTGTGTCAAGTCTGACCGCCCAACTGACTAAAATCCATGAGAGGGAGGATCTTGTCTATCTGCTCACTATCATTTTTCCTCTCCCTGGCAAACAGTACTCAAGAATAGTAACTTCGCTAACTCTCCCACAAACAACACAGAATTGTAAATGATAGTGTCTTGCTTTGTCAAAAAAAAAAAAAAAATCATATTATTTCAGAATCTGCTGACAAACGAATCTCTACAACTTTAGCATGTTCAAGAACTATGTTAACAGAGTTTCCATGGTCGAGTTTGCCCTTCAAAATGAATGAGTTCTAGAGTGTAGTATTAAGAATAAGAAGAGAGTAAATGGTTGGAGACAGACGAGCCAGAGTGGTTTGGTTTTGCTGTTATCTCAGGATTAAAGAGCAGAGGCTACAGAGTCAGAATAGAGTGTGAATCATACTTGGTACTTGTGTGATGCTATGACTCAGTTAAATCATTTGTAAAGGGAGCTGGTAATCTCTACATGTAACTAATAAGAATTGGAAATAATTCAAATCAAGTGCCTATTCAATATAGTAGGTACTCAATATGTTTTTTAAAGAATTATTTATTTATTCATTCATTTATTATTTGACAGACACACACGGGGTGGGGAGGGGGAGGGGAGGGGAGTGAGAAAGTAAGCCACCAGGTCTGGGACTCCAATTGTGGTTGGCCATATGGGAGTGTCCAGCACATTGTGGTGGTTGGGGCCCTGGAATCCCACACAGCCAACTATGGTCAAGTCCTGGACCTGGTGGCTTGAAACTCACGGCAGGTGCTAGTGCATTGGTGACCACGTGGCATAGTTGTTAAGAGCACTGGACTCCCACATGGCTGACCATGGTTTGAGTCCTGGATCTGGTGGCTTGCTCTCTCACTTTCCCTCTCTCTCACTTTCTCTCTCTCACTGTCCCTATCTGGTCAAATTAAAATAAATAAATTTAAATAAAATAATTCTTTAAAAAAATACTTACCTAATAAAATTTTCATAATTAATATATATGAATTGCATAGAATGGTAACCAGCACATGGTAATTACTCAATAAATGTTAGCTGTTACTTATGTATTTATTTAATGATGGCCATTGAGGTTTCCGGTTTTTTTTAATTATTATTACAAACAGTGGCTCAATGAATATTAGTGCTTCAATTAACATCTTCATCTGTATATCCTTATGCATGTATTCTAGAATTTTTGTCAGGTATATAGCTAGAATGAAATTGCTAATTATAGGATATAAACACTTTCAGTTTTACTAAATGCCACTAATTTGAGTTCCAATACAACTGTACTAATCCATTAGTTCTCTAATGCTGACTAGCAAATTACTACAAAATTTTGAAATTTCAAACAACAATAATAATTTATTTCACAGTTTATATACATAAGAAATTTGGAAACAATTGGTTGTGTGGTTCTGGCTCAGGATCATCAATGAAGTTGGCTGAGGCTGCAATCATCTGAAGGCTTGATGAGACTGGAGGATGCTCTTTAAAAGTGGCTCACTCACCTGGCTGGTTAATTGGCACTAGCTCTTGACAGGAGGCCTCAGCTCCTCTCCATATGTGCTGCTCAAGAATTCTCATGGCATTGTTCATTTCCCCCTAAAAGAATCAAGAGAACAAGGTAGAAGCTACAATTCCTTTTATGACCTAGACTCCGAAGTCGCACACTATCGCTTCTAAATTCTATCCTATCAGGCTAGCTGATTCAGTGTTGGAGAATGCTGTAGAAAAATATGAACTCTTGGGACCGGCAGGTGGTGTGGTGGTTAAGGGTGATGGACTCTCACATGGCCAACCATGGTTTGAGTCCTGGACATGGTGCTTGCTTTCTCACTTTCTCTCTCTCTCTCTCTCTCTCTCTCTTTCACACTCTGTCCCTCTCTGTTCAAATTTAAATAAAGTTAAATAAAATAAAAATAATTCTTAGAAAAAAAAGTATGAACTCTGAAAGGAAGCAAGGCTTACTAGATGTAGGTTGGATATTTTGCCTGCCGCAATCAACTCTCACCAGCACTGAGTGAGAGTACTATTTTCCCCGATCTTCACCAATAAAGGTTATCAGACTTAATTTTTGACAGCCTCGTAAACAAGAAATGTGTTCTCTTTGTTTTTCCTTGGTTACTATTGATGTTGAGCTTCATTTTATATGTCTTGGGCCATAATATACCCTCTTCTGTTAATTACCTAATACATTTTTTTCCTACTAGATTGTTTAACATTTTCTTGATTCATATTACCCTATTTTTCTGGATGTACTCTTTTGTATATGTGTTGCAAATATTTCCTTCCAGTATGTCTCTTGACTAGCTTCATCATTATATCATTTACTATATTTTACTATATTGAAGTTTAAGTATTTTTCCTGTATGAGGAAAGGAAAGGGAGAGATGGGAGAAAGAAGGAGGCAGAGATACACAGGGTATCTCACTGTGTCACGTTCCTCCCAATTAGCTAGGAGTGTAAGCACACAAAATCACACCCAGAATGTCCAGGTTGGCCAAGAATCAAATCCAGGCCACCCATGTGGCTTCTGGCCTCCCAATCTGTATCGCTATCTATGTGCCACTGTGGTGAGGCCTGAAGTTTTAAATTTTGATAAGGTCAGATACTTAGCTTTTCTTTTGTTTTGTACATATTATCTTATATAAGGAAGCCTTTCATAATAGTTTTGGAGGTTTATCATCTTTCGGTCCTTCTACCCATCTGGAACTTTTTTTTCTTTTTGTACATCTAATTTTCATCTTTTCTGTAGAAAGGGCTATTAATTTGTGTAAGTCATTTGTCAAACAATTCAACCTTTCTACCATTGACCTATGATGTACCAACTTGTTTTTCATGTATGGGTTTGTTTCTGGGCATTTCTTTTTTCTCATTTCACTTACCTCTTTATCCACTCCTCTACCAATAATACACTGTTTTTAACAAATACATTTGGTAATATGGGGCTGGCCCCATTGCGCAGTGGTTAAGCACTGTGCATATGGAACTGGATTTCACATGGCCAACTACAGTTCAAATTTGGATCCCAGTAGCTTGAAAAACATGCCAGGCATGTGTGAATGCATGCCCCAAATCCTGATGGGATGGAGAAATGGAGAAAAAATTGTGTGTGATTGTGGTATGACCATGCCTAACTCTAGGGTTCTTTCTTTCTCTTTCTTTCTCTCTGGTGAGAGTATGTGTCCTCTGACAATTTTTAAAAATGGTATTATATAATTAAATGTGGAAATGTTTAGAAAACTATAGATTGAATTTCACTTCTTTGTCCTTGTTTTTACATTTTTTCACATTAGCCAGCCTCAGTGGTGCAGGTGGTAGTGTACTGATCCGCAGATCAGTACCAGAAGCCATGTGGCAGACTGCAGGTTCAGATCCCAAGTGGACATGAAACTCACTAGGCATGTTTGTGCTGCAATTCTGACTAATTGAAAGGCTGGGGACCACAGCAAGGCAAGACCCTGTAGTGGGCGCCCCCTCTGTCTCATGAAATAAATTAAAACATAAAATAATTTCCTACCTGTCTGTGCATCTTTTTATCCTTGCCTATGAATCTTATAATCAATTTTACTACATCTCCCAAAAAGTCCTGCAGTGCTTTTATTTCTTGGACATTGAATTTATATATAATTTCTGTATAATTAATATCTTTATAATTGAGTATTTATATAGTATAGCTCATTTTTATGAGTGTTCTTCATCAATATTTTTTTAAAAAGAATTATTTTATCTAACTTTATTTATTTTAATTTGACCAGAGCGGGTGGGGGAGGAGGGGAGAGAGAGAGAGAGAGAGAAAGTGAGAAAGCAAGCCACCAGGTCCGGAACTTGAACTGTGATTGGTCATGTGGGAGTCTAGTGCCCTTAACCACCATGCCACCTGCCAGCCCCCCAATCAATTTAAAAGAATAAACATTTTAATATTACTTTATAATTATTTTGTGGCCCTAGTAATTGCTACATGTTTTCTAAGATATCATTAAAGAAGAAACAATCTCAACTCTGGCCTTATCTAGTAAGTGAGATAAGATGAAATATATAAAAAGTTAAATTGCAGGGCCAGGAGGTGGTGTGGAGGTTAAGGCACTGGACTCCCACATGACTGACTGCAGTTTGAGGGACCAGCAGCTGATATAATGGTTACATCACTGGACTCTCACATGGTTGACCGCAGTTCAAGTCCCAGACCCAGTGGCACAAAATTCATTCCGGGCATGTGTGCATGTATGCCTAAAATCCTGAGAGGAAAATGGAGAAGAAAGGATTGTGGTGCGACCATCTCCCCAGGGAGTGATTTCTCACTTTCTGTCTCTCTGGTGAGCTCATGTTCCCTATTGCAAAAATCTCTTTAAAAAAAGAAAACTCACACCCGGCACATGTGTGTGCATGCCCAAAATCTCGAGAGAATGAAGAAGGGATTGTGGCGTGGCCACCACTGTTTGGGGGTGATTTCTCATTTTCTGTCTCTCTGTCTCTCTGGTGAACGCATGCACCCTATAGCAAAAAAAAAAAAAAAAAGAAAGAAAGAAAGTCATGCTGGACATGGCTGGCAGGTGGCATGATGGTTAAGGTGCTGGCCTCCCACATGACTAACCGTGGTTTGAGTCCTGACCTAATCACTTGCTTTCTCACTTTCCATCTCTCTCTCTCTGGTAAAATTAAATAATAAATAATAATTAATAAAATAAAATAAAATAAAAAATTCTAAAAAAGATTTTTAAAAAAGAAAGAAAATCCTGCTAGGTGTGTGTGCACGCATACCCAAAATACTGAGAGAAGAATGGAGGACAAGGAATTGTGGCATGGCCATCCCCCGCAGGCTGATTTCTCACTTTCCCTCTCTCCATCTCTGTCTTTCTCTGATGAGCACACACACCCTTTCACAAAAAAACTAAAATTAAAAAAAAAATTAAATTAAATTAAATTGCAGTAAAAAACTGGGGGAAAAAAAGCAAGACATACAATAAGCTTCAGAGAATTGTCAAATGTCTTGAAGCAGAAATTATTTAGGGAATCAGAAGACACAACACTTTGCATAGAAATTGTGAGAGGAAGCTCTACTGTAATTTCATTTAGATCTTAAAGAATGAGTAGGATTCAGATAGGTCCAAGGGTAAGGGGAGAGAATTACAATTAGGTTGAATGACTTCAATAACAATCTAAAAGCTGGAAAGTACAAAACATTTTTATGAAAAATTGGCTAAGGAAGTAAAAACATAAAGATTAGAAAGATCTCTTAGGGACCAGCAGTTAGCGTAATGGCTATGTTGCTGGACTCCCACGTAGTCGACCACGGTTCAAGTTTCAGACCCGGTGGCTTAAACTCACTGGGCGCGTGTGCGTGCATGCCCAAGATCCTGAGAGGAGAATGGAGGAGAAGGGATTGCGGCGTGACCATCCCCCCTGGGGGGTGATTTCTCGCTTTCTGTCTCTCTGTCTCTCTCTGTCTGTCTGGCGAGCGCACGCGCCCTATAGCAAAAACCTCTCCAAAAAAAAAAAAAAAAAAAAAAGAAAGAAAGATCTCTTAAAGGGGCAGCCTTGTGGTCTGGTGGCTAGAGAAGCTGGATCCCACATAGCTGACTGCATGGTTCAAATCCTAGCCCCACTGACTTGGGAAACACGTCAGGCACATATGCGTACATGCTCCAAATCCCAACAGGATGAAGAAATAGAGGAGAAGGGATTGTGATGTGACTACATCCCATTGAGGGGTGCTTTCTCCTTCTCCTTCTCCATCTCTTTGGCTCTAACTGGTGAGTGTATACACACTGGCAAAAAAAAAAAAAAAAAAAAAAAAAAAAAAAAACAAAAAAAAAAAAACACAACTCTTAAAACTGTATTATAATCTTTTTCCTTTTGTATTTGGTAGAGGTTTTTGCCTTAGGGTGTGTGTCCTCGCCAGAGAGAGAGACAGAGACAGTGAGAGGGAAAGTGAGATATCACCCCACGGCGATATGGCCACACGGCACACAACCCCTTCTCCTCCATTCTCCTCCCAGGATCTTGGGCACACACACACGCACATGTGCCTGATGTGAGTTTCAAGCCACCTGGTCCAGGACTCAAACTGCAGTCAGTCATGTGGGAGTTCAGTGATGTAGCCACTATGCCATCTGCTGGCTCCAAAAAACTGGATTATAAGTAATCTTAAATGCCAGGGCCAGCAGGGCCTGCTGGTCCCTAAAAACATAATCTTAAATGCCAAACTAAAGAGTTTGAAGTTGAACATTAGAAGATGGGCAATGGGGAACCAAGACAAGGAAGGTTATTAGATATCTATCTAACATAACACTGACTACAGCTTATTTTTCACATAGTCACCCTTTATATTGTGCTTCATTCCTAGTATATAATATATCCTTAGTAATGTTTTCCGAATGAATGAATGATCTGGCTGTAACATGGAGAAATTATTTGAAGGGGAGAAATGAGAGACATAGAAATTTCTTAAAAATCGATTCCAGGGACCAGCAGTTAGCGTAATGGCTATGTCACTGAACTCCCATGTAGTTGACCGCGGTTTGAGTCCCGGACCCAGTGGCTTAAACTCACGCCGGGTGCATGTGCGTGCGTGCCCAGGATCCTGAGAGGAGAATGGAAGAGAAGAGATTGCAGCGTGGCCATCCTCCTGGGGGGGTTATTTCTTGCTTTCTGTCCTCTCTGTCTCTCTGTCTCTCTCTGTCTTTCTGGCAAGCACATGTGCCCTACAGCAAAAACCTCTCAGAAAAAAAAAAAAAAATCTATTCCAATAATCTGGTTGTGAGTTTTTGGTGACCTCAACTTGGATAATGATAGCAGGGAAAGAAAAAAACAAATCCCTGGGGACCAGCAGGTGGTGTGGTGGTTACGAAGCTGGACCCCACATGTCAGACTGTGGTTCAGGTCCTGGACCAGGTTTCTCGTTTTCTCACTTTCCCTCCCTCTCTGTCTCTCTGTCTCACTCTGGTGAGTACACATACCCAATAACAAATAAAAAAATAATAATTGGAACCAGCAGCTGATATAGTGGTTTTGTCATTGGACTCCCAGAGGCTTAAAACTCACGCCAGGAGTGTGTGTGTGTGTGTGTACATGCTCAAAATCCTGAGAGAAGAATGGAAGAGAAGGGATTGCAGTACGGCCACATAATCCCCAGAGGGTGATTTCTTGCTTTTTGTCTCTCTGGCAAGCACACGTGCCCGATAGCAAAAACCTCTCTAAAAAATAATAATAATAAATAATTCTAAAAATATTTCCCTGACTATAGTGCTTTTGTCCTATTGTTCCTAAAACATAGGCACAGTGGATATTTTTCAAAGTTTCTTGTATTTATTTCTTTCATGAGAGAGAGAGAGGTACCCTTGACACGATCTTGCCGTGCTGTGCTCCTCCCCAGCCTCCCAGTGAGGCAGGGTAAGGGCATGTACAACCACACCCGATATGTCTGCATGAACCCAGAATCAGCTTGGGCCTCCCATGTGGCCCCAGTATTGGGCAAACAGCACCCTGCTACCTATGCCATCTTAATATTTATTAATACCAGAACTGTCTTACAGTTACAGAGTGAAATATTTTTTGGATAGACTATAAAGCTACATTTTGAGTTTCCTTATTTATTTGTGCTTTTTTAAAAACAAATACAAATAAACTATTTGTGAGGCATTTTAAATTAAATGTATTGAAGGTTACCAAGTCATTTAAGATCATCTGTGAGTTAAGAATGGAAAAAAAACAGGCAGCGCTAGCTGCAGTGGTGCAGAGGTAGCACGAGGCTCCGTGACGTTGGATCCACATGGAAGACTGTGAGTTTGGTTCCCAGGGGGATTTGTACATGCTGGATGCACATGTGTGTGCCCTGGGTGGCTGGGAAGGCTGTGGGAAGGATCACGGCATATGACCCTCTTTCACTTGTAAAAGAAACTTTCACTTGTAAAAGAAACTCTTTTAAAATGGAAAAAACCATATGTAGGGCTTTTCTGGGACTGGGAATTGATACAGAGGAAGTTGCTGGAAGATAAGGAGTCAAGGACATCTAATAATAACGATACTTAAAATTAATACAGTGCTTTACAGTTTTCAACTGGGAAATAAAGCAATGCTGAGAAAAATTCACTGACCTGTGTTATCCAAAAGAACTACCATTTCAGGATCACAAACTCACAGCTAACATAGCAAGACCCCACCTGAAAGACACATGCCTGAAGCCCCAGCTAATCAGGAAGCCATGGCAGGTCTATTGCAACACAGTGAGAAACCGTCTTAAAAAAAAAACAAAAGCAAAAACAAAAACAAAAACAAAAAACCTACTACTATTCATTCTAATTTAAGTTGTGTCTTGATAACCCTATTTTTTAAAAGAATCATTTATTTAATTTGTTATTATTATTTTTCTTTAATTAGCTATAGGGCACATGTGCTCACCAGAAAGAGACAGCAAGAGAGGGAAAGTGAGAAAGCAAGCCACCAGGTCTGGGACATGAATCACAGTTGGTCATGTGGGAGTCCAGTGCCTTAACCACCACACCACCTCCTGGCCCCATGTAACCCTATTTTTTGTTTGTTTGTTTTTGGTTTTGTTTTGGAGAGGTTTTTGCTATAGGGTACGTGCACTCACCAGAAAGAGAGAGACAGACAGAAATTGAGAAATCATCCCCCAGAGGGGATGGCCACGCCGCAATCCCTTCTCCTCCATTCTCCTCTCAGGATCTTGGGCATGCATGCACGCATGCCCGGCATGAGTTTAAGACCCCGGGTCCAGGACTTGAACTGCGGTCAATTACATGGAAGTCCAGCGACATAGCCATTACGCCAACTGCTGGTCCTGTAACCCTATTTTTTAACTCTAATCAATCAACACCTTTATTCTCATTTTATGTATGAAGAAAGACACAGAAAAGTTGTGTCTTAATGACATAACAAATGAATAACAGAACCAGGACTTAATCCAGTTTCTGAGTGCAGCGAGATTTCTTTCCTACATAACAGTTGCCTTACTCAGGAGCCAAAGGACTTTAAGGGTAGTATAAAAATGATCACATTTAAAAAAACAAAATGACCACATATTATCTCATATAGATAGCGACTTAGATTTGGTTAGAAAGGGCTATAAGTGGGGCTAGCAGGTGGAGTGGTGGTTAAGGGTACTGGACTCCCATGCAGCCGACTAATGGTTCAAGTCCTGGACCTGGCAGCTTGCTTTCTCACTTTCCTTCTCGCTCTTACTCTCTGTTGCTCTCTTCCTCTCTGGTCAAATTAAAATAAATAAAATAATTCTTTTTTTTTAAGGGCTAGCGGCCTGCAGGTGGCGTGGTGATTAAGGGTGCTGGACTCCCACATGGCCAAATGTGGTTTGAGTCCTGGACCTGGCAGTTTGCTTTCTCTCTTTTCCTCTTTCTCTCTCACTCTGTCTCTGGTCAAATTAAAATAAATAAAGAAATAAAGTTAAATAAAATAATTCTTTTTTAAAAAGGCTACAAACAATCTCTCAATGAAGTAAAAGGATCACTCCATTGTCAACTGTTAAATAGTAAAACTAGAAGGAAAAGAGGGAGTGAATAAGAAGAAGGAAGAGAAGGAAAAGGAGAAGCAGCAGTGACTTGTGGTAAGAAACCAAAATATGTTGGAAATATCGGCAGGTGAGAAGAATAATGAGACCACGTGAGGCCGTTGATAAGTGGCTTGTGTGGAGTAAATATGGGGGTCGGCAGTGTGCTAGTGAGAGCCATGTGAGGCCATTGTTGACATCTGCCAGCTCTTTTCAAGATTAGCCTAAACATTGGTTCAGACTAAAATTAAGCCAGCTCGTTGGTGTTAGCGTTATTGTTCTAATGCTTTAAATACAAAGGTCAACATGCAGACAATGTGGAACTTACCGTCTAGCTCAGGGAACAGACATTAAACAACGAAACACATAAATACAGAAATACAGATGGTAATGACATGGCATATAAGACATTGGGGAATATGTAAGATGTGGTTAGAAATAACAAGTACACTCAATTGATTGGAACACCAAGTTTGTGGTGAGTAATGGAAGACAGGAGACACTGTGAAAAGCCTTAAGCTGCTAACTTAAGGAATCTGAATTTTCTTAGGTTGACAGAGAGAAGCCAATGAATGGGTTTTGAGCAGGATAGTGACATGATTAAAGGCAGTGTTTTCGGAAGATTCATCAGGCAGAAGCATGTAGGATGAATAAGGAAGGGAAGAGAGTCTGGAGGCGGAGGGTGAATCAGAAGGCTGCAGCAACAGCGTGAAGAGGAGGGAAAAAGCCTGTAGGGAGCACAGGGCACAAGGACATCCAGACGTGGGGCAAACGCGAACCGAAATCCAGCCAGCACTCAATTCGCTCATCCTTGCACCGACTTCTGGGTGCCTTGTTTTGGTTCCTTTTTTTCCTCCTCCTTCTTTCTTTTGTTTGTTTGTTTCTTTTCTTTTTTTTTTTTTTTTAATAAGATAGAGGAGGAGAGAGAAAGGGAAAAAGGGAGCATGAGAGAGAGCTAGGTTTTGAGTGTGTGTGTGGTTTTATAACTTTATTTGAAAATCAGCAGTTAGTTCTCAATGCACACTGACTGTAGATTTTCTTTTTTTTTTTTTTTTTTTTGGAGAGGTTTTTCGCTATAGGGCACGTGCGCTCGCCAGACAGACAGAGAGAGACATAGAGACAGAAAGCGAGAAATCACCCCCCGGGGGGATGGTCACACCGCAATCCCTTCTCCTCCATTCTCCTCTCGGGATCTTGGGCATGCACGCACACACGCCCGGCGTGAGTTGTAAGCCACCGGGTCTGAGACACGAACTGCGGTCGACTACGTGGGAGTCCAGCGACATAGCCATTACGCTAACTGCTGGTTTCCCTGACTGTAGATTTTTGAAAATGGTAACAGGTACATAGGTCACCAGAGTGTAGAGCTTGTTGGGTGAATCTTCATCATTTTTTTTTTCTTTTTTTTTTTTTTTTTTGGAGAGGTTTTTGCTACAGGGTGCGTGCGCTCGCCAGACAGACAGAGAGAGACAGAGAGACAGAAAGCAGGAAATCATCCCCCAGGGGGGATGGCCACGCCGCAATCCCTTCTCCTCCATTCTCCTCTCGGGATCTTGGGCACGCACGCACACGCGCCCGGCGTGAGTTTAAGCCGCCGGGTCCGGGACTCGAACCGCGGTCGACTACGTGGGAGTCCAGCGACATAGCCATTACGCTAACTGCTGGTCCCCTTCATCATTTTTTTTTATATGATCAGATTTAATTAGGTTCTTTTTTTTTAATTTATTCATTTATTTAATTTGACGAGAGAGAGAGAGAGAAAGCGAGAAAGCAAGCCACCAGGTCTGGGATTCAAACCGTGGTCAGCCATGTGGGTGTCCAGCGCCCTAACCACCACGCCACCTGCTGGCCCCTAATTAGGTTCTTAACAAGAAAGCTAGAACACCAATTTGTGAGGATAAACTCCATTTGTAAGGGCAAACACAGATCGCAGATAGCCCTGGAGCTGAGGAACAGCTTTGATTTTTGGTAAAATTTGCGAGTCCACAGCTTTCTGATCAATCTTGCGCTGCTCTGAAATCTCTTATTTCTCCTTCTCTGTGTCGAAGCTCTCACCTTCCTGGTGTCTGGGCTTCCGCAGTTTCTTTTTCTTGAAGTAACCATCGGTAAGGTGCTTTGGGATTTTTACTTTGCTAATATCCATTTCTGTGGAGGTGGCAATGACAAATTTCTGGTGTGTTCTACGCAGTGGAACTCGATTGGGAACCAGCGGTCCAGTTACAAGTAGCAAGCCACTGCTCAGCTGCTTCAGGAAAACCACTCTCTTGCCTCTGTGGCGTCCAGTGAGGATGATCAGAATGGTCCCAGGAGTGATGCTAGCTCGCAGCTTTCTCACATGCTGACTGAACGGATTTTTGCTGTGGCTCAACCGCTTTCGAGACACATCTTCAGCAGGATAATACCTAGGCATTTTGTGCAGTTTAACCACCCGGGCACCACCATTCTTGTCTCCACCAACTGGTTTTGTGACAGTCGCAACAATCTTCTCCTTTTTCTTTTCAATCCTGGACTTAGTGGCAGAGTATTTCCTCTTGTACATGGCCTTCCTGGAATCCATGGCAGACCAGGAGTATCTGCCGATGCCCTGGACTAGGACTGGGTTTGGGCTGCAATGAGGCTTCCCCTTCTTGGGCTTTCTAGCCTTGGGGTCACCCTTTTTAACCTTGCCACTGACATCAGCCTTCTTGGCTTCAGGGTTCTTCTCCTTAGTACCCTGCTTTGCAGCTTTTTTGCCTGCCATCTTGCATAGTGGGAAAGACCAATCTTCATCTTCATTACATTTTCTGGACAACCGCACCTGGATATGGTACGTACGGGACGTTCCTTATTCCTTTGGCCCAGAGAGTTTTGTTGATCCTGGTATCAATGTGCACATCTGGAGTCCCCATCTCCTTCATGGCAAATCCCCGAATCTCTTTGAGTGCCTGAGGGGCACGTTTCCTGATGCCCATGCCATGGATGCGCTTGTGAATGTTGATGGTGTACTCCCGGGTCACCACCTTGGTGATGGAAGAACGGCCCTTCTTCTTTCTGCTACCCCTCTTTGTGGGAGCCATTCTGCCTGGCCTGTTGGAAAGCGAGAGCTAGATACTTTTGACAGGGATACACCACTGTTGTAGTCCTCCTGCCTCAGTCTCCCAGTTAGGACCACAGGCACAGGCCACCACATTCTGCCTGTGTAGGTTGAACCAGTAACCCAGCTCCCACCTCCCACCCAGCCCAACTACCCCACACCAGCACCCTCCCACTTGTTGCCACCAGAGACCTGAGTGTATGTTTCTAATTCTTCCCGAGAGACCACAGATATTAGCAGTAGCTCTGGGCCTGTGCTATCTGTTTAATGCCTCTCCTCTAGTGAGAGAATTGGTCAGTTTCAAAGAGGCTATGGGAGTCTAAAGATATTTATTTTATAGGCCAGCCTGTGGTGGCTAAGGCAGCTGGATCCCACATCGCCGACTATGTCCTAGACCCATCCTAGATGACTGAGTCCCAGACCCAGATCCTGGAAAAACATGCAGGGCACGTGTACATTACCAAAGTCTTGAAAGGAGGGAAAAATGAAGGTGAAGGGATTGCAGCATGACCATCCCACATAGGAAGCACTTTCTCACTTTCTTTCTCTCCAGTCAGCACACATGCCCTGTGGCAAAACTGAAAAAAAAAAAAAAAGGACCAGAGGTGACATGGCCCTAAGGCAGCTGGATCCCACACAGCCAACTACGCAGTTCAAGTCCCGGACCCAGTGGCCTAAAATACCATACCAGGCATGTGTGTATGCATGCATGTGCACCCAAAATTCCAAGAGGAGAATAGAGGAGAAGGGGCTGTAGCATGGCCATGCCCCCTGGGGGGTGATTTTCCTTCTCTCTCTCCCTGCGTCTTTCTCTCCAGAGAGTACACATGCCTATAGCAAAAAGAGCTGTAACGAAGGATACTTCTTTTACAAAACTTGCAATATCCAGAGTGAAAATACATATATCAATGACCAGGAAGAATATATGATATTTCAAGATAACTTATTTTTTAAAGAGAGGGTTTTGCTATAGGGTGTGAGCACTTGCCAGAGAGAAACAGAAAGTAAGAAATCAGCCCCCCCGCGGGGGGAATGGCCACACCACACTCCTTTCTCTTCCTTCTTCCTCTCAGGATTTTAGGCATGCATGCACATGCGCCCAGCGTGAATTTTTTTTTTTTTGAAGAGGTTTTTGCTATAGGGCGTGTGCACTCGCCAGACAGAGAGAGACAGAGAGACAGAAAACGAGAAATCACCCCCCAGGGGGGATGGCCACGCCACAATCCCTTCTCCTCCATTCTCCTCTCGGGATCTTGGGCACGCATGCACACGCACCCAGCGTGAGTTTTAAGCCACCGGGTCTGGGACACGAACCTCGGTTGACTACGTGGGAGTCCAGCAACACAGCTATTATGCTAACTGCTGGTCCCTGCCTAGCATGAATTTTAAGACACCAGGTCCAGGACTTGAACTGTGGTTGACTATGTGGAAGTCTGGTCACATAACCATTACGCTATCTGCTAGTCCCAAGACAGCTCTTTTTTTAAAAAAAAAAAAAAAAAAAAAAAGATTTATTTATTCATTCACTTATTTTAATTTGATCAGAGACAGACACAGAAAGAGAAAGTGAGAAAGCAAGCCGCCACGTCCAGGACTTGAACCGTGGTTGGCCATGTGGGAGGGTCCAGCGCCTTAACCACCACGCCACCTGCTGGTCCCAAGACAGCTCTTTTGATGTCAGGAAAATTTTGAACCTTAGAAACAAGTCTTTAAAACTCATTTGTTAGACATTCTCAACCCTTTAGGATGGAATGGGAATCAGTGATGAGAGAGGGTAAAAGACAGAGAAAGCAAGAGATGAGGATTTATGTATCAGCTGACAAGCAAACTGTATGCAACCTAGAGCCATTTATTTACTAATGGAAGGTATTCTGGTTTCCTTTTAAAAATGTAGAAGACATCTGTGCTTCCTGATAACGCTAACTTTGAATGAGTACATATTAAACACGAGGTGAAGTGGGAATGGGGGAAAATATTTGAGAAATGGAAAAGGAAGACTACAATTAAAATGATACTAAAGGCCAGCCCACAAACTGGTGATTAAGGGCGTTGTATCCCAGATGGTCAACTGTGATTCGACTCCTGGCCCTGGCAGCTTGAGAAAAGGACCAAGCATGTATGTATGCTTGCCTAGACTTCTAACAGGATAGAGAAATGGAGGAGAGGGGCCTGTGGCATGACCATTTCCCATTTAAAGGGAGTGCTTTCTCCCTTTCCTCCTCTCTGGCAAATGCCACAGACCCTCTAGCCAAAAAAAAAAAAAAAAAAAAAAAGGACCTATTCCACAACACTGACATGTTCCTTATAGTAGACTTTGCTGTCTTCCTTAAGACTCTTACACCTCTCTACAGTTGTGGGACAACTATAAAATTATAGTAATTTCGCTCCAAGGGTAAGCCTCAACTTGCCTCATTGAGAGGAATAATCCCATATTCTAAAGTGATTCATTTAGGGACAGGTAGATTTAAGCCAATCAGAGTATGGCATTTCCCTGATCATAGGGATTGGTTCAGGAAGGAACATAATACCCATTTGATCAATGAGATATGTGGTTTGCTACAACTTCAGGAAAGAAGAACGGTTCTCACTATGTTAAGAGATCTTGTGAAGGCAATTCTTTTAGCACCCTGACACAGACAAGGAGGTTGTTGATAGCATGTTTTGAATATAAGGGTAAGCAAGGCATGGGTTGAGGCTGACACACCAAAAGGCTTATGGGAAAGATGGAAAATAACTAGATTGCTGCTGAACAGCTGAATCAAACCTATTTGAAGCCTTCTATGCCTGTCAACATCCAGTTACATAAACCAATAAACTCTCTAACTTTTTTTTTAGTACTTTATTGAGGTATAATTTACATGTATCAAGTGATCAAAGCTTAAGTTTAAGGTTTAATTACTTTTTATGTATGTATACACCCAAAAGGCCACCACATGGATCAAAATATAGAACCTTTTCGTTCTAGAAAGTTCTCTCATTTCCCTTTCTAGTCTGTATAATCCCCCGACCCCTCCTCACACACACATCTTGCAAAGGTACCGATACCTCCATGTCATCCCAGCTGACCACTAGGGAAGCTTTAAAAAAAAAAAAAAAAAAATTTAATTTTGTCATTATTATTATTTTTTAATTTTCTACAGGACACATGCACTCATCAATTGAGACCAAGACAATAAGAAAGCAAGCCCCTGGGTCCGGGACTCAAACCATGATTGGCCATGTGGAAGTCCAGCAACTTTAACCACTATGCCACCTCCTGGCCCCACTAGGGAAGCTTTTAACGATAGGACACCTTGTCGAAGGGCTATCTGTGCACTACCTACCACCAAGGACGGGATCCTCATCACCAACAGGGGGATGGGTGGTCCAATTTTCATTTTATTTCCTGCTTTCTTAGACCATTTCTGATCCAACTGTAACAGGCTGATTCTTCAGGAAGCAGAGGTTAAGACAGAAGTAAAAAAGATTTCTTGGTGAGTAACATCTATGAAAGGAAAAAAGGAGAACGGAGAATTGCTCAGGCAGAATGATCAGAACACAGAGCCAATCTCCAAGGCGTCTGCCAGCCAAAGCTCCAGGGCAAAGGTTGCCTAATAAAGGAGCCTGCATTCAGCAGAAATGGTAAGGCACTTGTGCATTCACGGGCTGGGACCTCCCTCACAGGCTGAGGCAGATTTTGATGAAACTCGTAGCTAAAAAATTATTAGCTAAATACATTCCTTGTAGTTTTCCTTCAAGAGCAACACAGGTGCGTGTCTGCCACTTTTTCCTCCTTATACATGTTCTACCAACTTTTCCAGGTACCTGGTGCCTTGGAGTCCTGAGCTTTTCTAAGGTTGTGTGTGTGTGTGTGTGTGTGTGTGTGTGTGGATTCCTCCCTTCCCTATGAAGACTCCTGGGTTCCCTTTTTCTCTGTTCTGCAAAGATAGCTACATTATGCTGCAACTTAACCCAGGTTATTTAGGTCCAATGACCAAGAGACTGTCTCTATTCTGCAGTTTGTGTATCTGCTTTTCATCTTCCAGAGTATTTTTCATGTTGGCATCTCATCTGTTCTTTCTGTGCTTTGGGTTTATAATTTTCTCATTGTCTTCCTGGCATCTAAATCAGGAGCTGGCCAATTTTTTCTATAAAGGGCCAGACAGATATATTTTAGGCTTTATGGGTCATGCACATATTTGTTGCATATATAGATGTATATCTTTTACTGTCATTTAAAAAAATTAATAATCATGCAAAAATAGGCCATGGCTATAGTTGATGAGCTCCTGATCCACAGCCTCACTACTCAAGAATGTAACATTCAGGGGCCAGCAGGTGCCATGGTGGTTAAGGCACTGGACTCCCACATGGCCGACCTTGATTCAAGTCCTGGACCAGGCGGCTTGCTTTCTTAATTTTTTTTTCTCTCTCTCTGCTCTCTGTCTCTCTCTAGTGAGTTCTTATAGCAAATTTTAAAATAATAATTCTTTTTTTGAGAGGTTTTTGCTATAGGGCATATGTGCTCGCCAGAGAGACAGAGACAGAGAGACAGAAAGTGAGAAATCATCCCCCCCCCAGGGGGGATGGCCACGCCACAATCTCTTCTCCTCTATTCTCCTCTCAGGATCTTGGGCACACATGCACACATGCCCAGTGTGAGTTTAAGCTACCAGGTCCAGGACTTAAACCGTAGTTGACTACATGAGAGTCCAGCAACATAGCTATTAGGCCACCTACTGATCCCTAAAATAATAATTATTTAATTATTTTATTTATTTATTTATTTATTTATTTATTTATTTTATTATTATTATTTAATTTGACCAGAGAGAGACAGAAAGAGGGAAAGTGAAAAAGCAAGCCTGCAGGTCCAGGACTGAAACTGTAGTCAACCATGTGAGTGTGTAGCACCTCAACCACCACACACCTGCTGGGCCCAAGTAAATCATTATTTAAAAAAAAAAAAAATGTGATAGACCAGCAACATTGGCCTCACCAAGGAACTTGACAGAAATACAAAATCAGATTCCATCCCAGAACTGCTGAATCCACATTGTTTTGTTTGCCATAGGGCGAGTGCACTCTCAAGAGAGAGACAGAGAAAGTGAGAAATCATCCCCTGGGGGAATGCATTCTGAAATCCCTTCTCTATTTTCATCTTCTCTCAGGATTTTTGGCACACATACACATGCACCTGACATGATTTTTCTTTTCTTTTTTTGGAGAGGTTTTTGCTATAGGGTATATGTTCTCACCAGAAAGACAGAGAGAGACAGAAAGTGAGAAATCACCCCCAGGGGGGGATGGCCAGGCTGCAATCCCTTTTCCTCCATTCTCCTCTCAGGATCTCGGCCATGCACACACACACACCCAGAATGAGTTTAAGCCACTGGGTCCGGAATTCGAACCACAGTTGACTACGTGGGAGTCCAGAGACATAACCATTATGCCAACTGCTGGTCCCCTTTTCTTCTTTTTTAAAGAATTATTTATTTATTCCATTTGTTATTATTATTATTTTTTAATTTGACCAAACAGAGAGAGAGTGAAAGGGAAAGTGAGAAAGCGAGCCGCCAGGTCTGGGACTCAAACCATGGTCTGCCATATGGGAATCCAGCGCCTTTAACCACCACACCACCTGCTGGCTCCCTGACATGATTTTTCAAGCCACTGGGTCTGGGAACCATGGTGTGTCATCTAGGAGTACAACACCTCAACCACCACACCTGCTGGCCCCTATACATTGCCTTTTTTTTTTTTTTTTTTTTTTTTTGAGAGAGAGAGAGTGAGTTTTGGTACAAGGCACATGTGCTCATTGGAGAGAGAGAGAGAGACAGAAAGCGAGAAATCACCCCCCAGGGGGAATGGCCATGCCATTATCCCTTTTCCTCCACTATCCTCTCAGGAATTTGGGCACACACGAAGACATGCTGGCATGAGTTTCACCACCAGGTCAAGACTTGAACCACGGTTGACCACATAGGAGTCCAGCAACGTATAACCATTATACTATCTGCTGGTCCCCACATTGTCTTTTAATGAGTTCCCCAGCTGATTGATACATGCATTAAAGTCTGGGAAGTACTCATCTAGAGAGATTTAGAGTAAGGAGCAGGAATGAAAACAAATGTTCAACCTGTTAGGTTTAACCAGAAGTCCATTTCACTAAAGCTAGTTTGAGTTGAGATTTAATACTTGGAATTGAAGGTGTGCTAATATACATTTCCTTAGATATTACTTCATTTTCCTGACATTTGATTTTCTTCTCCACAACTGAGTGGTTAAATCTAATTTTTTTTTTTTGAGAGATTTTCGCCATAGGGCGCGTGCGCTCGCCAGACAGACAGAGAGAGACATAGAGACAGAAAGCGAGAAATCACCCCCCAGGGGGGATGGTCACGCTGCAATCCCTTCTCCTCCATTCTCTTCTCGGGATCTTGGGCACGCACGCACACGCGCCCGGCGTGAGTTTTAAGCCACCGGGTCCGGGACACGAACCGTGGTCGACTACGTGGGAGTCCAGCGACATAGCCATTACGCTAACTGCTGGTTCCCTAATTTGTTTTTTTTAATTTCCAGATGATGCATATGCTTACCAGAGAGATGGAAAGACAGAAGAGAAAGGGTTGGCCAGTGGCGTGGTGGTTAAGGCGGCTGGATTGCACACGGCTGACTACAGTTCTAGCCCTAGTCCTGGCAGCTTGAAAAATATGCAGGATACATGCGCATGCATTTCCAAAAGCAGAGAGGAATGGAGAAGAGATTGTCACATGATCATCTCCCATGAAGCATGCTTTCTCACTCTCTCTCTCTCTCTGTCTCTCTCCAGCACACACCCTCCGGCTTTTTTTTTTTTTTTTTAATGAGAGAGAGAGGCCAGAAAGTGGCCTGGTAGTTAAGGCACTGAACTTCCAGGTGGCTGACTGTGATTTGAGTCCTGGATCTGGTGTCTCGAAAATCATGCCAGGCACATGTGTGTGTGCCCAAAATTCCAGAAGGAGAATAAAGGAGAAGAGACTGCAGCATAGCCATCCCCTCTCAGGGGAGGGGTGATTTCTCACTTTCCCTCTCACTCCTCTCTGGCAAGCACACACACACTATGGCAAAAACCTTAAGGGGAAAAAAAGAGAGAAAGAACACCCCATGTTCCCAAACAGGGCACACTGCAATTCTTTCTCCTCCATTTGTTCACCCTGTCAGGATTTCAGGGATGCACACATAGGCACTTGGCATGTTTTTCAAGCTGCCAGGACTGAGATTCAAACTGTTGTTGGTCATATAGAATCCAGTTCCCTTAACCACTAGGCTATGGGGCTTTCTCTAAAACTGATGATTTTTTTTTTTTTTAGAGAGATATTTTTGCTATAGGGTGCATGTGCTTGTTGGAGAGACAGAAAGCAAGAAATCACCCTCCAGGGGAGATGGCCACGCTGCATATCCCTTCTCTTCCATTCTCCTTTTGGGATTTTGGCCACACACGAACATGAGCCCAGTGTTAGTTTGAAGCTGCCGGGTCTGGGACTCAAACTGTGGTCAACCATGTTCAACAACATAACCATTATGCCATCTGCTGGTCCAAAAACTGACGATCTTTTAAAGTCTCTCCAAGCTCAGATTCCATGACCCTTACCCTAGTCTGGAGGAGGAAAGAGAGAGTGAAGTCCAGGACAAAATACAAGAATGAAAGGAACTCAGACATTGAGAGATAAAGCCCCTTTATAAATAAGGAAAAGATTTGCTCTCTGAATAAAAATAAATATACCACAAGCTAATGAGGTTTAAGCTTCATAACCCCTTTCTTGCATAAGTCCCTTTTTAAGTCCTTGTACCTAATTTGCTTTTGTACTTAATTTTTTTTTTTTTTTTTGGTTAGGTTTTTTGTGATAGGGCACATGTACTTTCCAGAGAATAACTCAGAGACAGAGAGAGAAAATGAGAAACCAGTCATCAGGGAGAATGGTCATGCCACAGTCCCTTCTCCTTCAGCCTCCTCAGGATTTTGGGCACACATGCACATGCACCCAGTGGGATTTTTTTTAATGAGAGAGACAGAGGTTCGACCACGGTTTGAGTAGTTGACTGCGGTTCGAGTCCAGACCGAGTGGCTTAAACTCATGCTAGGTGCGTGTGTGTGTGCGTGCCTAAGATCCCAAGAGGTGAATGGAGGAGAAGGGATTGCAGTGTGGCCATCCCTCCTGGGGGGTGATTTCTCACTCTCTGTCTCTCTGTCTCTTTCTGGCGAGCGCATGTACCCTATAGCAAAAAACCTCTCAAAAAAAGAAAAGAAAGACAGACACAGTGAGAGGGGAAGTGAGAAATTATTCCCCATGAGGGAATGGTCATGCCACAATCCCTTCACCTTCATTCTCCTCTTGGGATTTTTGGGCATGTACACACATGTGCCCGGTGTGATTTTCAAACTACAGGGTCCGGAACTTAAACCATGGTCAGTCATGTGGGAATCCAGTGCCTTAACCACCATGCCACCTGCTGGCCCCGCTGGCTTAAAATACATTTTAACTTGGTTAATGCTCTACTTCCCTCAATGTTCCAAATCTTTGTCAAGATTCTACTTAAAGTGCTGAACAACGATTCTCATAAGCTATTGTCCTGTATCAAAAACTGAACCATTGGGCTGCCCGCCTGCTGCCATCTCTAAAGGTCGTAGCATCCTGCCTTCCTTTCATCCTGCCTCCTTTCTGCCTATGCCCGCTATCCCATCTTCTCTGGGTCCTTCAGGATCTTCCTGCCATAATTAGTCCTGTTTTTCAGACCCACTCTGCCAGATCTTTTCCCTCAGCCTCCCAATACGTACAAACTCTCTTGTTCAGAGGAACTTCCATTTGACTAGCACTTCTCCCTAACTTCTGTTATATCTCACACCCTCTTTTTTTTCTTTTTCGGTTTTTGCCATAGGGCATGGCTGCTTGCTGGAGAGAGACAGAGAGAGAGAAAATGAGAAATCACCCCCCAAGAGGGATGGCTACACTGTAATCTCTTATCTTCCATTCTCCTCTCAGGATTTTGGGCATGCACACCACCAGGTTCGGGACTCAAACCATGGCTGGCCATATGGGAGTCCAGTGCCTTAACCACTACTCCACGTGCCGGTCCCAGATTTTAGTTTCTTAAGGATTGAATAGGAGAAGAAATGGGGACAAATAAACCAAGTAACTAATACAAGGCACTATGTGTACACAAGGGGATTTCAAAAGTTTGTGGAAAAGTGGAATTAAAGTACGAGTTCATTTTGGTGCAAAAATTTTTTAATCACCTAACTTTCTCATAATACACAGCTTCTGAGATTTTTTTTTTTTTTTTTTTTGAGAGATTTTTGCTATGGGGCACATGCACGCACCAGAGAGACAGAAAGCAAGAAATCACCCCTCAGGGGCATGGCCACACCACACCACTCCATTCTCCTCTTGGGATTTTTGGGCATGCACATCCCAGTGCCTGGCGTGTTTTAAGCTGCTGAGTCCGGGACTCAAACTGCAGTCGACTACATGCAAGCCCAGCAATGTAACATTACGCCATCCGCTAGTTGCCCAAGAACTTTTTGAAGACCCTCTCATAGTATTAAAAACTAAACGTACATTCTTCTGTTGTGCTGTTGGCCCGCGGCCCACAGTCTGATGCCTGCATGGTAGTTGACTTCCTCAGACCGCTGGTCTCCAACCTGCTACGCCACTCGCCTGTGTCCCGGCCTCCAGTGTGCCTCCCTTGTCCACTCAGTAGGAGGGCACATTCTGCTTCCTAGGTCTGCCAGCTCAGCAGAGCTGATGGGCCCCTGCTATGCAGGCTTTTCTTCCTTCCATCCCTTCCTCCCTTGCTCCTTTCTCTCTCTTTCTCTTTTTCTTTACTGACAGAGGACACAGACATTTGCTGATGAGAGAGAGAAAGCTCTCCACAATCCTTTTTCCTCCATTTCTCCATCTGTCAGGACTTGGGGCACGCATACACATGCACCCAGTATGTTTTTCAAGCCACTGGGCCCAGGACTTGAACCTCAGTTGGCTATATGGAATCTGGCTCCCATACACAGCGCTTAACCTCTGCACCAGAGGGCTGGCCTCAGTCCTCTCCTTTTCAGAACACACAGGCACCCCAGAGGGTCTGGGAAGAGATAGATAAAATTATGGTTAAGAGTGGGGCCAGCAGGTGGCATGGCGGTTAGGGGTGCTGGATTCCCACATGGCCAACTACAGTTCAAGTTCTGGACCTGGCAACTTAAAACACACTGGGCATGTGTGCCTGTGTGCCCAAAATCCCAAGAGGAGACTGGAGGAGAAGGGACTGTAGTGTGGTCATGCCCCCCAGGGGGTGATTTCTCACTTTCTATCTCTCTGGTGAGTACACATGCCCTATAGGAAAAACCTCTCAAAACAAAACAAAACAAAACAACTATGATTAGGAAGATCTCGCTCCACGCTGGCAACTACGACAGCTACTACTCTGCAGAGCTTATCATTCAGTCTAGCCACCTGTGCCCAACTTCTTTATTCAGAATGTTCTTCTCTCAGGAGTCCTATGAACACTTCTTTTTTTTTTTTTTTTTTTTTTTTTTTTTTTTTTTTCCTATGAACACTTCTGATCCTGTCTCCTCTGGGGTACCCTAGTCCTACAGATAGATGTGTATACACCAGTACTCAAATATGAGCCACATTTCAAGCTCTTTCCCTGAGCATTTCTGAACTTGAAGCAAAACATAAATTGACCTGAACTATTTTTCAGTGCCCCATGGCAGACCAGGGGCCAGAGGTAGGTGAAAATACAGAAGGGAGAATAAAACTAACATAGATTGAATACCTACTATATGCCAGGCACTGTGATAAGTTTTTTTGGTTTTTGTTTTGTTTGTTGAGAAAGAGATTTTTGCTATAGGGCACATACACTCACCAGAGAGACAGAGAGATAGAAAGTGAGAAATCACTCCCCAGGGGGGATGGCCATGCCTCAATCCCTTCTTCTCCATTCTCCTCCTGGGATTTTAGGCACACATGCACACACACCCAGTGTGTTTCAAGCCATTGGGTTGGGACTCAAACCGTGGTTGACTACATGGGAGTCCTGCACCTTAACCACTATACCCCCTGCTGGCCCCACTCTTAACCATAATTTTAATCTAGCTAGTTCTTCACATATATGTTACAGGTGAGAAAAATTATTCAGAATTTAGATAACTTGCCTAAAGTAACATGATTGGTAAAATTATAGCAATATTATTTTAACCTATGCAGTGTCAGTCCAGAGTTCTTGCTAGATTAAGAATAAAGAATTAAATGCTGAAGAATAAAAAATAAAAAGCAAAATACAAGTCCATTGTCTTTGCCCTCAATGATCTCTTTTGAATTGAAAGTTTAGTTTAATAAAAAGACCAAAATGTAAATAATTTCAAGGAAGCAAAAGAACAAAATACATAAAAAATAACAAAAATGGAAACAAATACCAGTTGTGATAATAGATGCAAGCAATTTAAAATCTCATTTTAAAGAACTAAGACTAAGAAATTCCATTTCAAGCTACTAATTTGGGCACAAAACTTCTACTTCCTCTCCATCAGTCACGGTGTAGCAAGAAAACAAAAACCAAACCAGTAATTAGAACAGGGAAATTTTAACATAAAGAGTTGCTGAGCTGGCCTGTGGTCTAGTGGGTATGGGAGCTAGATCCCACCTGGCTAAACTGTGGTTCAAATCCTGCCCCAGCAACTGGAAAAACACATTGGGTACATGTGTGTACTTGCTCCAAATCTTGATAGGATGAAGAAATGTAGAGAGATTGGAGAAAGACCGAGGAGTGACCATGTCTCAATAAGGGTTGTTCTCTCCTTTCTTCCTCTTTCTCTTTCTGTCTCCCATGAATACACATCTCCTATGGCAATTAAAAAAAAAAATCTGGGGCCAAAATGGCAACTTGCTATAGGCAGAGACGCAAGCTTCCTTTATTTTGTCATTCAAGGATCCTGTATCAGCAGTTCATCTTTCCATCCAAGATGCACCTTCCCTCAGATCATGCCCCTTACAGGCAGAAGGTACACATGTCATGTTCATCTACATCCCACTGGCCAGAACTTAGTCATACAGTCAAACTGGCTAAAAGAAAAACCAAACACAAAGAGAAAAAGAAAAGAAAAGAAGCAGTCTTCATTTTGGGTACCTTCACACAGGTACCCATTAGAAATTTGGAGATTCTGATACTAAAAGAAAATAGGAGGAATGGATCTTAGGTGGGGACAATCAGTGGCTTCTGCCACAAGAGTTATGTTAGAACTTCACGTGAAATAATTCAGAAATGCTGTATCAATCAAACAAATGTGACTTGTTCTTTTCTTTATAGTAGAATATATGCTTTTGTCCATTGTTAACTACCAAGCATTTTTCAAAACTTGATTAATCATGAAAGTTTTTTTTTAAGAGTACCTCAAAGATGGCATGGTGGTTAAAGTGCTGGACTCCCATTTGTCCAACTACAGTTTGAGTCCTGGACATAGCAGCTTGAAACTCACACTGGGCACGTGTGTGTGCATGCCCAAAATCCTGAGAGGAGAACGGAGGAGGGGGATTGTGGTGTGGCCATCCCCCAGGGAATTCTCACATTCTGTCTCTCTGGTGAGTGCACCTACCCTATAGCAAAAATCTCTCTTTAAAAAAAAAAGAGAGAGAGAGAAGAAAATCATGCCAGTGTGTGTGCCCAGGATCCCAGGAGAAGAATGGAGAAGGGATTGCAGCATGGTCATCCTCCCTGGGGCAGGGGGTGATTTCTCACTTTCACTCTCTGTCTCACTGGTGAATGCATGTGCCCTATGGCAAATGAGCAAGCAAACAAACAAACAAACAAAAACTCAAACGTAAATACCTAGTAAACATGGAAAATAGTTTTTAAAGATACACCAATCTATCAATCAATAAAACATGTAAGATTCATCTAGTATTACAGGTGAATTTTGAAAAACATAAATAAACGTATAATTTTAATATTCATTTTTAAAAATTTTTTCCACAGGGTGCATTACTTGCTGAAGAGAGAAAAAGAAAAGGCAAGTAAGAAAGCACCCCTTGGGACCAGCAGTTGGCATAATGGCTACATCACTGGACTCCCATGTAGTCAACCGTGGTTCGAGTCCCGGACCAATGGCTTAAACTCATGCCAGACGCGTGTGCGTGCATGCCCAGGATCCGGAGAGGAGGATGGAGGAGAAGGGATTGTGACGTGACCACCCCCCTGGGGAGTGATTTCTCGCTTTCTGTCTGTCTCTGTCTTTCTGGTGAGTGCCCACGCCCTATAGCAAAAACCACTCCAAAAAAAAAAGAAGAAGAGAAAAAAAGAAAGCACCCCTTCATGGAGAATGGTCACAGTGCAATCGCTTCTCCATTTCTCTCCTCTTTGGGACCCTGGGCATGCACGAACACAGATGGATCCGGCATGTTTTTCAAGCCTTTGGGTCTGGGACTCAACCATGCAACCAGGCATTTAGGACCCAGCTGCCCTAACCACCACCCCACAGGCCGGCTCAGTGTTAATATTCTTTAAAGTCTTCCAATCACAGAAAGAAGAAAACGTTCATGATTTTTTTACAGCCCTACCCTAATCTTAATTTAAAAGCCTGACAGCACACAAATAAGAAAGTTAGGAATATGATCAAACTTTAGCATACCAAATCTAGCAGAATATAGTTTTTCACTATAACCCTGTAAGATTTGCTCAAAGAATCTAAGAACAGTTAAATATTAGGAAATCTATTAGTATAACTTACCACATACATTTTCAAAGAAGAAAAATACAAAATCACCTTAAAAGATGCTAAAAGACATTTAAGAACATATAATATATATTCTCCCCCCCTTTTTTTTTAGAGAGAGATTTTTGCTATAGGGCACATGTGCTTGCCAGAGAAACAGAAAGGGAGAAATCACCTTCTAGGGGGCCTGGCCAAACCACAATCCTTTCCCCTCCTCTCAGGAGTTTGGGCATGCACACACACCTGCCCAGTGTGAGTTTTTTGCTTTTTGTGTATTTTTAGAATTATTTATTTAATTTTATTTATTCATACATTTATTTTATTTTGACCAGACAGAGAGAGACAGAGAGGAAGTGAGAAAGCAAGCCACCTGGTCCAGGACTCGAACCATGCTTGCCCATGTAGGAGTGTCCAGTGCATCACCATGCCACCTGCTGTTCCTGGGTTTTAACCTGCTGAGTCCAAGACTTGAACTGCAATCAACTACGTGGGAGTCCAGCAAAATAACCATTACACCATCTGTTGGTCTCAAAATATAGCTTATATTCCTAATATTAAAAAAGAAAAAAATGTTTTAGTAGAATCGGAAAGAAGGAAGATTATTTCCCTAACATAAAATAAAAACCTATCTCGGGAACCAGCAGTTAGCGTAATGGCTATGTCGCTGGACTCCCATGTAGTCGACTGCGGTTCGCGTCCCAGACCCGGTGGCTTAAAACTCACGCCGGGCACGTGTGCGTGCATGCCCAAGATCCCGAGAGGAGAATGGAGGAGAAGGGATTGCGGCGTGACCATCCCCCCCGGGGGTGATTTCTCGCTTTCTGTCTCTATGTCTCTCTCGTCTTTCTGGTGAACGCATGTGCCATATAGCAAAAACCTCTCCCCCCCCCCAAAAAAAAAAAAAGAAAGAAAAAGAAAAAAGAAAGCTTCTTATTCATCTTTGGCTAAAGTGAGAGGTCTGAAGAAGGAAAAATAGACATGTAACATATTCATCAGAGAATATGTATTTTTAAATGGGGGTCAAAAGTACATCTGTAGTGTACTGAATATGTTTATACCTTCTTTTTGGCTAATGTTACACTTGTGATTTGCACATTAGAGGATGCATCTTTTCCTGGGCCTCCCAACCATGTGGTTCAGCTTCCCACATTATCTGTAAGTAAATTATGAATTAGTGGTGCCTCTCAAGTTCAAATAATAACGCTAACTTTAATTGACACAGATGTTCTTTCAACATGTTACTCATATGGTGAGTGGAGTGCTGACCATGAGAACACCAGGACTCCTTACTAGAAAATATCTAGCCAGCTAATTACTTTGTAGCAGCAAATGCAGTTCCTTTTTATGTCACCAAGTGCTATGTGAATTGACACTTTAAAATATAGGGAATTGGGGCTGGCAGGTGGCATGGAGGTGGCTGGATCCCACATGGCCGATGTCTGGATTGGAGTCTTGACCTGGGGACTTGGAAAAACACACCAAGTACATGCGCATGCTTGCCCAAAATCCCAAGAGGAGAATGGAGGAGGAGGGATTGCAGTATGGCTATCCTCCTGGGAAGTGACTTCTCACTTTCCCTCTCTCTCTGTCTCTCTCTCTCCAGCAAGCGCTCACACCCTATAGCAAAAACTAAGCATATATATACATTAATATATGGAATTTATTGGCTGAAGATGTACTCATACCTGGAAAAAAAAATTCACTGTCTCATTCCTCCCAGAAACAGAAATTAAGAGCAGGTAAGAATCCACAAAGTTGCTCATCAGTGCAAAAGAACAGGCTCAGAGTCTCCTTTGCCGCCAGAGTGGTGCTGATTTCAGCATAAAGGCATCCTTTCACTGAGACACCCCGCTACTCGTCAGCGATGCTCACTTTGGTTAATTAGAAATACTAAAACAACATGGGAATAATTTTGCTAGCCTAAAAGAGCATGAATAAATTATATAAAAGCCATGAGTAAACAGAACATTCACATTAGCTTTTCGTAATGGTTCCCATCGCAACTTCACAGACTTGAAAAGACTCCAAAGTTCAATGTGATGGAAAGTCAGAATAAGGCTCAGCAGAGCCCAGCCACACTACAGATACAGAAGTAGCTCTTGTGCAAAACCAGCGTGCTGCAGGGGTGGGAAATAGGTTTCCCTAGTATGTATTTTGGCCATGCTATCATGTGTACCTACACAAAAATAAGGAGTACATTTTTGGCTAAGCATGCAGAGAAACCTTAGGAAAAAATTTTCCCAAGGTGACCCATTTCATTGGCTTTGGGAAAGAACAACAGAGAGCCTCTCTTCTCACAGGTTCCAGAAGAATGTAGAGTAGTGGTTCTGGCCAGAACAAGTGTTCTCACAAAGGGGAGACTCGATCTCCACTGATACCCTGTTTCCTCTCTCCTCTACCTTAGGAAACCCATGTGCCTGGTTAGGGCTATCCCGAGGGAGTGCAGAAGAGTGGGGACTGGGGGTTATAAAGCCCCTATCTAAACAATCTAACTCATCCCAAACCAGCAGGTCATCACCGTTCTGCTGGCCAACTTCATGCAATTCCATGAAATACATACCTTGTTGGCTAGACAGTATCCGATCTCTGGGTCACTTTTCCAGAATATTCCTAGCCTAGAATGACCCCATACCATAAGTCCACATTTCTTCAAAGTATTTTAACCCCATGCTCAGAGTAGAAATCATTAGAAAATGAGATTTAAGGGCCAACAGAAGGTGTGGTAGTTAAGGCGGCCGGATCCTACATGGCCAACTGATCAGTTCAAGTCCTGGACCTGGAGCATGTGCGTGTGTGCCCAAGGGAGTGCATGGAGAAGGGATTGTGGCATGACCATCCTCCCTGGGGTGGAGGGGGTTTCTCTGTTTCTCACTTTCCCTCTCTGTCTCTGCCTCTAGCAGCACACATGCCCTACAAGAAAAAAAAGGAAAATAAATGCACAACCTTGGCCCCAACCCCCAAAGAAATTCTAATTTAGTTGATCTGATTCAGCCCAAGACTGTGTTTTAATAATCACTTTCCCCTGGGGGTTCCACCATGGGTGGTTCATATACTTCGAGGAATGTGATAAACAGTAGCAGTTAATTATTATCTTTTTATTTGCCTGTCTCCCATAGACTCTAAGTTCCTCTTGGAGTTTTCTAGTGCTGGGTACAAAATATGCACTTGATAAATATTTGAGGAGTGAGCAAATGACAAAAAAATGGAGGCAGGGCCATGCAGTCAAAATGTAAAATTTTAAAGCACTTTGTAAGCTATATATAAATGTTTTATGTTGTAAAGCAGTGACTTTTAAACTTTCTTGACCATGTTTCCCAGTAAGAAATACATTTTACATTGTGACTCAGCACACACACACACACATACACATACATGCACACACCTATAACTAAAACAAGAGTTTCATGTACCAATGATTAACCTATATTGCATGTGAAGAATTTTGATATGTTCTATTCTATTCTTTTTTAATATAATTTTATTTATTTATTTATTTATTTATTTATTTATTTTAATTTGGCCAGAGAGAGACAGAGACAGAGAGAGAAAAAGAGAGTGAGAAAGCAAGCCACCAGGTCTGGGACTCAAACCACAGCTAGCCATGTGGGAGTCCAACACCTTAACCACCACACCATATGCCAGGCCCTCTAGTCTACCCTTTTTTTTTGGAGAGGTTTTCGCTATAGGGCATGTGCGCTCGCCAGACAGACAGAGAGAGACAGAGAGACAGAAAGCGAGAAATCACCCCCCAGGGGGGATGGCCACGCCGCAATCCCTTCTCCTCCATTCTCCTCTCGGGATCTTGGGCACGCACGCACACGCGCCCGGCGTGAGTTTTAAGCCATTGGGTCCGGGACGTGAACCGTGGTCGACTACATGGGAGTCCAGCGACATAGCCATTATGCTAACTGCTGGTCCCACTAGTCTATCCTTTTTGTAAAAACTATAATGTTGGGGGAACCAGCAGTTAGCGTAATGGCTATGTCGCTGGACTCCCACGTAGTCGACCGCGGTTCGCGTCCCGGACCCGGTGGCTTAAAATTCACGCCGGGAGCGTGTGCGTGCGTGCCCAAGATCCCGAGAGGAGAATGGAGGAGAAGGGATTGCGGCGTGGCCATCCCCCCTGGGGGGTGATTTCTTGCTTTCTGTCTCTATGTCTCTCTCTGTCTGTCTGGTGAGCGCACGCGCCCTATAGCAAAAACCTCTCAAAAAAAACAAAAACAAAAAACTATAATGTTGGTGCCAGCAGCAGATGGCATGTGGTGGTTAAGGTGTTGGACTCCAACATGGCCAACTGGTAGCTCAGACTGGTAGCTTGCTTTCTCACTCTCTTTTTCTCTCTCTCTGGTCAAACTGAAGAATAATATTAAATAAAATTAAATAATTCTTTTAAAGAAACTATATTTTTTGTGTTCACTTTGCAGCACATATACTAAAAATTGGAATAACAGAGAAGATTAGCATGGCCCTTACACAAGGATGACACGTAAATTCGTGAAGCATTCTGCTTTTTTTAGAAGTTTTATTTATTTAATTTTATTTATTATCATTATTCTTTGATTTGATGAGAGAGGGAGAGAGAGAGAGAAAGCAAGCTGCCAGATCTGGGACTTGAATCATGGTCGGCCATTTGGGAGTTCAGCACTTTAACCACCATGGTACCTGCCGATCCTGCATTCTTTATTCATGCTGGGAAAGTTCATTCTGTAAAGATGTACAATAACTAAATGTAAAAAGATAAGAAAATAAAAATAAATAAACTATACTGTTTTAATGACCCATTTTAATGAGTCCCATGAAGTTTTTTAAACGAGGGATTTTTCCCTGTTTTCCTGCACTACTCTCTCGCCCCGCCTTCTCTCAGTCCCCTGCTATGATTCGGCCTTGCTAGTTTAGCAACAAGTTTCCAGAGTACCAGGAGTTCTTGGTTCTCAAGTCTCGCACATGCTGCTTCCTCTGACCTCAAACGACCTCTCGCTTTCCTTATTTGAGCAATGCCCATTTATCCTTTCTGTCCGGGAAGCGTTCCTGGACTAGGACAGCACAGTGTTCTTACCTCTGCCGAAGCACTTCTCATTCTGTCTGGAATTGTGTGCTGACCTGTCCGTATCCCACAGCTGTGAGCACTCAGAAGTCAAGGATAAATGTTGTGATGTGCTTTTCCGGAGGGGAAATCTGGGTGTCGTAGGAGAGATGGGGCATGAGCTGAATAATATAATTATGTTGTTCAAAACATGAAACTTTCTATAAACAGACTGGAAGAAACTTCACTATTTCAGATCCCTCCGAATTCTATGACTCACTCAAGCTATTCACTATTTTAGTCTGGTTTTAGTAAACTGCAAGGTTTTCTCATACAGCCTAAGTATTTAAACATTTAAACATAAACATTAATAGAAATATTGATTCACTGAGATGTGATAAAAGCACTGGTGCTTGCATCAAACTAGACTGACTCAAGCTCAAGGATGTTCAAAGCACCTCGTGTGAGGGCCATGAAATGAGCTGGACACAGAGCCTTCGAAGGGCTAGAGTGGCTCTCTCCACACCCCCAGAAGTCATCTGGGCTAATGTCCACTATAAAGTGAGGAGTTGGAATCACAAGGTTTTTTCCTCTTTACTGCTAAGATTACTTTCTGTTAGTTGAATTGATTTCTTCTGTAGTGTTGGGAGAACAATGTTAACAAAAACCCAGTAACATTTTTGTTGTCATTGTTAGGTGAGTGCACTCACCAGAAAGAGACAGAGAGACAGAGAGAGGGGAAGAGAGAGAAGAACCCCTCAATGGAGCATAGTCCTGCCACAACCCCTTTCCCTTAATTTCCCATCCTGCTAGGATTTGGAGCATGCACACCTAAGTAGCTGGTTAAGCTTTTCAGTCTTCCAGGGTAGGTATTCAAACTGTAGTTGGCCATGTGGGATCTGGCTCACCTTAACCACCAGGCTACCATACTGGCCCCCAATAACATGTTCAAAGATGCTCGTGGGATCTGGCAGGTGGTGTGGTGGTTAAGGGAGCTGGACTCCCACACAGGCAACTGCAGTTCAAATCCTGGACCTGGTGGCTTGCTTTCACTTTCCCTCTCTCTCTCTCTCACTCTGTCCCTCTCTGGTCAAATTAAAATAAGTAAAATAATAATAATAAAAGTGAAAAGATGTTCATGTTGCCTTTACAAACACTTCAGTCACTGTGAAAACTTGAAAAAAGTATTTCTGTCATTTTTTTCTTTTTTTAGAAGAATTATTTCATTTAATTTTATTTATTCTAATTTTGACCAGAGAGAGACACAGAGGAGGAGGAGTGAGAAAGCAAGCCCTCAGGTCCAGGACTCGAACTGTGGTCAGACATGTGGTGTCCAGCACCTTAACCACCACACCACCTGCTGGTACCATGTCATTTCTTAGATATCTTAGTACTTTCCCTTTAAGCATTTCTCCTTAGAGAGGCTCTCATACCTTCCACTCCTCTTTCTAACTCTGTAGTCTCTCTGTCTTTTATCTTTCCTCTTCTTATGACTGATCAGAAACCAAAAAGATCTTTGTCAGAGCAGCTCTCTGACAGCGCAAGGAGGCCAGGGACTGCCTTGCATTATACTTCACAAAGGACGACACCAGAGGGAGACTCAGCTCCTGACTTCTGAGAGCTGGAGTTGGCATTCAGCAGAAACAGACTTTTTTTTTTTGGAGAGGTTTTTTTTTTTTTGTTTTTGGTTTTTTTTTTTTTGGCTATAGGGCGCGTGCTCTCGCCAGACAGAGAGAAACAGAGAGACAGAAAGCGAGAAATCACCCCCCCAAGGGGATGGCCACGCTGCAATCCCTTCTCCTCCATTCTCCTCTTGGGATCTTGGGCACGCACGCACACACGCCTGGTGTGAGTTTTAAGCCACCGGGTCCAGGATGCGAACCACAGTCAACTACGTGGGAGTCCAGCGACATAGCCATTACGCTAACTGCTGGTCCCAGAAACAGACTTTTTTTTGGAGAGGTTTTTGCTATAGGGCACATGCGTTCACCAGAAAGACAGACAGAGACAGAGAGACAGAAAGTAAGAAATAACCCCTGCAGGGGGGATGACCACGCCACAGTCCCTTCTCCTCCATTCTCCTCTCAGGATCTTGGGCATGCACGCATATGCACCCGGCATGAGCTTAAGCCACCGAGGACTCAAAACGCGATCGGCTACATGGGAGTTCAGTGACATAGCCATTACGTCATCTGCTGGTCCCCAGAAGCAGACTTTTCAAGTAACCGAAGAAGCACAATTACTTGTGGAGTGTTTGTTGTGCAGTCTCACCTTGTTCTTCTAGGGTACTGACACTAGGTAAAACCAATAAACCAGATCTAGTTCTTACTTTCTTCATTTTTTTCTATTAAAATTTGAAAAGCGCCAAATACCAGACCACAATAAGATACCTAGTCACCACACACACTTGTGAAATGGCCTAGCTTCCATTCTGAGAGCATATTGTCTAACACTGAGCCCATAACTGTGCATGTTTAATGTAGAAGATAATTAAAAGAACTGTCACCAGGGCCAGCAAATAGTGTGGTGGTTAAGGGGCTGGACTCTCATATGGCAGGCTGTGGTTCAAGTCCCAGACTTGGTGGCTTACTTCCTCACTTTCTCTTTCTCTCTCTGATAAGCACACATGCCCTATAGCAAATTAAAAAATAATAATGATAATAAAATAAAAATTTTTAAAAAAAAATAAGAGGAAGTCATGGAATCAGCAGTTAGCTGGTAATGGCTATGTCACTGGACTCCCAAGTAGTCGACCGCGGCTTGAGTCCTGGACCCGGTGGCTTAAACTCATGCCAGGCACATGTGCGTGTGTGCCCAAGATCCTGAGAGAAGAATGGAGAAGAAGGGATTGCAGCGTGGCCATCCCCTCTCGGGGGTGATTTCTCGCTTTCTATCTCTCTGTCTCTCTCTGTCTTTCTGGCAAGCGCACATGCCCAATAAGAAAAAAAAAAAAAAAAAAAAACTCTCCAAAAAAAAAAAAAGAGGAAGTCATACTAGATTAGGGTGGGCCATAAATATGACTGGTTGTTTTTTTGGTTTGTTTTGTTTTGTTTGGCCAGAGGGTGTGTGTGCTCACTGGAGAGAAAGAGGGAGAGAGGGAAAGGGAAAGTGAGAAAATACCTTCCATGGAGAATGGTCACACTGTAATCCCTTCGCTATTTCTTCTTCCTTTTGGGATTTTGGGCATGCACACACATGTACCTGGTGTGTTTCTCAAGCTGCTGGGTCTGGAACCTGAATTGTACAATTGACCATATGGAATCTAATGAGTAGAGATCCAAATACCTAACAACAAACAAATTAGTCCCCCACACCAAAAAATTATCAATGAAAATGTCAATAGTACTGAAGCTGAGAAACTGTTTGCTACTGAGACTTGCTATCTGGTAAGAGTGCATCATTTCACTGACCCTCACAATAACTCTATATGGTATGTACTGTCCTCTATCCGCACTTCATAGATGAGAAGACTGAGGCTCTAAGACTTTGAGTGACTTGTCCTAGACCACATATTTCTCAATAACTGGTGGAACTAGGGACAAATCTAAGTAAAACTCTCCCTAATATATGATAGTTCTCATTATGTCCTAAAACAGGGCTCCCGAATTCTAGCAAGTTTTATCATTCTTTTCTCTCTTTTTTTAATTTATTTTTTTCACCAAAGAGAGACAGATAGACAGAAAGACAACCACCCTCCATATGGTCTCACATTATAATCCTTTCTCCAGCCTTCCCAACCAGGACCAGGGGAACACAAGCGTGCACCTGATATGCTCAGGTAGACCCAGGAGCCAAACCCTGATCTTCCACACGGCTGCCAGCATTACAGATCTATTGCTACTGCTGTGCCACCACGGCCAGGACCCAGTGACTTTTCCTATTTGATGACTGACTTTATCAGAAAACTCACTGTACACCCTTCACATGCCAGGTCCTTGACTGAATGGTGGAAACAGTAAACAAGCCAGAGCTCCTGCCCTAAAGGAGTTCATAGTCTAGTGGGGAGAAAAACATGGGCACCATCTCCCCTAAAAACACGGTTGCAGAAGATAACTATCACATTGGTTTCCTACCACAAGACAGTTTCAAAGTCTTTGAGAAAACATCCATTTTCATACCACTCCCAAATTTTGTCTAAAATCTAAATTTTAGTCTATAACGGGCAAAGTTTGCTATGAAAATTTCAGTGTTAGCCCTATGCCACTCAAATGATTGGCAGTTCCAAACTTAACAAGTGGAGTTTTACTTTGTATAGGAGTATGTAAATGTTGCACAATTACTGTATGTAAAAGTGAGTGTAAATTGGACAGCGGTATTCGTGAAAAGGCCAACAATGAAATCTCCTCTCTTATCTAGAGAAAATGCTTGTCAATTGTATCTGAATTAATAACAAGGTATCGCTGATGAAACAGCAGAATGAAAGTTAGTACCACTGAACTTCCCTCAGCCTTTCGGAAGTTTGGAATGAAGACCGGCAAGGTCATTAAGTTCTCTCTGTGCGCACAGGATGGATGTGTTAGTCCCAAACCATCTATAATAGATGGGTGTCTAGTCTAGCCTGAGAAATCTGCTCATACTATGATCACTCCACAGCCCCCCTTGACGGTTCTTAAGTGTTCTTAGAATTTAAATGTTGATTAAATCCAAAACGCGCCAACTTATTTCCAAAGCCCCAACAATGGCAGGCAGGGTCTGCTGTCATTGATCAGTCACCTGGCCCTTCCTTGCCAGATTCTCATCTTTCATGCCAGGCACTTGCCAATGTCAGACTACTTCCTTTCTCTCCTAATTGCCACACTTTCTTCTTAGTCTTACATCACCTCTCCTTTCCTTTCTATCCACACAGTGCCTCTCTTTTTCAGAGTACTTGACTCTCAGTCTCTCCTCTTGGCTTTTTGCAAATTTTGGACTATTTGCATGTACGTAACGTGATAGCCTGGGGAAGAGATCCAAGTCTAAACATGGAATTCATTTATGTTTCATGTACATGTTATACACGTATCCTAAAAGGTAACTTGTCTTTTCTTTTGCTTTAGAGCATGTGTGCTCACCAGAGAAAGAGAGGAAAATTGAGAAATCGTCCCCGACTCCCAGAGAAAGGGCCACACTGTAATCCCTTCTCTTCTCCACCCTTCTCTTGGAAATTTGAGCATGCATGCACTTGGCATGATTTTCAGGCTACCGAGTCCAAGACTTGAACTGCAGAGTGAGCTATGTGGGATCCAGCACCTTAACCTCCACACCACCTGCTGATCCCACCTAAAGGTAATTTTATACAACTATTATTTACACAATTTATTATTGCAGCATTTTGACTGTGACCTGTCAAATGAGGTTAGACTGTGGCATTATGTCATCATTCATAAAGGTTTTTCAGAGGCATTTTGGATTTACATTTTTTGGGCTAGGGTTACTCAACCCACATATGTAAAATCAAATAGCATATATAGGTCCATGTGATCAAGAAGATATGAATAAAAGATGACTATTCCTTGACGCATTATTCATGATATTAGAAAATTGGAAACAATCTAAATGTCCATCAGCAGGAGACTGGATAAATAAATTATGGTATATTTATCCAGTGTGTGGCAGATGATAAAATTGGACTATTTTGGTCTCATTCCAAAGTGACATGCACAATCATCTGAAGAACTTGCAGATGAGTTTTGTTTTTGTTTTTGCTGTAGGGCATGTGCACTTACCAGAGACACACAGACGGAGAAAGAAAGAGAGAGGGAAAGTATGAAATCTCCCCCCCATGCTGCAATCTCTTCTCCTCCATTCTTTTGGGATTTGGGGTACACACGCACATGTACCCAGCATGTTTCTCAAGTCACCGGGTCCAGGACTCAGACCTCTCAGTCAGCCATGTGGAATCCGACACCTTAACCACCACATCACAAGCTGGCCTACTAATGAGCTTTTGAAGACCAGCCAGTTTGGCTTTGTTTTTCCAGGGGGCATGTGCACTCACCAGAAAGAGACAGAGAAGGAGAGGGAGGAAGCACCCCCACAGTGGTTCGTGGTTACGCTAAGATTCCTTCTCTTCCATTTCTCCACCCTGCCGGGATTTGGGACACATGCACACGTGTGTCTGGTGTGTTTTTCAAACAGCTAGGTCTGGGACTCAAACCATAGTAGACATTTGAGACCCAGCTCCCTTAACCACTAGGGCTCGGGGCCAGCCCACCTTGCGATAATTTTTTACTTTTCACCACAGAGAGGCTCACTAAAGGTTTGTGAGTTGGAGATGGAAAGCCGAGAGATGCAGAGGTCCTATTAGAACTGGCCAGTGGGAGCCAGCAGGTGGCGTAGTGGTTAAGGGCAATGGACTCCCACATGGGTGACCGGGGTTTGGGTCTCAGACCTGGCAGCTTGCTTTCTTACTTTCCCTCTCTTTCTCTGTCCCTCTCTAGTCAAATTAAAATAAATAAATAAAGTTAAATAAAATAATTTCTTAAAAAAAAGAAAGAAAGAAAGAAAGAAAGAAAGAAAGAAAGAAAGAACGAACTAGCCGATGCTCTCATGAACTGGACAGGGCAAAGGATGCGGGAGTGAGCCTCATGTGTGAGAGTTGCTGCAGGATCATTGTAAATCCTATAGATTTTGCCCAAGGAGAACCCCTGGAGGAATAAAGAACGCTTAGTCTCCAGATGCCTAGGGGCTTAAGGGGTAGGAATTATTAGAGACCAGCTGGAAGAGAAGTTGTCACTGACTTGCCAAAGATACCACTGAAGACTCTCTATTAAGGGACAGGCCAATGAATCCAAATAACTCATAAAATAGAAAGTCAGATTCAAATACCTCCCAAGATTATATTTTGGAACTTAATAAAGACCACTAAGAATGATACAAAAAGTTATGGGGCCTACCCTAAATTTTACCTAGGAGCAAGGGAAGAACAGTTCTTTAGGATACATTTAAAATGGCATTGGAGGGTCTGGCAGGTGGATTCCCATATGGCCAACCACGGTTTGAGTCCCGGACTTGGTTGCTTGCTCTCTCGCTTTCCCTCTCTCTCTCCCTGTCTCTGTCTTGTCAATTAAAAATAATAATAATAAAATAATAGTGATGAATGAAATTAAATAAAAAATTCTTTTTAAAATATTTTTAAAATAGGGACCAGCGGTTGTCATAATGGCTACGTCACTGGACTCCCATGTTGTCGACTGCGGTTCTAGTTCCGGACCCGGTGGGTTAAACTCACACCAGGCGCGTGTGCGTGCGTGCCCAAGATCCCAAGAGAAAAATGAAGAAGGGATTGCAGCATGGCCGTCCCCCCTGGGGGGTGATTTCTCGCTTTCTGTCTCTCTGTCTGTCTTTCTGGTGAGTGCACGCACCTTATAGCAAAAACCTCTCCAAAAAAAATTAAAAAATAAATAAACTGGCATTGGAAAACAAAAATAAAGTTTCTTTAAAATGATCTCCCAGGCCAGCCAGTGGTCTAGTGATTAAGGTGGCTGGATCCCACGTGGCTAACCACATGGTTCGGGTCCCAGACCCAGCAGCTTCGGAATGCTCCAGGTGTAGGTGCACGCCCAAAGCCCAAAAGGAAGGAGAGATGGAGGAAAAGGGATTGTGGCATGACTGTTCCCCATGTGGGGGCGATGCTTTCTTGCTTTTTTGCTTTCTCTCTGTCTCTCTGGGGAGCACACACACACACACTTTGGAAGAAAAAAGTCCTCAAATATTACATTTGTTCAACAGCATATTGATTACAATTGAGATGCTACACAGTCTGTAAAATGATTTTTTTATGTAATTATTTATTTAATTTTATTTATTTATTCATTTATTTTCATTTGACCAGAGAGAGACAGAGAAAGAGTGAGAAAGCAAGCTGCCAGGTCCGGGACTTGAACCTTAGTCAGCCATGTGGGAGTGTCCAGCACCTTAACCACCATGCCACCTGCTGGTCCCCACAGTCTGTAAAATGATTTAAACTAGAGGAGTGTACATGAACATAGATGAATCTCAAAACTACAATGTTGGGGGAACCAGCAGTTAGCATAATGGCTATGTCGCTGGACTCCCACGTAGTCGTCGACCGTGGTTCGCGTCCCAGACCCGGTGGCTTAAAACTCACACCGGGCGAGTGTGCGTGCGTGCCCAAGATCCCGAGAGGAGAATGGAGGAGAAGGGATTGCAGCGTGGCCATGCCCCCTGGGGGGTGATTTCTCACTTTCTATCTCTCTGTCTCTCTCTTTGTCTGGCGAGCGCACTCGCCCTATAGCAAAAACCTCTAAAAAAAGAGATTAAGGTAAGTGGTTTTGGGAAAAGCAATGTCAGTGGGTGGTAGGAGCAAGGACCTAACAAATAATAGCAGTGAGAAGTGAAGGGAGGTACTATTGCAGATTAATCTTAAAGGCTTGCAAGGCCCCCACCCATTATTTAAGCCCTGAGCCAAGTGAAACAGGTCGCTGTGCCCAGACAGAGCCGACTTGCTCCCTGCGCTGACATCTGCTGTCGGTCCTGCTCCCTGGGACTGAGAACTGTGGCGACCATTCCCTGACAGCAGCTGCAGTCATAGCCACTACGTACAGAAAGTCTGTCACACGCCGGGAATCGTACAGACACTATTTTACTCAGTCATCACAACAGATTTAGGAAGTAGGTATTGTTATTCTCATTTTACAAATGAAAAAATTGAACTTAAATGTCACATTCAAGGTCACTCAGAAAATGGTGGAGCTGGGATTTAAACCCAAGTTCATTTGGCCCTAAAATACATCTTTCTATTCCAGCAATCTGACCCGCTGTTCCCACCCTGGGCCTGATACATGGCTTCAGCTTCTGTTCTCTGACCCAGCTCAAATGTCAACTTCATTTTCTTTTTGTAAAGTTTTTGTCATAGGGCACACACATTTGCCAGAGAGAGACAGTGAGGGAGAAAGTGAGAAATCACCAGAAGGGGGATGATGGCCATGCTGCAATTACTTCTCATCTATTCTCCTCCTGAGATTTTGGGCACGCACACACATGCACCAGGTGTGATTTTCAAGCCTCCAGGTCCAGGACTCAAACCACAGTCAACCATGTGGGAATTCAGTGCAGTTACCACTACACCACCTGCTGGCTGGCCTCTTCTTTTCTAACCCATTGCAATTCGTTCATTCAAACAGCTGAGGTCGTAACAGAAGGTATAGGCACTCTACTTATACGCCCTTGGCCAGGCCCAAAGTACCTGCAGCTTCAGAGGGCTGTGGGTTGCGGATGCTCGTGTCTCGAACACCTGCGTCTCTCAGCTGAGGCTTCATCTGACAGGAGGACTCAGCCTGAGTGCAAGGTGGACAGGGTGGCAGGAAATTAGCAACCTCAGCAGAAGTCCTCAACCAGCTGGGATGGAAACTGATGGAAGAGACCTCAGTTTCCCCACCTTTGGTTGCCTTTTTTTTTGAGAGGTTTTTTGCTATAGGGCACATGTGCTCGCCAGAAAGAGACAGAGAGACAGAAAGCGAAAAATCACCCCCTGGGGGGTGGCCACGCCGCCCTCCCTTCTCCTCCGTTCTCCTCTCGGGATCCTGGCACGCATGCACATGAGCCCAGTGTGAGTTTAAGCCATGGGGTCCAGGACTCATATTGCGGTTGGCTACATGGGAGTCCAGCAACATAGCCATTACGCCAACTGCTGGTCCTGACAATTATTTTTCTTTAAGTTTGTTGATGTATTTTCTGAGAGAGAGAGGCACTCTCAGCAGGGCCTCACACTGTGACCTCCCCAAGTCCTGTAGCTAGCCAAGATCACAGTACGCCTATGGGCATGCCACAGCGTTCAGGCAGACTTCAGGATGGGAACCTACATCTTCCCACATGGCTCCAGCATCTGTGCGTGAGCGCCCCTGCTACCGTGTCACCGCCGCGGGGCCTTGGTGGGATAATCCCAGATACAGTCTACACATACCCTCAGAAGGAATCGCAGGAAGGAACCCCAGGTGTCCCAGCTGTAGCCTCTCGGTAGTGTACCTCATTGCCTTTCTTTCCTTTTCTCCCTTTCTTCTCACTCTCCTTCTCCTTGGGCTTCATCCCCTCCTTGGGTTCACCCTCCACTGAGCTACTTGAGCTTGTCTCGGGGTAGGCGTGAGGCAACCCCAGTTAAGACAGAGGTCCTCCTGGGCGGCTGGCAAAGCTCTCTCGCAGGCCCGGGGCACAGCTCTGCTCCCTCTTCTCCACCGCCTTTGCCTCATCTCCCGCTGGCCTTTGTCCTGTCCTCTGAGCCTTCTAATTGCAGGTCCAGGCCCACTTTGAGCCGCTCCAAGTTGATGCTCTGCTCTTCTTTGTCCTCTTTGTTCCCAAACACGCCAGAACTGCTCATTAAATGTCTGCTGAATGGGCCAAGTTGTTCAAAGTCCTTACCTCTTAACTGATGAATCCTCATCATCTCCTAGGAAACCCGTATTATCCCTAGATTGAGAACTATTTACAGGTGCTAAAATCAAAACACATAAAGGTTATAAAAAAGAATAACTTCTTCCCCACTTTTTTTTTTAAGAGAGATTTTTGCTATAGGGCATGTGTGTGCACTGGAGAGACAGAGTCAGAAAGACAGAAAGCAAGAAAGCACCCCCCAAAGGCTGTGGCCACACTACAATCCCTTCTTCTCCATTCTCCCCGGCATGCACATGCTCCCAGCGTTGACTTTAAGCCAGCGGGTTCAGGACTTGAACTGCAGTCGACTACATGGGAGGCCAGCGATGTAACCATTTTGCCATCTGCTGTTCCCCTTCTTCCCCACTTTGAACCAGATACTGGCTGGGAAGATAATCCAACCATGTGTTAGACATTTGCATGTTAATTCTGACAGTTTTTTATGAAAAACTGTTTAAATAGGTTGGATGCTTTTACTTAGGGTGTGTAGATGAACTGAACTAATTATTAATTAATTTCTGCTTACTAATAAAATGCAAATGCATTGCCTGGCATGAATACAAACAAGCTAGTCCAGGACCAGAGCCATCTAAGAGAAACATGTCAAGGCCAGCAGATGGCGTGGTGGTGTAGGTGTTGGACTTCCACATGGTCAACCATGGTTCAAGTACCAGTCTCACTTTCCCTCTGTCTTTCTGTCTCTCTCTGATGAACATGTGTGCCTTGTAGAAAAATATTTTTAAAAACAATAAAATAAGGGACCAGCAGTTGGCATAATGGCTATGTGGCTGGACTCCCATGTAGCCTACTGCGGTTTGAGTCCCAGACCCAGTGGCTTAAACTCACATTGGGTGCATATGCGTGCGTGCCCAAGATCCTCAGAGGAGACTGGAAGAGAAGGGATTGCAGCATGGCCATCCCCCCAGGAGGTGATTTCTCACTTTCTGTTTCTGTCTCTGTCTTTCTGGCGAGTGCGTGTGCCCTATAGCAAAAATAAATAAATAAATAATTCTTTTTAAGAAAATTATTAAAGAGAAATGTCCTGTTTCCAGTGAGGGGCCTTCATGAGACAGCATAGAGTGGTAGACTAGGGCATGGTTTGTTTGTTGGCCAGAGGGCTGTGTGCTCACCACGAGAGACAGAGAGAGAAAATGGTCATGCTGCAGTCCTTCTTCCATTTCTCCATCTATCAGGATTTGGCTTGCATGTGCACATGCCCAGCGTGTTTTTCAAGACTCTGGGGTCAGGATTTTCTGAGACCAGGACTTGAACTGTGGTTAGCCCCACAGGATGTAGCTCCCCATGCACTACGTTGAACCTCGATGCTGCAGGATCGGCCCAAGAGCCTGGGTGTTGAAACCAGCCTACCTCTGTCTTCATCCTGACTCTACCACTTACAGCCATGTGGCCTGCAACCATTTACCCCCTCTACTTCTCACTGGCCTTGCCTGAACTAGAATGGAGGTGATACTTGTACCTACTTCATAAGGTTGCTGCTTTTGAGATACGGGTGGAGATCAAGTTGCTGTTGGGTTTGGCTTATCCCTCCTGGCTTCTCACCGCCATCTGCTTCCTCCTGCCCCAGCAAAGAGCACCTACTCAGTGCCGTTCTTTCCTACACTTCCCTCTTCCTTCCCCTAACCAGCCACTCCCCACCTCACTCCTCTTCCCTCACTCCCCTGGGTCCAGCCCAGTCTCTCTCTCTCCATCCTTCGCTTGTGCCCCAGTCCCTCCAACACACTCCCTATCTCCCTCTGCCTATGTCACCTTCCTCCTCCAGTTTGAGGACACAGGTAGAAGAGGAGAAATATATTTGTAGGTCGCAGAACGGAAGTTCAAGAAGGTACAAGGGAATTACTAAGGAGCAAGGCAAAGGAGGGCAGGTCAGTGCAGAGGATGTCTAGGACAGGTGGGAGGGAGGGTTAGAAAGTAAGGCAACCCCAGCAAATGGGACTCACCAAGAGTTTCCTGGCAGAGGAAGCACTAGCCACGACCCTTATTCTCCTTAAGGCAGTGCTCTGCTTGTCCTAGCCCGGTGCCCGAGGCACACGTCTCATTCCAGGTGTCTAGAAGAGTACTTGAACTAGAGTCAACTGTCTTTTGCCCAGATAAAGGTGGCAGCGGCTCGGCTCTTCTAGTTTGCAGTCCGCCCCGATCTTGCAGGATCGTCGTGGCTATATCCGGGAAGTGAGAGATAAGAACACCCCGTTTCTGATCAGTAAAACACTGGCTGTAGATCTCATTTAGATTACAACTCCTAGCATCACATCTAGCAGTACCGCACTAGGAGAAAGTGGTGTCAGAAAGACCTAAGTTCAATTTTCAGCTCTGCTACTCACTAGCTATGTGACTTTTTTTTTAAGATTTATTTAATTTATTATTATTTCTAAATTTCTATAGGGCACGTGTGTTCATCAGAGAGAGAGAAAAGGAAAGTAAGAAAGCAAGCCTCTAGGTCTGGGACTAGAACTGCAGTCAGCCATGTGGGAGTCCAGCACCTTAACCGTCACGCCCTCTGCTGGCCCAGCTGTATGACTGAATAAATCATTTAACCTCTCTGAGTCTGTTTCCTCCTGGAGCTTCTGTGCCCACCGAAGGGGTTTTAGGAAGAACGAGAGATGAGCTGTGATCCACAGCACGATGAGGACATGCTGATCTGTTCGTCTCTGCTGTTCAATGACCCTGTCCTGACACAGAAATAAAGCACTGTACTGAATCCAGGGACAGTGGCACCCTAACTAAACGTGCCTGAGGTCCTCAGGTCCCACAGGCCAAAGGCGCTGGTGTGAAGTGAAAGTTTCAACAGTATCGATGGTGTCCCCTGAAGAGTTTGCCACAGCGGTTCTCAGTTTTAATGCACCTCCGAGTCACCTGGGATCTTGTTAAACAGCAAGTTCTCGTTCGGCAGTTCCAGCTGAAGGCCTGACAAACTCCCTAGGTGATGCTGAGATTTGCTGGGCTGTGAACTTCCTTTTGAGTAGCAAGTCTAAGAAGGGGTCAGCCGCCTTTTTCTGTGAAAAGTCAGATAGTAAGTATCATGGGCTTTATCAACTGTAGAGTCTCCACCCCAACTGCCTGACTGCCATTTGAGAAAAGCAGCCATAGACAATATGCAAACTAACCGGCACACTTGTAAAGCCATCTTTACAAAGAGGGGCAGATTGGATCTGGCCTGTGGGCCACAGTTTGCCTACCCCTGGGCTGTAACGTATTTAAAATCACGGCCCAGCTGCAGCAGTGCATGCTGAACGCTGCCTCTTGGCAGGCTGAGCCACCCGGAAGGTCTGGCTCAAGGTCCAGCCCACCCTAAAAGAACGAGGCACATCAGTGCAACACCACTAATCTTAGCAACTTGGGAGGTTGAGGCAGGAGGATTGCAACACAGTGAAACCCAATCAAAACCCAAAAAACCACACCACACACACATAATAAAATTAGTATATCATTCTCATAATGGACATGCATGAGTTTGCCTCCCAAGCTCCCAATAATACTCTCATATATGGTAACTTCCCCTTCCTACAGACCCACCTCCCATAATCTAAATGGTTCAAGAAGCAGAGCACCCACTGCCAGTTTCCCACAAAGGGACTCAGATTCCGAACTCAAGCTGATGGTTCAGGGTCAAAGTCACACTGCAGACCTGGGCTTTGAAGGAAGCCGCTGCTCCTTCCAAGAAGAGGAAATTGAATCAGAGTACCAACCAGTATTTTTTTTTCCTGTTCATAAAAATGCATTTTTTTATTTCATAAGCATTAAAGAAAAAAATCCTGCCCCATATCCCTCCCCATTCATGCAACCAACTCTAAAATTAGACTCTTCAAATTTTATACTTTTTTCCATTCTGGTTCATTCTTTGCTTCTTCATCATCAGATTCAACTTGGGTAAACATGTTGAGTTGGGGCTGAGTCTTAGAATACTCTGGAGAAACCCAGTATGGATTGTCTTCTGCTGCTTTGGCATGGCACCAAATGGCTTCCTGGGGATTACTGTCATCAGTCTTGTTCAAAGCGATGTTCTTTACAATGTAGGATGACAGAGTGTCCCCGTCTCTGGAATCACTCACTATCACTTCCACCTCAGGAAACTACCTGCCAAATGAGAAAGTCATTACCTGCACTTCCAGTTCTAGACCGCACTGCCTTACCACAATCATGACCAGAAGACAGAAGCTTCAAATGCTCCCTCTCTCTCCACTTAACTCAGTTCATTTTCAGGTTCCATGAGAAAGCATTTGATGGAAAGATCTTAAGTCTTATGCAAAACCCTATCAGCAAAGGAGTCTGGGAAATGTAGTTTAAAGCTTCTCCGTCTACATTCCAGGAAGACACACTGTAATGACTGGAACAGATGTGTGAGCCATGTGTGAGTCAGTTCACAAAATAAGGTGCATCCATAATTGACCACACAGCTACAAAACAAAAATTGATTTTTAGAGGAAGAAAACATAAATATGAGCAAGCGAACAAACACAATAGTTCACTGGACTTGTCAGATGGATGCCACATAATTCAGGCTTTCCTTATTTCTATCAGATAGTGTTTGGTATATTCCTTACTTTTTTTCTTTTATTTTGCATTAAAATTTTTTTCTAAATCTTTCTACTTTCATTCATTCACTAAACATCATCACAGCATACAAAATATGATTTCCCATCCAGAATACACTGTAAAGTGGCTTGATCATACATGTTATTGTCAACAAATAATTTTCCATTTCTTGTTTCATATGCATATGTGTGTGTGTGTGTGTATAATTTTTTTTTAATTCCCTATTTCTCACCCTCTGTCATTTCCCACCCTCCACCACACTGTCTCTGGTATCTACAGTTGCTTTCCATTTCTTCCCCCCCCACACACATTTTATTGATTCACAAAATATCTTAATTAATCTAAGTACTTTCAATAGCATCTTCAGCTAATACATACATACCTGTGAATATATGTTTGATTTTAGGCATGAAACTCGGTGAGTAGAATGAATATACTATAAAGTTGCACCTAGCTGAGGCTATATAGTTTACCATGGTCATTAAATAGGTATTTTTTTAAAGAATTATTTTATTTAACTTTATTTAATTTAAACCAGAGAGGGACAGAGTGAGAGAGTGATACAGTGAGAAAGTAAGCCACCAGGTTCGGGACTTGAACCAGAGTCTCTTCCCTTTCTGGGATACTGATTATCTGGATGTTTGGATGTTTAATGGTATCTAGTATTTCTCATATATTATTCTCATTTTTTGGAGCTATTTTCTCAGCCTTTGTGGTGAACTTTTCTACGGCAGAGACTCTGTTTTCTGCATCTGACATTTGATCTTCTCTATAATCTAATCTGTTTTTAATACTTTTTAGGGGAAGTTTTGATTTCCTGTATTACAGCCTTCATCTCTAACAATTCCATTTGATTCTTTTTTTATGGTGTGTATTTCCTCTTTCTGATCGTGCAAGAACTTCCTCACCTCCTGGATCTCATTGGCTCTTTTCTCCTGCATCTTCTGGAGTTCATTTTCTCTCTTCTTTTGTGTCTCTGGCAGCTGTGTCACTGTGAATATTCTAAATTCTTTTTTTTGGAGAGGTTTTTGCTACAGGGCATGTGCACTCACCAGAAAGACAGAGACAGAGAAACAGAAAGCGAGAAATCACCCCCCGGGGGGATGGTCATGCCGCAGTCCCTTCTCCATTCTTCTTGGGATATTGGGCATGCACACACGCGTCGGGCGTGAGTTTAAGCCGCCAAGTCCAGGACTCGAACCACGGTCAACTAAATGGGAGTTCAGTGACAAAGCCATTACGCTAACTGCTGGCCCCCTAAATTCTCTATCAGACATTTCCACAAGTTCCATTGTACTGTCTGCGGATGAAGGGGAGTTGTCCTTTTCCTTTGGGGGAGAGGTATTTCCTTGGTTTCTCGTATTTTGTGCCTCTGCAGTGATTTCTGGTCATCTAATGGGTTAAACATTTCTTCCTAATTTCTTGAAGTTCAGTCTGAGCTTTCAGGGGCATGCAGGAGGAGGTGATCTGCAGTCTCTCTGAAGTTCTGTTTTCCTCCCTTTGTGCGGCAGATTCAGTGGGAAATGAGGAATATTCTGACATAGTATTCAGATGTTTGGCTACTCTTCACTTAGACCTGTCTGGACACTCTGCATGGAGGCTGACACGAAAGTGATAAAGGTAAAAGGAAAAGGAAAGAAAACAAAGAAAGAAAAAAACTATTTAAAAAAATTTTATTTATTTATTTTTATTATTTTTTTAGAGGTTTTTGCTATAGGGCGCGTGCACTTGCCAGAAAGACAGAGAGAGACAGAGAGACAGAAAGCGAAAAATCACCACCCAGGGGGATGGCCACGCCACAATCCCTTCTCCTCCATTCTCCTCTAGGGATCTTGGGCACACACGCACATGCACCCGGCTTGAGTTTAAGCAACCAGGTCTGGGATGTGAACCGCAGTTGACTACGTGGGAGTCCAGCGACATAGCCATTATACTAACTGCTGGTCCCTTTATTTATATTTTAAAAAGCAAAAAATGGGGACCAGCAGGTGGCGTGGTGGTTAAGGTGCTGGACACTCCCTCATGGCTGACCGTGGTTCGAGTCTTGGACCTGGTGGCTTGCTTTCTCACTTTCCCTCTCTCTCTCTGTCTCTCTCTAGTCAAGTTAAAATAAATAAATAAATGAATAAATAAATAAAAAAAATTTTTTTGAGGGGTTTTTGCTATAGGGCGCATGTACTCGCCAGAAAGACAGAGACGGAGAGACAGAAAGTGAGAAATCACCCCCCAGAGGAGATGGCCACACTGCAATTCCTTCTCCTCCATTCTCCTCTCAGGATCTTGGGCATGCATGCACACGCACCTGGTGTTGAGTTCAAGTCACCAGGTCTGGGACTCGAACCGCAGCCAACTACGTGGGAGTCCAGCGACATGGCCATTACAACAACTGCTGGTCCCGAATAGATAAAATTTTTTTTAAAAAAGGCAAAAAATAAAAACCACATGGCGAGCACATGAAAGTAATAGTTCACAGCTTAAATGCAGCAATCTTCTCTGAAGGCCTGTGCTTTTGCCTCTCCTAAATGGGAGGAAGGAAAGGTGAGAATTAGCAAGATAAAGGAGGATCTGAGAGCCAAGAAAATACTTTACCTTAAAAATTAAAATTATTATTATTATTATTTTATTTTATGAAAGGACAGAGAGAAGGACATAAGGGTGCCCTACCTCTCTAAACTGGGATCTGGAGGGTGAAGTCTCAGCAGAAAATTTTCATTAGTCTTAGTCCTTGAAAGCAATAGTTCAAATGCAGCAGTCTTCTCTTATATTCCTTACTACTGAGGCAACTGGAATTGTGTTTAATGACCAAATGATTATGATTAGAAAATAGATTTATTCGTTTATTCAACAAATTCTTTACAGACACTGCTGTGTATGTGCCAGGCATTACTTCAGTGCTGGTCTACAACAGGAAATAACAGAGGTTATATCTTACCAAGTCAACATGCCCTGTAATATTTTTCTCTTTGGGTCTGCCCCACAGCCTAGTGGTTAAGGGAGCCAGATTCCATATGGTCAACTGCAGTTCAAATCCCAGCCCCAGTGGCTTAAAACATGGGCTGGCAGGTGGCACAGCAGTTAAGGGCACTGGACTCCCACATGTCTGACTGTGGGTCGAGTCCTGGACCTTGCGGCTTGCTTTCTCACTTTCCCTCTCTCTCTGAGCCTCTCTGGTCCAATTTAAATAAATAAATAAACAAACAAACAAACTTAAATAAAATATTTTTTTGAGGTTTTTGCTATAGGGTGCTTGTGCTCGCCAGAAAGACAGAGAGAGAGAGACAGAAAGTGAGAAATCACCCCCTCCAGGGGGTATGGCCATACCGCAATTCCTTCTCTATTCTCCTCTCAGATCGTGGGCACATGCACCTGGTGTGAGTTTAAGCCAGCGGGTCTGGGACTTGAACTGCAGTCGACTACATGGGAGTTGAGTAACATAGCCATTACACTAACTGCTGGTCCCAAAATAAAATAATTCTTTAAAAAAAAAAACCAATGGGACCAGCAGGTGGTGTGGTGGTTAAGTCGCTGGACACTCCCACATGGCCGACCACGGTTCAAGTCTCAGGCCTGGTGGCTTCCTTTCTCACTTTCCCGCTCTCTCTCTCTCTGTCTTTCTCTGGTCAAATTAAAATAAATGAAAGGAATAAATAAAATAAAAATAAATAATTCTTTAAAACAACAACAACAAAAACAACAACAAATATGGGGGCATGTGTGTGTGCGCCCCAAATCCCAATAGGATGGAGAAGTGGAAAAGAAGGTATTGTATTGTAACCATGCCTTACGGGGGAGAGGTGCTACTTTCTCCCTCTCTCAGTATGTCTCTGGTGAGTGCACATGCTGTCCGGAAATTAAACAAAGAAATTCTCTTTTTGACCTCTAGGAGATTTCAAGAATTCAGGGGGGTTGCATTGACAGAGGCAAAGACAAAGTAGCTGTAGTGGTTAATGACCCTTAAATATTTGGCCTTTTTAACCCAAATGGTATAAATGTTTGGTCAATGCATATAATAAAATGTACATCAACTACATGAAAAAATAAAGATCTTGATAAAGGTAAATATATAAGCAATAATGGCTAGAATTATAACAATAGCCTATAACTTCACTTTTTGTTTTCTACAAGATTTAAGGAATAATACACTTTAAAAAACAATTATTGGGATCAGCACATGGCGTAATGGCTAGGTCACTGGACTCGCACATAGGCAACTGCGGTTCAAGTCCCAGGCCCAGCAGTTTTAAACTCACGCCGAGCGTGTGTGCATGCAAGCCCAAAATCCCACGACCAGAATGGAGAAGGGATTGCAGCATGACCATGCCTCCTGGGGGCCAATTTCTCACTTTCTATCTCTCTGTCTCTCCAGTGAGTGCATATGCCCTATAGTCAAAAATCTCTCTAAAAAAAAAAAATTATTTTTCAGGGCCAGCAGGTGGCGTGGCCCTCACGGTCTCTCTCTCTCTCTCTGCCACACCCTATGACAGAAATCTTTTTTTTTTTTTTTCTTTTTTTGGAGAGGTTTTTGCTATAGGGCGCGTGCGCTCGCCAGACAGACAGAGAGAGACAGAGAGATAGAAAGCAGGAAATCACCCCCCAGGGGGGATGGCCACGCCACAATCCCTTCTCCTCCATTCTCCTCTCGGGATCTTGGGCACGCACGCACACGTGCCCGGCGTGAGTTTAAGCCACCGGGTCCGGGACTCGAACCGTGGTCGACTACGTGGGAGTCCAGCGACATAGCCATTACGCTAACTGCTGGTCCCGACAGAAATCTTTTAAAAAAGGATATTGGCAGAATGGATAGAAACACATGATTGGGCTCGCAGATGATACGGTGGTTAAGGCAGCTGGACCTCCACATGGCTGGCCATGGTTTGAGTCCTGGACCTGGCAGCTTACTTTCTCACTTTCCCTCTCTCTGTCTCTCTCTGGTCAACTTTTAAAAAGTAAAATAAAATAATGACAATGAATTTTTTAAAAAAATCTAAGTATATGCTATCTACAAGAGACACTTTAGATCCAAAGACACAAACAAATTTAAAGTGAAAAGACAAAAAAAGATTATATATTTATATATTTATATATATATATATATATATATATATATATATATATATATATATACATTAGAGAGATTATTTAAAGGGCACATGCACTTGCCAGAGAGACAGAAAGCAAGAAATCACCCTCAAGGGGGGATAGCCACATGACAATCCCTTTTCCTCCAGTCTCCTCTCAGGATTTTGGGCATGTACCCAGCATGAGTTTTAGCTGCCAGGTCTGGGACTTGAACCATGGTCGACTACATGGGCGTCTAGTGATGTAACCATTATGCCATCTGCTGGTCTCAGAAAAAGATATTTCATTGCAAGTAGTAATAAAATAGAGCAGGAGTCATTACACTAATATTAGACCAATTTAAACTAAAAAAAATTTATGGGAGACAAAGGACATTATATATTAATAAGAGGTTAACACAATAAGAAGGTATAACATTCATAAACATTTATGCACCTGACAGACCACCAAAACATATAAAGCAAAACCTGGGGGGCCCGCAGGTGGCGTGGTGGTTAAGGGCTTTGGACTCCCACATGGCTGACCGCGGTTCAAGTCCTGGACCTGGCAGCTTACTTCCTCGCTTTCCACCTCCCACCCCCACTGCTATCACTCTCACTCACTCTGTCCCTCTCTGGTCAAATGAAAATAAATAAAGTTAGATAAATTTAAAAAAGAACATATAAAGCAAAACTTAACAAAATTAAAGGGATTAACAGTTCTATAATAGTAGCTGGTTCAATATTCTCCTCTCAATAAAATCAGAAACCACCCACCTCCTAAGTAACAACTTGTTCAGGTATCTCCTTCTTCAACCACAATGCCCTCTCATCCCAGCTCACTTACTGAAGAGCCACCACTGAAGCTATTCTTGGTTTCCTCAAGACCTCCAACTCATTGTCTATGCCCTATTCTGTTCATCAGCACATTCCTATATTCCCTTCTTGTCTTTTTTTTAATAATTATTTAATTAAATTAATTAATTTACTTAAATTTGACCAGAGAGGGACAGAGTGAGAAAGAGAGATGGAAAGTGAGAAAACAAGCCTCTAGATCTGGGACTCGAACCACAGTTGGCCAAGTGGGAGTCCAGAGCCCTTAACCACAATTTCACCTGCTGGCTCCTTCCCTTCTTGTCTTAAAAGTGATCTATCATTGTGATTATTCTCTTGCAAATATCCTTAGCCACCCTAACTTTCTCTCCTGCCTGGAAAAAAAATCTATCCTTGTGAACCTGGGGCCTGGGTTACCAGCAAAAATGACTGAGTGAATCCTGATAGGCTCAGACTAACCACTGAGGTGGAGAAGGGCTGGGGTCAACCAGATGTCTTCTCTAGCTGTTATCCTCCCAGAGGTGGGAAGAGAAGCCAAAACCCAGGAGGAGCTCACCCAGAGAGAGAGTTCAGAGGAAAAGCACAGAGGACTACCAGCTTTAGTGTCTCCAACCCTATGGGAAGGCTAGAGGAACAGAGATTGCAGTCCCTGCTACAGAGGGGGCTCCTAATGGAAGAGGAGTACCATTAAAGACTCAATCATAGATGGACCCACGCTGCAGCTGGGTCAGTGTGCAAAAGCGGGCTAGCTTGTAGTCTCAGTTGTGTATTAATAACTGTGTGACTTGGGACTGGCTAGTTAAGCTCTCTGCCTCAGTTTCCTCCTCTGTGAAGTACTCTATACATAGTAAATTACAAATAAATATAGCTATTACTGTCCACGTTGTTGTCACATTTAGGTGACAGGAAGCACTGGCTGGTATCTAAGTGGGAAAGCGTCCTGCCAGCTTTGTGTCTTGGTTAGATGCTTGGCCAGTGAGTGTTGTTCCTGCTTTGGGTACCTTTCTGAACCACTGAGTTCCCTTCCAGCTGTCCCCATGACTGAGCCCAGCAGAACCCCCACCGAGGCCCCAGCAGTATGTCCACAAAATCTGTCTGTTGATTTTAGCCTGTGCCTTGGAATCAGGATGAATTACGGCCCTCATTTCACCCCTGTCCACTCGCATTGTTGCTGCTTAAAGAAATTAATCAGGTTTATTAGGCACGACCCCTCTGCTGTGAGCCCTGCCCTGGTCTGCAGATCTGTACCTGCCTGCAGCTCTCCTCGAGTGGTGCCATCAGTGAGGCCTCAGCCCCCGCAAGTGCTCTGGTGGGGGCAGGGGTGGGCGGCCGGGTGGCCATATCTTTTGTTGTTTGCAGAGACTGAGCACCGGGCTGGCTTGGACAAAGGCAGGACGCTCTGCTATAGTGAGCACAAAGCCTTTTGTTGCCATGGCTGTGGAAAAAATAGGAACAAAAAGGATAAGCATTGCATCCAAATACGCTAATAATTAACACTTAGCACCATGGATATAAAAAGCACTTAATGCTAAATTACAATGATCATAATAGCTATTCTTTATTCAGCTCTGCTCCATATGGCACCATGGCTTGGTAGCTAAGTATGTGTGAACTGGAGCCCTGGTCCACATCCTGGCTCAGCTCTTATTTACCAGCTCTGTGACCTCAGGCAAGTCACTCAAGCTCTCCAGTCTTGTCTTTGCATCTACAAACACAGGCAATGGAAATGTACAACTCAAAGGTCTCTATGAGGGGCCAGCAGATGGCATAGCACTATGTCACTAGACTCCTACATGGCTGACCATGGTTCAAGTCCCTGACCCAGCTGTTTGAAAATCATGCTGGGTATGTGTGTGTGTGTGTGTGTGTGTGTGTGTGTGTCCAAGATTCTGGGAGAAGATGGATTGCACTATGGCCATACCCTCGGGGTGTGTGTGTGTGATTTTTCACTTTCCTTGTCACTGTCTCTCTCTCTCTCTACAGTGAGTGCATGGGACCAAAGATAAAAACCTCCAAAGAAAAAGAAGGTTTCAGGAACCAGCAGTTAGCGTAATGGCTATGTCGCTGGACTCCCACATAGTCGACCACGGTTCATGTCCCGGACCCGGTGGCTTAAAACTCACGCCGGGCGCGTGTGTGTGCGTGCCCAAGATCCCGAGAGGAGAATGGAGAGGAAGGGATTGCGGCGTGACCATCCCCCCGGGGGATGATTTCTCGCTTTCTGTCTCTGTCTCTGTCTGGCGAGCGCACGCGCCATATAGCAAAAAAAAACCTCTCCAAAAAAAAGAAAAGAAAAAGTTTTCCATGAGCCCACACTATGCTAATAAAGCACTTAAACAGGGCCAGTCACATAATAAGCACTCAATAAATATTATAATTTTATAGACCATACTTAAGGCGCATTTTTTTTTTTTTTTTTGCCATAGTGAGTGTGCACTTGAAAGAGACAGAGAGAGAGGGAAAGTGAGAAATTATCTCTGGGGGGGGATGGCCATGCTACAATACCTTCTCTATCTCTCCTCTTGGGATTTTTGGCATGCGTGCACATGCACGTGGTTGGATTCTCAAGCCACCAGGGTCCAGGACTTGAACCACACAGCTGGTCATGTGGGATACAGCCTCTTTAACCACACTACCTGCTGGTCCTATTTAAGGCTTTTTATACATTAGTTAGCAAATTTAGACCTCAAAACATACTTTTGACATAGCTGTTATTATTATTATCCCTATTTATCAGTTGAGGAAATCAACCCAGAGAGTTGAGTAAGTTGAGTAACTTGTCCAAGGTCACCCAGCAAGGAAGTAGCAGAACCCAATCCTGCTTGACTTGAGTCACGTGCTTTCCACTGCAGTCACCGTCCTCCATGAGCTCCTGGCGAGAGGCCCACGCCAGAGTAATTGAACATGGTTGGTGACCGTCTCACAAATCCCTCCTCCCTTCAGTCACAGTTGGAAAACACTAGCATTTTCTTAACCAATGGTTTCCAGCCTCTCCCTCTGTTATGCCCAGGCCCTTAGCCCACCCTAGAACATGCAGGGCAGTTTTCTGACAGAAGGTGGAAGTCAGCTGAGGAAGAGCAGACACGTGGCCCAGCTCTGGTGAGGACCTTCCTAAGTTCCACCTGAGTGATGACGTGGCTGGCGGAGTGGAACACAGGGTACGAAACAGTCACAGGGCAACAAGGCCACACCAGGTCCAGGGGCTGGGCAGGTCTAGAGACAAGAGTCTTTGGACATCACCAAGGAGATGAACCTGACCTACTCAGAGCCACATGCATTCAGATAGCACCTTCCTGACAGAGGACTAAGATTCTTGAGGGGTGCTTGTATTTTTGCATTTTAATGTGAAGGAATCGCAGTCTGGCATGTTCCACCTCCTGCGGAGCGGACAGCTGGCTGCTTGACTAGTGAGGAGCCAGCAGGGCTCTGCACGCTGCCCACCCGTCAGCCCTCAGTCCCCACCTCTACACAACCAGAGTAGCCTCTGTCTATGTCTGTACACAATCAACTCTTGTTTAGTATTCAAAAGCAGCTCAGGGACCAGCAGGTGGCGTGGTGATTAAGGCGCTGGACACTCCCACATGGCTGACCTGGGTTCAAGTCCTGGACCTGGTAGCTTGCTTTCTCACTTCCTTTCTCTCTCACTCTCACCCTCTGTCTCTCTCTGGTCAAATTAAAAAATCAATGAATGAATAAATAAATAAAATAAATAATTATTAAAAAAAAAAAAGCAGCTCAATTACTAAACCACCACTAGAGAGAAATAAACCTCAGCCCACAGTATCTCTGAGGGACAGGAATCTGGCTATCATTAATCAGCCATCCCCTGGACATGACCTTTGTCACAGTCCCACCCATCCCACCAGCCCTCGTTTGCCCCTTCAGTTTATGGCTCACTTCTGAGCCTTTCCCATGTCCAGATGTCCACTTCAATCAGAGAAGGCTGGGTCCTTCTGCGTCTGTGGGAAACAGTCCTTGCTCCTCAGGGAGGACACAGCCTGGTGGCAGGAAAATGGCTCATGCAAGGGCCTCCCTGGATATCCCCAGCCTATGCCCACCCCTGGCTCAAGGCAGGAGAGATTACTCAAGTGCAGCTGCCAACACTGTGTGCCCCCACCTAGCCCTGATACTGGCCTATGTCCTCAGCCCCTTCCACCGCACCTGCCTCTTGCCACCCACTCACATCCCTGGGCTCCCACATGAAGGCCAGAGCAGGTGCAAAATGGCCAGGCTGCAGATCCCATGGAAACAGCAGGAGCTCTATAGTTAGATATAGAATTTCACTAGGTCCCTTAACACTGTGTGACTTGAGCTGGTCGCTTCAGTTCTCTGAGTCTTAATGTTCTCATTCTGAAAGCAGAATAATCTATACTCTTAGGACTTCTGTGAAGATCAGAAACAATATGTATAAGAGTCTTTTAACAGGCTAGCAGGTGGTGTGGTGATTAAGGCAGCTGGATCCCACGTGGCTGACTGTGCAGTTCGAAACCCAGACCCAGCAGCGTGAAAAATTATTCCGAAAGCATGTGCCTGAGTGTAAACCCAAAATCCTGAAAGGAGGAAGTGGAGGAAAAGGGATTGAAACATGACCATTCATTCTAGGGGAGAGCGTTCTCATTTTCTCTGTCTCTTTCTGGTGAGCACATGTGCCTTCCAGCAAATTTAAGAAAAAAAAAAAAGGGGGAGGCCGGCAGGTGGCATGGTGGTTAAAAATGCTGGACTCCCACATGGCTAACTGTGGTTTGAGTCCTGGACCTGGTGGCTTCCTTTCTCACTTTCCCCTCTCTCTCTCACTCCGTCTCTCTCTGGTCAAATTTTTAAAATAAATAAATAAATAAAATAAAAGTTAAATAAAATAATTACTAAAAAAAAAAAAAAAAGTTATTTTACCCGATAGCACTCAATAAATCCAAGTTATTGGTGGGGTCAGCAGATGGCTTCGTGGTTAAGGAGCTGGACACTTGTCAACTGTGGCTCGAGTCCCGGACCTGGTGACTTGCTTTCTCACTTTCCCCCTCTTTCTCTCTGGTCAAATTAAAGTAAATTAATGAATAAATAAAAATTTTTAAAAATGCTAGTTATTGGCTGGATGGCAACGCAGCAATATAACACAGTGCTCCGAAGGCAGAACCATGTGGAAAGGTTCCTGGTTCACACCTAGAGATCTCCCTGAGTGCAGCGGGCACATGTGTGCCTATGACTTGGGCTAGCTAAAGCTGGGGGTGGATATTGGTGTTAAGACGCTGTTGGGGTGCTGTCTCTGTCTTTCCCTGTCCCTCTCACTCATGTAAGAAATGGTTTTAAAAAGCTTTGGGGCTAACTGGTGATAATAGTGGGTAAGGTGGCTGGATCCCGCATAACCAACTGCACAGTTTAAGTCCCAGTCCCAGTGACTTGAAAAACATACCGGACACATGTGTGTGCATGCCCAAAATCCTCAGAGGAGAGTGAAGGAGAGGGTGTGGCGTGGCTATCCCTCCTAGGATGTGCTATTTCACTTTTCCACTCTTTCTCTGTCTGTCTCAGGCAAGCACACATGCCCTACAGCAAATTTTTTAAATAAATTAAAAAATTGGACCAGCAGTTAGCGTAATGGCCATGTCGCTGGACTCCCATGTAGTCGACCGCGGTTCGAGTCCCAGACCCGGTGGCTTAAACTCACGCCAGGCGCATGTGCGTGCGTGCCCAAGATCCCGAGAGGAGAATGGAGGAGAAGGGATTGTGGCGTGATCATCCCCCCTGGGGGGTGATTTCTCGCTTTCTGTCTGTCTCTGTCTTTCTGGCAAGCACACACGACCTTTAGCAAAAACCTCTCCTAAATAAATAAATAAATAGCCAGTGAATGGTGTGATGGCTATAGCGCTAGACTCACATGTCTGTGGTTTGAGTTCCAGACATGGAGGCTTGATAATTATGCCAGTCCTGTGTGTGTATGCCCAAAATCCCAGGAGAAAAACGGAGAAGGAATTGTGGCATGGCCATCCCCCCTGGGGGCTGATTTCTCACTTTGCCTCTCACTATTTCTCCGGCAAGTGCACATGCCTATGGGCAAAAACTTAAAAAATAAAATAAAAATAAATAAGTGGTAGTTATTATCAAACACAGGTGAGTCCCTTTGTATTAATTTACAGTGACCCTGTGTACTTTATCTCCCTACATTTTTATAACCACTGGCTGGCTGCATGCAGGGTCCACCCCGCAGCGTGAGGGGCTGGGCTGGGTTGGAACTAAACTCTCGTGCTAGGCCTAGATCTTGGTCTGGGGCAGACAGGGAGGTGGCCCCTGTGTTGATGGTTGGGCGGCCAACTCCTCTGCCCCCAGTTGCCAGGATGTCCCATTTTCAGCACTGAAATCTCCTTGTCCTTGGAGTATTGACAGTTCAGTTCCAAGTAAACTGGGATAGTTGGTCACTCTAGCGAAGCAGCTGGCCAGACTGATGCAGAAGGTGTCAGACCTGAGGAAAGAAGCGAGGCTGCCCATAACCCTCCCCAGGTTGCAGAACGGATAGATTAGACTGGGCACCATTCTTCCTTCCGAGTTCCCAGCCAAGATCTGGTTAAACTGAGGCCAAAGATGACACCTAGAGGTTATGTGAAAAACTGCAGTCTGGAAATCACCCCTAAAGGCCTTAGTTGGTTTATTAATAAATACATATTGAGGGAGGCCAGCAGGTGGCGTGGTGGTAAAGGCACTGGACTCCTACACCGCTAGCCACAGTTTGAGTCCTGGACCTGGCAGCTTGCTTTCTCACTTTCTCTGTCTCTCTCTGGTGAGTACATATGCCTTGTAGCAAATGAAAAAAAAATAATAATAACGATAAATAAAATTAAGTACATTTAAAAAAAAAACACACATTGAGGACCCAGTGACTTAAAAATCATGCCCTGTGTGTGTCTATCTCTGTCTCTGACTCTCTAGTGAACGCATATGCCCTATAATAACAACAAAAATTAACAAACAGAAAGTAATTGCAGTACAGAAAGTGGGTAAATAAGGATAAAATATGCTAGAGATCTTGTCAGGGCTTAACCAGCCACAGGAAAAGTTTCTGTCTTGAACTCTTCAAAGGGTTTTAAGCAGGACAGCCACATGAGCGGATCCACATTTCTCACAGCTGGCACTGGCTGCGGGGTGGAGACTGCTTTGAAGAGCAGCCATCCTAAAGCCAGGGAAGTAATTACGAGGTCCCTGCTGTGTCCAGGTGGTACCGAGACAGTGGAGACAGGAGGAGGAAGAGAGATGCGATTATTTGAGGGACTATAAAAACAGAATGGGCAGGGACATGGTAACTGATGAGATGAGGGTTGAAGGAAAGGGAGTTCAAAAATGATCTACCGGTTTCTGTCTAGGGCTACCAGAGAGCGATGAGACAGACGCATAGAGGAAAGACAATGTTGAGTGTGCTGGATTTGAGATGCCTGTAGATATCTAAGTCATGACGGCAAATAAGCAGCTGAAGAAAGGTGAGGAAGGGAGACAGGACTGTGGGGGTCATCTACCTGGGGATGGTACCCCAAGCCCTGAGCAACAACATTCACAAGTGGACAGAGGAGAGAGAAATGGCCCTCGAAAAACCAGGCAAGCAGGGAGTTCTTTCAGGCCAGGGCAAGGATGTCTCAGTAAGGAGAGAGCAGTCAATTGTATAAAACCTCTTTGAGGGACCAGCAGATGTCATAATGGTTAAGTCGCTGGACTCGCATGTAGGTTGGCCACAGTTCAAATCCCGGACCCAGTGGCTTAAATTCATGCCGGGCACATGTGTGTGCATGCCCAAGATCCTGAGAGAACAGAGGAGAAGGGATTGTAGCATGGCCATCCCCCCAGGGTGGAGGGTGATTTCTCACTTTCTGTCTGTCTCTCTGGCAAGTGCATGTGCCCTATAGCAAAAATCTCTCTCAAAAATAAATAAATAAAATAAAAATAAAAAACCTCTTTGAGAGGCAGTGAGATGAGATCTGAAAGGTCATCCACTAGACAATGTGAAGATCATTGGTGACCTTAGAGCCTTTTAAGGTGCTGTGATGAAAAGAAAGCAAATAAGAATGAGTAGTGAAGTAAGTAGGGAGTAAAGTGGAGGAGAAAGTGAGCACAGCCAATTTGGCTAAACTTTCACAAGTCACCAGTGGGACTGTAAGTAGGTATAAACTTTTTTAAAAAATTACTTATTTTATTTATCATTATTATTATTAATTTGAACAGAGAGAGAGGGAAAATGAGAAAGCAAGCCATCAGGTCTGAGACTCGAACCATGGTTGGCCATGTGGGAGTCTAGTGCCTTAACCACACCACACTACCTACCAGCTCTGGTAGGTATAACTTTTAAAAATGACAATTAGACACAATTTATGAAATATTAAAGATATATGTAGCCTTGGGGTTACCAGGTGGCGTGGTCAGTAAGGGCGCTTGACTCCCACATGGCCAACTGCAGTTCTAGTCCTAGACCTGGCAGCTTGCTTTCTCACTTTCTCTCTCTCTTGCTCTGTTCCTCTCTGATCAAATTTAAAAAAATAAATAAAGTTAAATAAAAAAGGAATTGTTTAAAAATAAAAAGATATATGTAGTCTTTACCCTAATAATTCTACTTTTAAGAAATTAGCTGACAGGAGGCTGGCAGGTGGCGTGGTGGTTAAAGGTGTTGGATTCCCACATGGCCAACTGCAGTTCAAGTCCTGGACCTGGCAGCTTGCTTTCTCCCTTTCACTTTCTCTGTCTCTCTCTCCGCGAGTACGCGCGTCCTATAGCAGAAAAAAAAAAAGAAAAAAAGTCACCAGTCTCCCTAGTTTTCAAGGCCTGTAAAACATCAAGCCCTCCATGGCGGGTAGAGACAAGGTCGTCTGGGGGCGGGCCCGGGGCGCGTTCGGAAAACCAGTACCTTCGGGAGGTCTCGGCAGGACCGAAAGCCCAACCAGCTCCAGAGGGGCGGGGCCAGGTAGACCGGGTCGCGCCGGGCGGGGGTCAGAAAGGCACCGCTTCCGGTGCCGCCTCCGCCGGAAGGCAAAGGGAGCGAGCCCGAGGGGCGGGGCTCTGCAGGTGCCTGCTGGGATGGGCGGGCGAGGGAAAGGAGGGGGTCAGGGTCTCAGAACTAGGAGAGCGAGTCCGTGCAGTGGCCCTGCCTAGGCCGAGAGCTGCGGGAGGACCGTGGCTCCACGACTTCGGGTCCCCAGCCCTGCATGGACCCTGCCTCCACTCTGACCTGCCCCTTGGGAGGCTGAAGAGGCAGGATGCCTCCAGCAGCAGCTCCGCCCTGCGCCTCGGCCCCGCGCGCCCTCCAGTGGCGCCCTCCAGTGGCGCCCTCCAGTTCGCGTTGGTCTCTACTTGCACGCCTGCCCCCAGCCCGAGTAGCCCCCGGAGGACCGTCTTGCGAAAGTTCCTCAGGGTCCTGACTTAAGAGAGCAGGAGTCCTGAGGCCCCAGAGCTGCACAAGTGGAGTCTTGCTGGGAAGGAGAGTAACATCCAGGTCCACCTCTACTCCCAGCCCACCTTTTCAGAACCCAGTGACTATGCCCTTGCAGGACATGGCCCAGCCAGAACCGCCTGTTTCCTTCAGACAGTTCCCACTCAGCCTTACACAGCCCCTTAGCAGGAAGTGGGAAGAAAAGGGCCAGGAGTCCTGTTTCTGCTCCCTCTGTACCTGGGGCCCTTGGTTAGAAACCCCTGCTGCTGGACCAAAGGCCTGACGCTGTAGAGCTGCCCACGGGTCTCCACTATGAAGGGTCAAGATAACCCGTTTTGCACCAACCCTCACAGTGCCCTGTTCCCAAGGCTCCTTCCCCAAAAGTCCAGCACCAAAACCCTCTGGTGTCAGGCCTAGTGAAAGGAAACCTTACTATGCCTGATATTCGTGATCCTACTGCAGTCCCTTTCTTTGCAACCCTATGGCCTTTGCTGCTTTGTCTGCTCTGGCCCCACAGCTGAGTCAGAGCCATCCTAAGTACCAGACCTGGCCCTACACCATCAGGCCTATAAGTACCAGCCTGGCCCTACACCATCAGACCCAGGCTTACAGGCTAGAGCCTGGGCCACTTGCAAAGCTGCGACTCCCCTGCTGCATACACTGCAACCTGAGAAATCTCAGCACAGTCTGCAGTAGTGATGGGAAGGAACACTCCCCCTGGGCAGGGAGGGGAGGGCTAGTCTCTCAGCATCCCTGAAGTCATTTAAGGCCTCAACACAGACTTTAGCCTATTCACTACAGGGCATCTCAGGAAAGATCCTGTGCTGGGTTTGCACTGCTGGTTTGACAGGTGGGAAGCCTGAACATTGCCCAAGGTCATGGTGTAAGTGAGCAGTAACACGGGGCTGGATAGGAGCTGGGAGCCCTTTCCCTGTAGTAGTCCCCACAGTTTCCACTGTGCCTGGGGATTAGTGCTACTTAGGCATCCCTGGAATGGGCCAAGGCTTGTTTTGGGCCACTACTGAGTGGCTCCTTGACTAGGCTGTGTGACCTTTGACCTGTGACCTAGCAAGCCACACAACATATTCACGAAGGTGCCACTGGCATTGTATTGGGTCATCTGGAAAGTCATGATGCATTTTTGCATAGAAAAACAGAAAAATGTGCCATGACTTTCTCGATGATCTAATATAATGAGAGTAAAATAGCAATGATAGCAAGAGTTATTATTAAATTTACTGAATGCTATCTCATTTAACCACAGAACCCTATGACATAGGTACTGTTATTATTTTCAGTTTTACAGAGGAACAAATGAAGGCTCAGAGAAGTTAAGCAACTTGCCCGTAGTCATACAGCTAGTAAGTGTTGGAGGTGGACTTTACACCCAGGTCTGTCTGGTTTGGGAACTCGTGTGCTCATACCCACTCATCTGGAAGACAGCTCCAAGTGCCTTTCACTACCACTAACCAGCTTCCGGGTACCGCCCTCCTGTCCGCAGTCTGAACATTCAGCCAAGCCTCTTTTTTCCAAGCCTTGACACCCCCCCCCCCCAACATCTTCTCCCTCTTGCCAATGAAGATTAGGCTGCCTGACAGAGGACTCTCTCGCAGTGTCTCGGACTGTGGCATCTACCCCAAACACCCTCCGGACAGTACGCTCAGTGCTCCTCCGAGATTCTGGCTCACATGCCCACTGAGCTTTTGCGTGTGCCTTTTGCCATTCTTGGATGCCCTTCCCCAGCCCTGGAAGAACCACTCAGAAGACTCCTAATTTTCTCACTCCACTGATCTCACATAATTCTGGATCCCAGAGCCAAGAACAACCTCAGAAAACTCCTCTGGTCCAGCGTCCAATCGGGAAGCTGCAAAGGCAATCCTCATGGTGGGGTCAGAGAATGCCCTGCCATGGTGCTTTCTGGTCTTGGACCAACAGTTTTTCCTTCCAAATCTTTCTTGGGACAAGGAGGTTAAAAATACTGAGAGAAGTAGGGACCAGCAGATGGAGTAATGGCTATGAGGCTGAACTCCCATGTAGTTGAGCACAGTTCAAGTCCTGGACCCATTGGCTTAAACTCATGCCGGACATGTGTGTGTGTCCAAGATCCCGAGAGGAAAATGGAGGAGAAAGGATTGCGGCATGGCCATCCCCCTTTGGGGGTGATTTCTCACTTTCTGTCTCTCTGTCTCTGTCTTTCTGGCGAGTGCACGCACCCTATAGCAAAAACCTCACCCCCCCAAAAAACAATATCAAGAGAAGAAGGATTGAAGAAAGAGATGGCATATTTGAGAGAGAGTCCACATGAAAGGAGAAGCCATATGGATGGCCCATCCTACATTTCTGTGGGGTGTTTTGGGAAAGAATGAAAATCTGTAGTTGAAAATATTTTATTATTGGGACCAGCAGTTAGCGAGCGTAATGGCTATGTTGCTGGACTCCCATGTAGTCAACCATGGTTCGCATCCCGGACCCGGTAGCTTAAAACTCACGCCAGGCGCGTGTGTGTGCGTGCCCAAGATCCCAAGAGGAGAACGGAGAAGGGATTGCGGCGTGGCCATCCCCCCCCGGGGGGTGATTTCTCACTTTCTGTCTCTCTCTGTCTGGCAAGCGCACGCGCCCTATAGCAAAAAACTCTAAAAAAAAAATATTTTATTATTAAAAGCAATTTAAGGGACCAGCAGGTGGTGTGGTGGTTAAGGCGCTAGACACTCCCACATGGCCAACCAGGGTTAGAGTCCTGAATCTGGTGGCTTGCTTTCTCACTTCCTCTCTCTTACTCTCACCCTCTGTCTCTCTCTGGTTAAATTAAAAAACAAACAAACAAACAAACAAAAAAATAATGGATAAATAAAAATAAAATAAATAATTTTTTAAAAAAAGCAATTTAAAAGAAACATTAAGATTTAAAAAAAAACTCCGAAATTGTAAGGGAAAAATTTGAAACTGCTAAGATGTTCAGCGCTTGTGGAGGGAGAATTGGGCTCCTCCAATCCAGGACAGCGGCGCTTCGCTCTGAGGTGGAGGGTGAGCGTGAACCCAGCTCCTGGCACCGAGTGAAGGCAGCTATTGTTATCTCGGGGCCGTGGAAGGGAAGCTCAGTGCCCCAGGGTTTGACCCGGCCTGAGGCCCCAAAAGGAGCAGCTCAGCGTCCCTCGGAGACAGGGTCTGGACCAGAGGGTGGAGTGTCAAAGGCGGAGTTACCGGCCCCGCCCCCTCCGGCCTCGCCACCCCGCCCCGGGTCCGCGTGGTTCTAACTCGCGGCTCAGACCCACTGGTCCCGACAGTTTCAGGCGGGGTCGCGCTGCGAGAGCCGTGAGCCCCCAAAGGGTGTTTGTGTCTTCTCGCGGGAAAAGAGCTAGGGAAGCGCTCTACCCGCAGATCTGGACTCCACCGGCTTCCGACGACCAGCAGGGACTGAGAGTCAGTGAGCCGCCCCAGGAGGACTGGTCCGGGTCTCATCGGCGCACCATGGCCGCATCCGCACGCCGTCTGTGCCACATCGCCTTCCACGTGCCCGTGGGGCAGCCCCTCGCCCGGAACCTGCAGCGCCTCTTCGGTTTCCAGCCTGTGGCGGCGCGGGAAGCGGATGGCTGGCGGCAGCTGGCGCTGCGCAGCGGCGACGCGGTCTTTTTGGTGAACGAGGGGTCGGGGCCCAAGGAACCACTGTATGGCCTGGACCCGCGTCACGCTGTGCCCAGCGCCACGAACCTGTGCTTCGACGTGGCGGACGCGGGCACCGCCGCCCAGGCACTGGCTGCGCGGGGCTGCCACATCCCGGTGCCCCCCGTTAGGGTGCGGGATGCACTGGGCGCCGCCACCTACGCGGTAGTCAGCTCGCCCGCGGGCAACCTGAGCCTGACTCTGCTAGAGCGCGCGGGCTACCGCGGGCCCTTCCTGCCCGGCTTCGAACCGGTGTCCTCCGTGCCGGGCCCCGGCTGGGTCAGCCATGTGGACCACTTGACCTTGGCCTGCAACCCCGGCAGCTCCTCCACCCTCTTGCGCTGGTTCCAACACTGCCTGGGCTTTCGTCATTTGCCGCTGAGCCCAGGTGAGGATCCGGAGCTGGGCCTCGAGGTGGCGGTAGGGCCGGGGCGCGGGGGACTGAGACTTACGGCCCTGCGTTCCTGGCCGGAGGCTGTTGTCCCCACCCTCGTGCTGGCTGAATCCCTTCCCGGGGCCACCAGCGGGCCGGACCAGGTGGAGCAGTTCCTGGTCCGACACAGGGGGCCGGGTCTGCAGCACGTGGGGCTGTACACCCCGAACATCGTGGAGGCCGCCGAGGGCGTGGCAGTCGCCGGGGGCCAGCTTCTGACTCCTCCCCAGGCATACTACCAGCAGCCAGGCAGAGACCGGCAGATCCTGGCTGCAGGGCAGGAGCCCAGCCTCCTGGCCCGACGGGGAATCCTGCTAGATGGCGACAAAGACAAATTTCTGCTTCAGATTTTCACCAAGTCCCTCTTTGCTGAAGACACCTTCTTCCTGGAGCTGATCCAGAGGCAGGGGGCCACAGGCTTTGGCCAGGGCAACATCAGGGCCCTGTGGCAGTCTGTGCAGGAGCAAGGTGCTGGTGGCCCGGAAGCCTGAGGAGGGCCAGAGCTAGTGCAGCTCAGGAGCCAGGTGTGGCCCATCTCGGCAGTACCTGCCAGAAGTTGAGTCATTGGGTTCTGCTGTAGTTTGGGTGTCCCCCAAATTCACATTGGGACTTGATTGTACTGTAAAGGTATCAAGTGAAAGCTTCATCCCTTCTTGTGTACCTCAGTGACCAAGGTCTTTGGGTGTGCTGAGGTCATTAGTGCAGGGCCCCTATGATTGAGTTCTGGTGGGTTTATAAGCTGGGAAAGGAGACCAGATCAGGCCGAAAACCTGAGGACAGCCACTCTGCTCCAGATGCTGCTCTCTCTTCTGCCACGTTGTAGCTTTGCCAGATGTTGACCCCTTTGACCTCCAAACTGAACTGAATAAACTTCTCACGAATCACTCAGTTTTAGTTATTTCTGCTGGCGACACAATAAGAGGCTAAGACAAGCGCTAAAGAAGTTTCTTGTTTGGTTTTGCTATCGGGCACGTTCCCTCGCCAGGGAGACAGAGAGAGACAGAGACAGAAAGTGAGAAATCACCCCCCATGGGGGATGGCCACACCACAATCCCTTCTCCATTCTCTCTTAGGATCTTGGACATGCATGTGTGAGTTTGAAGCCACTGGGTCCAGGACTCGAACAGCAATCAACTACGTGGGACTCCAGTGATGCTACCATTATGCCATCTGCTGGTCCCAGAAATGAGATTTTTAAGCTATAAAGCATTTAACTATAAAACATCTCTTATGGGATCAGCAGGTGGCATGGTAGTTAAGGGCACTGGGTTCGAGTCCCAGACCTGGCAGCTTGCTTTCTCACTTTCTCTCTCTCTCTCTCCTCTATCTCTCTCTCTCTCTCCCTCCTCTGGTCAAATTAAAATAAGTAAATAAATAAAAGTTAAATAAGATAATTCTTTAAAAAAAATCTCTTACATAGTATATATCTAATACATATGCAAGAAATAAGGATAGGTGAATCACACAATTAGAAAATAGTGTGATTTAGAAAATCCAATCAATACTTGGGGACCAGCAGTTGGCATAATGGCTATGTCGCTGGACTCCCATGTAGTCGACCACGGTTCAAGTCCTGGATCCAGTGGCTTAAACTCACGCCGGGTGTGTGTGCATGCGTGTCCAAGAACCTGAGAGGAAAATGGAGAAGGGATTTTGGTGTGTCCATCCCCCCTGGAGAGTGATTCTCGCTTTCTGTCTCTGTCTCTTTCTGGAGAGCGCATGTGCCCTATAACAAAAACCTCTCCAAAACAGAGAAAACACAACCAATACTTCCAAAGCCTCCTTGTCTCTCTGATCCTACTCCCTTCCTACCACCCTTTCCCCCCAATTTTGTGATCAACCCTTTGCCTTTTTGTATTCATTCCTACATATGTAATGTATCCCCAAACAACTGATTTAGTATCTGAGGGAGGAATTTAAAGCATTAAGTCCTCTGCAACCCAGAATGCAACCGCTGCAGGTGGAGTGGGGGCTGGGTCAGAGCTGAGCTGAACCACCTGCTTCAGGGTGAGGCCACTGCTCCAATCAGAACTGCCCTGAGACCTACACTGAGGGTTTTGGGTGTCAGCTGCTGGCAGGTGCTCCTTGCAGCTGCCTCTGCCCAAGGCTGCCTGGGAGCTCAGCCAGAAGTCAGGAACAAGAAGGACTTCACTATCTGGTGAGGAGTGGGGGGAAGTAGGCAGAAGGTAGAAAGCTCTCCAAACTGACTATAAAAATAAGCACTTTATTAAACAATAGGACTCTTGGGGTAGAGGCTTCCAGAGGCATCGCTGGGCTGCACTATTGAGCTTGGGTGCATCAGGGTGGGGTGAAAGGCCGAAAGAAATGATCCAGAACTTGCTGGCCTGGGCTGGGCTTTTTCCGGTTGGATGGAGTGGACAGGTGAGACCTTTTGGAACCCTGTGCAGAAGCCGAAGGCGGAAGGCACTGAGGAGGAGGCAGGGAATCCTCTTCCGCCCCTTTTCCCACCGCACTGATCTAGCCAGGTTCTAGCCTGGAAAGTTCATGAGCTTTCAACCTGCCTCCAGCGTCCCTTTGACCAACTTTCCAAGGGCAGCCAGAGGGACTCTTCCTAAAATACAAGTCTGTCTTCCACCTGCAATGCTTCCGCGCCTGGCGTTCACACCAACCGATCTGGACAGCTGGCCCTGCAGACCTGTCCAGGTCCTCATCCTCTCCCAGCTCCTACAGCACTGAAGATGGGACTGCCAATCCCTTTGGCTCACACTTGGGCCTGGATAGAACATCCTTATGATTGATTCTCCAAACCTGGAGCAAACGACTCACTGCTGCTAGGACTCAGGTTCCCAGCTGCTTCCTCCAAGCAGCCTTTCCTGATCCTTCCCTCCCAGACAGAAATGATGGCCCCACCTCATATCCCCCGACGCCCAGTACCAACGTTTCACACAGCCGTCACACTACTGCCCTCAACAATTTGCTCTTGTCCCTTTACCCCACGCCATAGAATATAAGATGCCCAGGTCAAGAACTATTCTTCTCAGGCTGGTGGCATGGTGGTTGGGATGCTGGACTCCCACATGGCTACCTGTGGTTCAAGTCCCGGACCTGTCAGACTACTTTCTCACTTTCCCTTTCTTTATCTCTCTGTCCCTCTCAGGTCAAATTAAAATAATAACAACAAATGGAATTAAATAAATAATGCTAAAAAGAAAATTCCTCTCCCTTCAGTGAAGGCTGGAGAAGAGACTGTTCACTTGCACATGGGTCAGTTAACTAACAAACACACGACTTCAGGCCTGGGAGAGATGGCTGGGTGAAGGTCAAGACTCACCTTGCAGGTCCCTGGCTGTTGGCCTTCATACAGGCGGAACACCTAGCCGAGAGAGGGGGAGTTACAGGGCTGGCGCCTTCTCCCAAAGACACAAACCCGGTGTTTTGCCCTTGACTTCACACCCCATAGCTGTTATAAACGATGTGCTAGGAGCCAACCAGTGGGTGGGTAAGGCAACTGGATCCCACATGGCTGACTACATGGTTAGAGTCCTGGGACCAGGCAGCTTGAAAAACACACTGGGTGTGTGTGGACACATGCCCAAAATCCTGAAAGGAGGGAGAAATGGAGGATGGAGGATTGTAGCATGACCATCCCCCATGGGGACGGGGTGCACTTTCTCTGTCTCTCTCTGGCAAAAAAAAAAAAAAAAAAAAAAGCCTTTGTTCTGTTTATACAGTAATAGATCCATGTAGAACATGTAGGAAACAAAAGAGTACACCAAAGACAACAGAACCAGTGCCTTTTTCATGGCGGTGGAGATGGCTGCAGCATGAAACTCCTCCCGGGTCAGCCAGCGAGCACCAGGTGATGCGGTGGTCACCGGAGTCTGTCCTTCCAGGGCCAGACCATACACGTGGTAAGTCAGCTTGATGTGAGAGAAGGTATGGACCACCTGGGGGAGGGTCAAAGGGCTGAAATAGACCTGTGGGTGTGGACACACACGCATGCTTGTGCGTATACACACACACACACACCACCACCACCACCACCACCACCACCACCATTCCTGCATTCTCCGCTGCTCACTCACCTCCCCAAGGTGCCTGAGGCGGGAGGCTGGGAGGGGCCCGGCCCGGCTCTGTAGCTCCTGCAGCAGGGCCTTGTGCTGATGCTGTCCTGAGGGCTCCAAGGCCACGGATGGGAACTCCCACAGTCCTGCCAGCAGTCCTGACAGGGAGGCAGCCAGGGGTGACTGAGGCCTTAGCTGCTGACTCCTCCCTTCCTCCCCTGCGTCTTCAGCCTTTCCCCTCTGCTCCAGGATCCAGGCGGGTACCTGAGTTAGGCCTCTGCACAAGCAGAATTCGGGCACCCCCGAGGGCCCTGGGCTGCTCCAGAACACACGTGGCACAGTACTCCTCCCTGGGGGGTTTGCGGCTGGCCTTTCGGGGAAAGTTGGTCACTCCCAGGGTCCTGTCCCAGGGGTCTGTGGGAGGCAGGCACAGCTGGCACTGTTCAGCACCGGGAGCTGGGAAGAGAGATCCCCAAGCCCCACTTAGGTCAGGAGAACTTAGGTGCCAAGCCCAGAGAGCAAACCTTGGCCTGGCTCTGCAGAATTTTACTGAGGTTACAGGAAGAAGTGGAATGAGGCTCCCACAGGCAGCTCCCAGACAGGGCCAGGAAGGGCTGGGGCAGGGACTGGGGACACACGCACCACACTCCTCCACATCAGGACTGGCTGGCTGGCTCCGTGAGGCCGAGTGCTGCTCTTGCTCCACCTGAGAGGCACGGATGGGGTGTCAGGACCAGGGTCACTCTCTAGAACCCCCGACTACTCTTTGTGTGCAGGCTCACCCGCTGGTGTGCCCGGCACAGGCTCTGCACAGGACACTGGAGGCAGGCTGGGTGCTGCACGGTGCACACCGTGGCCCCCAGTTCCATGGCTGCTTGGTTGAAGTCCCCTGGCCGAGCTGGGTCCACCAACTGCTGGGCTAGGCTCCTTCAAGAAAGGAACATCTCAGAGCCAAACAGCCTTTGGAGATACTGCACCTAACCCACACTCTTCCCAATCAACCCAGTAGCCTACCAGAGCTGCTGGGACACAGCGGCGCTGCTGGGATCGGCACCAATGGCTCGGACACGGCACAGCACCCGCACTACGTTCCCATCCACCACTCCAGCTGCCTGGCACAGAGGAGCCCCGGAGTCAGCTCGGGCCATGAGGGAGGAGAGTGGGCACTTGCAAAGTGGGGTGGTGGTGGTGGTGGTGCAGACTCACCTGGCCAAAGGCAATGGAAGCAATGGCTCCAGCCGTGTACCGTCCTACACCGGGCAAGAGCTGCTGCAGGGTCTCTGCTGTACGTGGCATGTGGCCCCCTAGCTCCTCAACCACCTGATTGGGGTGGGAAGGTCCAAGGTTCTGAGATACCCAAGACTCTGGGCTCCCGATGCCTCCCTCCCCTGCTGCCACCTCCCCTTACCTTCCGAGCTCCCTCCTGCAGCCGCCGGCCTCGAGAGTAGTAGCCCAGGCCAGCCCAGAGCTGGTTCACTTCCTGTGGGTAGGGTCAGAGGTCAGAGAGATCAGTGTTCATTCCCATGGTCGTCCCCTTTCCCTATGCCCTTGGGTGTTCTCACCTCCAGGGACGCACTGGCCAGGTCCTGCAGTGTTGGCCATTTCTGCAACCCCGAGGCAGGCAAATAAGAGATGCAGTCAAGGGTACGTGAAGATGGTAGACGAGACCTTTCACCCAAAGTACAGGCTCTCACCTGCAGTCTGGCCCACAACCTCCCTGCCTCCCCCAGAGTCACCTGCATCCCCTCCCTGCCTCCCCCAGAGTCACCTGCATCCATCGGGTATAGTAGTTGATCACCGTGGCGACCTGGGTCTGCTGCAGCATGACCTCTGAGACCCACACTGGTGGAGAGGGGCCGGCATGAGGGCACTGCCGACCTGCCCTGCCCACAGCCCACAGTCCCCAGACCAGTGGGACTCCAGCAAAGCAGCCCTGCTCTCAGGAGACGTACTGACCAGCATATGCTCGCCTGTCCAGGTCCAGCTCGTCTTCTGCCTGTCAATGCAACCCAGATGGGGAGTGAATGTGGAAAGGACCAGGTCAAACTCCCGCCCACCACCCATCCCCTGCCTGCCTACCAGTCTTCTCCAGGGTAAGTCTCGCTTCTCTCGGTCATACCAGCTCAGCAGGCTCCCCCGGAAGGCTGTGACTTCAGCGACGTCTCTGAACAGATGGTATGGGGAGACGGAGGCCTGCGATACCACTGCTTCCTGCTGCCCGGCCAGGCCTACCAGGGCACAAGGACACTCAGGAATTGTCCCTGCACAGCATGTGCCCCAGGTACCTGGAACACAGCAGCCTGAGGGCAGTGGGCTCTCACTTAGGCTCCCCCCAACCCAATCCCTTGAGCTTTGAACCCGGAGTCAGACCAGCGCTTTCTAGCGTTGGGTAGCCTGGGCCAAGTTTGAGGCCTTAATTGTCTCAGGGTGGTAGTGCTTCCCCTTTTGCCACGATGAAAACCCAATAATGTCAGCTGGACATGATGGATACTTGGGGGAGACTCTCCTGTTGACAAACCACTTTCAGGTTCATAAACGCGTTTGATCCTGTGAAAGCCATGTGAGGGAAGAAACGCACCCACAACTGCTCCATTTTACTGGTAGGCAGCCAGCCCTTCGGAGCAATGATTCCAAAGTCCGAAAGAGACACATCAGACCCTTAATTTGTCTCTTAATGCCTTGAGACATACTGTCTCCCCTCTCAGCCTGAATCTGATCCCTTTCATGGCCAGTGAAACCAGCCCCGAGCCTCTGGCAAGGACGCTGATGCTCACCCTCAGGAGCAGGGTTGGCCTGGCTGCTGCTAAGGGCACGTCTCTTCCTTCCCTTCTGGCTGTCCACCTGCTTCCTGTGACCACTTCCTACAGCTGCTTGTGGCTTTCTCATGATGGCCTGGAACAGAAAGACCCCATCAGTTTTGGTTCCAACACAGATGAACCTCAGGACCCTGCAGTGGTCATTGCCCCGTTCTTCCCAACACCACACACGTAGAGTCTAGCTGTTCTCACTTTCAAGATGCTCATGGTTTTGCTCTTGGCTGGTTGTGGCAGTGTGGTACAACCAGTAGCCTCAGGGGGCACTAACATGAGTACAGCCCTGGCACATGCCAAGAATAATAAGCCAGGGCTCAGCCGTGGTGGCATGCAGGTAGTGCCACTGCTTGAGAGGCTAGAGGCTGCATAGGTGGCCTGGGTTCAGTTCCCATGCCAACCTGAAAATGCTCGGCATGGTTGTGTGTGCTTATAATCACAGCTAATTGGAAGTACTGGGACACAGCAAGACCCTGTCAAAAATACCTATCTGTGGGCTGGCCCTAAAACTCAGCAGTTAAGGGAGCTGGATCCCACATGGTCAACCATAGTTCAAGTCCCAGTCCCAGTGACTAGAGGGACCAGCAGATGGCGTAAAGGTTACATTGCTGGATGCTCACATAGTCAACCAAGGTTTGAGTACTCCGCCTGGTGGCATAAAACTCACGTTGGTTGCCAGCAGGTGGCGTGGTGGTTATGGGTGCTGGATTCCGACATGGCCAACCACAGTTTAAGTCTCAGACCTGGTGGCTTGCTTTCCTACTTTCTCTGGTCAAATTAAAATAAATAAATAAAGTTAAATAATTCCTAAAAAAACACCTCAACACCAGGCACTTGTGTGTGCAGGCCCTAAGGCTCAAGAGGACAACAAAGAAGGGACTGTGGTGTTGCCCCCCCACCACCTGTGGTGATTTCTTGCTTTCTGTCTCTGTCTCTCTGGGGAGCACACACACACCCTCTAGCAAAAAATCTCTTAAAAAAAAAAAAAAAAAAAGGAAAACATAGGGGACCAGCAGTTAGCATAATGGCTATGTCGCTGGACTCCCACGTAGCTGACCACAGTTTGCGTCCCAGACCCGGTGGCTTAAAACTCATGCCGGGCGTGTGTGCGTGCGTGCCCAAGATCCCCAGAGGAGAATGGAAGAGAAAGGATGGCGGCGTGGCCATCCCCCCTGGGGGGTGATTTCTCGCTTTCTGTCTCTCTCTCTCTCTGTCTGGCGAACGCACGTGCCTATAGCAAAAAAAAGAAGAAAACCTCTTAAAAACAAACAAACACAACTCTTTCTTATAAAAGAAACAAACAAAAAGAAGATGAAACAAGAATAAGAAGCCAGGGGGACCAGCAGTTGGCATAATGGCTATGTTGCTGGACTCCCATGTAGTTGACCGTGGTTCGAGTCCAGGACCCAGCGGCTTAAACTCATGCTGGGCACGTGTGCGCGTGTGCCTAAGATCCCTAGAGGAGAATGGAGAAGGGAATGTGGCATGGCCATTCCCCCCGGGGGGGGGGGGGGCAATTTCTCGCTTTCTGTCTCTTTGGCGAGCACACACGCTCTATAGCAAAAACTTCTCCAAAAAAAGAATAATAAGCCAGGGCTGGCCAAAGACCAAAGCCTACTGTTTGAAGGCTTCAGTCATTTCACGTCTCCTTGTGTCTCCCTTATACTGTGACTATGTGTGTGGACAGGGGTTGTTTAGGTGTGTCTGGGAGCATGCGAGTGGGTAGGAGGCTTCTTTGCTTAAGAGTTACAGCATGAATAGGGCTGGCAGTTGGCATGGTGGTTAAGGTGCTGGACTCCCACATGGCTGACCACAGTTCAAGTGCCAGACCTGGCAGCTTGCTTTCTCACTTTCTCCTCCTCTCACTCTGTCTCTTTGGTCAAATTAAAAAAATAAGTAATAATAACAAATGAAATTAAATAAAGAAATTTTTTTTTTTTTTTTTTAAAAAGAGAGAGACACAGCATCGTTACACTAAAACAGCCTTTAGCAGTCATCTGGTCCAAAACCTTCGTTTCATTGAAAGGAGAAGCCAAGGAGTAGAGAAGAAAAAAGACTGGCCTAAGAGCAGATGGCAAGTCAGTGGGAGGAAAGAGATGAGCTATTTTTATTCCTAATCTTTTCGGGATCTATACCATGAGTATAAGAACATGCAGCTGGTTGGTCATCGCTGTTCCATTAAGTGTTCTGGCTGCATTTTCTCTCCTAGCTAACAGCACCTAACACACAGTGAGCGCTCACTATACTCCAGACCCCATGCCACGCTTTAATGTATCTTTCACTGGATCTCCGGATGACTTTGTGACAGAGGTACTAATGAAGCAGGCCAGCTTCAGGTCCCACAGGACTGCAGCCATTCTGAAGTTAAGAAAGTCCTCTAATGAGAACAATCCGACCAAGTGCTGAGTCATGGGGAGGTCTCAGACATAGTCGGAGAAACCAGGAATGGATATTTAGAGAAAAAAATGAGAATCGCGAGAACTGCTCAGAGGAAAGTGATTGACTTGGGCGGTAGTGAGAAATGGTTTGCAACTGCTTGTATGTGGTACCTATAAATACTGAGCACACATGCTGAGCTGTTTGGGACAGTTTGATGGTGCTTACTGCCTGTCTCCCTGTAACCAGTTGCAGAAATAAACTCCGTTCTCCAGCCTCTGCCTCTCAGTTCATTGACTGAGAGAAGTAGCACCCAGACTTAGTTTGCTGGTAACACTAGCATTACTTTCTCTTTTCTTAGAGGTTTTTTCTATAGGGTGTGTGCGCTCGCCAGAAAGACAGAGAGGGACAGAGAAAGAGAAAGCGAGAAATCACCCCCCAGGGGGGATGGCCACGCTGCAATCCCTCCTCCTCCATTCTCCTCTTGGGATCTTGGGCACGCACGCACACGCGCCCAGCGTGAGTTTAAGCCACCGGGTCCAGGACTGGAACTACGGTTGCCTACGTGGGAGTCCAGCGACATAGCCATTACGCCAACTACTGGTCCCAGCATTACTTTCATTTTTGTTAGGAAGAAAATGACACATATAGAGATTAAGCCACTTCTTTTAAATCCAGAGTCTGCACTTTCATACTCTGCTAAGCCTGTTTCAGACTCTCCCCAAACCTTTGACTTCACCACCAAAAGAACGTTTGCTCCTTCAAAGAAAAAAATACAATGTAAAAAGTAACTCCAATTGCACTATTTACTTTCCCTGTTTACATGGAGGAGGAGTTCCCTCCTCCTCAGGGTCCTGTTCCTCTAATCCCTTCCAACGGAGATCCACTCTCCTTCCCTTCATGGGGACACTTCCTCACCAAACCTGCTTCACCCTCCTGCTGCACCACTGCGACTGACCTGCCTACTAACATCCATAAAATTACTCATTGTGTGGGAGCAGTAGAAGGTGAAATGGTTATGTCGTTAGACTCCTACCTAGTTGACTATGGTTTGAATCCTGGACTGTGTGACTTAAAACTCACGCCAGATGTGTGTGCGTGTGTACCCAAGATCCCAAGACAAGAATGGAGAAGGGACTGCAGTGTGGCCATCCCCCTGGGGGATGATTTCTCACTTTCTGTCTGTCTCTCCAGCAAGTGCATGCACCCTATAGCAAAAATCTCTCTTAAAAGAAAAAAAGAACAGGGAACCAGCAGTTAGCATAATGGCTATGTCACTGGACTCCCACGTAGTCGACCGCGGTTCGCGTCCCGGACCCGGTGGCTTAAAACTCATGCCGGGCACATGTGCATACGTGCCCAGGATCCCGAGAGGAGAATGGAGAAGAAGGGAATGCGGCGTGACCATCCCCCCTGGGGGGTGATTTCTCGCTTTCTGTCTCTATATCTCTGTCTGTCTGGCGAGTGCACGGGCCCTATAGCGAAAACCTCTCCAAAAAAAAAAAAAAAAAAAAAAACACACCTAACACTGGGTACATGTGCGTGTGTGCCCCAAATCCCAAGAGAATGAAGAAGGGATTGCGGTGTGTCCATCATCCCTGGAGGATGATTTCTTGCTTTCTGTCTCTCTGATGAGTACAATAGCCCTATAACAAAAATCTCCCTAAAAAAACAAAACAAAAACTAACTTAGTGTGTATATTTTATTGTTTTCCTTCATCAGAATATATCCATGAGGGCAGGTATCTTTACTGTTTTATTGACTGAATATGTTAATATCTAAACTGCTTGGCACACAGTAGACATTCTATGGGAATTAATGGAAGGATTAACAGGAAGCTATTGATTTTTTTTTTTTTTTTTTTTTTTTTTTTGGAGAGGTTTTTGCTATAGGGTGTGTGCGCTCGCCAGACAGACAGAGAGAGGCGGAGAGACAGAAAGCGAGAAATCACCCCCCAGGGGGGATGGCCACGCCGCAATCCCTTCTCCTCCATTCTCCTCTCGGGATCTTGGGCACGCACGCACACGTGCCCGGCGTGAGTTTAAGCCACCGGGTCTGGGAATCAAGCCGCGGTCGACTACGTGGGAGCCCAGCGACATAGCCATTACACTAACTGCTGGTCCCCAGGAAGCTATTGATTTTTTAAGAGATTTTTTTCCTATAGGGTGCATGTGCTCACTGGAGAGACAGAGACAGAAAGTGAGAAATCGCCCCCTGGGGGATGGCTACACAGCAATCCTTTCTACTCCATTCTCTCAGGATCTTGGGCATGCACACACATGTGCCCGGCGTGACAAGCCTTCGGGTCCGGGACTCAAAGCATGGTTGGCCATGCGGGAGTCCAATCACATAACCATTATGCAATCTGCTGGTCCCGATATTAATGATTTTAAGTAAGGGAGTGACATGATCATGTCTCAGAAAAGCTGCTTTGCTCTATGAAGAATGGATTGAATGAATTATGGAAGTCAACACACCCACACAGGGAGTGGTCACCTTTCAATCCCTTTTCTTTTTTTTTTTTTTTTTTCTTGGAGAGGTTTTTCGCTATAGGGCGCGTGCGCTCGCCAGACAGACAGAGAGAGACAGAGAGACAGAAAGCGAGAAATCACCCCCCAGGGGGGATGGTCACGCCGCAATCCCTTCTCCTCCATTCTCCTCTCGGGATCTTGGGCACGCACGCACATGCGCCCGGCGTGAGTTGTAAGCCACCGGGTCCGAGACGCGAACCGCGGTCAACTACGTGGGAGTCCAGCGACATAGCCATTACGCTAACTGCTGGTTCCCTCAATCCCTTTTCTTCCATCTTTCCCTCCTTTTGGGCTTTTGGGCACATACATGAACAAGCCCAGTGTGTTTCTCATGACCCAGGGTTCCTACTGCCCAGTCTGCCGCGTGGGATCCAGCTGCCTTAACCAACATGCCACAGAGGCAGCCCTCCACTGCTCTTGCACCAATTATAATTCCACATTTACTTGTGATTATTTTGTCAGTGTCCACTTCTCCACTTGCCTCTAAAAAACTACAGTGCAGGGCCGGCAGATGAAATGGTGGTTAAGGTGCTGGACTCTCATGGCCAACAGCAGTTTGAGTCCCGTGGTTGCTTTCTCACTTTCCTGTGCTCTCTGGTCAAAATGAAAAATAATAAGTAAAATAAACATAAATAATTCCTTAAAAAAAAAAAAAAACCAACACTAAGAGTACAAGGACTGGGTCTGTTCTGTTGACTGCTGTGTCCCCAGAACCAGTGCCAGAATTGTACACAATAAGCACTTGTTAAATGAATTAATCGGATAAGAGGATACTCGAAGAAGGTTATCTTGGGATCATCAGTTAGCGTAATGGCTATGTCCCTGGACTCCCATGTAGTCCACCACGGTTCGCATCCCAGACCCCGTGGCTTAAAACTCACAGCAGGCGCGTGTGCGTGCGTGCGTGCCCAAGATCCCAAGAGGAGAATGGAGAAGGGGTTGCGGTGTGGCCATCTCCCCGCGGGGTGATTTCTCGCTTTTCTGTCTCTGTCTGGCGAAGACGGAAATGTTGAAGCTGAACCAGAAACTGAATAACCGAGGAGAAGGTGGGCTGAGGGGATGGGAACAGGAGCTCTTGAGGAGGGACTGGTCTCTAGTAGGGACACCAGCAGCTCAATCAATCACCATGTAGGTCGGCTCAACTTCCGAAATTCTTTAGGAATTGTCCCTTCCTCTACTCCCTGCTGCCGGAGTCTTCATTCAAGTCCACATTATCACTTGCCTGGATTATCCGTCGCTCTACCCTCTGCAGCCTAGTCCTGTGCCCGCTGCCCACACTTTCTGGAATGCACTGAGCCCTGCATTCACTCCCGGAATCTGCCGGTGCCCGGCGTACCCTTCCTCCCCGACCCGCCCTATCGTGCGGTAAGCCCCGCTCCGCAGCACCACCTCCTCTAGGAAGCCCACCCATACCCCCACCCCCGGCCGCGTGGAGCAGGCACAGCGCCGAGACCGCACCAACCGGCTCCGGCGTGCGGCAGGAGGTAATTACCTCGCGCTCGGCGTCGGCGCCCTCGGTGCCCCCAGGGGGCGTGGCTCCCGCCGATCCGGGCGGTGACCCGGCAGCGCCAGCCAATCGGCTCCCAGCGCGCGCCGCGCCGACTCCCGCGCCGGCCCGGGAGGTCTGGACGGAAGTGCGACCCGACGGCGGCCCGGAGGGCGAGACCCCGCCCCACGCCCGCCTAGCAGAGTCGCACGGGGGACGAGGCGGAAGTCCCGCGTACCCGCAGACGACCCAGGCGACGGACGCGCGTCGTCATGGCCGCCGACAGCGACGATGGCGCAGCTTCAGCACCAGCGGCCTCCGACGGTGAGCGTCTTCCGAGGGGCCTCAAAGCCAGTGCGCTCCGGGGGACGGGAAGGTTCCGGGCTCCCAGTTGTGGGGTCCGACTTCGGGCTTCTGAGGACCTGCTTCTACCCCCGGCTGCCACGAGGAGACTACAGGTCCCGGTGTGCACCGCGGCCCCGGCCGCCACCGCCTGGCGTGTTGGGAGCGCGGTGCGGCATGGCGGGGCATGTCGGGAGTCGTAGTCTGGCGCTCGTCACTTCGTAGTTGTGACTGGGTCAAGTGGAGCTGTTGGGGCTGTGAGGTCCAAAGGAAGCAGGACGTTTTGGGAGCTCGAGGAGCATTATCAGGCTCTGGGGCGCATGGGAACGGTCGGTCGTGGGTGCGAACAGTAGTGGGGGCCTCGTGGAAGACTGAGCTGAAATCCTCAAGTCCTACAACACATTTCCTGCAGAACATGAGGAAAAGGAGCCTCAAAGGTCATCTTCCTCTAGAGCGTGCTTCCGAGTAATTTTCCCAGAGTCTCATAAACCACTGAAAGCCCCAGGCTTCCTCTCCCCAATCTCAGGGCAGTATCAATGCCAAGGCCAGTATGTGGGATACAAAGGCTTGAAGGAAAAGCTACCAATGGAAACTGTCATCTGTCAGTGTCTCACCCACTCCAGACTGCTGTCTATTTCCCTGGGCCCCTCCCTGAGCATGGTCATCCATCATCCTCCTTACTCCCAGATGGTGTCAGCAAAAACACAAAATCTGGGGCGGAGCTAGTAGTCCAGGTTCCTGTGGTGGATGTGCAGAGTGACAACTTCAAGGAGATGTGGCCATCCCTCCTGCTGGCCTTAAAGACAGCTAGCTTTGTGGCTTTGGACACGGTAAGCGCTGGGAAAGGGAATGCAGGTGGTCGTAAGGGTGCTGATGCTGGGGCCATATCACAACCTTCCCTTTACCCACCCATAGGAACTGAGTGGGCTTGGGGACAGGAAGAGTTTGCTGAACCAGTAAGTATAAGCCCTGTTCTCTTTAGTCCCAGCCCTGGAAGGAGACGCAGACCTCAGCCCTGGAGTGGGAGTGGGGGCGGGTCATAGTCCTGAGTGGTTTGGGTCCTGAAGCTGACTTCCAGCTTTAGCCACCTCCAAATCCAACCCCCAAGGTGCATCGAGGAACGATACAAGGCTGTGTGTCATGCTGCCAGGACCCGTTCTATCCTCTCCTTGGGCCTCGCCTGCTTCAAGCAGCAGCCTGACAAGGTATGGGCTGACCTCAAAGTTTGTGGCTCAGGGGAGTAGGAACAAAATCCTGGAGAACATTAGGTGGGTTTTTTTGTTTTGTTTTTTAATCTTGACACAGCAGACCCCCTCTCTCTCCCAGGGTGAACACTTCTACCTGGCCCAGGTATTCAATCTCACCCTGCTCTGCATGGAAGAGTATGTCATAGAACCAAAATCTGTGCAGTTCCTGGTACAGCATGGCTTCAACTTCAACCGGCAGTATGCCCAGGGCATCCCCTACCATAAGGGCAATGACAAGGTAAGACTTCAGCTTCCCCAGCCTTGAGTCTGCCCTTTCTGTACTCCATTTCTTTGTACGTAGGCTGGGTGTCTGGGGAGAATCTACCTCTCAAGGAGTATGGGGTATCATCAGCGACAAAGCAGGGAAATAAGACTGTTACAAGGGTGGATATTATTGGGTTAGGTGGAGAGGGTGAGCTTCCCTGTTGGAGGAGCCTGAGACAAGTGTCCTGCTCCCCGGGAGACTTTGTCCTTCCCAGTGATCCCTTTGCTTTCACCTAGGGTGATGAAAGCCAGAGCCAGTCAGTGCGGACACTGTTTTTGGAGCTAATCCGGGCCCGCCGGCCCCTGGTGCTACACAATGGCCTAATAGACTTGGTGTTCCTGTACCAGAACTTCTACGCACATCTGCCTGAGAGCCTGGGAACCTTCACCGCTGACCTGTGTGAGATGTTCCCAGCAGGCATTTACGACACCAAATATGCTGCTGAGTTTCATGCCCGCTTTGTGGCCTCCTACTTAGAATACGCCTTCCGGAAATGGTGAGGGAATGGTTGAGGGGGAGGGGTGGGGCCTGGCACAAACCTGTTTCATTCACTTAAGATATTTATTGAACACCTACCATATGCCAGGCACTGTTTTAGGTGCTGAGGATTCAGCAATGAATAAAAAAGCCCTGCTCTCATGGCACTTATATGCTAATGGACCAATACCTTCTTGTGCTGTTGCAGCGAGCGGGAAAATGGGAAGCAGCGGGCATCTGGCAGCCCACACGTTACCCTGGAGTTCTGTAGCTATCCTTCTAGCATGAGGGCCCATATTGATTACCGCTGCTGCATGCCTCCTGCAGCCCACCGTCCTCACCCCACCAGCATCTGTGACAGCTTCTCGGTGAGGACACCAGCTTGTTTTCTGGGGTAAGGGCGGTACTGGTGCCTGGCATCCTTTCTAAGCCTCTTTCTACCTCTAGGCCTATGGCTGGTGCCCCATGGGACCACAGTGTCCTCAGTCCCACAACATTGACCTTATCATTGACACTGATGAGGCTGTGGTGGAGGACAAGCGGCGGCGGCGGCGGCGGCGACGGGAAAAACGGAGGAGGGCTTTGTTGAGTTTGCCTGGGACACAGACCTCTGGGGAAGCTGAGGATGGTCCTCCTGTGAAGCAGGTCTGTGGGGATAACCTCAAGGCTGATGAACTTGAGCAGAAGACGGCTGAAGATGAAAGGAGTAACCAGCCTTGCTCTGAGCAGAGTGACAAAAATGACTTGGAGATGGGGCTTACGGCAACAGAGCCTGAAACAGCTGACATGGCCACTTCAGAAGTACCAGAGACGCAAGTTGGTCCTAACTCGGGGCCTGGAGATGGACTGCACCGGGCTGGTTTTGATGCCTTTATGACAGGTTATGTGATGGCCTATGTGGGAGTGAGCCAGGGACCTCAGTCCTGCAGCTCTGGACCTTGGCTACCTGAATGTCACAACAAGGTATATCTGAGCGGCAAAGCTGTACCCCTCACAGTGGCCAAGAGCCAGTTCTCCCGTTCCTCCAAAGCCCACAATCAGAAGATGAAGCTGGCATGGGGAAGCAGCTGACCCAACTCCTGCCTAGCATTCAGGTCCCAGGAAGAGAAGCTGAGGTGGAACCAGAGATACTTGGGTCTTTGTGGCCGGTAAATGTCACACTGTCAAGTACTGTGGAGTCGGGGGGTTGTGGAGGCCTGGCAGAGATACCAGTGCACTACCCTGGACTTTCTCCTTTACCCCAGAGGCTGAGGTACAAGAAGGCTATCCAACACCTGTAACACCAACTTTATTTTTAAATCTGAAAGTCTGAAAGTGTCTTGGGAAAGTTTTACAAAAAAAAAAAAAAAAAAAACCAGAAACAAGTTATGAAAATATTTGACCAACTTCATCTTTGGTTATTTCTTATTGCGGCTCTTTGAGGACAGACTGTTCCCGAAGCTCCAGCCGTAGCAGGAAGGGAAGAAAATCAGTCCATGTATAAACTGTTTAACCCAATTGGGTGTATCACATGTCGACAAATACATAGAGCAGGCCCTCAGGCCTACAAAACCAGCCCCACTCCCAACCATAAGGTTGAAAGTTTTATGGGGCAGAACATTAAGACTCCTTTATAAATACGAAAATAGATTAATTAACTGGAAAAGTCTTTGAATAGATTAGCTAAGAACCATGACCACCACGCTGCTTTGCCCTCCCCTTGCATAGAAATGTAGTGACGTGGTCTGACCATGCAGTAAGTGCAAACAGCAATTATTCAAGTGCCTTAGACATACTGGCAAGAAGCACCCCAGTCTTCAGGTCTGAGAAACAGTCATGCCCTTAATGGCCTACTAGTTGGCTCCAGGTTTCAGCCAGTAGCTTACATGTCCCAAGAAAGGGCAACAGACAGACCTGGAGTGGGAGAAGAACCATGGTGATAGCTGCCTGCCAGCTCAACCTAGAACTAGGAGTCCTTTGGGGACGTACATTGGAGGGTCAGGTGGGAGCCATAGCTCTTTGCTGGATTTTAGAGGTGTGGTATCAGCTGTCGGCCCTAACAGGCAAGGCCTCTCACTGCTGCTTCCCCTCTCATACACGGCCGTTGGGCACTGGGAGCCCAGAAGTTGAGCCGAGCTTGGTCTAGCCTGCTCTGTGGGCTCCAGGGGAGAGTCAAGGCTGTGCATCAAGGGGTCCTATGGCTTCAGTTGAAGGTCCATCCCCAAGGTGAAGCAGGGACCAACACCTTCCCCCATCCTGCTCTCTCTGAGTTTGTTGGACTATGCCTGAGATGGAGAGGGGACTGGAGCCAAACCTCTTGGCCTTTCTTCTACCTCCATCTCCTCAGAGGCACTTATAGGGCATGGACTGGTGCCCTGGGGCCTGGGCCCAAAACCGTTTTCTTCCTGGGAACTAGAGTAGTCCATAGCCTCATAGGCTGGAGCAGCTAGTAGGGCAGATGCCCTGAATGGTGGGATCTCTCTTACTCTGTACTTGAGACTACTGAGGCGTGGTGGAGGTCCATCAGACAGTGATTCTTCCCGGCCCACGAATGTAGAGGCCTCCTGATGCAAGAACTCCGGTGAACTAGGCAAGGAACGCCACCGGCGAAGAGGAGCAGCCAGGGGCTCCTGCCAGTCAGCCAGGGGCATAGTTGCAGGCCCTGGTGCATCCAAGTCAAATACTAGGGAGATTACAGACTTGCTCGGCAGGTCAAAGAACTTAATCTTGCCACCCTTGAGGTCCTGGCGAGCACTGAAAGGGTTGACTTTGGGGATGCGGGCAGCGCCGTCTCGTTGTGGCCGGTAGTAGGGGTCCAGAACATTGACTGTACGTGGGGGCTTATGGGAGAAGATATCTGATTGGCTTCGAGACAGCCAGATAGTACGTCTTGGTTGTGGCGACTTGGGGGGAATCTTGTCATCCAGTGAGCTTAGTCGCTTCACTCCAGGTGCTTTCTCCAAGTGTCCTAAAGAACAGAGTTAATTCTAGGTTACTCTTGCTAGTATAACCAAAAGCAGCATTACCTTTCCACAAAGGGAAAGTAGGCATTATCTCATTTTATCAGTAAGGAAACAGATTCAGAGAAGGGAAGCAATATGCCAAATCACAGCTCTTTAGAGTACAGTACTCCTTGTGCTCGCTTCGGCAGCACATATACTAGAGTACAGTACTCCCATCCCTCCCCTTTGTTCTGGTCTTACAGTCTTACGATCATAGCCCTAAAGGGAAGGCCCCCACACCCTGATTTCCTCTCTCGGGGTCAGGTTGGACTCTGGTCTAATCTCTTACCCTTGGCTGTGGGCTGCAGGTCTCTGTCCCCCTCCAGCTCTTCTTCCTGTAGTCGGCTCAGAATTTCCTTCAGGGTCTTCCCAATCTCCTCAAAGGATGGGCGCAGTTTGGGATCCATCTGGAAGCATCCATACCAGCCATTAGCCCTCTTCTCCATCTCTCATTCCAGCAATGGCATTTGAGTGTTTCTAGCATCTTAAAATTAATATATAGAGCTAAGTTTCTCTGAAGATCTCAGGCCATGAGAGTGATCCCAGGGCTAAAGTTAAGGACATGCTATTGTTTATTACCCTCCTCTATCTCGTTTCCCTTTATCCTTTTGTTTGGGAGAGAACCTTCCAGAGTATATGCTTATGTTGGTTTATTCTATTGTCCTTGGGTTCTGCTGCCAAAGTGTATCTGAGAGGTACCTGAATAAAGCTTAGCTACCCCTTGGTCATAACAGGTAGCCTAGGCCCAAAGCTGTATTAAACAAGGCTAACAAGAGCTTGTCTGGATCCACAGTACAATAAAACCTGATTAAGAGCTCCATCAACACCCAAGGCAAGGAGTGGCAGATCTACCCTGCAGGCTGAAGACCAGATAACACAAAAGCAGTTTTTTCTTTCCTTGGTCCAGGGCTCTGGAAAGCCTGGCAAGGCCCCAAGAGTAGAAAGAGGAGGAGGTGGGGATGCTTTCACTCATCTAGTGAAAATGAGGTCCTTCCTGAGACCAGCAGTTAGCGTAATACCTATGTCACTGGATTCCCATGTAGTCGACCGTGGTGGTTTGAGTCCCAGACCAGTGGCATAAACTCACACCGGGCGTGTGTGTGTGCATGCCCAAGATCCTGAGAGAAGAATGGAGGAGAAGGGATTGCAGCGTAGCCATCTCCCTGGGGGGGTGATTTCTCACCTTCTGTCTGTCATTCTGGTGAGCGCACGCGCCCTATAGCAAAAACCTCTCCAAAAAAAAAAAGAAAATGAGGTCCTTCCTAAGAGTGATTAGCAGCCTCTCCCTATAATCCTAAACAGGTGAAAAGAGCTCAGCCAGCCCCTGATCAAAGCCAGAGAAGAAAGACACTCACATTACAGCAGTTGAAGGTGAGCTGCAGAAAGTCTGGGGGACAGTCTCCTACCATGTGCTGGAAAGCGTCATAGTCCAGCCCGAAGTTCTGTGGATGGGTATAGCAGGAAGGATACAGATATAGGTAGACAGGTCATTAATTCCCCCACCCACCCTGGCTTGGTCCGAAAAGAACCTTGGAGCTGCCCCTGTAAAGTAGCCACAGGCTGAGTTCCAACAACTCCACCCCAGGTGCAAAGGAATCCCATAACCTAGCAGCCCCATCCCAGTGGGATTGATCCCCAGGCCCGCAGCTCACCTCTGTGCGGGGAAGATAGTCCGGGTCAGCCTGGATGCGGGCAATGATCTCGCAGAGGATGATACCGTAAGAGAACACGTCTGCCTGGTGGGTAGTCAGATCTCAGTTTCCCTCTTGGTGGAGTACCTGGCCCCATGTCTAACAACCCAGGCTGGGGGAATATTACCCATATTTCATCCAGGCTATTCACATGGCAGCTGCCAGATACCACCCCTGCTCTTGGCAGAAAGGATGTAGAACCTCACCCTGAATATGAAAGGTAATCCTGGATACTTTGTACGAGGGTGGGTTCTAAAGAAACCAGGCCTTGAGGTCCTTCACACTTACCTTCTCATTATAGGGCTCATCCCGGAGAACCTCAGGTGCCATCCAGAAGGGTGAACCTACCACAGCCAGCTTCTCATTCCCCATGCTGTGGGGTGAGAGCGTAACAAAAATGAGCTTGCTGGGACCAGCAGTTGGCATAATGGCTATGTCACTGGACTCCCACATAGTCTACTATGGTTTGAGTCCCGGACCCGGTGGCTTAAACTCATGCTGGGCACATGTGCGTGCATGCCTAAGATCCCAAGAGGAGAATGGAGGAGAAGGGATTGTGGTGTTGCCCTCCCTCCTGGGGGTGGTGATTTCTCGCTTTCTGTTTCTCTGTCTCTGTGTTTTTGGCGAGCAAACTCATCCTATAAAAAAGCTCTCCAAATAAATAAATAAACCAAAACGAAAATGAGCTTGCTGATGCAAGGGGATTTTTTTTTTGACCATTGGGAATTTCTCTCCCCCCAAGAATGGGTACAGACTAGGATCGACTAAAGTTAGGGAGCTGAGGTTGTGACCAAGTCCTGAACTAAGGCTGGAGTTTTCCCTTAGCTTTAGTTCCCTCCTCTGTGTCCAGCATCCATTAGGGTTATTTACCTGACATCAGGGATCTTCTCAGCAAGGCCAAAGTCAGCTACCACTGCAGAGTAACCATTCTCATCCCTCTTTATCAGGCAGTTCTAGGGTCCCCCCGAAAAAAAGATAATGTGGCTCAGAAGTGGGAATCAACAAATACAGAGTTACCATCCATCCCTCCCACCACAGGGCACCTTGTCCTCTGCTCCTCGGTGAACCAAACTCAGGCTGACCCTAGTAGTCACACGTGGGGGAGCTAAGGCAGCCATGTGACATGAGTTAGTCCTGGATCTCAGGTGGCTCCTTAGGGTTCACTTCAGGCTCCAAACACAAATAACGTATCTTGTCCTAGCCTGATGGCACAGTCGGTAACAGACAACTACAATGCCGGAAGTCATATGGCCAGTTGTAGGTTCAAATCCTTAGGTTGGCCTGAAAATACTCACTGCATGTGCACATGCTTAGGATCCTGACGAGTTTAAAGATCAGGAAAGGGGACTGTGGTGTGATGGAACCCTGTCAGGGGTGCTGCTTTCTCTCCCCCATCTTGTCTGGGCATGCACTCTGTCATGAATCAAACTATCTATCTATTTATTTATTTTCAGTTTTGCTGTAGGGTGCTTGAACTTGCTAGATAAGACAGAGAGAGAGGGAAAGAAATCATCTCTTAGGGGGGATGGCTACACCACAATCCCTTCATTCTCCTCTCAGGATTTTAGACATGCATGCATATGTGCCCAGCGTGTTTTCCAAGCCGCCGGGTCCAGGACTCGAACCATGCCGTTAGCCATGTGGGATTCAGCTGCCTTAACCACCAGGCCACTGGCTAGCCCTAAACTTCTTTTCCTTTCCTTTTTTTTTTTTTTTTCATTTTTTTTTTAAGATTTGTCAAGATTTGCCAGGGGCCACATTTACTTTCCAGCTAGATAGAATATGAGAAAGCACCATATGATAGGGTATGGTCACACCACAACCACATCTCCACTTCTCCAATTCAGGATTTGGGGCACACATGCACATAAGCCCCATGTGTTTTTCAAGCTGCCATGCTAGGATTCAAGTCATATGGTTGATCATTTGAGATCTGGCTCCCTTAGCCACTCAGCTGCAGGGCCCATCCTAAAAACCTTTTTCTGTCTTGTTATTTATTTATTTATTTATTTATTTATTTATTTATTTATTGGAGTGGTTTTTGCTGTAGGGCGTGTGCGTTTGTCAGAAAGACAGAGAGAGACAGAGAGATAGAAAGCGAGAAATCACCCCCTGGGGGGATGGCCACGCCGTAATCCCTTCTCCTCCATTCTCCTCTCAGGATCTTAGGCACACACGCACATGCGCCTGGTGTGAGTTTAAGCCGCCGGGTCCAGGACTCGAACCGCGGTCGACTACCTGGGAGTCCAGCAACATAGCCATTACACTAACTGCTGGTCCCTGTCTTGTTATTTTTTGTATTTACTTATTTTTAATTTTGCCAGAGGGTGTGTGTAATTGCTAGGAGCAGAGAGAGAAAAAGTGAGAAAGCACCTCCCCACTCCCCATGAGGAATGGTTACGCCACAATCCCTTCTTCATTTCTCCCTCCTTTTGGGATTCTGGGCATGCACTCATTCACTCGGCATGTTTCTCAAGCTGCTGGGTCTAGGACTAGAACTGCAGTGAGCCATGTGGGATCCAGCTGCCTTCACCACACCACAGGCAGCTCAAATCTGTCACCTGTTTTTCTTCTCTTTCCTTTCTGCATCACCAATGACTCAGGCTCCTGTCTCCAAGGCTCAATGCAAAATCTTATTTACTGTTTGCTTTATAGTCCTCAGCTACAACTCTGGTTAAAGTCCTCTTGGAATCAAAGGCAAGGAACAGGATGTGGCCACAGTGCATTGCCCTTGTCAAAGTCCTAAACAAAACTTTAAGTTTTTTTGTTTGCTTGTCTTCTAAGTACTAGACATAGTTTCAAGTGCTAGAGACACCTCAGTGAACAAAACAGAAAGCCCTATCCTTTTGGAGCTTACAACTGAGTGAAGGAAGACAAGACTATCTTGCCCCTCGCCTCCCGTCCTCCATTCTTGGAATGCAGATACCCAAAGCCCACACCTGACCTTGACAAGTAATGTAAACACGTGAGTGCCCAAGCCTGCGCTAACGTTCAGTGCCCACGGGATTACAACCATTCGTCTCTCTAGCATTAAAATCTATGATCTGGGGGCACCAGGTGGCATAGTAGTTGAGGCACTGGACTCCTGTCTCTCTCTGGTGAGCACATTCACCCTATGGCAAAAAAACTAAAAAAAAAAAATCTCTATAACCTGGAGGTGGCTCTGTGGTGCAGAGGTAATGCACTGTTTAAGAAAAGCTGGATCCCACGTGGTGACTACAATTCAAATCTCCAGCCAGGTCAACCTGAAATACACAGGGCACACGTGTAAGCACCCCAGATCTGATGGGCTGGAGGACTGGAGGAAAGGGTTGGGGGAGCGGCCAGACCTTGTGGAAGGTGCTCATCTCTCTATCTCTGTCATACTCTCTCTCCCCTGTGGAGGGTGCTCATCTCTGTCTCACACACTCTCTCTCATATGCATGCATGTGCTGTCATAAATAAAAAGAAAAGTATGATCTGGCTCCATCAGTCAGTCTACTTATAGCCCCCTGTTTCTGGTGCCCCTATTCATATCCCCATTTGGACTTTTCAGACAAGCTTCACTTATCGAGCCTAAACTGGCCTTTCCAGCCTTTGCCCCTGTTTACACTGTTTCCTTCCATTTGGAGTATTCTCCCAATTTTCCTTTTCACCTGTGAAAATGTTACTGCTTTTAGGGCAAGCTACCTTCTCAGCCTTGACTTGTCTAGCCCTCCCTTCATCTCTCTCTCATCTCAAGTCCTTTGGTTCCTCGTCTACGTCACTTCCTCTTAAAGCCTAGCAGGGAGGCTATGAGCTCCTCAGACAGGTGCTGGTTTGGACCTTCCTTCCTCACAGTATTCAATTCACAAGAGAGGTTGAGTTCATGCTCACAGAACAAATGCTGCTGTCTCCAGAGACAGGATGAACCCAAATGACCTGTACATAAGCACAAAGCAGCAACCAGCTCTCGCCAAATAGCTGCATTCAAAATAGCCCTACGCCACCCTGGCTCAGGAGGCACCTCACCCACCCGCTTCCTCCAGAGGCAGCAGAGCAGGGTTCCTTGGCTCACAGAAACATTTCTGGGGCCAGCAAGGCCCTATCTGACCCAAACCAGCCCTCATTCCTTGCCAGCCTTGGCATCTAGTTGCTAAAACAGTGCCAAGTCATCTCCTGCTTATTCCACATCAGGTAATCAATCCTTTACTCTGCCCTCGACATGGTCACACAGTCTTCCCGGAGCTGCAAGGAGCCTCTGACTTCATCACATCTGCCCTGGATCCCAAGTAGATGTGGCTGGGATCCACAGCATACCTGTATACACAGCATACGTGTACACACAGCATACCTGTACGCACAGCATTCCTGTACGCACAGCATTCCTGTACGCACAGCATACGTGTACACACAGCATACCTGTACGCACAGCATTCCTGTACGCACAGCATACCTGTACGCACAGCATACGTGTACACACAGCATACCTGTACGCACAGCATTCCTGTACGCACAGCATACCTGTACGCACAGCATACCTGTACGCACAGCATTCCTGTACGCACAGCATACCTGTACGCACAGCATACCTATACGCACAGCATCCTGTACGCACAGCATACCTGTACGCACAGCATACGTGTACGCACAGCATACCTGTACGCACAGCATACCTGTACGCACAGCATCCTGTACACACAGCATACCTGTACGCACAGCATACCTGTACGCACAGCATTCCTGTACGCACAGCATACCTGTACGCACAGCATCCTGTACGCACAGCATACCTGTACGCACAGCATTCCTGTACGCACAGCATACCTGTACGCACAGCATCCTGTACGCACAGCATACCTGTACGCACAGCATACGTGTACGCACAGCATACCTGTACGCACAGCATTCCTGTACGCACAGCATTCCTGTACGCACAGCATACCTGTACGCACAGCATTCCTGTACGCACAGCATACCTGTACGCACAGCATTCCTGTACGCACAGCATACCTGTACGCACAGCATACCTGTACGCACAGCATTCCTGTACGCACAGCATACCTGTACGCACAGCATTCCTGTACGCACAGCATACCTGTACGCACAGCATTCCTGTACGCACAGCATACCTGTACGCACAGCATACCTGTACGCACAGCATTCCTGTACGCACAGCATACCTGTACGCACAGCATTCCTGTACGCACAGCATACCTGTACGCACAGCATTCCTGTACGCACAGCATACCTGTACGCACAGCATTCCTGTACGCACAGCATACCTGTACGCACAGCATTCCTGTACGCACAGCATACCTGTACGCACAGCATTCCTGTACGCACAGCATACCTGTACGCACAGCATACCTGTATACACAGTATTCCTGTATACACAGCATACCTGGCTTCTAAGCAGGACTCTCTGCACTAGTCCTGGCTTTGGCCCTCCTGTCAGTCCTGCCAGGAGACTTAATAACTCTATGTGAGAAGATGGGCTCTAGACATCCAAAGCCCCAGATATAGGGGATCAACCTGAGCCAGTGGCAGCTCAAATCTGTCACCTATTTCTCTTTCCTTTCCTTTCTACATCACCAACAATTCAGGCTCCTGTCTCCAAGGCTTGATACAAAATCTTATTTACTGTTTGCTTTATAGTCCTCAGATACAACTCTGGTTAAAGTCTGCTTGGAATCAATAGGCAAGGAGCAGAATGTGGCCACAGTGCACTCGTCAAAGCCAGTTTCCACCCCATCTTCACATTCAAGGAGGCCAATTGTTCACCCACTGCAAACCTCCCACCCAGGAGAGAGACCACACAGTAGCTTCTCTGTGAGTAGCTGAGAAATGGCTGTGGCAGGGATGACCAGGGCTCCACAGGATGGGGCAAGGCTGCCTGGACTGTGATCTCTCTCTCTCTTTCTCTCTTATTCATTCATTCATTCATTCATTCATTTATTTATTTATTTATTTTGGGAGAGATTTTTGCTATAGGGTGCGTGCGCTTGCTGTAGAGACAGAAAGAGAGAAATCACCCCCCTCCCCCAGGGAGATGGCCATGCTGCAAACTCTTCTCCAATCCTCCATTCTCCTCTTGGGATTTTGGGCACTCATGCACACATGCCCAGCATAAGTTTCAAGCTGCCAGGTCCAGGATTCAAACCACGGTCAGCCAAGAGGGAGTCCAGCACTGTAACTATTACACCACCTGCCAGCCCTGACCACTAAGGTTCCTCCAATAGCAGGTCACTGAAATCAAAAAGGAAGATGGGAAATGACAAAAAAGCCAAACTTGAGGTGTCTGTATCTGTATCCGAGGCAATAAGGAAAATAGGGAGATTCCTAACCAGATTAACCTGTCGGGTTTTCCAACAAACTCCTGAGCCAGTCCCCAACATTCCCAGCACCAGGGACCAGCCTCATGGAAGTTGGTCCCTCCATGGAAACAGACTGGACGTGGGTTGGTCCCAGGATGACCCAAGGGTACCACACCTACCATATACTCCATTTCCACCACTACCACAGGCAATGTACAATGAAACAATCACACAATAGAGTTCACGCTCTCATGAGAATCCAGTACCACAGCTGCCGTCACCACAGGTGACAATGCAGGTGATGAGGAGTGGCTGATGAAGCCTCACTTGCTCACCCATGTCCTGCCTCCTGCTGCCTGAATGAGGGGTGTCCCAGCAGGCCGTGGACTGCACTGGTCTGTGGCCCAGTCCCCAACAGGCCATAGGAGCTGGGGACCTCTGTCTTAAGAGGATCTGGGCTAGATGAGGTTTTCTGGGCAGCACTTAGTGTTTTACTTCCTTATCTCCCACTCAGTGCTCACAGCATTTTTTTTTTTTTTAAGTTTTCTATAGGTTACATCCAATTGCCAGAGAGACAGAGAGAGAGAAGGAGGGAAAATGAGAAACCACCTTCCAGTGTGGATAGCCCCGCCATAATCCCTTCTTCTCTTGCAATTTTGGGCATGCATGCACACACACCTGGCATGATTTTCAAGCCACCGGGTCCAGGACTCAGACCACAGAGTCAGCCATGTGGGATATAGCCACCTTAACCTCCATGCCACCTACTGGCCCCGTCCTCACAGGCTTCTCTGCTGGAAGTATTGGATCTTCATAAAAGTCATGATGCATTTTTGCATAGAAAAACACATCATAACTTTTCCAGTGACCTGATATTACCTTTGAGGATCCCAAGGTACTCCGTGGCTCTAAGCTCAACAGACAAAACCAGTCCTTGTGTTACTTGATCTTTCTGTCCTGGACACTGCTGGTTACTTTGTTCAGTGTTTTTAGGTATGATTCCGAACTCATGTTGGTACTGTGTGTTCAGAGAACAAGGAAGTCACAGTCATGGAGCTAACGGACCAGCTAGTAGAGGCTAGTTGGGGACTAGTGCTGTTTCTTTTTGATTCCTTCCCCCTGGCTTTTATGACACTATAGTTCCGAATTTCCTCCTCTACCTTTGCCTAGTCTGCAGACTCCAGTGCAGCTCTTTTGTCCCATCCTATATGGCTGACGTTCTCAGGGTTCCATCTTGGGCCTTCAGAAAGGAAGGTTCTTATGTTCTACCGTGGAGGCTATTCCACATACCACCTGTGTACTGGTGACACGCAAGTGTATATCCTAGCCCTGACCTTTTTCTTCAAGGTGGGCATCTCCTCCTGGGTCACTGCTATTGACCTCTTATGTGTGCAAACCCGAACTCATTTTTCCCCCCAAGCCTAAAACTTTATGTCAGCTGGGACTGCCACTTCCTACCCAGTTTGCTCAGCTTGGAAACCTGGGATTCGTCTTAGACTTTTTATTCTTACTCTGAACAATTTTAGTTTCTAAACAGTTTTCATATTGGTCCTTTATCTTCATCCATACTACTTTTGCCCTAAAGTAAGTTTTCACCATTCCTCTCTGCAAGTGGCAATACTCTTCTAATTGGTTTGTCTCCAGGCTTGGCCTCCACAATCCATCCTCCTTACTCCTGCCAGCATGATCTTTGTCAAAGGCAAATATGTGCTCTTCCCTATTTAAAAGTCAATAACAACATAAACTATAATTCCTTTCATTGTACAATTCCATAGAAACTGAAAATAGATTTAGTGGTTGTCAAGGGCTGGACGGAAAAGGGAACAGGATACAGGTTTTCTTTTGGGGTGATGATAAAGCTCTGCAATTAGATAGTAGAGATGATCAAATATATACTAAAAAACACTGAATTTAAGAGGGTGAATTTTGGGACCAGCAGATGGCAAAACAGTTATATTGCTGGTTACATTACTGGACTCCCACCCTGATTCGAGTCCCGGACCAGCAGATTGAAACTCATGCCAGGTGCATGTGTGCCCAAAATCCTGAGAGGAGAATGGAGGAGAAGAGATTGTGATGTGGCCATCCCACTGGAGGGGGGGAGTGATTTTTCACTTACTGCCTCCCTGTCTCCCTCTGTCCCCCTGGAGAGTACATGTTCCTATAGCAAAAATCTCTCTTAAAAAAGGGTGAATTCAGGACCAGCAGTTAGCGTAATGCTATGTCGCTGGATTCCCATGTAGTCAACTGCGGTTTGAGTCCTGGACCCAGTGGCTTAAAGTCACGCTGGGTGTGTGTGTGTGAGTGCCCAAGATCCCGAAAGGAAAATGGAGGAGAGGGGATTGCGGCGTGGCCATCCCCCCTGGGGGGGTGATTTCTCATTTTCTGTCTCTGTCTCTCTGGCGAGTGCACGCACCCTGTAGCAAAAAAAAAAAAAAAAGGGGGGGGGGTGGTGAATTGTATTATATATGAATTATATCTCAATGAAGTCCTTTTTCTAAAAACAGAATTATTTAACTTTATTTATTTCTTTCTTTAAATTTGATCAGAGACTGAGCAGGGGTGGTAGTGAGAAAACAAGCCACCAGGGGGACCAGCAGTTGGCATAATGGCTATGTCGCTGAACTCCCATGTAGTCAACTGCAATTCGAGTCCCAGACCCGGTGGCTTAAACTCACGCCAGGAGCATATGCATGCATGCCCAAGATCCCAAGAGGAGAATGGAGGAGAAGGGATTGTGGTGTGGCCATCCCCCCTGGGAGGTGATTTCTCACTTTCTGTCTCTCTGTCTCTCTCTGTCTTTCTGGCGAGCACACGCGCCAGAAAGCAAGCCACCAGGTCCAGGACTTGAACCACAGTCAGCCAAGTGGGAGTCCAATGACCTCAACCACCATGCTACCTGCTGACCCCAAAGCTGGGGGTCAACAAATGGCATAGCAGTCCAGTAGTTGCTGGACTCCCACATGGTCAATTGCAGTTGGGGTCCTGGACCCGATGGCTTGAAACCTACACTAGGCACATGTGCACGCATGCCCAAGATCCTGAAAGGAGAATGGAAGAGAAGGGATTTTTTTTTAAGATTTATTTTTATTTATTATTATTATTATTATTATTATTATTATTATTATTCACATGAGTTTTGCCAGAGAGAGAAAGAGAGAGAGAGAAGGAGGGAGGGAGGGAGAGAGGAAAAGTGAGAAAGCAAGCCACCAGGTCCAGGACTTGAACCATTGTCAGCCATGTGGGAATTCCAGTACCTTAACCACCATACCACCTGCTGGCCCCCAAAGTTGTCCTTTTTAAAAAGCTGACAATGTTCTTTTATTTCCTACCTACAAAAAAAAAATGATGGGGCCAGCAGGTGGTGTGGTGGTTAAAGGTGCTGGACTCCCACATGGCTGACAGTGGTTCAATTCCTGGACCTGGTGGCTTGCTTTCTCACTTTCCCTCTCTTTCTTTCTCTGTCTCTCTCTGATCAAACTGGAAAATAATAATAATAAATAAAGTTAAAATAATTTTTTTTTGAGAGGTTTTTGCTATAGGGCGTTGGCGCTCGCCAGAAAGACAGAGAGGCAGAGAGACAGAAAGCAAGAACTCATCCCCCAGGGGGATGGCCACACCACAATCCCTTCTCCTCTATTCTCCTCTTGGGATCTTGGGCATGCACGTACATGCACCTGGCATGAGTTTAAGCCACTGGGCCCAGGACGCGAACCGCGGTCAACTACATGGGAGTCCAGTAACATACCCATTACACCATCTGCTGGTGCCTAAATAAAATAATTCTTTTTTAAATAATTCTTTATTAAATGTTATTTATTCATTCATTTAGTTTTAAATTTGACACAGAGAGACACACAGAGAGAGAGAAAGAGGGGAAGTGAGAAAGCAAGCCACCATGTCCAGGACTCAAACCATGGTCAGCCATATGGGACTGTCCAGTGCCTTAACCACCATGCCTCCTGCTGGTACCCAATAAAATAATTCTTAAAAAAAAGAAAAAAAGAAAGTTAGATAGTATAATTAGATTCTTCTTTTTAAAAATTGTTCATTTTTTTAAACTTTTATTTATTTATTTGTTGTGATTTTCAGGCCACTGGGTCCACAGTTGATCATGTGGGAGTCCAGTCCCTCAACCACCACACCACCTACCAACCCATAGATTCTTCTTTTATTTTTTTAGAGGTTTTTGCCTTAGGGTGTATGTGCTCGCCAGAGAGAAAAACAGAGACAGTGAAATAGAAAGTGAGAAATCATCCCCCCAGAGGGCATGGCCATGCTATAATCCCTTCTTTTCCATTCTCCTTTCGGGATCTTGGGCATGCGTGCACATGTGCCTAGTGTAGGTTTCAAGCTGCTGGGTCCAGGACTCCAACTGCGATTGACCATGTGGGAGTCCAGCAACTACTGGACTGCTACGCCATCTGTTGACCCCAAATTCTTTTTTAAAAAGTTTATTTATTTCTTCAGAGAGAGAGAAGTACTCCCAATAGGGTCTTCACGCTGTGATCCATCCTGTCTTAGCTGGCCTGGATCGTGTGCTAGAGAAGTCTCAGGACATGAACCTAGGCCCTTTCCCATATGGGTCCAGCTGCACAACCACTATACCACCGCCCGGTCCCCAGATGCCGCCCTTTTCAACCTTATCCCCTATCATCCAACCTCACAGTCTTCACACCACACTGTTTATGCCTCTATGTTTTTGTTTATTGCATTCCTTTTGTCTGATCTGAAATACTCTTCTCTCTCTTCTACCCCCAAATATACTTATTAAGTAGAATTCAATTTTCAAGATTTGCCTCAGGCATCATCTCTTGCAAGAAACCTCTGCACCCTCAGGTTGGAGTAAATATCCTTTCTTAAAGCATCCCAGGCATTCTACTTTTTCTTCTCTTAACATTTGCCATATTGTGATTGAAGGTCTATGTTTCTGCTGTCCCTTCCCAGGATGATTGAAGAGGAAAGTGGCTGAGAGAATACTTCCTAACCTCAGAAAAATTGCCTATTTCTGTCTATGTGTACTCCGAGAATAATTTTTTTTAACTTTATTTATTTATTATTATTATTGTTACTTAATTTGACCAGAGAGAGAAAGAGGAAAAGTGAGAAAGCAAGCCGCTAGGTCTGGGACTCTAACCTTGGTCGTCCATGTCAGAGTCTGACACCCTTAACTATCACACCACCTGCCAACCCCTCATCATTTTTTTTAAAGAATTATTTTATTTAACTTTATTTATTTATTTATTTTAATTTGACCACAGAGGGGGAGAGAGAGAGAGCGAGCGAGAGAGCTACCAGGTCCAGGATTCGAACTGCGGTCGGCCATGAGAGAGTCCAGTGCCTTTAACCACCATGCTACCTGCCAGCCCTGCCCCTCATCATTTTTAGAAGCATAAATCCATCAATTCATTAAAACATCATCAGGGAGCCAGTAGGTGGTGTGGAGGTTAAAGTGTTCAATCCCACATGGCCAACTACGAGGTTCAAATCCTGGACTAGGTCGCTTGAAAATCACTCCAGGCGCGTGTGCATGCATGCTCAAAATCCCCAAAGGAGATTGGAGGAGAAGAGATTATGGCATGGCCATCTCCCCAGGATGTGATTTCTTATTTTCTCCCCCTCTCTCTGGCAGGTACACATGCTCTATAGGAAAAAAAAAAAAAAAAAAAAGTCAGGGAGGCAGATCTGAGATTTTTATATTTAAGATGAGACAACTGAGGCTTATAACTGTAAGTGGTAAAGACTCTGGTCTCCTAACTCGCAAGGATTCCCAACTAATGATTTTGGCCTCTCCAAAGGCAGGTTGAAAAGCTTTCTGTATTGTAGATAACGAGGTCACAGCAGGAGCAATAAGTCTAATGAAAGTGGCAGAGGCCAGGGCCCATGCAAAAGGCAGTATTGGTTGTATGTTTATTTGGGACCCTAGCCCCTACCTCCGATATTGGTTAAACCCAAGGCATCTAGTGGAATGCCTATATTCTTCATCCAATTTGGACATGACCCCAGAATAGACTATGTAGCTATATAGTAGCAAATATGAAGCTTAGAGGACCATGCGGTTCTGAAGAGAGCAAGACCAATATTCAGGATGTGTGGGTTACAAAGTCCATGACATACAGGGTGAAGACATGAATAATGTAGCCTTTCACAGAATAAGCTCTAAGAGAGACATAGTCAGACTTCCCTGAGGCAAGATGTGACCTTTTCAGGTTCGAAAAGCAGCCCAGGCACTGGCTGGCTCTAGTTCCTCTATCTTCACCCCTGTTATAATACATCACGCCACAGCAGAGTGACTCCACGTTTGCCTCCTCAAGCACAGGGAATGATCCTATTAATCTGTGTCCCTAACTAGCACAAGCATACAGAAAGAACTCAGCAAAAGGTTGTTAAATGAAACTTTGGTCTGATGACTGAAGCAACTGGGCCTCTTTAAAAAGCATGAGTCACTGGGACCAGCAGTTAGCGTAATGGCTATGTCACTGGACTCCCACGTAGTCGACCGCGGTTCGAGTCCCGGACCCGGCGGCTTAAACTCATGCCGGGCACGTGTGCGTGCGTGCCCAAGATCCCGAGAGGATAATGGAGGAGAAGGGATTGCGGCGTGGCCATCCCCCCTGGGGGATGATTTCCTGCTTTCTGTCTCTCTGTCTCTCTCTGTCTGTCTGGCGAGCGCACGCGCCCTATAGCAAAAACCTCTCCAAAAAAAAAAAAAAAAAAAGCATGAGTCAGGGCCAGCATGAGGCATGGAGGTTAAGGCTCTGGATTCCACATGGCTGACTGCATGGCTCAAGTCCTGGACCTGGCAGCTTGAAAATCAAGTTGGATGCGTGTATGTGTGTGCCCCAAATCCCTAGGAGACTGGAGAAGGGACTGCACTGTGGCTATTCTCTTGGGGTAGGATTTCTCATTCTCACTCTCTCTCGCACGTGCCCTATAGCAAAAACTAAAAAGAAAGTATTTGTCAGATATACACACTAATCATACATTTAACTCTCCATAGTGTGACTGAGCTAAGAAGGGGACTCAAAAGAGGGGCCGTGGATGCATTTCCTGAAAACCTGTATAGATTCTTCGAACTAGGGCAACGTAGATAACCTGAGAGAAGTTTCTGAGGTGTTCTAGAACAGCTGCACAGTTAGTGTTGACACTGAATAAAACCACCTGAGCAGAGTAGAGTGTTAGCTCTAAGCTAACGACATTTCTGCAACAAGGCTTTCAGCATGCAGTCACCCAACACACTCCCTCATAAACCCAGTTAGGATCAGGCAGGAAAAGACTGATTCTGTAGCTCAAGAAAGGTTAAGAGGTTTTTTCACAGTCCTGGGAGATCAGAGACTGAACTGCCCTCCTAAATGCCTTGGGGACTGCGACCGTCTAAGTCTCTTAGAAGATTATCTGTTTTGCTGTGATGTGTCCCATTCCTTGCCCTCAATCCTACCATGTGATCCCACAGCTTTCCCGTAACTCTTGTGTAATGATCTATTCACGTATCGGTCTCCTTAACGAGACTAAGAGCCCATGGAGGGTGCGGATTCAGTCACTTCTATGTCCCCAATACTGTGTCCTCTAATAACAGTACAATTGATTCCAGAAGCTGTTTACAGCTCTCATTGTAAAAAATAACTCCAGGGCACCCTAAATGCCACTACGGCTGAAAATTGGTCTTGCTCTATTGATCCCCACAGTTGTCTGAGCTTCATATTTTCTACTCTGTAGTCACATAGTCTGTACTGGGGCCATGTCCAGATTGGATGAAAAATGCAAACGTTATAGAGTTGGCCCAATTATTATTTCTTTTTAAAAAATCTTTTAAAAATATATATTTTTTAGAGGATTATTTTATTCAACATTACCTATTTGTTTTAGTTTGACCAGAGAGGAAGAGAGAGAGAAAGCAAGCAGCCAGGTCTGGGACTCGAACTGTAGTCAATCATGTGGGAGTCCAGCACCCTTAACCACCATGCCACCTGCCAGCCCCTAAAAATATATGTATTTTTAAGAGACTTTTTTTTTTTTTTTTTTTTTTTTTTTGGTATAGGGTGTGTGTGCTTCCCAGAGAGGCAGAGAGACAGGAAGTGAGAAAGCACCCTCCAGGGGGTATGGCCACACCACAGTCCCTTCTCCTTCATTCTCCTCTCATGATTTTGGGTACACATGCACACACACCTGGCATGAGTTTTAAGCCACTAGGTCCTAGACTCAGGGGTGATTTCTTACTTTCTGTCTCTGGTGAGGACACACATCCTATGGCAAAAATCTCTCTCTCTAAAATAATAATAAAATTTTTTTTTGAGAGGTTTTTGCTATAGGGCGTGTGCGCTTGCCAGACAGACAGAGAGAGACAGAGAGACAGAAAGCGAGAAATCACCCCCCGGGGGGGATGGCCACGCCGCAATCCCTTCTCCTCCATTCTCCTCTCGGGATCTTGGGCATGCACGCATACGCGCCCGGCGTGAGTCTCAAGCCACCGGGTCCAGGACACGAACCGCGGTCGACTACATGGGAGTCCAGCGACATAGCCATTACACTAACTGCTGGTCCCAATAGTAAAATTTTTTAAAAAGCCACACTACATCCTACTTCCTTCTAAACAAAGACGGGCAAGGTCCTGAGGACCTCCTTGAACACACTGGGTACATGTGCCTATAATCCAGGCTGGCTGAGACTGGTGGAGGATCATGGTGTAAAGACCCTGTGTGGTATCTCTCTTTCTCCCTCCCTCTCTTTCTGTCTCTTAGAAGAAATAAATAAATAAACTTAAAAACAATTAGACCGGGGCCAGCAGGTAGTATAGTGGTTAAGGCGCTGGACTCCCATATGGCCAACCACTATTCGAATCCCGGACCTGGTGGCTTGCTTTCTCACTTTCTCTCTGTCTTTTTCTCTCTGGTGAGCACATGTGCTCCATAGCATACATTTTAAAATAATAACAATAACAATAATAATACATTAAATAATTATTTCTTAAAAATAAAACAAAAACAATTAGACTAAACAGCTATATCTGATGGACTTTCTATACTGCACTAACCAGTGATATGTGAGCCCTCCAAAGGCAGGCTCCCTACTTTCAGGAGGCATGCTGATGGGAAGCTAGGGATCCTTTTGCATCTAACGCAGACTTAGGATCATTTGGAAAAAGACATCTACTTTTCTCTGTCCTGGTTTACCCATTTGGGACATGTTCTCACTACTTTAAATCCTTCCTGTTAGCTTTAGTCTGAGAAAGCAAGGACTGATTATTCCTGAGAGGTCAAGGACAGAATCTACTTTATGGACAGGGAACACTGAAGTCCCAAGGGCACAATGAAGTCATTCAGAGAGATGGGACAAAGCTGGGTATGGAACCCCAAATCTCAGCTCTTATGCAGATATTTTAGCCTCTGTACTATCAAGTCCATTCCCTGAAACACGGCCAGGTATCCCCTACTCTGACAGGGTCTGTGCTAGGTGCTATGAATAAAAAGATAAATAAGAAGAGCCCTTGTAAAGTCATATACTAGTGGGAGATACAGGCACAATGGAATAAATCAAATAATGTAAACTGTATACTATTAAAATATAGGTGAACCTGAAACTGTCCTTAAAGAAATCAAACTCGGGCTCGAGTTTGCATATGAAAAGATTCAAAGTCCTCTTATTCTATTCTTTGCCCCTTACTTCTCCCTTAGGATTTATCGTCCTTATGGTCACTGCCACCAACACACAGGTGAGGCTGTTCTGGTCTACTGTGGACAATCAACCCTCTCTTTAATACCTACAACACAGTCACAACGAGGCTGGAACATTCAGACAAAATTACCAGAAAAAGCTCAGAGAGATGACAAAAGGGCAATGAACACAAACAGCATCTGAAATCGGATAGTCTGGTTTATAAGACCCTGTTTGTCTTCAACTTAAGGTTCTCTACTGAGTACTTCTCAGCCTGTTTGCAAAAGTCATGTGTTTTCACCTCTTGAAAGTATCCTCAAGAACTGCACAGGGCATTCTTTCTCCTAAGTTTTTCTTTTCTCATTTGAAGCTGAATGACACTGGGAATACCCACTCCCTCTAAGAAAAAACCAAAGGATAGTAGTCTTAACCTATCCCATAGTCCAAAAAGCTTCGTCACTTTACCATAACACATAAGCACAGACAAAACTACACTTGTACACTAGCACAATGAGACAAAGTACTTTTCGGGGCCTAGAATATGATGAACTCTTAGGGAGTTGGAGAGCTTTTTTCCAGGAAGCCTATCTGCCCTAACCTAGCGTATCTTCCTTGCTCTGAAAAACCTGTAGTCCATATAGCTGAACACTCAATTATAACCAATACGATGTAAGCACCTGTAGCTCAGAAATTCTCCCTTTCTAGTACTCGTCATCCATGCAGCCAGGCATAGGAGACACTCGTGTAGGTGTGGGGGAAAATGTATGTCTAGCTGATAGATGTCACAAACTCCCTCTACTTAGAAGAAATGGTGCTTTCTGGGTAAGAACCAAAGATCTGATTTGGAGAGTTGTATCAACTTATAGCATGTCTAAGTTGAAACAACCTTACCCTTTCACCTGGAACAGGTGCAGCTTTCATAGTCTTGATTTTCTAAAACATTCTGAGGAGGATAAATGTCTGATGAAGAGATAAGATATCATCTTCCAGGTCCCATATGCCCAACTGTCCAGTTCTTGTAGGTACTACTGTAGATAAAAGTGCCTCACACATGGGCTTCAGCTAGTTCCCGGTGCCTACTTGCCAGACTTGTGCTCCTTCAGTATCGAGCAGCTGACTACAAATGATTCTGTCACATAGGGGCCCTATAATCACCTCCCCGAAAATATTTTCTGTATAGTAGTTTATAAACCAATAGCCAGGGTCTTCCAGAGATAGAACCGCTGTTTGGAATACCAGAACCATTCCAATGGGAGGTAGCCAGGGACTGACTTACTGCTCTAGGCCTGACAGTAGTCACTTTTGTTACCTTTGCAGACTTCTCCCTCATCTATGGCAGAAGGAGTGTAGGAATATACGTATGCATGTGTGTAAGAGAGTGTGTGTGTCTGCATGTGTGTTGTGAATGTGTTGAGGGCAGGGAATGAAATGACAGGGCAGGTACGAAACTACTATATGCCTCCCTAGAAGACTGCAATTCAGCTCTTGGGGAGAAGTCATATTACATGTTAGATGACTTTATAGTCCCTCCAACAATGATCAAACGATACTATTTATATAAGCCTTGTCACAGTAGTGTCCTGAGCCATTTGGCATAGAGGTGTGTGCTTTGTAGCATGGCCAACTTCCTCTGAAAGCAACTCTTTTCTAACCTGATCACACAGCAATTTGGGCAGCAAGAGAATACTACAGAGACCAGCTAATGCCAAAGAGGAACTGGCAGAGTGGCAGAAACTCAATCACACGTCAGAAAATGGGTCAGTACATTATGGCCCTCAAAACCTGCACCCAAGTGACAAAAAGAAAGAAGAAGAAGTAGGAGGAGGAGGAGGAGGAGGAGGAGAAGAAGAAGAAGAAAAAGAAATCACTGAATTCCTTTTCTTCCCTAACAGCTATGTCTTGGAGGCCATTGGGATAGAAAATGATAGGCCCCAACACTGCCTTGACTGCTATGACTCCTATAGGTCAAGAATCTCTTAACCCTCCGCATATCATCTGCTCCCTTAGTGCACATTCGAAAGACTGAAGACTCTTAAGATGCACATTATGGGGGCCAGCAGGTGGCATGGTGGTTAAGACGCTGGACTCCCACATGACCAACCACAGTTTGAATCCCAGACCTAGTAGCTTGAAAAGCACTCTGGGCACATATACATGCATGCCTGAAATCTCCAAAGGGGACTGGAGAAGGGATTGTGGCATGGCCACAACCCCCTGGGGGGTGATTTCTCACTTTCCCTCTCACTGTCTCTCCCTAATGAGCACACACACTCTATGGCTAAAGCCTTAAAAAAAAAAAAAAAAAAAAAAAAAAAAAAAAAAAAAAAAGATGTACATTATGTCTCCTGTGATCAAATGCTAAATCTATAAGAGACCTCCATATTTCTAAGCTCCTTGATGATTGGTTTCTTAACACAAATTTCTTGGTAAAAGAGGATAGTGTCTCTCAAGAGTTGTGCAAGTACAGCCTTTATACCTTAGATGTGAGGTCCCGATGGAAAATGCCTTTGAGGTGAAGGTAGCTGACGCCCACTGCTATGTCATATGCCAGTTTCACCCTCACAGTCCAGGGCAGATGCAGGTTACTGTCTAGCAACTGTTCCAGGTTCCCGGAGTTGATATACTGCAAAACAGAAGGAAAACCCAGCTACCATTTATCAGAAATGTTTAGACCAGGGGTGAAGCCACTAGAGACTAACAGAAAACAGAAACTATATGCTTATTTTTAAAAAGTGACCAAGGGCTTATTCTGCATCCAAGCACTATAGTAGGTACTGCACCCAAAGAAACCTTCCTCTGAGGAGATCACAATCTATCACTGAATAGAGAGACAAATGACGGTGTGTGGAACATACTAAAATACAGTTACGTACGAGTGTGACAGCACCATACTGTGCTGAGGATAAAGTTACTAACGGGGCATGTCAGAGGAACCTGCACGGGGGAAATAAGGAGTTGGAAAGGATGACCTGGGGTAGCAGGAAAAAGGACAGTCCACCCAGAGGGAGCAGCACATGCACAGTTGCAGGTTACATGCGTGCACATTCAGGAAACTAATTTACTCAATATGCCAGAGTGCGTGTGTGGGAAAATCAGGAAGTGAGGCTAAGATATATGGGCTTTATTGTGACTGGAAAAGACAAAAGAAGTATTTTAAGCAGGGGAGAAATGGCTATACTAGCTTTGTTTAAAAAGATTTTAGCAGTGGTATACTAGATCAATTAGAATGAAAAATACAGAGAAGGGGTGACAGGTTGGGAGATTATTGCAATAATCCTGGTGAAAGAAAGGCATCTCAGTCAATGCAGTAGAAGAGAAGTTGGATAAGGCAAGATTCAAAATGTATCTAGATGGCAGAGTCAAATTTGAATCAGAGGCTGAGGGTGAAGAAAAGCCCTAAGATGATCCCAGGTTATTGGCCCCTAGATTTCATTAGTAAATATCTATAGTTAGATAAGTAGTTTTCTATTTTTTATTTGCCAGTGGGTAAGCCTGCTTGCTGGAGAGAAACAGAGAGAGGGAGAGAGACGGGGGAAAGCAAGAAAGCATGGTCACGCTGCAATCCCTTTTTTCAGGATTTTGGGCACATGCACAGCGTGTTCTTTAAGCCACTGTTTCTGAGACTCTACCTACATGGTCGGTCAAGTGGGATCTAGTCAACGTAACCACCGGACAATGGGCCGGCCCCAAGAGAGGACAGTTTTTTTTTTTTTTAAAGAATTATTTTATTTAACTTAATTTATTTGTTTCAATTTGACCAGAGAGGGACAGAGCAAGAGAGAGAGAGAGAGAGAGAGCGAGAGAGCGAGAGAGAGAGAGAGAGAGAGAGAGAGAAAGTGAGAAAGCAAGCCACCAGGTCCAGGATTCGAACCGTGGTTGGCCAAGTGAGAGTCCAGCGTCCTTAACCACCATGCCACCTGCCAGCCCCAGAGAGGTTTTTATTTTATTTATTTATTTCTTTATTTAGGGGGGGAGAGGTTTTCGCTATAGAGCATGTATGCTCGCCAGAAAGACTGAGAGAAAGCAAGAAATCACCCCCAAGGGAGGATGACCACACTGCAATCCCTTCTCCTCCATTCTCCCCTCAGGATCTTGGGTACACATGCACACGCGCCCAGCATGAGTTTAAGCCACCGGGTCCGGGACTCGAACTGCAGTCGGCTACATGAGAGTCCAGTGATACAGCCATTACGCCAACTGCTGGTCCCGAGGAGTAGGTTTTTAAAAGAGGTAGTGTTAAAATATAGTGAGTTCATGAGACCAGCAGATGGAGTAACGGTTACATCACTGGGCTTCCACGTGGTTGACTGCAGTTCAAGTCCTGGACTCAGAAGCTTCAAACTCATGCTGGCTGTGTGTGTGTACATGTGTGCTCAAAATCCTGAGAGGTGACTGGAGAAGGGAATGTGGAGTGACCATCTCCCCTGGCGATGTCTGTCTCTCTGTTTCTCTTTCTCTCTGGCACGTGTATGTGCTCTATAGCAAAAATCTCTCAATAAAAAAGTATATATATATATATATGTGTGTGTGTGTGTGTGTGTACATATATATATATATATGTACACACACACACATACAGTGAGTTCAGTTGGGACATGAATTTAAGGTACTTGTGGGACAACTAAGGTAGGGATGTCCTATAAAGAATCATTTTAAAGTTTAGGAACAAAGTCTGGGCAAGAAACTGACATTTAGGAGGCAAAAAAATTGTACTGAAAGAGTGACTGATGCCAAGGAACAGATGACATTACCCAGGGGCTAACATGTAAGAGGGGAAATGAACAGAATTCCAAGGAACAGCAAAATGTAAAGTTACCAGTAGAAAAAGAACAACCAAGTGAGAATATCATCCTAGAAGCTGAAGAAGAACATTTCAAAAAGGAAATGACAGGGACCAGCAGATGGCGTAAAGGTTCTGTCCCTGGACTCACACATAGTTGATAGTGGCTTGAGTCCTGGACCTGGCAACATAAAACTCACGCCACATGCATGTGTGTGCATGCCCAAATCACAAGAGAATGCAGGAGAAGGGATTGCAGTGTGGCCGGCTCCCCCTGGGAGGTGATTTCTCGTTTTCTGTCTCTGGCAAGCGTACATACCCTATAGCAAAAATCTCTTTTTAAAGAAAGAAAGAAAATGACATAAAGACCAGGTAAGATGAGCTCCGGAAGTGTCCACTGAACTTACAACTAGGTCTGTGAAGTGGTTCCGATCAGAGTAAGACAAAGGAATGAGTAGGAGTAAGTACCAAGGAATGAGTAGGAATAAGGCCACGGAAGTACTAAGTGAAGATGTGCTCTTTCAACTAATGTTTATATAGTGTTTACCTGTGCCGGGTACTAGTCTAAGAACTACATATCGTACCTCATTTAATCTGCAAAAGAACCCTATAAGGTAAGTGTACTATTATTTTCATTTTACAGAAGACATTTAGAGCTTAAACAACTTGCTCAAAGCCACCCAATTATTCAGAGGCAAACTCAAGCAGACTCTCCAGGCTGGCTCCAGGATCTGTGCTCTTTATCACTACACTGCATCGGAAAGTCGGAGACCACAACATCTGAATTAGACAGCCTCATGCAGATCAAGAGCTCAAAATCAAATTTACTCATAGCTTTAAGCTTCCAGGTCTGGGATTCAAGCTGCACAGATGGATATGGGGGATCCAGCCACCTTACCCACCACACCACTGGCTGGCCCACCCTCACCTTCTTCCAAGTTCCTCTAAGCCCCTCCCCCCTTTTAAGGTTTGTGTCATAGAGAGTGTGAGCTTGCCAGAGAGAGACAGAGAGACCATGAGAGGAAAAGTAAGCAATCACCCCTTTGGGGGAAGGCCACGCCACAATCCCTTCTTCTCCATTCTCCTCTCGGGATTTTGGGCATGCTCACACACGTGCCTGGCGTGATTTTTCAAGCTAGCAGGTCCAGGACTTGAACTGCAGTCAGCTATGGGGGAATCTAATGCCTTAACCACATGTCACCTGCTGCCCCCCCCACGCCCTTTTGATAAATGTGATATTGAATTTACAAAGGACTAAAGAACCTAATGGAATAAGAGGCAAGAGATCTGAATTCTAATCCAATCCTGCCCCCCTCATAGCCATTTAACTTCCAACAAATCAACTAATAAGGCTAACTATGCTTTGGTTTTCTCATCTATAAAGTAGGTATGATAAGCCCTGATCTCATGATGTTATTATGAGAATCTAATAAAATATATATAAAAGTGCTCAGAAAAAAAATGAATGGCCACATGATCTGCGGTTTTCTGATGTGGTAATAAAAGCACCAAAAAGAACCAGTTGGGGGCAGCACCATGCAGCACTTCAGAGCTTTGGATGAGGCGGATCAGGTTTGGCAAGGCAGAGAGAATGGCTAAAAATACACCTTCTAACTGCTGGAAAGGGAAACCTGTCGATCTGCTTCATCCTGCTTGATAATCCATCTTTGGAAATCTCAAAATACAGCATAACGAAAGCATTAGCACAGTGCCTTCTCTTCACTCTAGTTAAATCTGCCCAAGGTTCACACTTTAGGTGCCCATAAAACTAAGCCTGCAAACTCCAAGCTACACAGAGGCAATCAAGCTGACATCTAATCATGCAGGCAAATTTCTTTAGGCCTGAGTCAAAAGGTCTGAAGAGACAGTGGTTCACTCCTTTGGCATGGTGGAAGTGTGACACGGAAGTGTCTTCTGGAGAAACTCAGGTTTCCCAACCGAGTGCCAGGCAGAAGAGACGATGATGAAAAGACTGTAGGTACACCCTCTGCAGGCTACGGGAGGCCGGGAGTCTTGAGTCTGATTCAGAGAAACTCATGTTTACTCTGTTCATCAATGCCTCTCAAGGCCTGAGAAAAACACAGACTCAAGCCAGAGGGTGGAGAGCACAGGAAAAAGATGAGACAAAATGAGGAATCACGCTGACTAGTAGGTTCTGGCTTTTCTAAACCAAATGAAAAAGGACAAATTAGGACTTCAGAGGAAAACAACTGGAATTTTTTTTTTAAGTTTATCTCATGAGTGAGAGAGAGAGTGATAAAGATAGAGCACTGCGATTGGATTTTTTTTTCTTTTAGTTTTTGCTATAAGGCATGTGTGCTCGCCAGAAGAGAGGGGGAAAGTGAGAAATTACCCTCAGGAAGACAGCCACACTGCAGTCCTTTCTCCTCCATTCTCCTTTTGGGATATTGGGCACACATGCACATGCACCCGGAGTGATTCTCAAGCTTCCAGGTCTGAGACGCAAACCATGCAGTTGGCCATGTGGGATCTAGCTGCCTTAACCACCACGCCACCTGGCTGGCCTCTTAGGACCTTGATACCACGATCTAACCCTGGCCTCGGCCAGCCTGGATCGTGTCATCATGTGCTAGAGTACGCAGGGAGGTCTCCAGATGCAAAAGAGCAATTTTCCCACTTGGATCAGCCTCACAGGGCTTCACGTTTTACCACTGTGCCACCATCTGGCCCTTGGAGTTAATGTTTATAACCCATTTCTCTTGCCTGCCTTTGAAAATGAATGCATTTGGTGGGGCTGATAAGCCTCTGAAGCCCTCAGAAACCACAGTTTCTCAACGTCTCAAGACCTGTGCATGGAGGAGGAAAGGAAGTTTGAGGTCTGTCAACAACGAAGATTTCTAAGTTGTTACACACTCTGTGTGCCCATTAGTTGGAACGCTTACTTCCCCAAGAGGAACTCCCTGTGCAGACTCAGCTGGTGTGGGCTCCGAACAAATCCCTCTGCGGGAAGCAGAGGCAGGAGCAGCTGCACTAGCACAGTCAGCTTTCCTACATGGGGAAAACAGCTGCTTTGCTTTCGTTTTCTTCAGACCGCTCCCTCTGGCAGCCCTATAAAGCAACCTAAGGCATTGACAATACACTTAAACAACTTAATGGAAAAGTATTAACATTTCTATTGTCATTATTTTAAACGTCCAAGTTCAGAAAACTAGAGTATCAGTCAAACATGTTACAACTACTTCACTACATCTCAGTTAGTGTTCTCTATACCGATGCCAGGTTGATCTACCAAAACCCATCTCTCTCCCTCATGATCTAATAAAATATTATAACAGACTTTCATTGCATTTCGTTGATGTGTGACACTTGATTTTATTAAAGATACAGACCTTTTCCTAGAAGAAGCCTATTAATCAAATGCATATGGGTAACTGAACAATATTATGTAAATAAACCTTTATTACTAACATGTAAAGCATATGTGACATCCTTAAAAAAAAATCACTAATGGGACAGGTAAGTAAAATTCAGTTCCCCACTCAGTAATATCAATTCAGGTTACGTCTATAAACATTTATGGAACACCCCTCCCCTTACTGCACTTCCATATGAGAATAAGAACCTGTCCATTTACCTCAGGACTATATCCCGTAGTGTTTAGAACAATGCCTAGTACAGAGGAAATGTGAACATCATCTCGTTTATATCTTAAAGAAGTTCAGCAAGAGATAAATGGGTAAGCAAATAATACTAATATTTGGTAAACACTAGTAGAATGAAATTACAGATTAACTATGCCAGGGGAGTTTGGAAGGTTTCCAAGAGGAAATAACATCTGACTTGTAACCTAAAGGACAGTCAGGAGTTGTTACTATGGAATAAATGTTTATGTCCCCTCAAAATTCATATGTTGAAACCAAATGTCCAATGTGATGGTATTATGGGGTGAGGCCTCTGAGAGGAGCCTCAGTCAGGAGAGTGGAACTGTCATGAATGAGATTATTGCTCTTCAAACAGTCTACACAGCCTCTTTGGAAAACACCATGGTGATGCTTCAAAAAATTAAAAAGACCTAGAAATTACACTTCTGGATATACAGAATTGAAAGCAGAAGGCCTGAATTGGTCCCGTAGCCTAGTGATTAAGGGATCCAGATCCCACATGGCAAATACACCGAGTGCATGTGTATATGTGTGCATGTGTCCAAATTCTTGACAGGAGGGAGAAATGGAAGAGAAAGGATTGCAGCATGACCATACCCTGTTGAGTGAGTGCTTTCTTTCTCTCTTTCTCCGTCTCTTTGTCCCTCTCTGGTGAGTGCACACACTCTCTGACAATTAAAAAATAATAAATAAACAAATACAAACATCACAGATACTTATTTTTTCAAAAAAGCAGTGGGCCCACATAATAGGGATAGTGTTTAAGGCGCTGGACTCCCACATGGTCAACTGCAGTTCGAGTCCTGGATCTGATGACTTGAAATTCATGCCAGGTGCACACGTGTACGTGCCCAAAATTCTGAGAGGAGAATGAAGGAGAAATGATTGCAGTGTGGGCATTTCACCTGGGGGTGATTTCTCACTTTCTGTCTCTCTGGTGAGTGCACATGCCATATAGCAGAAATCTCTTAAAAAAAAAAAAAAGAGCAGGAAGCTGAACATTGGTAAAATATAAAATATGATGCTCTGTGAAGGTGACCCACATGGGAAGATTTCAGGTTCAAGGCTGGAAACCTCCCTGAGGTCTCTCTTTCCCTGTCTCTCTCACTCATGAAAGGGATGAATGAATAAAACTTAGGGAGAAAAAACTGAAAGCAGAATCTCAAGAGATATTTGTACATCCATGTTCATAGTGGCATTATTCATAATAGCTGAAACATGGTAGCAACCCACGTTCATCAATGGATGAATAGATAAGCAAAATGTGGTATATACATACAATGGAATATTATTCAGCCTTAAAAAGGAAGCAAATTCTGCAATATGCTACAATACAAAGAACCTTGAAGACATTATGGTAAGTGAAATACACTAATCACAAAATGTCAAACATTATATGAGTCCACTTATATGTGGTACTTAGAGGAGTCAAAATCACAGAGACAGGAAATATGATGGTGGCTAACAGGGGCTACGGAAAGGGTGGCTGCCAGGGGATGGGTATAGAGGTTTGGTTTTACAAAACAGAGTTAAGAAAATGCATGGTGGTGGGGCCAGCTAGTAGCATGGTGGTTAAAGGTGTTGGACTCCCACATGGCTAACTGTGGTTCAAGTCCCAGACCTGGTGGCTTGCTTTCTTGCTCTCTCTCTCTCTCTCTCTGTCCCTCTCTGGTCAAATTTAAATAAATAAATAAACTTAAATATAAAAATAATAATCAAAAAATGCACAGTGGTGATGGCTACACATTATGAATGTATTTAATATTGCTGATACTGCCAAAATATACATTTTAAATTATATTTATTTTACCAAAATAAAGAGAAAGTGATAGTATGTCCCCAGAGTTGGTCTGTTCTGCCACGTGAGGACACAGTGAACAGAAGGCCAACTATGAATCAAGAAGTAGGCCCTCACTAGACACAGACCTCCAGTGTCTTTGACTTCCCACCTTCAGAACTATGAGAAATACGTATCTGTTGTTTGAAAGCCATCTAGTCTATAGTAATGTTGTTATAGCAGCCTGAATGGGCTAAGACAGTTGTCTAGGCTGAAGAACACACATTTCCCACATGTTCCCTATAGGGTCTGGTGTGGACCAACTCAGACACGTTTAGACACATAAATATAACCACATAGGATATTCTGGAGAAGCAGTCGGCAGTATTTACCTCTCCCTGAAGTAATACTACTCACTACACCCAGATCTCCACACCCCAATTCTTGCTGACTCTAGTCAGTTATAACAGCCTCATTCAAACATATCTAGTCAAAACAATAAGACAAATGGTAGTTTTTGTTTTGTTTTGTTTTGTTTTTTAAAGATTCTTACCATAGGGCTCATGTGCTCACAAGATGAGACAGAGAGACAGAGAGGGAAAGTAATAAATCACCCTCCAGGGAGAACGGCCATGCCACAATCCCTTCTCCATTCTCCTCTAAGGATTTTGGGCACACACGCACACATACCTGGCATGTTTTTTTTGACAAATATACTCAACTGACCTGGAGCTAGGACGCTTACCAAAGGTGGTAACTGCCGCCATTCAACTATCAGAGATTATCTGCTGCCACCTAATTAGCAGGGTTATGCTGAGGAAGGTCCATCCACTCCTCCTCTTAAAATATGAAAGACTACTATGTGAAAACACAAAGATAAGTGGGGCTAGCTCACTGTCTAGCCTAGACCACAGTCTGAGATGATATATTATCAACTAACAATTTTATTCATACAGTAGAATAACATGATCGTATTTACTATACTGAAATATTATATCATTCTTTTTTATATAATTTTTCTTATTTTGGAGAGGTTTTTGCTATAGGGCGCGTGCGCTTGCCAGACAGACAGAGAGAGACAGAGAGACAGAAAGCGAGAAATCACCCCCCCAGGGGGTATGGTCACGCCGCAATCCCTTCTCCTCCGTTTTCCTCTTGGGATCTTGGGCACACACGCACACGTGCCCGGCGTGAGTTTTTAGCCACTGGGTCTGGGACACAAACCGCGGTCGACCACGTGAGAGTCCAGCGACATAGCCATTATGCTAACTGCTGGTCCCACTGAAATATTATATCATTCTAACAGTAGTATAAAAACTCAGTGGAGGGACCAGCAGATGACATAATAGTTACGTACTGGATTCTCATGTGGTTGACGGCAGCGACTTAAAACTCGTGCTGGGCACATGTGCTTATGTGCCCAAAATTCTGAGAAGAGAATAGAGGAGAAGGGATTGTGGCCTGGCCATCCCCCCGGGAAGTGATTTCTTGTTTTTTGTTTCTCTGTCTCTCTTTGTGTCTCTAGCAAGTGTATGCGCCCTATAGCAAAAATCTCTCTTAAAAAAACAAACAAACAAAAACACTCAATGGAAAGGCCAGAAATTAAGGCTGGGAGAACAGTTGGGACTGCTTCTGGAACCATCCAGGTGGGATGTTACTTCTGTTGTTATAAGTCACCCATATTGTAGTGTTTTGTTATGCAGCTCCAGAAAACTGATACATGACTGAAACTGCATTTTAGAAAGATTATTCTCATAGCAGGATAGAAGAAAAACTAAAATAGGTTGAAGACCTTGCAACAGTCCAGATGAGAGGTTATCAAATGCCAATCATCTAACTGAGAGTGCTGTTACAGGCATGAAAAAGTGGACTAGAGTCAGAACATGCATAGGTAGAATCTAGAGGATTTAGCAAATGAGTGGTAGATAGGAGAACTGAGAAAAAGGAGTCCAAAGCAACTCAAGAGATTCCAAACTGAGGTGATAGAAGCAGCAACGGATCCCAGAATCTTATCTGACTTCCTGTGCCACTAGTAAGTCAGAAACCAGTATCCATGTCAAACAGCCAAATCAGCAGCTAGTGGGACCTCTGCTCTCTGGATGGGCTCTCTACAGAGGAGGGCCTGGGCTCCGACCTAGTTTTCACTGTAGCCCAACAATGCCATTGTGCTGGTCACTGTACGTTTGTTGGTCGGCTCTAAACACAAAGGCTAGCAGACATCTCATCCTGCTGGCTTGGTTTAAAGAAGAAAAGAAGGCTTTGTTACTGCCCTGGGTAATTCCAGGACAGGCATCCCAAGAGCGCCCTGTGGGAGGGTTGTGCTCCAAAGGAGCCTCCTGTTCTCAGCCCAAGGACCCACAGCCACTGCAACTGTACGTTTGTATGTACATCCGGCAAGGCCCGAGTTTGCCACAATTCAGCCTTCCCTCCAGGAGGCTCGCCAGAGCCTGCCTGGCTGACACAGTCAGTAGTGATGAGCTGACTCAAAAAGAGAAAGGGAACACTAGCTCCAGCTACAAAGTAAAAGCCTTTCACTAAATGTTTGATTCCCTCTGCCTTCACTTTTTTTGTCCAGAATACCCTTCTTCCCCTTAGAAGCTTTGTTGATTTTTATTCTGTCCTTCAATCTCAACTGGAACCCATTATGTACAGGATAAGTTAGTCTATATCAACATATGAGTGTGAGTGTGTGTGTGTGTGTGTGTGTGTGTGTGTGTAATATATATATATTATATATATATACTATATATATACTATATTATATATATACAATATTATCCTTATTTATCACTTGTCATGGATGAATTGAAAATAAAAATCTTTAGGGCCAGCAGGTGGCATGGTGGTTAAGGCACTGGACTCCTACATGGCCAACTGCGGTTGGAGTCCTAGACCTGGCAACTTGCTTTCTTACTTTCTCTCTCTCTCTGTCCCTGGTGAGTGTATGTGCCCTATAACAAATTTTAAAATAATAGTAATAAATAAAATTAAATAAATCTTTAAAAATAGCTTCAAGTGCCAGAGGGTGGCACAGTGGTAAAACAGGACACACTGCAAGGCTGACCCAAGTGGGAGGGTTCCAGGTTTATGTCCAGAGGCCACTCTGAATACACCAGGCACATGATGAACTGGGGCTGGGGGGTGGGTTCATGATGGCAAGACCTTGGGGGGGGGGGGTGCTGTCTTTCTGCCTCTCTCTGTCTCTCTGTCTCTTTCACTGATAGAATGAATTTAAAAACTTTAAAAAATTATTCTTCAGGGGGCCAGTAGGTTGCATGGTGTTTAAGGCACTGGACTCCCACATGGTCAACCACAGTTCTAGTCCTGGACCTGGTTTCTGTCTCTCTCTAGTCAAATTTTTAAAAATAGTAATAAATAAAATGAAATAAATAATTATTTTTTAAAAAATTGTTCAAAGGTACCTACTTGTCCATAGAGATAAATGTGTGGAAAACAATATCTAAGAGTTTGAATCTTACCTTTCCTAGCTTGGTGGAAAGTTAGTACCTAAAAAAGCCTAACTTATTTCTCCACCCAGACCCTACCTCTTCGGTGAACTGCTACCTATTTGTTACTAGTGTATAAACAGAAAATGGTCCTAGCCTCACAGAACTGATGTAATGGGAAAAAAAAAAAAAGAAAAGAAGAGAAAGAAAAGATAGTATGGATGTAAAACAAGCAGGACATAGTGATTGATTCGGTGTGGAAAGAGGAGAGGTCAGGGATAAAAGAAAAGAGAACTATCATTTGTGGAAGAGCCAAGATATATACTATTCTTTTCATTTTTCTTTTATTTTTTAAGAGAGATTTTTGCTATAGGGTATCTGCACTCGCCAGAGAGACAGAGAGAAAAAGTGAGAAATCACTCTCTCCGCAGGGGGGATGGCCATGCTGCAGTCCCTTTTCCTCCATTCTCCTCTTGGGATTTTGGACATACACGCACATGCGTCTGGTATGAGTTTTAAGGTGCCAGGTCCGGGACTTGAACTGCTGGGTCAGGGACTATGTGAGAGTTCAGTGACGTAACCATTAGACCGTCTGCTGATCCCTACTCTAATATTTCTACAAGAGCAGCTAATTGTGTCATGGGCAACAGAAAGCTTTAGACTACTGCTCTATCATCATAGACCAGCTTCTCATTTTTTTATTTTATTTTTTTTTTTTTAATTTTTTTTTTTGGAGAGGTTTTTGCTATAGGGCGCGTGCGCTCGCCAGACAGACAGAGAGAGACAGAGAGATAGAAAGCGAGAAATCACCCCCCAGGGGGGATGGTCACGCCGCAATCCCTTCTCCTCCATTCTCTTCTCGGGATCTTGGGCACGCACGCACACGTGCCCGGCGTGAGTTGTAAGCCACCGGGTCCGGGACGCGAACCGCGGTCGACTACGTGGGAGTCCAGCGACATAGCCATTACGCCAACTGCTGGTTCCCTCATTTTTTGAAGCTCACCTAAACTGGTCCTCAACATAGAATCTGCTCAATATTTGTTGAGTAGGAAACAGACAGTAATCGATTTCCATAGAAGAGTGAAATGTGCTAAAATGGGAATGTTAGGAAATAAAAGCCTGCATCAGTCAGTGGTGTGGTTGAGGTGGCTGGATCCCACACAGCCAACCATGTGGTTTGAGTCCCAGAACCTGCAGCTTGAAAAACATGCTGGGCACATGTGTATGCAAGCCCAAAATTCTGAAAGGGGAAATGGGGGAGAAGAGATTGCAGTATGATCCTCCTCCATCGGGGGTAGGGGTGGGGAGGGGGCGCTTCCTTACTTTGCCTGTCTATCTGACTCTTTCTGGTAAGCATAAGTGCCCTCTTGCAAACTTAAAAAGTTTTAAAAATGTTTATGATTCACTTTGGAAATTATTGATCTAAGAATTTACTATCTAAGCAAACAATGGATAACAAGAAAAGACCAACAGAAAGAGAAAGAAAACATGGAAAGTGTTTATGTATCAGGTGTAGGAATATAGAAGTGCCTTTGAATAACATAAACTTATGAGAGGTGTATTTGGAGACTATCCTCTCTACCTAGTTCTACTTGCTACAGATTACAAAGTAAAAATACCTCTAAAGAGCCAACCTGGACCCAACTTCTGGAATGATACCACTTTTCTTCTTTCTTCCTTCCTTCCTTCCTTCCTTCTTTCTATTTTTTTTTTTTTTATTATTTTTTTTATAGACCACAGAGTAGTTTATTTTTAACACCATTATGCCATGAATTCATAGGGAATAGGTTCCAGTAGCTCAGGCTCCTTTCCATTGGTTCTCACAAAGTGTGCTTCTCGGGTGGAGCAGGTTGGCGCTTTAGTTGAACCCAGGTCCCTTTCTCTTTGGCTTCTTTCTTTTTCTGGTCATTTTCCTTCACACATTTTAAGAAGCTATCTCTGCTCTTAGAATGCTTAATATGCTCAATACACACATGAATTCTCTTGGCAAGAATCTTGCCCTTAACTTGTTTGTTCACAACAACGCCAACAGCATGCTGGGTAACATTGTAGACTCTTCCAGTTTTGCCATGGTAACATTTGTGGGGCATTCCTTTTTGAATAGTAACCATTCCCTTACTGTCTACAATATCACCTTTCTTGTAGATAAACATATATGTTGCCAAAGGAACAACTCCATGTTTTCTAAAAGGCTTAGAGAACATATATCGGGTGCCTCTCTTCTTTCCCTTTGTGTTCCTCATTTTGGTTAATTACTGGAAGATGGCAGTTCCAGCCAAAAGGAAGCTCTTTTTTTCTTATTTTTAAAGAATTATTTTATTTAATTTTATTTATTCATTCATTTATTTTAATTTGAGCAGAGAGAGACATATACACAGAGATAGAGAGAGAGAGAGAGAGAAAGTGAGAAAGCAAGCCACCAGGTCCGGGACTCGAACCATGGTCAGCCATGTGAGAGTGTCCAGCAATTTAACCACCACACCAACTCCTGGTCCCAACACCACTTTTCTTTTATTTTTAAAGAATTATTTTATTTATCTTTATTTATTTATTTTAATTTGACCAGAGAGGGACAGAGAAAAAGTGAGAAAGCAAGCCTCCAGATCTGGGACTCGAACCACAGTTGGTCATGTGAGAGTCCAGTGTCCACCATGCCACCTGCCAGCCCCAGAATGGTATCACTTTTCAAGTTAAGAAAAGCACACTTGGGGACCAGCAGTTAGCATAATGGCTATGTCCCTGGACTCCCATGTAGTTGACCGTGGTTCGAGTCCCAGACCTGGCAGCTTAAACTCACACCAGGCGCATGTGCATGCATGCCCAAGATCCCGAGAGGAGAATGGAGGAGAAGGGATTGAGGCGTGGCCATCCCCCCTGGGGGGTGATTTCTCGCTTTCTGTCTCCCTGTCTCTCTCTCTCTCTTTCTGGCGAGCCCTATAGCAAAACAAACAAACAAAACAAAACACACCTCTCCAAAAAAAAAAAAAGAAAAAAGAAAAGCACACTTGGCGAATCTTCCTTTAGAAACACAATCTAGCCTGTAGACTAGCTGCAGTGGCACAAGAGGTAGGTAGGGTGCCACTGCACGATGTTGGAGGCCTGTGTTTGGTTCCAGAGCAACGTGAACAAAGCGTCAATGGCACAGTTATCTGTGATTCAGGCTGGCTGGGAGGTTGGGCAGGAGGATTGTGGCAAGGCAAGACTCTTCTCAGATGTGCATCTCTCTCATAAAAACAAACTTTAAAATAAAAAGAAAGGAAAGAAGAAAAGAAACACATCTACACTAACTCAAAAAGAGCTTTGTGAATTCAACCGTCACACTAGTTTCACAGTCATGAGGGGATTAGGAGAAAGATTAGCTAGAAATCCCCCAACGAACTTTCTAAATCCTTCTGCTGTCCTGTCACTACCAACACTATGAAAAGATTCATCACATGGATGGCCAAAACGACCTAGAAAGAGGCAGTATCTTGGTGTCTAACACTTTAGCTGTTGGAAGTTCAAGTATTCGGAAGTATTTATCCATTTATCCATTCACTCAACAAATATTTATTGCGCACCTTAATGTGCCAGTTGCTGAAGATTCAGCAGTGAACAAGTCCAAGGAGCTTAAAGTCTAGTAAACATGGGATTATGGTCAGCCAGAACTTGATTTAAATCCCAGTTCCACTCAGCTAGGAAACCTTAGCTAAATTAATGTCATTCTAAGCTTCTGATTTCTCAGTTATAAAATGGAAAAAATAGCACCTATTTCATGGTATTTTATGATAATTAAGGGAGAAGCTTAGCAGAACTAGCCTATAATAAGAAATGATTCTTTCTTTATTTTATTAATTGCCAGTTGATGCATACACCTGCCAGAGAGAGACAGAGAGAGGGAGAGGGAGAATGCACCCTCTCCCCAGTGGAGCACTGTCATGCTGCAATCCCCTCTCCTCCATTTCTTCATCCTGTCAGGATTTGGGGCATGCACACACACACACACACACACACCTGGGATGTTTTCTAAGCTGGCAGGACCAGGATTCAAACCACAGCCACACATGCGGGATCCAGCTTATACAACCACTAAGCTATGGAGCTGGCCCAGAAATTTCTTTTTTTTTTTTTTTTTGAGAGGTTTTCGTTATAGGGCACGTGCACTTGCCAGAAAGACAGAGACAGAAAGCGAGAAATCACCCCCCAGGGGGGATGGCCACGCCGCAATCCCTTCTCCTGCATTCTCCTCTCAGGATCTTGGGCACACACACAAATGTGCCTGGCGTTGAGTTTAAACCACCGGGTCCGGGACTCAAACTGTGGTCGACTCCATGCAAGTCCAGTGACATAGCCATTACGCCAACTACTGGTCCCCAGAAATTACCATTTTTTAAAAAATTATTATTTCAGAAATAAAAGAAACCCTGTACCTAATAAAAAAAATTATTTCAAAATATCATGGCACCTAGGGGCCGGCAGGTGGCGTGGTGGTTAAGAGCACTGGATACCCATGTGGCTGACCATGGTTCGAGTCCTGGACCTGGAGGCTTGCTTTCTCGCTTTCCCTTTCTCTCTCTCTCTCTGTCTCTCTCTGGTCAAAATTTAAAGATGATAATAACAACAAATGGAAATAAATAAATATTTTAAAAAATATCATGGCACCAATAAAAAGAAAAGTTAGTACCTAAAAATACTGCTTAAGGATGATGATTATTATTCAGGAGGTAATCCAGTAACTGAAAAATGCCTTCTTCTAAATCAATACATGTTTTCTCATGAAAAGTTGATAAACAGGATTTGAACGAGGAAGGTATTACTGCAGTCCCAATGTTTTACAAAAAAAATCTCGGGACCAGCAGATGGCATAGCTGTTATGTCACTGGGCTCCCACGTGGCCAATAGAAGTCCTGGACTCAGTGGCTTGAAATGCATGCTGGGCTCACGTGTGTGCATGCCTAAGATCCCAGGAGATGAATGGAGGAGAAGAGATTGTAATGTGGCCATCCCCTGGGAGTTGATTTCTCAGTTTCCCTCTCACTGTCTGTCTTTCTCTGGCCAAGTGCATTTGCCTAAAGCAACCCCCCCTCAAAAAGTAAAATAGCTCTACTTGGAGTTCCAGTAAATATCTCAAACTTAACTACTGTTCAAAACTGACCTCTTGATTACCTCCCACCTTGTACCTCCTATAATCTTCCTCATCTCTATAACTCTCTAAATAACTTCACCACTCACCCTGAGTAAAAGCTAATGTTCGTGCAATGTTCTACTACCCAGCACTTAAGTCCATAAATGATGCAATCTGTTTCTATTCTTTAGGGGTTCAAGCCAAAAACCTTGGAGCTATCCTTGACTTCTTTCATCTTCACATTCCCCTTTATCCAAGGCATCAGTAAAGCCTATGCTTTTTCTCATTTCAAAGTAAGTCAGGGGGCTGGCTCCATAGCTTAGAGGTAAAGAGAATTGGATCCCACATGGCCAACCATGGTTCAAATCCTGGCCCTGACAACTTAAGAAATATGCAGGATTCATGTGTGTGTATGCTCCACATCCCCAAAGAATGCAGAAATGGAGGAGAAGGGACTGTGGTGTGACAATGCCCCACTGGTGTGTGCTTTCTCTCTCTGAAGAGAGCACATGCCCTCTGGCAATTATAAGTAAGTAAGTAAGTTAATTAATTAATTAGTTAATTAATTTTAAAACAATTCCAGGATCATCAGCTCCACTCTTAGCTTTCTGGTAAGTTACCATTATCTGTCACCTTTTTGCATACTCTTTATTTACTGCATAGACGTTAAATCTTGACAAACTCTTAACTAGCCTTCCTGCTTTCACTCTTGCTCCTTTTTCAGTCATTCACCACACAGTCGCCAGGATAGTACTATTACGACATGTCATATCATTTCATATGTCTACTCAAAAATCTCCCAATAACCTCACCACTCAGCTGAATAAAAGTTAATGTTCGTGTAAAGTTCTGTAAGACTTTCTGTGACCTGCCTGCGTTTCCTCTCTTACTCCCATCTAACACTGTTCTCTTCACTCTCTCCGCCATAGCCACATCACCCTCCTTGAAGTTCTTCAGCCAGACCAGACATGCTTCAGCCTCCATGCCTTTGCATTTTGCTGTTTCCGCTGTCTAAAACACATTTATGTCCACACAACTAGCTCCATCACCTCCTTTAGTTCTTTTGCTTGTTCTCTAAGGTCTTCCTATTTACATTTTTTTTTTTTTTGCGAGGTTTTTTTTGCTATAGGGCGCGTGCGCTTGCCAGACAGACAAAGAGAGACATAGAGACAGAAAGTGAGAAATCACCCCCCAGGGGGGATAGTCATACCTCAATCCCTTCTCCTCCATTCTCCTCTCGGGATCTTGGGCACGCATGCACACGCGCCCGGCGTGAGTTTTAAGCCACCAGGTCTGGGACACGAACCGCAGTCGACTACGTGGGAGTCCAGCGACATAGCCATTACACTAACTGCTGGTTCCTGCCTATTTACATATTTAAAACCACAAACTATCCAGCACTTAAAAATGTATATTAGGTCATCGGGAAAGTCATGATGTATTTTCTGTATTTTTCTATGCAAAACTGAGTCATGCAACCCAATATAATACAATTTGTTTTCTTGTTTAGTCTAAATCCTCTGCACAACCCATGTTGATTACAATGTCAATTCTATGAGGCAGAGATGTTTATTTGTTTATTATTGTATTCCCAGGGCCTGGAATAGTGCCAGGCACATGAAAGGAGCCAAATAAATGTTTTTGGATGAATAAATAAGCCAAAAGCAAGCAAGTCAGGGGAAAACTACTTCAAGCATAAAGTAAATGAACTCTTCTATTATTTATGGGTTATATTGCCAACCTCAAATTCGTGTTTCTCAAATGTCATAGGGAGTTAACTAAAAATATGAACAAAAAACATGTACCACAATTGATTTAGAGATTTTTTATTACTGAATGACTAAAGCAAAAAAATAAATAAATAATTAAATAAAAGGTACTTTTTTCAAAACTAAAGTAGATGCCAAATGTATTTATAGAAAGACTTTTAGCTATTTTTGTAAGTAGAAATTTAAGTGAAATAAACAAACTTCTAATTGTGAAAGGATTTCAGATATGTGACATTTCACAATGTTTTTTATTTTTGACTCTCTCTACTTGGGCTAATTCAGCTTTCCTGGAGCTGGATCTACTCTAGACAATCGACTATAAACGCATCCTAACCAAGTGCTATGGGCCTAGAAACACGGGGCTTCGTTATAGGTCCTATTCAAGAGACTCAGTTCCAGTAAAAACCTCGGATTTGACACTCCTTGTAGAGTAAAAAAGAGAAGATAAGGGTATTATAAATCCTGGAAGGCATATTTGTCTTAGTCTATTACTGTGTTGCTAAGCAGAAATACCAGAAACCTGATGACTTATAAAGAATAGAGTTTTATTTGCTCACGATTCTGATGGCTGGAAGTTCAAGACCACTGGGTTGGCTTCTGGGCAGCCTCTACTGCATCAAAATATGGTGGAGAAAGGCCAGCTGATGTGTGCAAAAATAGATCTGTGGGCAGTTCCTTTGTGACAACCCGCTCTCATGGGAACTAAATCCTCCTCATGATAGTGAGAACTCACTTCCTCTTGTGAGACAACATTCATTTATTTATGAGGGCAGTGCCTTCATGATCCAAACACCACCCTCTAGGACTCACTTAAAAGTTTCACCATCTCCCAGTGCCGTGACATGGGGACCAAATTCCAACACATGAATTTGGAGGTGGAGGGGACAAACCATAGCAACATCTCAAGTCAGGATATGCAGAACACAGCAAAAAGATTCACCTACCCAAAGGGAGAAATCCATATTCTGAAACCAGATTAGAGAGGATCTAGAAGGCTAAAAAGAAGTTTGTAGACAGAAGCATTATATTATCAATTAAACCTGATAAAGATTATATGAGTAGTAGTATATCAAAATAAAACAAAGAAAGACTAGAGACAGGAAAACCAGCTACAAATATTTGTAGGAATCTTGGCATGGAATAAGATATGGCAATGGGAATGGAGAGGAAGAATAACTAGAAAGACATCACAGGGCCAGCCTATGGCCTGATGGTTAAGGCAGCTGGATCCTACATGGCCAACTGTGCAGTCCAAGTGTGGCAGCTTGAGTAACATGCTAGGCACATGTGCGAGCATGCCCAGAATCCTAAAAGGAGGGAGAGAGGAAAAAGCAGCATGACCATGTCCAATGGAGGGTGCTTTCTCATATTTTTTTTTTTTCTCTCTCTCTGGCAAACACATGCACTCTCTCACAAATTAAAAACCAATACCAAAAACAAAGAAAGACATCACAAAGATGAAATGAACAGAGTAGGACTGGGGTATGATTAAATTCAAGAGAGAAGAAAAACATCAAAACTTTTTTTTACATGGAAAAACCAGGATTCTAACAAGAGAAATGATAAAGTTGGAAAGAGTGACCAGTTTTTGGGGATAACCAAGCTAAGTTGTATTTAAAATACTAGCAAAATAATTGAGTAGAAAAACAATTATAGTGAATAACAACTTGTTTTTGTTTTAGGCTTTTTTGCCATAGGACTTAAGTGCTCACTGGAGAGAGACAGAGAGAAGAAAAAAGAGAAATCACTTTTTGGGGGGATGGCCATACCTCAGTTTCCTCCATTCTCTTTTGGGGATTTTGGGTGCACACACACACACGTGTCTGGTGTGATTTTCAAGCCACCAGATCCAGGACTTGAACCACAGTCAACCATGTTGGAATCCAGTGCCTTTACCTTTACCACCAAATCACAAACAGTTGCTGGCCCCCCAGTTATATTTTCTAATTGCCAGAGGACACATGTGCACACCAGAGAGAGGTAGAGGGAGAGAAAAATGGGGTGTGTCATGCTGCAATCCCTTTTCTCTTTCTCCATCCTGTGAATTTTGCACCCAGTATGTTTCTCAAACCATGGGACTGGGATTCAAACTGCAATCAGTCACGTGGGATCCAGTTCCCTTAACCACTAGGTTATGAGGCTAGCAACAACTATAAATATATATGGGATAACAGTTGGATATAAGAAATACTGTTTCGTGGGGCCAGTAGATGGCATGGTGGTTAAAAGTGTGGACTCCCACATTGCAGACTGTGGTTCAAGTCCTAGACCTGGTGGCTTGCTTTCTCACTTTTCCTCTCTCTCTTTCTCTGTCTCTCTCTGGTCAAACTGGAATGTAATAATAACAAATAAATTTAAATAAAATATTTTTTTAAAAAACTAGATTAAAGAGGGAACCAGCAGTTAGCATAATGGCTATGTCGCTGGACTCCCACGTAGTCGACCGTGGTTTGCATCCCAGACCTGGTGGCTTAAAACTCACTCCGGACGCACGTGCATGCATGCCCAAGATCCCAAGGGGAGAATGGAGAAGGGATTGCGGCGTGACCATCCCCCCTGGGGGGTGATTTCTCGCTTTCTGTCTCTATGTCTTTCTCTGTCTGTCTGGCGAGCGCACGCACTGTATAGCAAAAACCTCTCAAAAAAAAAAAAACTAGATTAAAGAAAAGAAAATACTGTTGCCGAGGAAGGGCACAGTAAGAAATTTCTCATTATCCCACCCACTAAACGCTGAATTTATGAAAGATAATACAGTGGAATAAAGACGGTCATTGAGAGATAGTCTAATTCTCTTCCTCTTGAATCAGAATTGGCCTTAGTGACTTGTGTAACCAACAGAATGTAGCTTACGTGGCATTCTGGAAGTTCTAAGACTAGGCCGTAAGAAGTCTTCTGCTTCTAATTGTATGACTTGCCAATCACCTGGAGCCGTAGTAATCGCCTCCCCACAGCTGCCCCACATTTGACAGACAAGTATGTCTCTGCTGCCTAAGTTAACCTAAGAGAGGGCGCCAGGCAATTATGCAGCTGGCTCAAGATAAAGTAATAATAATAATGATGATGATGATGATAATAATAATAATAATAATAATAATAATAATAATAATAAAAGGCCAGAAAAAGAGCCAGACAGTGGTGCAGTGAAAAATACGACACTTTGGGAGGCTGACCCACATGGGAAGGTTCCAAGTTTATATCCAGAGACATCTCTGAGTGAATGTACTCTAGGCAGGCATGTACCCATGAGCTGGGACTGGATAAAGGTGGGGGTAGATAGCAACATCAAGATCCGGTTGGGGTGCTATCTCTCTTTATCTCTCTGATCTCTCTGTGTCTGTCTCTCTTGCTAATGGAAGAAATAAATAAACTTAAAAAAAAAAAAAAAAAAAAAAAAAAAACAGGGCCTGATGGTGGTGCAATGGTAAAACCCCAGGTTCTGCAAGGCAATCCCACATGGGAAGGTTCCCTGTTCAAGTCTGGAGATCTTCCTGAGTGTGCCAGGCAAGCACGTGCCCATGATCTGGGGCTGAGTGAAGGCTGGCAATGGGTTATGGCATCAAGACCCTGTTGAGGGGGGCCAGCCAGGGGCATGGTAGTTAAGATGGCTGGATCCCACATGGCTAAATGAGCAGTTCAAGTCCTAGGCCCAGTGGCTCAGGGGGAAAAGAAAAGACACTTGTGAGAGTGCTGTCTCTTTCTCTGTCTCTCTCTGTCTCTCTTTCTTTCTCATGGAAGAATTAAATGAACCAACTTAAAAAAAAAAAAAGGCCAGGAGAATACTCTGCATTGAGCCATACAAAAACAAGAAAAGAAGCAGGCACAACTAATGGTAATATCACAACACACCAAGAAACGAATCGGAGTCTGGCTGCTCATTTTCATAAATAATGCATGAGTTTAGTCACTGAACCCACAGAGTTTCCTTTCATTGTAAGCTGCCTGATTATATAACACGTCTTATAAGTCTGACAAAAGCAACTCAGAAGCAACACTTATCATCCACATAAATTACACATTCCCAAAGAAACTACTCTTTAATAAAGAAAAAAGGTGCAAGGTAGGGTGGGAATCGGGAGTAAGAAGAGGATGAGTGCTGCGTAAAGGTTAGAAACTCTGAGTGGCCTGCAGAGCTGAGCCTTCCCATTCCCTCATGAGCTGAGAACATTTCTTTTAGTATTGAATACCTGCTTGTCTGAGGTCGCTTCGCGGTGAAGAGACAGAATCACCTCACCAGGCCAAGGATATCCTGAATTGCAGAGTTAGCTGAGTGGTTCTCATTGCCACAGCAGAAAAGAATAGTTTCTCCATGGCAAGAAAGGCAAGAGAGACAACCAACACGTCCTGTCCACCAGGCAATTCATTTGCTGACTCCTTTGACCAGAGTACTGCCATTGAAGCCCCTGTCCCACAACCCTACATCCTACCCAATTCCTCAAATTCCCAATCTTCCAGCCACTGAGAGACAGCACTAAGAGGTCCCCAAGCTGCTTAACTGTGAGGCCATTTCCTTCTTGGTTCCTTCTCTTAAGCTCAAAAGGAAAAGTATTATGAGATGACAAACACAATCTATCCAGACCATCTCTTTCTCTTCTCTCTCTTTTTCCCCCTCTCTCTGTCCTTTTCACCTCATTGCCCACTCATCTTGGATATGAGAGAGAAAACATACAGTATGTAAATTGGTGGCAGTTACTTTTGATTATGAGTAACAGCTAACTTTAGGATGAAGTTGACAAGGTAAAAGCAAAATGTAAAATGCAAAAAGATGGAGAGAATAGTCTCTAGATAACATCTATTTAGCTGTTGAATTAAACCAACATTTAACCTAAAAAACTACTGGAATTTCAGTTATATAAGTCCTTTCATTGCTTAAGGCCATTTAACGGTTTTCTGTTAACTGTATCCAAATATGTTCTAATATACCCAGAAACCAGGAAATATCTTTTCCAAATAACCAAGAATACACAAAAACTCAGAACTGAATTCTACAAGTACTATACATGCTACATACACAAAGTTCTGTGCTTAGCCCTGTGGGAAATATAGTAAATTAAGAATAGTATCAGGGCCAGCAGGTGGCATGGTGTTTGAGGGCACTGGACTCCTACATGTCTGACTGCGGTTCAAGTCCTGGACCTAGCAACTTGCTTTCTCAATCTCTCTCTCGCTGTCTCTCCCCTTCCCCCCCCAACTCTGTCCCTCTCTGGTCAAATTACAATAAGTAAATAAATAAAGTTAAATTTAAAAATATATATATAGCATGTTGTAAAGAAAGTAGATTTTTTTTAAAGAATTATTTTATTTAACTTTTTTTATTTATTATTATACCATTATTATTTTTCAGTTTGATCAGAGAGAGAGAGAGAGAGAGAGGAAGTGAGAAAGCAAGCCACCAGGTCCGAGACTTGAACCGTGGTCGGCCATGTGGGAGTCCAGAGCCTTTAACCACCACACCACTTGCCAGCCCCAAGAAAGTAGATTTTGAAGTCAGATAAACCTGTATTCAGTTAGACAAACCTAATTCCTATTTTGGGGAACTTGCTTAATTTCTCTAAGCCTTAGTTTTCTTTTATTTCTTTTCTTTTTTGAAGGATTATTTAATTTAATTTATTATTATTATTTTAATTTTGCTATAGGCCACGTGTGTAGCAAACCTACAGAGAGATACAGAGAGAGAGAAAGTGAAAAAGCAAGCCACCAGGTCTGGGACTCGAACTGTGGTCAGTCACATGGGAATCCAGTGCCTTAATCATCATGCCACCTGCTGGCCACCAGCCTTGCATTTCTTATCATAAAATGAAAGAAATAGTACTATAGGATTTTAAGAATTATAATTAAAGGGAACCAGCAGTTAGCATAATGGCTATGTCACTGGACTCCCACGTAGTTGACTGCAGTTCACGTCCCGGATCTGGTGGCTTAAAACTCACACTGGGCGCGTGTGCATGCTTGCCCAAGATCCCAAGAGGAGAATGGAGGAGAAGGGATTGCGGCGTGACCATCCCCCCTGGGGGGGTGATTTCTCGCTTTCTGTCTCTATGTCTCTCTCTGTCTGTCTGGCGAGCGCACGCGCCCTATAACGAAAATCTCTCCAAAAAAAAAAAAAAAAAGAATTATAATTAAAGTACTAAGCATAACATTTAGCCCACAGTGGGTGTTTAATAACCAGTAGTAGTTACGATTTAAAAAATTGGAGAAAGTCTTAATCCTCAAGTAGGATAGAAATGGCAAATAATATGATCTGCTAATTGGGATTTATAGAGTTTGGGCTATTGCCAATAAGAATTTCAATGTCTCACCCCTACTGAATCTGTACCCTTTGACCTTTATTTGCAATATATGCTCAACATTGGTAGGGACTAATTCCTACCCTGGGCTCAGGCATGTGCCTTGTTTTTGTCCAAAGGGATATTGGCCAAACAAAAAGGTGAACATAAACAGAGTCATGAAAAGCACTTGTACAAATGAGCGGGCATACTCACATGCTCTGGTATCATCTTTAAAAGGACATGTCCAGGCGCCATCAGGTAGCATGTGGTTGGGGTGCTGGACTACCACATAGTTGATCATGGTTTGAGTCCCAGGCCTGGTGGCTTTCTCCCTCTCGCTCTCTCTCTCTCTGGTAAGTGTGTCCTATAGCACACTTAAAAAATAATAAAAATATGGGAACCAGCAGTTAGCGTAATGGCTATGTCGCTGGACTCCCACGTAGTCGACCGCGGTTCGCGTCTCGGACCCGGTGGCTTACAACTCACGCCGGGCGCGTGTGCGTGCGTGCCCAAGATCCCGAGAGGAGAATGGAGGAGAAGGGATTGCGGCGTGACCATCCCCCCTGGGGGGTGATTTCTCGCTTTCTGTCTCTATGTCTCTCTCTGTCTGTCTGGCGAGCGCACGCGCCCTATAGCGAAAAACCTCTCCAAAAAATAATAATAATAATAATAAAAATAATAAATAAATTTTTTTCTAGAGGTTTTTGCTATAGGACGTGTGCGCTTCCCAGAAAGACAGAGAGAGACAGAGAGACAGAAAGCGAGAAATCACCCCCCCCGGGGATGGTGGCCATGATGCAATCCCTTCTCCTCCATTCTCCTCTCAGGATCTTGGGCATGCACACACACATGCCTGGCATGAGTTTAAGCAACCAGATCCAGGACTTGAACTGTGGTGGACTACATGGGAGTCCAGCGACATAGCCATTACACCAACTGCTGGTGTTTGGATCTAGCTTTCTATACACAGCATTTAACCACTGTGCTAAAGAGCCAGCCCTTTTCTGTCTTTAAAAAACAAAGATTTCAGGGCTGGCAGGTGGCATGGTGATTAAGGTGGCTGGACTCCTGCATGGCTGACCGAATCCCAGGCCTGGCAGCTTGCTTTCTTACTTTCTTTCTCTCTCTCTCTGTCTCTCTCTAGTCAACTTCAAAATAAAATAATGACAATGAATAAAAAATTTTAAAAAAAGGTTTCTACTTCTTCGATATGTGTGACTAAGTAAAAGACAAAATTAGGTAAACTGAGTCAAAGATATACTATGGAAAATTCCTACCTAACACAATATAGATTCTTTTTTTTGGGGGGGGGGGGGAGAGGTTATTTTGCTATAGGCTGCATGCGCTAGCCAGACAGAGAGAGATAGAGAGATAGAAAGTGAGAAATCACCCCCCAGGGGGGATGGCCACGCTGCAATCCCTTCTCCTCCATTCTCCTCTCGGGATCTTGGGCACACACGCACACACGCCAGGCATGAGTTTAAGCCACTGGGTCCGGGACTCGAACCCCGGTCGACTACATGGGAATCTAGCGACATAGCCATCACGCTAACTGCTGGTCCCTAGATTCTTTTTTTAAAAAATAATTATTTTACTTAACCTTTTTAAAAGAATGATTTTATTTAACTTTATTTATTATTATTATTTTCCAGTTTGATCAGAGAGAGAGAGAGAGAGACTGAGAAAGCAAGCCATCAGATTGAGGACTTGAACCACAGTTGGTCATGTGCGAGTTCAACTTCTTTAACCACCACACCACCTGCCGGCCCCTAATTTATTTAACTTTCCTTATTTACTTACTTATTTTTAATTTGACCAGAGGGAGACAGAGTGAGAGAGAGAGAAAGTGAGAAAGCAAAGCCAGGTCTGGGACTTAAACAGTGGTTGACCATGTGGGAGTTCAGCGCCTTTAACCACCACACCACCTGCCAGCCCCCACAATACAGATTCTTAATTCAACTCATTAAGCATAAAAGTTTCTGGATGATATTTTACCAGACTGCTCTCACTTTAATGACTACTAGTTTACTAAAAAAAAAAAAAAACAAACAAACAAACAAAAAAAAAAACTTAGAAGACTACTCTTACTACAGGTAGTTTCTAAAAATTAACAAACAAACCAACAAACAAAACCAGGGCCAGCAGGTGGAGTGTTAGTTAAGGCAGCTGGATCCCACATGGCCATCTGAATTTTGAGTCTTGGATCTGGCAGCTTGAAAAACACACAGGGCATGTGTGCAATTGTGCACAAAATCCCAAGAGGGAAATGGAGGAGAAGGGTTTGTGGTGTGTCCATCCCCCCTCCCTGGTGGGTGATTTCTCACTTTTCCTTTCTCTCTTTCTCTATCACTCTGGTGAGTATGCACACTTTCTAGAAACTTAAAAATAAATAAATGAATGACAGAGTCTCGCCCCATTACCCAGACTGGCCTTGAGTGCACATTCTCCTGCCTTGGTTATCCACGTAGCCAGGATTACAGGCACAGGCCATTGCACCCATAATTTATTGTTATGATCTTTAGTGAAACCAGTAACTGCGCTGTCAAGTCAAGTCATAAGGCAATTAAACCTGAAAGTCCCCAGAGCCCTATGTCATCATGGTCTTTGCCAATCTGATAATTACCAGATTTGAATATTTGGCCTTCACTACTAAAGCATAATAAAAATAATTCATATCATAAACCAAGTCAATAACTCATTAATTATACTATAAATGCTGACAATAAATATTATTTCACCAAGCATACACTATATGTTGTATATGGCTATAGACAAGCTAATAAGCTACAGAAATATTATTGAAGTACAACATGTCCAAGAGAATGCCGCATTATAATTTATTTATGTCATTTCCATTGCACCTCGCTGTTAAACTTATTACATAAACACAGGTTTTAAAGGATATTCTTCATTTAAAAAAAAAAAAAAAAAAAAAAGGGAACCAGCAGTTAGCATAATGGCTATGTTGCTGGACTCCCACGTAGTCGACCGCAGTTCTTGTCCCGGACCCAGTGGCTTAAACTCACGCCGGGCGCGTGTGCGTGCGTGCCCAAGATCCCGAGAGGGGAATGGAGGAGAAGGGATTGCGGCGTGACCATCCCCCCTGGGGGGTGATTTCTCGCTTTCTGTCTCTATGTCTCTCTCTGTCTGTCTGGCGAGCGCATGCGCCCTATAGCAAAAAACCTCTCCAAAAAAAAAAAAAAAAAAAAACAGAAAAAAAAAAAAGGATATTCTTCTTTGTCAGGAAAACCAATACATACACCCTTCCACTGAACTCTCCTTTTAGAGAACAATCACATAAACAGAGAATGCAACAAATACTTTTACGAAAGCTTACTGACTGTCAAAATTCTGGTGGATTAGAAGGCTTAAGAGAGGGAGAGAGTTTTTGTCTTTGAAGAATTTATAGACTCACTTCTGAGAACAGAAATGCAAAGAAATGTTTCTTGATCTGGTTATGGGTGTGTTCATTTGTAAAAACAGTGAGCTGTATTTTTTATATGTGGGCCCCTTTTGTTCTACTATATTTCAGTATAGGACTAAGAATGAAATGAAAAATACTGACAGTTCAGAGAAGGGACTAGTCACTGTTAACAATAAAACTTGTCAGTTAACATGTATTAACAATTTACTACAATCAGTACTGTGCTAAGTAAGTGCTGTGCTAGTTCATCTTCACAGCGTCCCTGTGGGGTCGCCATTTTATCAGAAGCATTTGCCACAATTAATTACTCCCTCTGAGGGGCCAGACAGTGACACAGCAATAAAGTGTGATGGCTTTACAATGCTGCCCCATGCGAGAAGGTTCTGGATTCACGTCCAGAGACCGCCGTAAGAATGCTAGGCACACACATGCCTACGATCTGGGGGCAGGCTGGGGCCAGAGTGGATCCTGTTGGGATGCTGTCTTGCTCTCTCATTCATAAAAGAAAAAATTAAGTAAACTTAAAAAAATTACTCCCTCCTCTTTAGACCACCTTTCTCTCTGTTCCAAGCCATGTACACTCCTGATTTTCTTTTTACCTCATTAGACTCTCTTTCATTGGCTTTCTCCCCAGACTTTTAAAGTTGAAATATTCTTTTTTTTTTAATTTTTTCATTTAACTTTATTTATTTATTTATTCATTTGTTTATTTCATTTTGATCAGAGAGGGAGAGATGGAGAGAGAAAGTGAGAAAGTAAGCCGCCAGGTACAGGACTCAAACCGTGGTCAGCCATGTGGGAATCCAGCGCCTTTAACCACCATGCTACCCACTGGCCCTAAAGTTGAAATATTCTAGTGCTTGGTTTCTAACTAGACTCTCTGGAGCAAGTAATATTTTTATTATTATTCCACCTTTACAGATGAAAACATTGAGGCACAAAGAGATTCAAATCTACTTAATCAAGACTTCAGAGGCCACACTCTTCATCTCACCATTCCTCCTTTCCTTGGCTTTCCATTTAATGAGCAGGACAAAGCTAATATACAATCCATATTCTAGTGCCTTCACTAAGTGAAAAAAGGATATTCCACGAAGGACATGGATAAGTTTTTTATTTTGTTTTGTTTTGCTAGAGGATGTGTACACTTGTCAGAGACAGAGAGAGAGAGAGAGAGAGAGAGAGAGAGAGGAGGGAGAGGGAGAGAGAGAGGGAACACTCCACAGTTGGGCATGGTCATACAATCCTTTTTCCTCCATTTTTCCATCCTGTCAGGATTTTGGACATGCATACACACTGGCCTGGCATGTTTTTCTAGTTACCAGTGCCAGGATTCAAACCTCGGCCAGCCATGCAGGATCCAGCTCCCAATGGACAGCACATAACCACTGCATTATGGGGCTAACTCTAGATAAGATATTAAAGAACCAGGCACTAAGCCAGCAGGAAACCAACACTCTTACAAATTCTGTTAAACAACTTTCCTTCCTAAGTTTCTTCACTTTGTACTTTGGTACTTAATACACAAGAAGGAATGTGAAAACATTCTATAACATACATTTTCAAATCTAGATCCTCATGAGGATAATCTAGGAAACTTTTAAAAATACAGAAGGGCTCTATGCAAACCCACTAAACCTAGAAGATTCCAGGAATCTGTGTTTCTAAGAAACACCCAAGCTTGGTACCTGATTTGGGGAAACATTTATTCTAGAGCGAGTTCTTTGGTTCTCAGAGGATGAATTAAGACTATCAGTCATATAGTTATCTGCTTGATAAAGGTCGGAAACAAAATGAGAATGGAAATATCAAGTGATTCCAATGAGTAATGAGACCAATCAGGAAACCAGAAAAGTGACTGTGGAATTCTAGATCAGGACACTGAACATTTCTCAGGGTCTAGGAATCTGATGTCATGAGAGAGTTTGCAGTCAAATGGTGCTATACCTTGGCTTTGGAGGGAGTCATCTGGGAAACAAGAACATATGAGCATTTATATCTTCAGAGTATTCACCAAATATAGGAACATAAGAATATTAAGAAATATAGGGGCCAGGGCCAGCAGACGGTATGGGGGCCGACCACAGTTCGAGTCCCAGACCTGGCGGCTTGCTTTCTCACTTTACCTCTCTCTCTGGTCCAATTAAAACAAATAAATAAATAAAGTTAAAGGAAATAATTCTTTAAAAAAATAAAAAGAAATACAGGGACCATCAGATGGTATATTATTTATGTCACTGGATTCCCACATTGCCAACCACAGTTTGAATCCTAGACCCAGTGGGTGGCTTCAAACTCACACTGGGCATGTGTGTGTGCATGTCTAAGATCCCAGGAGGAAACTGGAGGAGAAGGGATTGTGGCATGGCCATCCCCTGGGGGGCTTGATTTCTCAGTTTCCCTCTCGCTGTCTCTGTCTCTTTCTTTCTGGCAAGCACATGCATTCTAAGGCAAAAGCACTCTTAAAAAAGAAAAAAAAGAGAAATATGACTATTGACCTGTTATTAGAAGAAAGCATTGTTAACACTGCCATTCATAAACACAAATGCACATCCATTTTGCTTACATGTGCAAGTAACACTACGGAACCATAAACACTGAAAAGAAGGTAAAAAATTCACTTCCACATGCTTACTAAAGACTTACCTCTGGGGGAAAAAAAAAGACTTACCTCTGTAAGCGCATGCAATTGTCCTTGATGTACACACACACCCATAAACCTAAAAAAAAAAAAAGTTGTTTTTTAAACAAGTGAAAAGGATATGAATATAAATGTCTTATAGAGAAACTTGTTTAGTCACCCATGCATTAGAAACAGTTCGATACCTGGGAAGCTCCTTGGGTTCCTGTACAACCCTGTAGACTCTTAATCTTGATAAAATGCCAGGCTGGTAAATTTCTAAGTTTACCAGGGAACATTTGGTGGTAGCAAGACTTAATAGTAAAAAGCAACAGTGGAAGAGGGAGGGTAGTAAGCCTTAAAAATAGTTTGGTAAAAAGAAAAAAAGTACCAAACTGGAAGTAAGAAAACTTGATACTGGTTCTTGCTCTGCCACTATGTGACTACATGTTCACAAAGAAAAAGTCACTAATTCTATTTGGGGTTTAGTTTCCCTATCTACAACGTAAGTAGACTGGACTGCCCAATCTGAAGGTCTATAATTTCAAACAACAAACTGAAAACAACAGACATTTGCTGAACAACAAAGGTCTACACTGTTTAACATACAAAGAACTTGTCTGCATATATAACAAAAAAGATAATCCAATACAAAAAATAAGCAAAAGATATGTACATAGTTTACAGAAAATAAGTATAAATGGTTTATTAAAATATCAAAAGTTACTCAAATTCACTAATAATTAAAGAAAGGCACATTAAAATAAGGAGATACCACTTTTTAAATATTTAATTTTATTTATCATCATCATTATTATTTTTAAAAATTTGACCAGTGAAAGAGGGAAAGTGAGAAAGCAAGTAAGCAGGTCAAGGACTTGAACGGCAGTTGGCCATGTGGGAGTCCAGGATCTTAACCACCATGCCATCTGCCAGCCCCTAGGTACCACTTTTCTTTTCACATTTAAATGAGTTTAATACTCTTAAACATCTACTAAAAGGAGATTACAATGCGTGGAGATCTCATAAAATGAACTTCACTTCTCAGCATCACAAATACTTGGAATACAAAAAGTCCAGAGATGGATATTAGAAGTAAGAAAGATACAAAAGAAGCATGCTTTTAAAATAACCAGAAAACTAGGGGCCAGCAGGAGGCGCAGTGCTTAAGGTATTGGGCTCCCACATGGTCAACCAGGGTTGGAGTCCTGGGCCTGGTGGCCTTCTTTCTCACTTTTCTTTTCTCTCTCTGGTCAAACTAATAATAATAATAATAATAATAACAAATTTTTAAAAAGTAAAAAATTCTTTTAAAAAAATAAAGATTCTCTGCCCCTTGCCCAAACCCAATGGTGGTCTAGATCATCAACAGGGTAAAGCTGTCATAGGCTCATTCCTTTAATAAGACTGAGCTCGCGCAGGGGCTGGCAGGTGGTATGGTGGTTAAGGGCGCTAGACTCCCACATAGCCAACCATGGTTCAAGTCCTGAATCTGGTGGCTTGCTTTCTCACTTTCCCTCTCTCTCAATGTCTCTCTCTGATCAAACTAAAATTAATAAATAAAGTTAAATAAAATAATTCTTAAAAAAAAAAGGGCTTGCACAGAACTATATATCCAAGTGTGTGTACAAGAGACACTTGCACATATACCCACAGAGACAGACACAGCTAGATTTATGTTGTTTAAGGCACTTCATACCCACATTCCTAAGTCTCCCACCTTCCCATGTCATATCTGACAAATTACTTCTTTGGAAGCAGGACATTTTCTTCGAAGCTGCCCTGGTTGACAATATTCCCTGCTGGGAAGTATCTGGCCATCACAAAGGAGGACCTGTCACTTGCAGATGCCTTCCCCACTCCTATCTTCTTTGTATTCTTCCAGACCATGGCCATGAAGTGTCCCATCCCTCAGGTGAAGCCAGGCTGCTGGAAGTTGTAGATTTGATTTCACTGTACCATCTACCAGCCACCTCCTTTCCTATCTGCTCATAGGATGCCCAGGCTAGGTTCTCCCCACACTGACTGTGACGGACTCTGGGCTGTGCTTGAGGATTCTCGTGCTGGCCAGGACCTGAGTACTGCTGAGTCTCCTGGTTGAACTTCTTACAGAGCATCGGTGGGGGGGATGCCATGCTGCTCCCAGTACTCACTGTGGGCCTTCTGGACCTCATCGTTAAAACTCTTTGTGAGCTAACTTGCCCATGGCCAACTTGGCACACTCCTCTGCTGCAGCATATCTAATGCTGTATCTAACCACTTTTTAAATCTACCAAATTGAACAAGTATTAAGATTGCTAATGTTCAGTGTTGCCTAAAAGGTGAGAAAACAGGAACCTACATACACTGTTGAGTTCCTTGCAACACTTTTTCAAAGGGTAATCGATCATACCTAGCAAAAGTTTTTTTTTTTTTTTTTTTTTTTTTGGGGGGGGGGGGGAGTGGTAATATTTTTTCTATAGGAAGTCTTGCTTGAGAGATAGAAATCGAGAAATCAATCCACAGGGGGCATGGCCACACTGCAATCCCTTCTCCTCCATTCTCTTCTCAGGATTTTGGGCACGCACACACACATGCCCGGCATGAGTTCTAAGCTGCTGGATCTAGGACTCAAACCGCAGCTGATTACATGGGAGTCCAGCAACGTAACCATTATGGCATCTGCTGGTCTCCCTCGCAAAAGTTTATTTCTAGAAATGCATCTTCCAGATACACTCAATTCAGGTGAGCAAAAACACCTGTAAAAAGATGCTATAGAATGAATATTTATAGCCCCCCCAAATTTACATATTGAAACTAAACCCCCAATCTGATAGTATTAAAAGATGGGGCCCTTGGGACATGATTAGTCATAAAGGCTCCACTCCATGAATGGAACTAGTGCCCATGTAAAACAGGCCCAAGGGAGCTTATTTGCCCCATCTGCCATATGAGGATACAGCAATGAGGTGTCATCTATGAAGTAGAGTCCATCCGGCTTGCATTCTCGCTTTATCTCTCTCTCTCTCTCTCTCTCTCTCTCATTCTGTCCTTCTCTGGTCAAATTAAAATAAATAAATAAAGTTAATAAAATGATTCTTTAAAAAAATAAAAATAAGTGGCACTGCACAGAGGAGAGTAAAGGGTGATTTATATTTTTTTAGTGCATACACTTCTATATATTTGAAGTTTTTATCAACTAACAGGTTATATTTATAAATAATGTAATTTTAGAATAAAAACCATAAACCAATGACTATGAGTGTGATCATCTTTAGTTGGTAGAAGACATCAGTAACAGTAACAGTAACCATAGGGATTTGGGTTGTGAAGAAGAAAGTCTCATTAACAATACCAAAGTTCAGGGGACCAGCAGGTGGCATGATGATTAAGGCGCTGGACACTCCCACATGGCCGACTATGGTTCGAGTTCTGGACCTGGCGGTTTGCTTTCTCACTTTCCTTCTCTCTCTTTCTGTGTCTATCTCTGATCAAATCAAAGTAAATAAATTAATTAATTAAATTAAAAAAAATACCAAAGTTCTAAATGAGTTCTAGTTTGGAAGGGCATAGAAAAGGAAGAGGCTGACTATAAGTAAAAGTATAAGGCACAGTAGTGACTGCTAGAAAGGACCACAAATTCCATGAAAGCAGAGTCCATGTCATATACTTCTGTGTGTTCACAGAACCTAGCAGCACCCTAGCAAGTAGTATGCAAACTCAGCAAAGCACTGCTGAGTAAAACAGAACTGAGTGTGGAAGATGTCTGGCCTGCTGTGTTATCACAGCTGAGTTGTTTTTTGTTTTTTTTTTTTTTTTTGTGTGTGTGTGTGTGTGTGTATTTAATTTTATTACTATTATTATTTTTTAATTTGCTATAGGGCACATGCACTCACCAGAGAGAGACAGAAAGAGAAAGCAAGCTGCCAGGTCTAGGATTCAAACCACAGTCGGCCATGTGAGAGTTCAGTGCCTTAACTACCAAGCCACCTGCTGGCCCCCACAGCAGAGTTTTTAAGACATGCTGCTTCCATACCACACTTCAACTAATGTGGAAATATCAGAGTTTCTCCAAGGGATGGTTTCTGGACTGCTAATTGATAAGTTTATTCAGAGACTTGGCGGGAACTTGAGAAAGGAAAGATACAGGCAATAATGGAAACAGGGTGTAGGTTCCAATGGCTATTAGGGTTTCAGGAAAGTCATGACGTATTTTTCTGGTTTTCTATGCAAAAATGCGTCATAACTTTCCTGATGACCCAATAGTTAAACTTATCTCTGGCTTGAGAAAAGATGGGAAGTAAAAGAGTTAAAAGGGCTCTGAAATTAGTATGGGGCTTCAAGTTCCACCTTCACTTTTTACTAGGCAAGCATTAATTCACCTCTCTGTGAAATGGGAAAATAATGTCCACAATATAAGATTGTTGGAACGAGTGAATAAAATAATGAACAAAAAGTGCACAACACAGTGACTAGTACATAGCAAGAGTTCAAAAAAATATAAGCACTTATCATAATTATAACTTAGAAGTGGACTAGATAAGCATCAAATGTGGTCACAGATGGCTGAGAAGAAGCCTAGTTTCCAAGGCTGGCAGGTGGCATGGTGGTTAAGGGCACTGGAGTCCCACATAGCCAACTGTGGTTCAAGTCCTGGACCTGGCAGCTTGCTTGCTTTCTCACTTTCTCTCCTCTCTCTCTCTCTCCCTCCCTCTCCCTCTCCCTCTCCCTCTCTGGTCAAAGTAAAATGAATAAATAAATAAAATTAAATAAAATAAAAAAAAAAAGCTAGTTTCCATATACGTACTCTCCTCTCATTCCCCCACCCTTGTCTCTACTCCCACTTCCACTTTGTAAAAGTGGGACATCTGCCTTCATTTGTCTGTCAGCTTCTTTACATGAAACTCATCACCTAATATGGAAGGGAGCTGGGGGAATGCGGGGCAGGTAAAAATCCAAAAATAAATATGAGCGACAAGTTACTGAAAGGCAATCTGGGATGCTGAAGCTGTGTGTGACCTGAAGGGCATTGTGTCTACAAGCTATACAGATACAACATTCCGAGAGTTTCAGTCAATAGCAGAAATTTTAGCTGGATAAAAGAGAGGAAGATGCACGGGAGCAGAGGAAATTTGGGCAAGATGAATGGATGAGAAAAGATGGAAAGTAAAATAGAGTACTTAAAGAGCTTTGAGATTAGAGAGTGTGGGTTCAAATTCCATCTCTACTCTTTATGAGGCAACAATTCACCTCTCCATAGAATAGGAAAATAATGTTCACAATATAAGATTGTTACAAAGATATTTGTACATGTATCTTAAAGTACAGTGGTTAAGGTACTGGACCCACATGGCCAACTAAGATTCCCATCCCAGACCTCGCGGCTTGCTTTCTCATTTTCTTTCTCTCTCTCTCTGTCTCTCTTTGGTCACATTAAAAAATAATAACAAATAAAATAATTCTTTTAAAAAAAGTAAGTCACTCATAAAAATGTGGAAGGACATCCCATGCTCCTGGATTGGAAGAATTAACATAATCAAAATGGCAATTCTACCCAAATTAATCTACATGTTTAATGCAATTCCAATCAAAATACCAGAGATATTCTTCAGAGATCTAGAAAAGGCAATCATAGAATTTGTCTGGAACCATAAAAGACCTCGTATTGCAAAAGCAATCCTGTGCAAGAAGAATGGAGTAGGAGGCATATCACTTCCTGATCCCAAGATATACTACAAAGCTATGGTCATCAAAACAGCATGGTATTGGCATAAAAACAGACATGTGGACCAATGGAAGAGAATAGAGACCCCAGAAATAACCCCCAAAGCTTACAGCCAACTGATCTTTGACAAAGGATACCAGTCAATCCATTGGGAAAAGGAAAACCTCTTTAGTAAATGGTGCTGGAAAAACTGGGTATCCACTCGCAGAAAGATGAAACTGAACCCCCATCTTTCACCATTAACAACAGTCAACTCAAAATGGATCAAAGATCTGAACCTAAGACCTCAAACAATAAAACTACTGGTGGAAAATGCTGGGGAAACTCTGGGGGACATTGGAGTAGGCAAAGACTTCTTAAATAAGACTCCCAAAGCACAGGCAATAATCCCTAAAATAGACAAGTGGGACTATATTAGACTAAGAAGTTTCTGCACAGCAAAGGACACAGTAACAAGTGTGAACCGACAACCCTCAGAATGGGAAAATATTTTTGTTAAATATGCCTCAGACAAGGGACTGATAACCAGAATACATAGGGAACTCAAGTGCCTTATGCGAAAAAAAATGATGAACCCAATTAAAAGATGGGAAAATGAGCTAAACAAAAGTCTCTCTAAGGAAGACATTCGAACAGCCAAAAAGCATATGAGGAAATGCTCAACATCCCTCATCATAAGGGAGATGCAGATAAAAACTACAATGAGATACCACCTAACCCCTGTCAGAATGGCAAAGAATAAGAATATAAAAAGTGATAAGTGTTGGCGGGGATGTGGTGAAAAGGGAACCCTCCTACACTGTTGGTGGGAATGTAAACTGGTTCAGCCACTGTGGAGAACAATATGGAGGTTCCTCAAAGATCTACAAATAGAACTACCATTTGATCCAGCAATCCCACTTTTGGGTATTTACCCAAAAGACAGGAGAACGCTCAGTCAGAAAAGTGCTTGCACATTAATGTTTATTGCAGCATTATTCACAATTGCCAAGACATGGAACCAACCTAAATGACCACAAACTGATGAATGGATTGGAAAAGTGTGGTATATATACTCTATGGAATACTACTCAGCCATAAAAAATAACAAGACCCTGGAATTTGATAGAAAGTGGTCAGATACGGAGGATATATTGCTGAGTGAAGTAAGCCAGGCTATGAAAGAAAGATATTGTATGTATCCACTCAATATATACCGACTATCAGCACTCTATGATAGAGAGCAAAAAATTGGTGGACATAAAAGCAGTGAAGGTACTTAATGAGAATAGGACAGTGTGGAATGGGGGAAGTGAAGAGAAGAGGATAGAGAAAGATAACAAGTGAACAATAGAGAGGCAGGACGTTAGTGAGAAACAGATATGGCTTATTAACTGTTGATGTTGACATGTATAGTATTCTCAACTGGATTTGTCTGAGAAGTATTTCATGATGGGCAAAGTATTTGTACAAGCAAAATGAGAAATAGCAATTTACTGCTTTAAAAAATAATTAGAATAATAATAATAATGATTGGAGAAAACATAGAAAAGATATTGAATGTTGAAGCGGGGAGATTAATGTCTCTGTACTGACTGACATGCACGGCATTCCCTTTTGAAAAAGCAATGTAATACACTGTAAAGTTATATGTAATTCAATGTAATATAAAGAAGAATATGATGATAATAAAAAATTTAAAAAAAAGTTAAGTCACTCTTCTCTAAGTGTTTATAAAACTCAATCATTGACATTATGAGAGTCGGTATGCCATTAATTTATCAAACAATTATTTATCGAGTGGTTACTATATACAAAATGTTAAGGACAGGACAGTGAATAAAACAAAGTCCCTGTTTTCACAGAACATTCATTCTAGGGGGCAGACTGTAAAGCTTGCAAAGACTAAAATATTTACTATGTAGCCCTCTAGCAACAGTTCGCTTTCCTTTGTACTAGAGCATAGGGATCCACCTGTTTCCATTTAGTGCACATTATACAAATTACCTAATCTTTACTAGATACTAATTTCCTCATCTGCAAAATGGATATATATAAAAAAAGAACCTTGAAGGGTGTGAATGAGGATTCAATGGGATATCTCAGGTACAGTGTTCAATGTTTACCAGTGCATGCACAAATAAAGGTTAGCTTTCTTTCTCTTTTTTAAAACGTTATTTATTTCATTTTATTTATTGTTATTATTTTTTTGAATTTGCTATAGGGGGGCCAGCAGGTGATGTGCTGGTTAAGACGCTGGACTCCCTCATGGCCAACCACACTTCAAGTCTCTGACCTGGTCACTTGTTTTCTCAGTTTCCTTTTCTGCTTCTCTCTGGTGAATATACATACCTTATAGCAAATTTAAAATGATAATAATAATAAATAAAATTAAATAAGCAATTCTTTAAAAATAAATAAATAAATAAATAATGCTCCTTCCTTCATCTCCACATAGTCAGATTCACCCATCCTCAAAGCCCAGTTCAAATACTTCCTTCCCACAGAATGAATTTGGCCCCCTCAAAGTAGAAGCAAGTTCTGAACTAACATGCTTCTGAGCTGCCAGGGCGCTCCATCTACACCATCTTCCTATAGCATCATTGTTTCCTACCTTTAACTACATTCTATCACATGCCTCCTATCTTCTCTACTAGACCATACAACACTTTATATTTATAATAACATGTAATAAATGTACACATTTGTGGGGGATACAATGTTGTTTTTCAATACTAGAATATCATGCATAATGATTAAATTAGGAGAGCTAGTAATACCATCATCTCTACCATGTGGCATTACTTTATATTGGGAATATTTTAAAGTCCTTTTTTTTTTTTTTTAAGCTACTTGAGATATATAGTAAGTTGTTGTTAACCACATTGTCCATACTTCATTTTGTAACACTAGATATTTTTCCTCTCACCTACCTGTAATTTTGTTTCCCTTAATCAACATCCCTCTATTCACACCCTGCCCATCTTTCCCAGCCTCTAGTGGTCATTCTTCACTTCTGAGACTTTTTTTTCCCAATTTCCACATATGAGGAAGATTATGTAACATTTCTCTTTCTGTGCCTGGCTTATTTCACTTAATATAATGTTCTCCAGAGGACCAGCAGGTGGCATGGTAGTTAAGGTGCTGGACTCCTACATGGCTTACTGCAGTTCAAGTCCCAGACCTGGTGGTTTGAAATTCACACTAGATAAGCATGCATGCCCAAAATCCCAAGAGGAAAATGGAAAAAAAATATAATGTTTTCCAGACTCATCTATTTAACCTCAAATGATAGGGTCTCATCCTTTATCATGGCTGAACAGTATTCCATTGTGTGTGTGTATATAGCATTTTTTTTTTTTTTTTGAGAGAGAGAGAGATTTTTGCTATAGGATGTGTGTGCTTGCTGGAGAGACTGAGAGGAACAGAAAAACAGAAAGCAAGAAATCACCCCCAGGGGGGATGGCCATGCTGCAATCCCTTATCTTCTGTTCTCCTCTCAGAATTTTGTGCACACACACACACACACACACACACACACACACACACACAGAGCTGGTCTGGGTTTCAAGCAGCCAGGTCTGGGATTTAAACTGCAGTTGACCACGTGAGAGTCTGGCGCCTTATCCACACCACCTGCTGCTCCCTATACCGCATTCTTTATTCATTCATTTGGTGAAGGACATTTAGGTTGATTCCGTATATTGGCTATCATGAATAGTGCTGCAATAAATACTGGAGTGCAGATAATTTATGATATATTGGTTCCTTGGGCTATATATACAGTGTATATATGAGGAAGATTATGTAACATTACGTGACTGCCGAATCGCACAGTAGTTTTTCATTTTTGGTGAATCTCCATATTGACTAAATTAATTTAGTATCTTATCAACAGATTATTTCTTTTTTTAAGCTTATTTCTTCATTGGGTGAGAGAGACAGAAAGACAAAGAAATAGCACCTCAACAGGGTCTTAATGCCATGATCCACTCCCAGCTTCAGCCAGCCCTGGATCATGGCACCCACCCGGCTGACATACTCAGACAGATCTCCAGATGTGAAGCCAGAACTATTCCATGTGGATCAGCCTTGCAGAGCATCATGTTTTACTTCTGCACCACCCTCCATCCTCACAATAACCCACTGAAATAATACTTTTATTATTTCGATCATTCCAATAAAGAAACTGAGGCACAGAGAGATGAAGTAATTTGTCCCAGGTCAGACAGCTAATAAGTGGCAGAGCTAGGAGTTAAACCTAGACAGCAGGTTGCAGAGTCTGTGCTCTTTTTTTCTTTTTTCTTTTTTAAAATTATTTTATTTGGGACCAGCAGTTGTTGTAATGGCTATGTCGCTGGACTCCCATGTGGTCGACCGTGCTTCGAGTCCCGGACCCGGTGGCTAAAACTCACTCCAGGTGCGTTGTGCGTGCATGCCCAAGATCCCAAGGGGAGAATGGAAGAGAAGGGATTGCGGCGTGACCATCCTCCCTGGGGGTGATTTCTCGCTTTCTGTCTCTCTGTCTTTCTCTATCTTTCTGATGAGCACACGTGCAATATAGCAAAAACTTGTCAAAAAAATTACTTTATGTAACTTTATTTATTTATTTATTTATTTAAATTTGACCAGAGAGGGATAGAGTGATAGAGAAAGAGGGAAAGTGAGAGAGCAAGCCACCAGGTCCGGGACTCGAACCGCAGTTGGGCAATGGGAGTCCAGCACCCTTAACCACCACACCACCTGCCAGCCCCCGAGTCTGTGCTCTTTTTTGATCTTTTTTTTTTTTTTTTTTTTTTTTTTTTTCTTTTTTTGGAGAGGTTTTTGCTATAGGGCGCGTGCGCTCGCCAGACAGACAGAGAGAGACAGAGAGATAGAAAGCAGGAAATCACCCCCCAGGGGGGATGGCCACGCCGCAATCCCTTCTCCTCCATTCTCCTCTCGGGATCTTGGGCACGCACGCACACGCGCCCGGCGTGAGTTTAAGCCGCCGGGTCCGGGACTCGAACCGCGGTCGACTACGTGGGAGTCCAGCGACATAGCCATTACGCTAACTGCTGGTCCCGAGTCTGTGCTCTTAATAACACAGTATGTTATCTCTATCTATAGTTATAAAAAGCTATAACAATGAACAAGATACAATCTCTTCCTTTAAGGATCAGTTAGCTACTCAAAAAACTTGTGACATCTCAGTTTCTGATTAAAACCTAAACTCCTTAGCATATTCAAAGGCCTGAATAATCTGACCCAACCCTCTGTTGCCTTATCTCCTATTATATCCACCTGCATTCTCTATGTTTTAGTTATATAATCTGCAACTCCTAAATATGTCCCAGATTCTCCCACTTCTGCACTCTTGGCTAGAATGAATCACTCTGGAGTTCTTTTTTTTAAGAGTTTTTTGCTATAGGGCTCATGCGCTCGCCAGACAGATGGAGAGAGACAGAGAGACAGAAAGCAAGAAATCACCCCTCCACCAGGGGATGGCCACGCCACAATCCCTTCTCCTCCATTCTCCTGTCAGGATCTTGGGCACGCACGCACATGTGCCTGGCGTGAGTTTAAGCCACCGGGTCCAGGACTCAAACTACGGTCGACTACATGGGAGTCCGGTGACACAGCCATTACACCAACTGCTGGGCCCTAGACTAAGAAAAATATTTCTATGAAAAATCACTTGAGTTTTCAAAGAGATGCATTCTTTGCCTTATAGAGATTGTTGCCTAATGACTACGAATATCCCAATTTCAAAAAAGAAATAAACTGGGTATAAAAAGTTCCAAAGGGACCAGCAGGTGGCGTGGTGGGTAAGGTGCTGGACACTCCCACATGGCTGACCACGGTTCGAGTCCTGGACCTGGCAGCTTGCTTTCTCACTCTTCCTCTCTCTCTGTCTCTCTTTGGCCAAATTAAAATAGATGAATGAATAAATAAAATAAAATAAATAATTATTAAAAAAAAAAAATTCCAAAGAGATCGGGGACCAGCAGGTGGCGTGGTGGTTAAGGTGCTGGACGCTCCCACATGGCTGACCACGGTTCAAGTCCTGGACCCGGTGGCTTGCTTTCTCTCACTTTCTCTCTCTCTCTCTGTTTCTCTGTGTCTCTCTGGTCAAATTAAAATAAATAAATGAATAAATACAATTATAAATAAGTCATTATTATTAAAAATAAGTTCCAAAGAGAAACAATTATCTACACCATAAAATATTTGTTCCTTAGTGACATTCGCATTCAGTCAGTCAAATATTTATTACACTCATAGTTTTGTATAAAGCTCAAAATTAAACATTACATTTTAAAATCTGTCCCTCCCCAAATTTTATCACCCAGAGGAATGAAAGGAAAGGTGTGGCCAACAGGTGTCATAGAGGTTAAGGTGGCTGGATTCCACACGAACACGACCGAATTTGTGGTTGAAGTCCTGAACTCAGCAGTTTGAGAGGCATACGGGGCACGTTTGTGTGCATGCCCAGAGTCCTGGGAGGAGAATGGAGGAGAGAGGATTGAGGAGTGGCCATCCTCCCTGCTCCCCTAGCAGGTTGGGGGACTGACTTCTCACTTTCTTTTTTTCGGTCTCTCTTTGGTGAATGCACAAGCCCTATAGCAAACTTAAAAAAAAAAAAAAAAAAAAAAAAGGAAGAGAAGAAAGAAAGAAAGAAATGACATGACAACAGTCTAAAACACATCTAGGGAGGCCAGTAAGTGGTGTAGTGGCTAAGGATTCCCACATAGCCAACAGCAGTTCAAGCCCCAGATCTGGCAGCTTGAAAATCACACTGAAATTTATAATTCAGAATAAAAAAACAGACAGATTTTTTAAAAAAGAAAAAGAAAATCACACTGGGAGTATGTGTATGTGTGCTCAAAATCTCAAGAGGAGAATGAAGGAGAAGTGATTATGGCATGGCTATCTCCCCCAGGGGGTGATTTCTCACTTTCCCTCTCTCTGTCTCTCTCTGGTGAACATGCATTCCCTATGGTGAAAACCTAAAAAACAAAAACAAAAACAAAACACATCTATGGTTGGCCCCATAGTTCAAGAGTTAAGCACAGCACATAGGAAGCTGGATCCCACATGGCTGACCAGGTGCACATCCTGGGCCCTGTGGCTTCAAAAACACACCAGGCATATGTGTATGTGTGCCAAAATCCTGACATGACAGAAAATGGAGGAGGAGCGACTGTGGTGTGACCACACCTCACTGGGGGACTGCTTTGTGTGTGTGTGTGTGTGTGTGTGTGTGTGTGTGTGTGTCTGGAGAGCCCACATGTCCTATGGCAATTAAAAAATAAAATACATTAGGGCCATCAGATGCCATGTGGTTACATCGCTGGAACCCCACATGGCTGACTGTGGTTCAAGTCCTGAACCTGGTGGCTTCAAACTCATGCTGGGCATGTGTGTGTGTTTGCCCAAGATCCCAGGAGGAGAACGGAGGAAAAGGGATTGCAATGCAGCCATCCCCCGGAGAATGATTTCTCAATTTCTGTCTCTGTCTCTCTCAATCTCTCTGGTGAGTGCATGCACTCTATAGTAAAAATCTCTAAAAAAATAATAAAATGCTGTCTTTGGGACTAGCAGATGGCATAATGATTACCTTACTGTACTCCCATCTAGTCGACTGTGGTTTGACTCCTGGACTCGATGGCTTGAAATATGCCAGGTGCGTGTGCATACGTGCCCAATATCCTGAGAGGAGAATTGTGGAGAAGGGACTGTGGTGTGATCATCCCCCTGTGGAGTGATGATTTCTCTCTTTCTGTCTCTCTCTGTCTCTTCAGCAAGCACACACGCCCTATAACAAAAATCTCTATTAAAAATATGTTATCTTATTAAAAATAAAATAAAATACAGGGCTGGCAGCTGGTGTGGTGGTTAAAGGTGCTGTATTCCCACATGACTGACTGTGGTTAAGTCCTGGACCTGGCAGCTTGCTTTCTCACTTTCCCTTTCTCTTTCTGTCTCTCTCTGGTCAAATTAAAAAATAATAATAATGGGACCAGCAGTTAGCGTAATGGTTGTGTCACTGGACTCCCATGTAGTCGACTGTGGTTTGAGTCCCAGACCCGGTGGCTTAAACTCACGCTGGGTGCGTGTGCGTGCGTGCCCAGGATCTCGAGAGGCGAATGGAGGAGAAGGGACTATGGTGTGGCCATCCCCTGGTGGAGGGGTGATTTCTCGCTTTCTGTCTCTCTGTCTCTCTCTTTCTGGTGAGCACACACGCCCTATAGGAAAAAACCTCTACAAAAAAATAAATAAATAACAGAATTAAATAAAGAATTCTTTTTAAAAAAATAAAATAAAGTACATCTAGTTGCCCCCATTCTGATAAAAACCACTGACACTACTGTTAGACCTCCTCAAGACTGAAAAGCAGCACCTCGTAGGGAGAGTTCTGTGGCTACTGTGTCAAAGCTCTCAGGAAGATTACTTATTACTCACCTACAACATGCCTGGAAACGATGCCAGATGCTTTGTACATATTACTTGAAATGAAATTACCCCCATTTTATCATCCAGGAAAATGAAGTCCAGAGTATTTAAATGACTTGACAGAAGCTGGAGAGAATATTGGAGTCTGGATGTTTGACTCTAAAGCTTATGTTTTGCCGTGTAACAAAGAATAACGAAGAAAAAGGGCAGTGGTTCAATAATAACTTCATTTTTGATTCACAAAAAAGAACTGCCTATCTATGAACCAATGAAAGTATTGTCGGCTTGCTTTACAAAACTTCCTGCTGCCAACTGCGAGCAGCATCCGTACTGGAAGAGTTCTGACCTGTACTCTACCAGTCTCTCCAGAAGAATGTCTATTCTTAAGATTATGCTAATAACAACTAAAGGTTTGAAATTAACTTATTTTAAAATACCGAAATGTGGGCATTATTTTGATACTAATATCCTTTCTAAAAGGCCTACATCTAAAACACTGAAATCTACTTAGACTGATTTACTTTACTTTACTTTAAAAAAAGTAAGTTTTCCCAGAAATTTTTATATATTTTTACCCGATTTCTTCCCATACTGTGCAAGAATAGAACCTATAACATACTATCGACCTCCATTAACCTTTAACTAAAGTGAACTGCTTTGCATTTCAATCCCAAATAAAGCAAAGATATCATCACTCTCCCAGACCACAAAAAAATTCCCAATAACCCAAAACAAAAACAAAAAAAAAGGAGAAGAGAGGGCAGTGGCTCAGATGTCAAGTCCCAAAAGAATTATAAATCTAGACCCATAAAAAGACAGTAATATCCTCAGCAAAGGCTTGCTACAGTTCGAACATGTTTTAGAGGTATTACATCATGGAAAACTGGTTATGCTAGGTCCTAGACATGAGAACTCATAAGGAAAAACTCAGTTGAATGAACATTAACCACTAGAGTCTCAAATCAGGTGACAGAACAGAGCTGGCTCAGTTTGGCTTTTTCTTTTCTGTCCATGGCTTTCATAGTCCAATGGTAGAATAGCTGAAGGCAGAATAAACATTGCTCGGCAATCTGATCGTTCAATAGCACCGTATATGATGACAAATGGACCAATCCAGTTCATGGTCTAATTTTACTCTTAGTGAAGGAATAAAAAGATTTAATAAGGGGGCCAGCAAGTGGCGTGGTGGTTAAAGGCACTGGACTCCCACATGGCTGACCACGGTTCAAGTCTCGGACCTGGTGGCTTGCGTTCTCACTTCCTCTCTCTCTCTCTGTCTCTCTCTGATCAAGCTGAAAAATAATAATGATATAATAATAAATAAAGTTAAATAAAAATAATAATTCTTTAAAAATAAAAAAAAATTAAAAAAAAAGATTTAATAAGTTAAAATTAGACCTGCTTGCTCATAAATATTGAAAGTTTAATAAATATGAAAAACCCCTAGATCTTAGGGAGCAATACACATAATCTCTATCTTGAATAACAAAGTCAAATTGAGACTGAAAATGAATTCATTCCCTAACTATTTTTTTAACAAGAAATTGTATTTTATTTATTACTTTTTAGACAGAGTCATGCTGTGTTAGGATCCTCCTGCTTCAGCTTCTTGAGTCGCTGGGACAACAGGCATATGCAACCGCACCTGGCTTTTATCAGGGTGGGGAGGGTGGTGGATCAAACCTGGACTTCCCATGTGGCCTCAGCCTGCCAAACAGCATCAACCAACATGTGCTACCACAGCTGGGCCACATTTACAAATTGTAAACTTTAAGTCAGAACTATTAATAAACATATATACAGTGACTTTAAATATTGTCACAGTGCCTTTTTTTTTTTTCAAATTCAGAAAGTTCAGAGAACTAGTATGCACAAACCCAAACATCAAAATTGTCTCCCCAAGTCCTAAAAAAGTTTGTCTCTTCTTCCCAAATGTATCCTTTATTTTTTTTTAAGTTTATTCATTTCTTTCTTCCATGAGCAAGAGACACAGAGAGAGTGACAGACAGACAACCCCAACCAGGTCTTCATGCTGCAATCCACTCCCAGGCTTGAGAAGCCCTGGATTATGGGCACACATGCCTGCCACGTTCAGGGAGATCTCTAAAAGCAAACACTTCACAGAGTGTTGGGCTACCCTCCTGCACCACCATCCAGCCCCCAATTTACCCTTTACTAAACAGTACTCATATATTCACATAAAAAAAAGAAAATATAAATACAAACTTCAATTTAAATGAGTATACTTCCAAGACACACTCTCACAATGATTTCTTTTCCCCCCTCCACCAAAGTGAAAGAAATGTATAGAGAAAGAAAACTTCAACTCAATTTAAGAACCAAGTATCACTATGTGTAAAGTTTGTAATCTCCACAGGTAAACAAAACATTCTTGTTTTTTTCCTGCCTGTTACATATATACTAAGGACAGTTCTATACAAAGGGGGTTAAAGTGGAAGCTATAGATATTAACATGATAGTTCCTTCTTCGAGTTCACAGACAAATAATAATGGTGACGTATAACATTTATTAAGCACAGTTGTGCCAGATACTGTCCTAAATAATAGAATATCTCATTCAATCTTTACAAAATACGTGGTAGGTACTGTTATTACTTCCATTTTACAGATAAAAAAAACTGAAATGGCTTGCCCAGAGCACACAACTAGCATATGGCAGAGTAAAGATTGGATCCTTAACTCTTAAACTTTAAGCCATGCAGCCTCACTATATAATGCTTCTGATTATTTTTTTTAACATTTACTTACTTATTATCTATTTATCTGTCATGATTTTCAAGCTGCTGGGTACAGGACTCGAACCACAGTCAGTCATGTGGGAATCTGGTGTCTTAATCACCATGCCACCTGCTGCCTCAATGCTAGTATGATAATAGTAATAGCAATAATAAAAGTGATCATAGTTAAGATTTAGTACCTTTGCACCATGATAATATCTTTATGTATATTATCTCATCTAATCTGGCCATCAACCTGGTACAATAGTATTATTGTTACCCTCTACTCCACAGATGAGAAAACTGAGATTAAGTGGATTACACAATTTGCCCAAGGTCTACTAACTACTATAAGAAACAAACAACTCCTTTGAATTTCAGATTTGTTTAACCAACTGGCAATTTGATATCTCCTGATCTTCCATTACCAAAACCTGTTGCCCATGAAGTCCTCTGGTGCAGTTACTGGCAAGTCAATTTTTCCAGCTGCTCAGGTAAAAAATGTGAGTCATTCTTGATTCCTCCTTCCCTTATGCTAATATCCCAACATCCAGTCCATCAGGAAAACCACTACTGTCTCTTTCAAAAATATCCAGAGGGAAAGAGATTACGGTGTGGCTATTCCCCCTGGGGGGTGATTTCTTGCTTTCTGTCTCTCTGGCGAGTGCACTCGCCCAATAGCAAAAACCTCTCAAGAAAAAAAAAAAAAATCCAGAATCCAACTACGATTCTCCACCTCCACTGTTAACACTTGGCCCCAGCCACCAGTGGGTCTATGTGGATTTTTGCAATAGACTCTTGGTGTTTTTTCTTTTCTGTTTTTTAATTACTATTTTTAAAAATAATTATTTATTTAATTTTATTATTATTATTATTCAATTTGACGAGAGAGAGAGAGAAAGCCACCAGGTCCAGAACTTGGCCATGTGGAAGTCCAGCGCCCTAACCACCATGCTACCTGCCAGCCCTTTTTATTATTATTATTTGATTTGGTAGAGGGTACATGTGCTTGTCAGAGAGAAAGAGGGAGGGAGAGGGAGAGAAAAACCACCCCCGCCCATGCCACAATCCCTTCTCCTCCACTCTCAGGACTTTGGGCGTCACATTCACACATACACAGAGCATGTTTTTCAAGCATCCATGTCTGGGACCAGGCTGTCAGCCATATGGGATCCAGCTGCCTTAACCACCACACCACCTGGATGGCCTGCCTCTTCATTTTCATCACACACTCACATAACGTCAAATAGGCATATTTGAAAAATATGAAAAGTAACCGTCCCCTACCCTGCTCATCCCACACTGAACCCTATTCCCCAGAGGGAACCACTTTCAACTCTTTTAGTTGTTTCTTCTGTTTACATTAATACATCCAGCTAACATACTGAAACTACTATTTCTGGCCTTATCTACTGACTTTGCACTGTGGAGGCTGAGGATTCTGTACTTTTGCTTTCTTTTTTTAGACAGGATCTAGCTGTATTATAATTCTCAGATTCTGTACTACTATCCTTCCAATACTACTATAAGACAAGTTTGAGTAAAATCAACATTCAAGGGGAGGGACCAGCAGTTGGCGTAATGGCTATATCGCTGGACTCCCGTGTAGTCGACTGCAGTTCGAGTCCTGGACCCGGTGGCTTAAACTCATGCCGAGGGCATGTGCGTGCATGCCCAAGATCCTGAGAGGAGAATGGAGGAGAAGGAATTGCGGCATGGCCATTCCTCCTTGCGGGGGTCTTTCTGGCAAGCGCACGTGCCCTATAGCAAAAACCTCTCCAAAACAAAAAAATATAGAGACATATAGATATATAGATACATATCTATATGTCTATATATCTATATGTATATAGATATATATCTATTTAAGGGGAAAAAACAAGACTCAGCAGTTACACTATTATGATGGGTTATAATCACTGCTAGTGTTACATTACATTTCTACAGCTTTTGCCTGAGAGAAAATTATTTCTTACTTAGAACTCTATATCCATCCTAACTATCAGTCATTATTTTTGTTTGATTAGTTACTACATGTCTACCACTAATTCTTCCTAAAGTCTCTAAAAATTCTTCTATGCGGCTCCAGCAGGTGGCGTGGTGGTTAAGGTGCTGGACACTCCCACATAGCTGACCATGGTTCGAGTCCTGGACCTGGTGGCTTCCTTTCTCACTTTCCTCTCTCCCTCTCTGTGTCTCTCTCTGGTCAAATTAAAATGAAGGAATGAATGAACGAATGAATGAATAAATAAATAAATAAATCTTTAAAAGAAAAAATTCTTCTATGCATAGATTTCCACCCTACCAAATACATAAAGAAATTTGCCAATTCTTTCCTTACACTCGCTCTCCCTAACACCTCTCCTGCAGTCTGCACTCCTTCCACTCCAATTTGGACTGCTTATTCTCTAGACAGGGGCCACCCTAGGACTTCCTACTAAATTTGTACCCCTCCTTCCTGCAAGATTTCAGGCCTTCCTTTTTATTTTTATGTTTTTGTTTTGTTTATCCCTTCCTCCTTGTTTTGAGACACATCCTCTGGTAGCTTTACAAGATAGAGCACATGGGAACCAGCAGTTAGCGTAATGGCTATGTCGCTGGACTCCCACGTAGTCGACCGCAGTTCGCGTTCTGGACCTGGTGGCTTAAAACTCATGCCAGGTGCGTGTGCATGTGTGCCCAAGATCCCGAGGAGAATGGAGGAGAAGGGATTGCGGCGTGACCATCCCCCCTGGGGGGTGATTTCTCGCTTTCTGTCTCTATGTCTCTCTCTGTCTGTCTGGCGAGCACACATGCCCTATAGCGAAAATCTCTCCAAAAAAAAAAAAAAAAAGAGCACATGAGAGGCAAATTTTTTGAGACCTTTTATGTCTGAAAATGTCTTTATTCTGCTCTCAGGCATGGCTGGATATAAAATTCTGAGGAGGAAACAGTTTTCTTTCAGAAAACTTGTTCTGCTGAGCTAGCTTCCAGAGCTGATGAGTAGGTCTAACATCATTCTGATTTTCTTTGTTTTTTTGTTTTGTTTTTTAAGAATTATTTTATTTAACTTTATTATTATTATTTTCCAGTTTGATCAGAGAGAAAGAGAATTAGAAAGCAAGCCTATAGGTCCACAACTTGAACTGTGGTCAGCCATGTGGGAGTCCAGTGCCTCTAACCACCATGCCACCTGACGGCTCCCCATTATTCTGATTTTCTTTTCTTTTCTTTTTTTTTTTTTTTTTTTATCTTGGAGAGGTTTTGGCTATAGGGCACATGCAGTCACCAGAAAGACAGAGAGAGACAGAGAGACAGAAAGAGAGAAATCACTCCCCAGGGGGGATGGCCACACCACAATCCCTTCTCCTCTAGTCTCCTCTTGGGACCTTGGGCACACATGCACACATGCCTGCCGTGAGTTTAAGCCACTGGGTCCGGATTCGAACTGCTGTCAGCTACCTGGGAGTCCAGTGACACAGCCATTATGCCAACTGCTGGTCCCATGATTTTCAACCCTTTGTATGGGATCTGATTGTTTTTTGCTGTAGAAGTGCTCAGGCTCTTCTATTACCCACATTCTAAAATTTCATGATATGCTCTGAAGTGGGTGCTTTTTTCACTCACTGTGTTGGGCACTTAGTAGGCCCTTTGAATCTGGTAGTTTATACACTTCAGTTCTAGAAGATGTTCTCTTGTTAATGAAAAACATGCTTCCAGGCCAGTGGCATAGCAGTAACGTGCTGCTCAAGAAAAGCTAGATTTCACATGGCAACCTGGGTTTGAATGTCCCACCTGGTCAACCTGAGAAACTAGGCACACTGACGTCTGGTAAGTACCTAGGATGCCACGGGATGGAGAAAGGGGGGTTCAAGATACGATCAGATCCTGTCAGGGTATTCACCTCTCTCTCTCATGCACACACTCTTTCATGCAGGTGCACACACTTTATTATGAATAAAGAAAAAAATTTAAGAAAAAAATAGACACCCTGGGTTGATATTTTAATTTTGTTGTCCTTTCTCTTTTATTTTATTTTTCTCTATGAATGGAGGATTTCCTCATCTTTACCTCCTTTTTTATCCCCCCACACAAGCATTTTATTGAATCTCATTGTAGACAGAAACTGCCGTGTAAAGGGGAGGGGAAGGGCCAGCAGGTGGCATGGTAATTGGGGTGCTGGACTCTCACATAATGGACCACAGTTTGAGTCCCAGACCTAGGAGCTAGCTTTCTCACTTTCTCTCTCTCCCTTTCTTTCTGTATCCCTCTGGTGAGCACGCATGCCCTATAGCAGGTTTTTAAAAAGTAATAGTGATAATGATAAATAAAATTAAATAAATAATTATTTTTCAAAAAGGGGTGGGGTAGGGATGAGGCAAGGCCACAGCCAGGCAAAGACCAGCAGGAGATTGTAGGGATCATAAGCAGCTACTGGAAGATTCCGAAATATTTTTTTCATCTCTGCAATAATTTGGTAGATTATCACTGAATCAGTAGCAAAACCAGTGATGACCAGAATGATGCCAAAAACTAGGGTGCAGACGTTCAGGCACTTGGCTATGGAGACATCGACCTGAGCCCCGATCGCATCACCCGCCATCTTCCTGGAGTAGACAAATGCTATGAAACCCAGGCAGCACCCCTTCATGAAGACCATGTTTACAGGGACTAGACCAGGTAGCTGGGCACCAAGGTCTCACTGTGGATGTTCATCACGGTGGACAGCACCGGAGCTGAGGTTTGGGATGCCCCCGGCACAGGCACCTCATGCTCTAACTTAGGTATCTCATAGTATGGGGGAGGGCTGGTGTTGGCATCAGTACAGAAGGTCTGGAAAACATGGCTCCTGATGCAGATACTCCCCAGTGGCAGGGTTCGGATGTGGGAATGGTGCTCAGTGGGCCCGCTGTTCTACAGTCATTTGGATTTCTCAGATGTTTCTTTTTCCTGGCATTTGGCGAATTGGCCCAACTTTATCTCCTTGACCTTTCACTGCAATGGCTTTATCATATTTTTTCTTTTAATTGCTAGAGGGTGCAAGCACTTGCCAGAAACAAAGAGACAGAGAGAGAAAGAGAGAGAAAGCATCCCCCAATGGGGTGTGGTCACACTGCAAGTCTCTCTCCTCTGTATCTTCCTCTGTCCAGTTAGGATTTTTTTTTTTCAGTTTCTAAAAGCAACAATCTTTGTGGTTCTCTATTAGTATTTTATAGTATTCTCCTTTTTAAATAATTATTTATCTAATTTTATTTATTATTATTATTATTATTTATTTTGACCATAAAGAGACAGACAGAAAGGGAGAGGGAAAGTGAGGAAGCAAGCCACCAGGCCCAGGACTTGAACTATATGGGAGCCCAGCACCTTAACTACCATGCCACTTGCTGGCCCCTACAGTATTCTTTTTTTATTTAAGTTTCTTTCTTTCTTGAGAGAGAGAGAGGAAGAGAGTTAGTCTTGTTTGACAGGATCTCACCAACCACTCAGCCCTCCCCCACCTTCTTGCCAGCCAGATCCACGGGTGCTACCTACATATTCAGATCACCCGGGGATCCAAACCCAGAGTCTTCCCATAGGGTTCCAGTATCGTGTTGCGGAGCTCTACACTGTGCCACCACTGCTGGGCCATGCTTCACAGTATTCTCTTGTTTCAGAGATGCAGTATTTTCTCTAACCACCTAGAAGTGATTATTTTAAAATAATAACTATCAGTTTTTTTGATCGTTAATTTAAAAAATTGTCTTTTGTTATTTGGGGCTATTCACTTTCTCCAGGGGGAAAAACCACTCCACTTTGGGGCCAGCAGGTGACATGGTGGTTAAAGTGCTAGACTCTCACATTGTTGACCGTGGTTCAAGTTCCAGACCTGGCATTCAAGTTCTAGACCTGGCAGTTTGCTTTCTCACTTTCCCTCTGTGTGTGTGTGTGTGTGTGTGTGTCTGGTCAAAAAATTTTTTTAATTATTATTTATTTAATTTTATGTATTTATTATTATTATTATTTTGTTTGCTATAGTATACATGCATTCACCAAAGAGAAGCAGAGAGAGAAAGCAAGCAAGAAGGAAAGTAAGAAATCAAGCCACCAGGTCTGGGACTCAAACCATGGGTAGCCATGTGGGAGTGCAGCACCTCAACCACCTGCTGGCCCTCTCTGGTGAAATTTTTAAAAAACAATGATGATGAATAAAATTAAATAAAAAATAATTCTTTAAAAAAAAAAAACCCAAACACTCTACCAATTTCCTGGCAGGGGGGTAAGATGGGGATGCTTCTTGCCTGCCCGAGAGCCAAGGGTAGAAGAGGACGAAGAGTCTCCCAAGCATCACCGTTCGGTATACAGACTATACCCTCTTCACACTCTTCTCGATATGGCATTCCTTCGCCGCAACTTGTCATGCCAGATGCTCACTAGTATGAAGGAGTTCTAGCTTAATTTTTCTCCAAAAATAAGTCTCATCTTTTACTGGGGTGGGCGAGAGTTAACACCCACTCGCACAGTTTTAAGAAATGGGGTAGCCCATGCTGCCAAGTCTCTGTGCTTGGCAGGCTGGGACCACACTGGAGGTCCAGGTTTGATTCCAGGTCCAGCCTAAAGGCTGGGAGTGGTGGCATGTGCCTGTAATCCCAGTAACTTAGGTGGCTGAGACAGAAGGACTGTGAGATCAAGGTGAACCTCGGCAATACAGTAAGACCCTATCTGAAAAAGAGCCTAACATGATGGCACACACCCGTAGTCCCAGCTGAGAGAGTAAGGCAGGAGGACTCTAACAGGAGACACCATTGTCATCTTTTTTTTTTTAATCGCCAGAAGGCATGGACACTGGTGGGGGGTGGGGGGGGGCGTGAGGAAGTACCCCCTCAGTGGGCCGTGATCACACTGCAATCCCTTCTCCGTTTCTACAACCTGTCAGGATTTGGGGCAGGAATGCACACATGCCCAGAGTGTTTATCAAGCACCAGGGCTAGGATGTGAATCACAGTCAGCCAAGTGAGATCTAACTCCCTTAACTACTAGGCCATGGGGTAGCCCAGTGAGATCCAGAAAAGAAAAAAAAAGAAAAGAAAAGAAGAGGAGAGGAGAGGACAGGAGAGGAAGAGGGAGAGGGAGAGGGAGAGGGAGAGGGAGAGGGAGAGGGAGAGGGAGAGGAGAGGAGAGAGGAAGAGAAGAGAAAGAAGAGAGCGAGCGAGAGAGAGAAAGAGAGAGAGAGAGAAAGAAAGAGAGAAAGAGAGAAAGAAAGAAAAAGAGAAAGAAAGAAAGAAAGAAAGAAAGAAAGAAAGAAAGAAAGAAAGAAAGAAAGAAAGAAAGAAAGAGAGAGAGAGAGAGAAAGAGAGAGAGAGAGAGGGAGGGAGGGAGGGAGGGAGGGAGGGAGGGAGGAAGAAAGAAGAAAGAAAGAAAAAAAGGAAGGAAGGAAGGAAGGAAGGAAGGAAGGAAGGAAGGAAGGAAGGAAGGAAGGAAGGAAGGAAGGAGAAAAAAGAAAGAAGGAGGGAAGGGATAAAGGAAGGAAGGAAGGAAGGAAGGAAGGAAGGAAGGAAGGAAGGAAGGAAGGAAGGAAGGAAGGAAGAAAGGAAGATAGGGAGGGAGGGAAGAAGGAAGGAAGAAGGACAACTTCCATACCTTAAAAGGCTTTCAGTAGTCCTCCTGTTTTCAGACAAAGCCTAACATCTAAGTTCAGTTCCTGAACTTTGCTAAATTTTTGTGAGGGCAGCCTGCTTCTCTCTAACTGGCATCAGCTTCAATAGACACTACGCTGTAGATACTATAAATACGATGGTAAACAAGATAATGCTCTACCCTCAGAGAGCTCACCATATACTGGAGGGTATAAGCAATAAGCAAACAAATAAATGAACGAGATATCTTAGAAATGATAAAAGTTTTAAGACAAAGCAGGGTAAGGTGATACATAAGATAAATTAGCCACACGAATGGCTAATTTAGACAGGCTAGTCAAAAAAGTTTCTTTGAGGAAAGGATTTATCAGCCGAAGCATGATACAAGATTCTGGATAAAGACATTCTAAGAAAAGGGAAAAGTAAGGTCAAAGACCATGAAGCAGAAAAAACTTGGTGTGTTTGAGAAACAGAGATAGTCAGGTGGTGAGAATAATGTTAAGAAAAAGGAAGATTGATGGAAAATAAGGTCAGAGGCAAGTAGACAAACCCATTTAACACCTTATAGGTCAAAGCACAGAATTAGGATTTTATTTAAAGGGATTATATTACTACATTACCCATAGACAATAACATAAACATTACTAAAGTTTAATCCATATTTTACTTGAAAAATTTTTCTGATTTTGGGACCAGCAGATGGCAGAATGGTTATGTTGCTGAACTCCCACTAGTCAACCACGGTTTAAGGCTCAGATCTAGAATCTTAAAACACACACCGGGCATGTGTGTGTGTGTGTGTGTGCCCAAAATCCCAAGAGAAGAATAGAAGAGACGGGACTGTGATGCATCCATCCCCCCAGGAAGGTTATTTCTCGCTTTCCATTTCTCTGTATCTTTCTCTGTCTCTCCAGTGAGTGCATGCACCCTATAGCAAAAAAAACAAAACAAACTAAAAAAAATAAAATTTCTGGGACCAGCAGTTAGCGTAATGGCCATGTCGCTGAACTGCCATGTAGTCAACTGCGGTTCGAGTCCCAGACCTGGTGACTTAAACTCACGCCAGGAGTGTGTGCGTGCGTGCCCAAGATCCCGAGAGGAGAATGGAGGAGAAGGGATTGCAGCGTGGCCATCCCCCAAGGGGGGTGATTTCTTGCTTTCTGTCTCTCTGTCTCTCTCTTGTCTTTCCAGTGAGTGCACACGCCCTATAGCAAATACCTCTCAATAAATAAATAAATAAAATTATAACTTAGAGTCAAGTCTGCAGTCATTAGACTGTCTTCTTTGGCATGGCCAAGAGGGAAACATTTAAGACCCCCCTTCCCAACACACTGTTACAAAAGATGCTTTTTTTGAGAGAGAGAAATTTTTGCTATAGGACGTGTGTACTCACCAAATCCTCCTCTCAGGATTTGGGCACACATACACACACACACACACACACCTGGTGTGAGTTTTGAGCCACCAGGTCTGGGACTTGAACTGCGGTCAACTATGTGGGAGTCCAGCAACGTAACCATTATGCCATCTGCTGATCCCGCAAAAGATGCTTTGAGAAGGAAAGGAAATCAGTATGTTGAAGAGGTATCTCCACTCTCATGTTTATACCAGTCCTATTCACAATGGCCAAAATATGGATGGAATCAACTGAAGTGTCCGTAAACAGATAAATGAAGTAAAAACATGGTTTAAATACATGATGGACTCTGCCATTAAAAGTCATTCATGGCAAGACGTACAAATCTGGAGGACATACTATGTTAAGTGAAATAAGCTAGGCACCAAGAGAAATACCAGGGCCAGCAGGTGGCATGGTGGTTAAGATACTGGACTCCCACATGGCTGACTACAGTTCGAGTCCTGGGACTGGCAACTGGCTTTCTCATTTTCTCTCTCTCTCTCTCCCTCTCTGTCTCTCTCTGGTGAGCATGTGTGGCCTATCATAAATTAAAAAATAGTAATACATACAATTATATAAATCTTTTTAAAAAAGAGAGAGAGAGAGAAATACTATGTGTTCTCATCTGTTAAAGCCTTCCTTCTCATAGGAAGAGAGAATGGAATAATGGTTCCTACAGGCAGAAAAGACTAGGGGAAAGGAGGATAGGGTTAACTTCCTTTTTCAGGTGATGAAAATATTTCAAATTCCCTAGTGAAGGCTGTACAACATTTATTTTTCAAAGAGAGATTTTTGCTATAGGGTGTGTTCTCTCACCAGAGACACAAGAGAGACAGAAAAAGACAAATCACCCCCTAGGAGGGATGGCCATGCTGCAGTCCCCTCTCCTCCATTCTCCTGTCAGGATTTTGGGCACACACATGCGCCCAGAGTGAGTTTTAGGACACCAGGCCTGGTCAACTATGTGGGATTCCAGGGATATAACCATTACACCATCTGCTGGTCCCACATTGTACATTTTGAACGTACTAATAGCTACTTAACTGTAAAATTTACAATGGTTAAAATGGTGAATTCAGGGGCCAACAGGTAGTATAGTAGTTAAGGCGCTGGACTCCCACATGGCCAACCAGTTTGAGTCCTGGGCCCAGTGGCCTGAAAATCATGTCAGGCACATGTGTATGCATGCCCAAAATTCCAAGAGAATGGAGGAGAAATTATTGTGGCATGGCCATCTCTCAATGGGGTGATTTCTCACTTCCCCTCTGTCTGTCTGTCTCTGGTGAACACATGTGCTCTATGACAAAAACCTAAAAAAAATTTTTTTAACTTAAAAATTAAAAAAACTTTTAAAAATGGTGAATTCAATAACACACGAATTTCATATCAATTAAAAATACATAAAATAATTTTATATACATTTATATAGAGAGACATACATACATATATTATTCTAAAAGGTGATTCAGAGCTTCCATCTCTTGAGACTCTTTCACCTATTCACTAGGATTATAAATTCTGATAATTAAAAAAGTATTCAATATTGGGGCCATCAGGTAGCACGTTAGTTAAAGGGCTGGACACTCCCACATAGCTGACCATGGTTCGAGTCCCAGACCTGGTGGCTTGCTTTCTCACTTTCCTTCTCTCTGTGTGTCTGGTCAAATTAAGTGAATGAATAAATAAAATAAAATAAATAATTATTTTTAAAAATTATTCAATATTTAATTAAATGTTATTTCTAACCACTGGTCTGATCCATTCCTGTCATTTAACAGAAGGGGAAACCAAAGCCCAGAAGTTAAAAGCTTGTTCTAGAGAACACTATTAGAAAATGGGGGACCCATGGTAAGTGTTTAAGAGAAAGAGGATTGGCTCCCTGACACAGTGGTAATATGTTGCTGGAAAAAAGCTGGATCTCACTTGGTGGCTACAATTTGAATCCCTGACATGGTCAGACTAAATCACACTGGACACGTTCACCAGTGCCCAAGATCCAAAGAGCTAAAGGACTGGGGGAGGGAGATGGCAGCATGACCAGATCAGGTGGAGAGTGCTCTTCTCTCTCTCTCTCTCTCATGTGTGCACGCATGACTTCTATCATGAATAAAGAAAAAAATAAGGGCTGCCTTGTGGCTTAGTGGTTAAGGGATCCCACATGACCAACCACACAGTTAGAATCCCAGCCCAGTAGCTTGAAAAACACACCAGGTGCAAAGCATGCATGCCCCAAACCCAACAGCATGGAAAAATGGAGGAGAAGGGATTGCAGGATGATTACATCCCATTGAGGGGTGCTTTCTCCCTCTCTTTTCAACTTTCAGTCTCTGGCACATAAACCTTCTGGCAATATTTTTAAAAAAGAAAAAATAAATAAATAGGAGAACGAGTGGAATATTAGGCTAGAAAAATAGATTGGATCAGTTAGTCTAACAAATTTTTTGATATATATATATATTTTGGAGAGGTTTTGTGCTATAGGGCGCGTATGCTCACCAGACAGGCAGAGAGAGACATAGAGACAGAAAGCGAGAAATCACCCCCCCCAGGGGGGATGGCCACGCCACAATCCTTCTCCTCCATTCTCTTCTTGGGATCTTGGGCACGCACGCACATGCGCCCGGCGTGAGTTTTAAGCCACCGGGTCCGGGACGCGAACCGCGGTCGACTACGTGGGAATCCAGCAACATAGCCATTACGCTAACTGCTGGTTCCCAATTTATTTTTAATTTTACTTATTATTATTATTTTTTAACTTTTTTTTTTTGAGTTTTTGCTATAGGTGCCTGTGCTTGCTTGCCAGAAAGACAGAGAGAGACAGAGAGAAAGAAAGAGAGAAATCACCCCCCAGGGAGGATGGCCATGCCACAATCCCTTCTCCTCCATTCTCCTCTCAGGATCTTAGGCACACAAGCACACACGCCCGGTGTGAGTTCAAGCCACCGGGTCTGGGACTCAAACTGCGGTCAACTCCATGGGAGTCCAGCGACATAACCATTATGCCAACTCCCTGTCCCTATTTTTTAACTTCTAAAGGGCACATGTGCTCACTAGAGAGAGACAGAGAGAGAGAGAAAAGAAGTGAGAAAGCAAGCCACCAGGTTCGGGGCTCAAGCCACAGTTGACCATATGGGAGTTCAGCACCTTAACTGGACCCCATAGTCTAATGGCTTTCTGGAATTGCCAGGTGGCGTGGAAGTTAAGGTAACTGGATCTCGTGCAGTCAGGTTTGAGTCCTGGACCCAGTGGCTTAAGAAGTACACTGGGAGTATGTGTAGTCCTGCCCCAAATCCCAAGAGCAGGATGGAGGAGAAGGGATTGCACTATGGCTATTCCCACTAGGGAGTGAGTTCTCACTTTCTCTCTCTCTTTCTGTCTCTCTCTGGCAAGTAAACATGCCATATGGCAAAATAAAAATAATAAAGGATTTACAACACAATCCCAAAATCAATGTTGTGCCACAAGTCTTTAAGAAATAAACTATACAATTAGAGCTAATTATCAGAAAGAGTAAAAAGGAGAAAAGCAGGAAAGTAATTCATGCCAGATAAAATCCACAGCAGATATATAAATATATAGGAAGGCACAGATGCAGACATTTTTGAAGATTTAGAGTCAAGGCTTACCTTCTGATTAGAAGCAAGGAACAAAAGAAATAACTAGAGATGACAGGAATTTTTCAGGGTGGGTAACTGGAAAGATGGTTATATTAATAACTAGGCTGGGGAAAATACCTTGCCATATCCTCATTAGCTGATGCAGGTCTGTTTCCTAAGTGTAGAGTTTGCTCCTAAAGAGAATAGGAGACAACAGACCTCTACATTTCTTGTGTTCAGCACAAATTACCTAGAGAAGGGCTGGACTGAGTAGTTTCAAGTAAACATTGGTGGAGTAAAGGCATATTCTCCCTCTTCACAAAATGGCAATCATACTGTTGTAAATGGATTTTTAAGTATAATCAAACAATTTTGAACACTAGTTAGTAGAATAGAATGTGACCTTTAAAAAGTAAGCATAGGGACCAACAGATGGCGTAATGGTTACATCACTGGATTCCACATAGTCGACTGCGGTTCGAGTCCCGGACCCAGTAACAAAACTCATGTGTGCGTATGTGCCCAAACTCTCGAGAGGAGAATAGAGGAGAAGGAACTGTGGTGTAGCCATCTCCCCCACATCCCGGGGGGTGGTTTCTCATTTCCTGTTTCTCTATCTCTGTCAGGTGAGCGCACATGCCCTTTAGCAAAAAATCTCTCTTTAAAAAAAAAAAAAAGTAAGCATAAAAGGGCCAACAGGTGGCATGGTGGTTAAGGTGCTGAATCCCACATGGCCAACTCTGTAGTTTGAGTTCTGGAGCCTGTGGCTTAAAAAACATGCTGGTCATTTGCTTGTGCATGCCCAAAATCCCAGGAAGAGAATCGAAGAAAAGATATTGCAGCGTGACCATTCCCCCAGAGGATGATTTCTCACTTTTCCTCTCTTTCTCTCTCTCTCCAGAGAGTGCATGTGCCCTATGGCAAAAAAAAAAAAAAAAAAAAAATCTTAAAATAAATAAATAAGCATAAGAATGTGAACAAGGAGTTTCCAAGGAATATTAAATTTCTCAAGCCAGGAAGTCTAACAAATAGGTATGAGAATATACCCTGGTACAGGGTCCTCCGAAAGGACTTTGGAGAGCAGAAGTGAACAGGACATGGAATAGGGTTACAGATAGTGAGCACAAAGCTTCCTGGCATAAACAACCTTATTCACAAAAGGACCAAATACTCGGTCCCAGCATTCAACAAAGTACTTGATTGTTCCTTTATAAAACTGATAACCTAGAGCAACTGATGATAAAACAATCAACCTTAACTGTACCCATGTATTTAAAAATAAAAAAATTAAATATATATAACACACACATATACACAAACTAATTTTACCCACCTATTGACTCTTTGACTTACCAGGCCTACTCTTTTCCTTTCAAATAAAAAAATGAGGAGGGAGAGAGATAAAAGAAAAGAGAAGCTGGAAGGTTGGAGGTTGCGAAAGTTCAGCTCACTCCCTCCTGCAGTAGCACACAATAGCTCTAGCAGGAGAGCGGCAAGGCATGCCCAGAGGATTAGATGCCTGCCATCTGGCAGACCATGTGGACAGTCCTCTTTCCAAGTAGACTTTCTAAGTCACTAACACAGTTATTTTCATTTGTATTTTAAGAATTATTCATTTAATTTAATTTATTCATTTATTTATTTTAATTTGACCAGAGAGAGAGAGAGGGGGAAAGTGAGAAAGCAAGCCACCAGGTCTGGGACTCAAACCGTAATTGGCCATGTGGGAGTGTCCAGCACCTTAACAACCATGCCACCTGCTGGCCCTTATTTATTTATTTATTTTTAAAGCGGGAGACCCTTTCTTCAAAATACATAGGGACCAGCAAATGGCATAGTAGTTATATTGCTGGATTCCCAAGGTCGACCATAGTTTGAGTTCTGAACCTGGGCCCATGTGTGTGCATAAACAAGATCCCTAGAGGAGAATGGAGGAAAAGAGACTGTGGCATGGCCATCCCCCTTGTGGCAGTGGGGTGATTTCTCTTTCTCTCTCTCTCTCTTTCAAATCTCACTCTCCCCCTGGCAAACGCACATGCCCTAAGGCAAAAACCTCTCTTTAACAACAACAACAACAAACTTAAACAGAATTTCAATATAAAATAGATTAAAAATAGACCTTCTTGGGGCCAGCAGGTAGCATGGTGATTAAAGATGCTGGATTCCCACATGGCCGACTGTGGTTCAAGTCCCAGACCTACTGGCCTGCTTTCTCACTTTCCCTCTCTCTGTTTCTCTCTGATCAAAAACTGGAAAATAATAACAATAATAATAAATAAAGTTAAATAAAATAATTTTTAAAAAAATAGACCTCCTCTGGTTAAATGAAGCCTCATCTCCTCAGCAACCTCCTTCCTGGGCCAGATCCTGAGAAGGCACATCTGTGAAAAACCGAGGGTTCTAAGAGATGGAGTCTTGCCAGATTAGATCTAATCATCTCAATTTGGGAGAAAACTCTGGTTCATACTTCTGCCTCAGTTTCTGCACCTATAAAAAAATGTTTATTGTAGGGGCCAGCAAGTGGTGTGGGGGGGGGGGGGGCACCACGCAAAAATCTCATTAAAAAAAACCTTTATTGTATTTACCACTTGAAAACAAATCAAGAACTACAGTAACAAATAGTAACAAAAAGGTTTTAAATTATATATAAAGTGTCAACAGTAAATTGCTAAGCGGACTAGAAGGCATTTAGGAAATACAAATTCTAAGAACTCTCAGAATGAAACATACTCATTATTATTTTGATATTTAAGAAGTCCTGGGACCAGCAGTTAGCGTAATGGCTATGTCGCTGGACTTCCATGTAGTGAACTGCAGTTCGAGTCCCGGACCCGGTGGCTTAAAATTCACACCAGGCACGTCTGCGTGCGTGCCCAAGATCCCGAGAGGAGAATGGAGGAGAAGGGATTGCGGCATGGCCATCCCCCCTGGGGGGTGATTTCTCGCTTTCTGTCTCTCTGTCTCTCTCTGTCTGGTGAGCGCACACGCCCTATAGCAAAAAACTCAAAAAAAAAAAAAAGGTCCTAAGAGGGGCCAGTAGGTGCCATGGTGGTTGAGGCACTGGACTCCCACATGGCCGACCATGGTTCAAGTCCCGACTCTGGTGGCTTGCTTTCTCTCTTTACCTTTCTCTCTCTGGTCAAATTAAAAAATAAAAATAACAACAAATGGAAGTAAATAAATAAATAATCCTTGAGGGGAAAAGTCCTAAAAAAGTATAATAAATATTTCTACTGCTACAGTACTCCTCTGGGTAACAACAGTCAAGAGGATTTTGCTTGGTTGGGATAATCTCCTTTTGTTGGATTCAAATACAGAATGAAAGTGAAGATACAAAAACATGAAAGATTAGAAGCTTCTTTTCAAAAGTAATTCACTTCCAGGCTTTTAAACTGTTGTGTATTTCAGACAGATGGCTTATGTAAAACAAAAGCAATCACCTTAAAGAGTATAAATCCATTGTCTAGCCCCTACTTTTAAAAAAATAGATAAATAATAATTGTATATATTTATGGGGTACAATGTGATGTTCCGATATAAGTATAAAAAGTGAGGGGGCAGCCAGTGGTGTGGTGGTTAATGAGACTGGATCCCACATGACAAACAGCACGGTGTAATTCTTGGATCCAGCAGCCTGAAAAACATCCTAGGTACGCGTGTGTTCTTGCCCCAAATTCCAAGAGGTGAATGAAGAAGGGACTGTGATGTGGGCATTCCTCTGGCGGGTACTTTCTCACTCCCCTAACTCTGCTTCTCTTTACCTAGTGCACCTGCTCTATAGTAAATTTCAAATAGTAATTAAGAAATTTAAAAGTATGCAAGGTGGAATGATTAAAACAACACCCATACATCTCCATCACTTCACATCAGTTTTTATGATGAGACTTTTGAAATTTATTCTCATGGGCCGGCAGCTGGCATGGTGATTAAGGGCGCTAGACTCCCACATGGGCGACCGCAGTTCAAGTCTTGGACTTGGCAGCTTACTTTCTCTCTCTCTCTCTTTCACTCTGTCCCTCTGTGGTCAAATTAAAAATACATACATACATACATACAGAAGTTAAATAAAATAATCATAAAGAAAGAAATTTATTTTCTTAGCAATTTAACTGTACATTAACTGTAGTCATCATGCTGTGCAAAACTGACCTCAAAAACTTAGTCCTTCTGTATCTTGCAAACTAAGTTGGGCTGCTTTTAATTGTGGTCAATGAAACAAGAAGCAGAAGCTGGAGAAGAAGGGAGTTTATTTCTGCAACCGAGTTACAGGAAGACAGCCAGCAAGCACCATCGAACTATCTCAAACAGATAAGCATGTGCTCAGTATTTATAGGTACAAGACACATTCCTCCCTACATTCCTCACTACATTCAATCAAAGTCAATCACTTTCCTTTGAGCAATTATCCTGATTCCTAATTATTTTTAAATATCCCTTCCTGGTTTCATATCTGACCATTCATCCAACGGACCTCCCCATGACTCAGCACTTGGTTAAATTTTTCTTGTCAGCCACAGAGAGTGACAGAGAAACAGAAAGAAAAGGAAAAGGAAAAAGCATGCCCCAGTGGGGTTCTGTGATCTCTTCTCCACTGTTCTTCTACCCTGTCAGGATTCTGAAAGACATACACATGTATATCAGCATGTTTTTAAAGACCCCTGGGCTGGGATTTGAACCACATGGTTGGCCACATGGAACTCTGGTTCCCTTAACCACTAGGCCACAGGGCTGGCCCACTACCATTCTACTCTCTATGAGTTCAACTTTTTTAGATTCCACATATAAGTGAGATCATACACTATTGGTCTTTCTGTGCCTGGCTTATTTCACTTCGCATAAAGTCCTCTGGGTTCATCCAAGTTACTAAAAATGACAGAATCTCCTTCTTCTTAAAGGTTGAATAGTATCCATTGTGTGTATAAACCACATTTTTTTTCCTTATCTATTCTACCTGTTGGTAGATACTTAGGTTGATTCCATATCCTAGCTATCGTGTATAACACTTCAATGCACGATGGGAGTGTTAGTATCTCTTTGACAATACTGATTTTAATTCCTTTTCACACATACCCAGAAGAGGGATTGCTAGGTTATACAGTAGTTATAATTTTAGTTTGTTGAGGGATAGCCATATGTTTTCTATAATGGCTGTCTAGCAGTCCCCCCCGCCCCTTTATATGTTCTAAGACCCCAGTGGATGCCTAAAAGAATAGATAATACTGAGTTCTTTATATATATTACAATTTTTTCTGAATATACATATCTGTGACAAAGTTTAACTTATAAGTTAGGCACAGTGAGAGATTAACAAAAATAACAAATAATAAAATAGAAAAATATACTAAGAGATATTACATGAATATGGTCTCTCCCTCTCTCAAAATATCATGTATTTTTTTTAAGAATTATTTTACTTAACTTTATTTATTTATTTATTTAAATATGACTAGAGAGGGACAGAGTGAGAGAGAGAGAAGGAAAGCAAGAGAAAGCGTGTCACCAGGTTCAAGATTTGAACCGTGATTGGCCATGTGGGAGTCCAGCGCCCTTAACTACCACGCCACCTGCTGGATCCTCAAAATATTTCATTATACTGCACTCACCTACTTTTGGACCATGGTTGATGATGGGTAACTGAAACCATGGAAAGTGAAACTGTAGATGAGCAGGCACGACTATACCAATTTACATCCTCACAGTGTACAACATTTCATCTTTCACCTTTTCTGATAATAGCCATTCTTACCATTGTAAGGTGGCATCTTATTGTTTTAATTTGCATATCCCCAATGATTAGTGATGTTGAGGATTTTTTCAAGAACCTACTGTCCATTTGTATGTCCTCTTTTGAGAAATGTCTATTCAGGTCTTTTACCCATTTTTTAAAATGGTCTTTCTTTCTTTTTCTTTATTATTATTATTATTCAATTTGACCATAGAGAGACAAACTGAGAGAGAGAGAGAAAGAGAAAAGGAGAGTGAGAAAGCAAGTTGCCAGGTCTAGGACTCGAACTACAGTTGGCTTTGTGAGAGTCCAGCACCTTAACCATCATGCCACCCACTGACTCCTTTGCCCATTTTTAAATTGAGTTGTTTGCTTTCTTACTATCAAGCTGTTTGAGTTCTATGTATGTTTCAGATATTAATGCCTTATCAGATGGATGGTTTACAAATATTTCTTCCACTCATTGGGTTGTCTCTCCACTCTGTTAACTGTTTCCTTTGCTATGCAGAGCCATTTTTGTTTGACGCAGTCCCATCTGTTTTTGCTATTGGTCCCTGTCCTTTTGAAATCATAACCAAAATATAGTTGTCCACATTAATGTTGGGGAGCTTTCCCTATACATTTTTTAACCCAGTCATTTTATAGTCGTGGATTTATATTATAGTACTTTTTTTTTTTTTTTGAGAGAGAAATTTTTGCTATAGAGCACTTGCTCTCACCAGTGAGACACAGAGAGACAGAGAGACAAAAGCAAAAAATCACCCCTCGGGGGGGGACAACCACACCAAAATCCCTTCTCCTCCATTCTTCTCTTAGGATCTTGGGTAGGCACAGCATAGGTTTTAAGCCACCAGGTTTGGGACTCGAACTGCAGTGGACTGTGTGGGAGTTCAGCAATGTAACCATTACACCATCTGCTGGTCCCATATAATATACTACTTCTATTATATAACAACTATATTTAAAATTTTTGCTGAAATAGGAATTATTTTTTAATTTACATTTAATCACATATGAAATAAAATTTATTTAAAGTAAATCTTCCACACATTTGTCATCCCAACTCACAGTAAAGAGAATAAGGCAAGATATGATGAAATTTAAAGCAGAGTAGGAAATATGCTTTAATGATAACACTAGTTTTACTTTTAGGTCCTGAGATAAAGGGAAATTTTTATTTTCTTGTTTTTACTAATTCTTTTTTTTAAGAATTATTTAATTTTATTTGTTTTTATTATTTTTTAATTTGACCAGAGAGAGACAGAGAGAGAGAAAGGGAAAGTGAGAAAGCAAGCCGCTAGGTACAGGACTCAAACCGTGGTCAACCATGTGGGAGTCCAGTACCTTAACTACCACGCCATTTGCCGGTCTCACTAATTCTATTTTTTATACTTGATCTCAGCCAAATACTGAGAAACGATGCTACCTCTATTTTCTCTCTCTGGTTTTGTTTTGTTTTGGCCAGAGGGCATATACCCTCACCAAGAGAGACAGAGGAGAAAGCACTCCCCTGATGGAGTATGGTCACACTGCAGTCCTTTCTCCTACCTTCCTCCATCTTGTTGAGATTCTGAGCATGCATGCACATGTGCCCAGTGTGTTTCCCAACCTAGGATTTGAACTGCAAAATGGGCCATGTGAGATCTGGCTCCCTTAACCACCACCAGGCCACAGGCTAGCCTACTAACTCTATTTTCTTTTTTCTTTTTTTTTTTTTTTGAGAGGTTTTCACTATAGGGCGCGTGCGCTTGCCAGACAGACAGAGACATAGAGACAGAAAGCGAGAAATCACCCCCCAGGGGGGATGGTCACACCGCAATCCCTTCTCCTCCATTCTCCTCTCGGGATCTTGGGTACGCACACATACACGCCCAGCGTGAGTTTTAAGCCACCGGGTCTGGGATGCGAACCGCGGTCGACTACGTGGGAGTCCAGTAACATAGCCATTACGCTAACTGCTGGTTCCCCTAACTCTATTTTCTAAATGTTTCCACAGAAATCATGTACCCCCCCCCATCTGTAATATTAGCAAAACGATAAAACTATAATTTTTTTAAAGCAAGACAAAAACATGATCATCTTAAAAATTCCAAAGCAGAATATTAAATCAAGCCTCATCTATCTCACTCTCAAACATGGTGGAAGCCCCCTAACTGATCTCTTGGCTACCAGTTATCCTAACACTAAACCATCCTGCATCTTGTCATCAGTTATCCTGTCACGTTAATGGCTGTGCAGAATCCTATACACAGAGCATAAAACACAATCTTCTTGACTTTATGCAAAGCATTTCTAGAATAATCTGCCCCAAATCTAACTTTCCACCTTTATCTATCAGTACTAGTGTATCAAATCTTCAGTTCTTCTAGAATCCTTGTAGAAAAGAGGTCAGGCCTCAATCACAGACCCTAGCCAATACAAAATTTCTGGGCCTCAGTTCTTTCATGAAGAATGCTAATAAAGATTTAATATTTAAATAAGTAGAGCACCCAGCACACGTGTCTTCAATAGATGGTAGTTTTCTTTTTTCTTTTTTTTTTTAGAGAGATTTTCGCTGTAGGGCGCGTGCGCTCGCCAGACAGACAGAGAGAGACATAGAGACAGAAAGCGAGAAATCACCCCCCAGGGGGGATGGTCACGCCACAATCCCTTCTCCTCCATTCTCCTCTCGGGATCTTGGACACGCACGCACACGTGCCCGGCGTGAGTTTTAAGCCACCGGGTCCGGGACGCGAACCATGGTTGACTACGTGGGAGTCCAGCGACATAGCCGTTACTCTAACTGCTGGTTCCCATAGATGGTAGTTTTTATTACTGTCATCATGAGGCAATTGCATTTTTACTCATTGACTCCTGAAAAAGCTTTGCACATTCACGTCTGTGCTTTATATAATCACTATTTTGCTCCTTTCTGAGTTCCTTACCTATCTTGGAAAATTTTGCTAAAAATAAGGCCCAGTTCAAGTCCCCTTCTCCAAAGAAGGCTTCCTTGACTTTGACAAGTTAATATGATCTCTCACTCTGCTATCATTTGAATATGTCTTCCCAAAATTAATCTGTTGAGGCTTGGTTCTAGTTGTAATTAGGATTAAGAGGGTGAAAACTCAATCCAACTACAATGTGGAAAGGTGGGGCCTCTGGGAAGTGATTAGGATTAAGGTCATCGAAGGGGAAGAGGGGCATGATTAAATCTTGGTGGGTTTATAAGGATAAGGAAGGAGATGGATATATGGACACAGACACATATGTTCTTGCTATTTTCAAGCTCCTTCCATGTGAGGTCCTGGGCTGCTTCAAGACTCTGCAGGGGATCTCCACCAACAAGAAGATTCTTACCAGATGCAGCTTCTGAACTTTGAACCTCAAAAACCATTGGAACATATTCCATATAAATTACTCAGACTTGGGAATTTCTATTAATATATATTATTAGCAACACAACAGACTAAAACACACTACACTCTGAACTTGTGTAGCACCGAGAGCTTACTCTATTCAAATAGTGGTGTCTAGTTAATTACTTTTCTTTTAGTTTTTTTTTTTGCCATATGGAACGTGTGTTTGCTGGAGATAGAGAAAGGGAAAGTGAGAAATCTCAAGAGAGGATGGCCATATTGCAATCCCTCTTCCTCCATTCTCCGCTCAGGATTTTCGACATGCATGCACATGCGCATGGTGTGATTTTTTTTCTTTGGAAAGGAAAAGGTAATTTATTAAGTAAAAGTGAAAGAACGCTCCCTAAAGGTAGGAGCAGGCCTGAGGGAACAGAGAAAGAGTATCTTAAAAGACTTCATGGTGTGATTTTTAAGCCGCCAGATCCAGGACTTGAATCATGGTCAGTCATGCAGGAGCCCAGTGCCTTAACCACCACACCAAATGCTGGCTCCTTCCTACTTAATTTTATTAGTTCTCTTTCCATGTATTTAGGTCTTAAATTCTCAAAGAGTATAAACGTCTTCCTAGCAGACACCTATTTTATACCTTCATACCTTTTTTTATTTTTATTTTTATTATTTATTTATTTTTTTGGAGAGATTTTCACTATAGGGCAAGTGTGCTTGCCAGACAGACAGAGAGAGACATAGAGACAGAAAGCGAGAAATCACCCCCCAGGGGGGATGGCCATGCCGCAATCCCTTCTCCTCCATTCTCCTCTCGGGATCTTGGGCACGCAAGCACACGCGCCCGGCATGAGTTTTAAGCCACCAGGTCCGGGACACAAACCGCGATCGACTACGTGGGAGTCCAGCGACATAGCCATTACGCTAACCGCTGGTTCCCCCTTCATACCGTTTTGATGTCTGACAAGATCACCAAATATATGTTAGGTGCTCAAAAAAATGTGTTACCTGATTTATGAATTTGGAAAGTCATCACAGTAGAAATACTGGGTGAATATGTTTGTAGTAGTCTGGGAAGCAAATAATTCACCAGAATAATCACGATCCATTTTTGCATAGAAAAACACATCATGACTTTTCTGAGGACCCAATATATAGGAAGTTTTGCATAAGGACTTAAGTACATAGTTTAGTACCATTGACCAAACATGGAAGCTATATGTAAATCATGATTTCTTTATAGTCTAGTATAAATGCATAAAGTATTAGTAATAAATTACCCTAAATGAATAGCGCTTTGAACTTTTCAAAGTATTTTACACCAAGCCTTAGGAAGTATATATTGAATTACATTATCTTATTTGGTCTAATTTGGAAATATACTTGCCTCATGAAATATTAAGAAAATTAAGGGGCTAGCAGATGGCGTAATGATTACATCACTTTACTTCCATGTAGTCTTGGACCCAGTGGCTTAAAACTCACGCTGAGCATGTGTGCTTGTGTGCCTAAAATCCTGAGAGGAGAATGGAGGAGAAGGGACTGTGGCTTGGCCTTCCCTCTGGGGGAGGTGGGGTGATTTCTTACTTTCTGTCTCTCTGGTAAGCATATATGTGCTATAGCAAAAATCTCTCTTAAAAAAATATTAAAGTAGAAAAGCTTCGGATACTGATTATTAGAAAGTGATGATTCTATAACCCTATTCTATACATGAAAATAATTCTCAAAGGAAAACTATCACTTCTGAAATGAACACTGAAAGCTATAGAGAGATAGCAAAGGGTATAATTTTACTTTTATTGGGACCAGCAGTTAGCGTAATAGCTATGTCGCTGGACTCCCATGTAGTCATCTGTGGTTCGCATCCCGGACCCGGTGGCTTAAAACTCACGCCGGGTGCATGTGCGTGCGTGCCCGCCCAAGATCCTGAGAGGAGAATGGAGGAGAAGGGATTGCAGCGTGGCCATTCCCCCTGGGAGGTGATTTCTCACTTTCTGTCTGTCTCTCTGTCTGTCTGGCGAGCGCACGTGCCCTATAACAAAAACCTCTCCAAAAAAATTTTTTTACTTTTATTTTCATTCGCTGATCTATTATAGTTTCTCATAAAGCAATTAGGCAAAATTAAATAACCACATAAAACCAGTCTTTTCTCTTTGATAAATTACTAATCAGTAGTAGGGAATAACTGTTCTAATAAGCTAATACTAATGTTTTAATGAGAGCAAAGAAACTTAACAGATAGAAGGAGTTACTTTACTAGATGCAGTTATTTACCAGGAAATAAAATCTCAGTGGGTAGGAAAAGACTCAGAGCACAACTAAACTCTGGGAACATAGATCCCACATAATAAACTGAATCTCTCTGTCAGTGCTATTCTAGAACGCCTCCAACAGAGTTTCAGCTTCCCTGCTGATTCCCAGAAGGAAAGAAAAGCTGTTACCTAAGGATGTTAGGATGAGACAGTCTATTCATGAGCTGTACTTCTTTTAGCATGTTTGCCCGGTTACTGCTCAACGTGTTCATCTTAAGGGCCATCACCTGACCAGAAGCTCGGTGACGCACCTAGGAAATAAAACAAGAAAAGAGGGTCAAGGGCAGCAGCTATATCTGAGGTCAGAGTCTCCACTTGAGGAACGTGCCAAGCTGTTTTAGTGCCATTTCAGATCAAATAGACATGTAATAGCAGTACAGTCTTACTTCCATTCATGAAGATGAATTTATTCCATCCAAGACTAAAATTATTTCACATTAAGCTGGCCAGAAAAATATTGCTATTGGTATCTCAAGCAATCATGCCTTTTTTTTAATACCTTAAAAAAAAAAAAAAAAAGATTTTAGGCTGGTTCCTTGTGGCTGGCATTGGTGAGTCTCAGGACACCAACAGAAAACAGTCCCTTCTGTGGAATTTTAAGCGTACACACACCAAAAAAAGAGATATAGACATAGCTTTATATAATACTGAATGAACTATAAAATTATCTTTGTAAGAGGGACCAGCAGTTAGCATAATGGCCATGTCGCTGGATTCCCACATAGTCGACCGCGGTTCACGTCCCGGACCCGGTGGCTTAAAACTCACACCAGGCGCGTGTGCGTGCGTGCCCAAGATCCCGAGAGGAGAATGGAGGAGAAGGGATTGCGGCGTGGCCATCCCCCCAGGGGGTGATTTCTCACTTTCTGTCTCTCTGTCTCTGTCTGTCTGGCGAGCGCATGCGCCCTATAGCAAAAACCTCTCAAAAAAAAAATTATCTTTGTAAGACACTAAACCCACATAATCAACATCTCCACCTAGCACCATAAAAATAAACCTACGAGGAAAAAAATATATTGTGTGCTAAATACAGAAAGGACGCTGTGTAGGCTGACCTCAAGGCATAGTGATTAAGGTGAGCTGGCTCCTACATGGAAGACCATGTCCTGGCCGCTTGGAAAACACACTGGATGCATGTGCATGTGTGCCCCAAATCCTAACAGGATATAGAAATGGAGGAAAAGGACAGCATTGTGTGACTGCCTCATCGGGAGTGCTTTCTCTCTTTCTCTCTCTCTCTCTCTCTCTCTGTCTCTCTCTCTCTCCCTCTCTCTGACAAACACAAACACCCCGGCAATTAAGAAAGAATGAAGCTGGTTAACTTTTTTTGTAATTTGCCAAAGAGCACATGCACTCACTGGAGAGAGACAGAGAGAGAAAGTACCCTCCTTGAAGGACAGTCATTCTGCAATCCCTTCTCTTCCATTTCTCCCTTTTCAGGATCTTGGGCACACACACATGCCAGCATGTTTTTCAAGCCACCAGATGAAAACTACAGCTGCAAGACAAGCAGATAGTGTAATGGTTATATCACTGGACTCCCACATGGCTGACTGCGATTCGAGTCCACAAACCTGGAGACCTGAAATTCACACAGGGCATGTGTGCATGTGTACCCAAAAATCCCAAGAGGAGAGTGGAGGAGAAGGTACTGTAGTGTGGCCATCCCCCTGGGAGGTGATTTCTTGCTTTCTGTCTCTGTCTTTCTGGCGAACACACATGCCCTACAGCAAAAATCTCTCTCTTTAAAAAAAAAAAACTACAACTGTACAGTTGGCCATGTAGAATCAAGCCACCATAACCGTCATGCCACCAGCTGGCCCACCAATGAACTTTTTAGAGCTATGTAAAACCCATCTCAAAGCACCTTATAATCATTTAAGTACGTACACTGAAGTTACATACAACAAACATGGGCCACACCACTCACATCATTATCAAATATGCACAGAGAAAAGTCTTCAAAAAGTATTCACATTCTATATAAGTTGACCTATTTTATACATGTAAATGTTACTTTACCATTTCAATGCATACTCTGTGGGTTTCAGAAGCCATAATACTTTGCTTGCAAGAAAATTAACTATATTTTTTAGGACCAGCAGATGGCATAATGGTTAAGTCACTGGACTCTCATGTAGTAAACCATGGTTCGAGTCCCGGACCCAGTGGCTTAAAATTCATGCTGGACACATGTTCATGTGTCCAAAATCCTGAGAGGAGAAGGGACTGCAGCATAGCTAGCCCCCCTGGGAGGTAATTTCTCACTTTCTATCTCTCTGTCTCTGTCTCTCCAGCAAGCACATGTGCTCTATAGCAAAAATCTCTCTCTAAAAAAAAAAAGAAGAAAATTAACTATATTTTCACTCTTTAAATGTGGTCTCATTGGTAGCAAATGAGACAACTAGAGAAAATATTTTGTATTACCCAAAAGGAACTAAATTATTTCACTGAAATGTGTTTCCTGCTGAGAAATGCAACAGTAAAACAAAAAAAAAAAAAAAAAAAAAAACAAAAAAAAAACACAAAGTTCCAAAGACCTCATAACTTTCTGGTTAAAAAAAAAATGCATTTAGGACCAGTCCATGGCCTGGTTGTTACATGATCTGGATCTCACACGGTCAACAATATGGTTTGAGTACTGGACCTAGCAGTTGAGAAATATGCCAGGCACGTACTGCATGCAAGCCCAAAATCCCCAAAAGAGGGAGACATGAAACAGAGTTTGTGGCATGACCATTTCCCATGGGGGTGCTTTCTTGCTCTTTCCCTCTAGTAAGTGCACATACCCTTTAGCAATTTTTTTTTTTTTAAATGTATTTCAGATCCTTCACAACGGGGACTTTCTATACAAAAATGGTACCATCCTATGAACTTCAAGAGTATTGTTTCAGGATATTATACCTGACCAAATAGAATTCCAATAGAAAACATGGAAACTTACTTAACTTTTTTTTTTTTTTTGCTATAGGGCGCATGCACTCGCCAGACAGGCAGAGAGAGACAGAGATAGAAAGCGAGAAATCACCCCCGAGGGGGGATGGCCACGCCGCAATCCCTACTCCTCCATTCTCCTCTCAGGATCTTGGGCACGCACGCACACGCGCCCGGTGTGAGTTTAAGCCACTGGGTCGGGGACTCGAACCGCGGTCGACTATGTGGGAGTCCAGCGACATAGCCATTACGCTAACTGCTGGTCCCGGAAACTTACTTAACTCTTCAACCCCTCAAAATGGCTTTAAAGGACAATAGCCCCAGGAGTTTAACATATCTATTAATATAGGACAGACATCACAGCTTGTCTTAGAATTCAAAGAAGCAATGCTTCAGACTAGCCAGACAGAAGGAACCCTGATCGGAAAAACTGAGGCAGAATACTGGCCGCTTCTCCCCTCTTCTAGATCACTTAGTGAGATTTGGAAGCCAACTCTCTTAGTGTTTCAATGATTCTGTTGTCATGTACCTCGTGATTGACAAAAGAGAAGTGGCTTTCTTTTTCAGATCCTGCATGGATAAGTTAAAAGAAACATTTATATACAAAGAACTCACTGACAGTGTTTTTCCTATTCTTATTTACAGAAGACATCTGTGTTTTTACAAGCGCTCTCCACTTTAAAGTCACTGTTCTTTTTTTTCCATCATTGGAAAACTTTCACTCTGAGTTTTTAACAAAATGCCTGCTTTTAAGAAAGTCCGATATTTAAACAATGTGTGAAATTCAGGAATCAACAATCTGGTTTTCAAACTAATCAGGGGAAAAAAAAAAAAAAAAAAAAACCCTTCTTACATAAGCAGGCAAGATGCTGAGGCATGTTCGTAAATCATTGTATTTTGTCTTTCATCTGAATAAAATATTAACAATTTTTCTCTTTTCCTCTATCTCTCTACCCCTCAAAATTCTACTTACCTTTCAAGCCCCTACTCAAATATCCCCTCCCCTCCCTGATACTCTCTAGGAACTATCTGTAGATTCTTTATAACTCCTCAGAACTACATCATAACACCAGTATGATACTTGTCATACACCTGCATACATAAATATCTTCTCACTAGGTTATAAGATGCCTTGAGACCAGGATCTGTACTGTACTCCTCTTTGTCTTGTAATGCCTAGAAGGTCTAGCACATAATAAGGGCACATGAAAACAATGGCAACAACAGTTAAATGACAACTTCTTTTTTTTTTTTCCGGAGAGGTTTTTGCTATAGGGCGCGTGCGCTCGCCAGAAAGACAGAGAGAGACAGAGAGACAGAAAGCGGGAAATCACCCCCCAGGGTGGATGGCCACGCTGCAATCCCTTCTCCTCCATTCTCCTCTCGGGATCTTGGGCACGCACGTACAAGCGCCCGGCGTGAGTTTAAGCCACCGGGTCTGGAACTCAACCGTGGTGGACTACATGGGAGTCCAGAGACATAGCCATTACACCAACTGCTGGTCCCTTAAATAATAACTTCTAATACACTTTCTGTTGGACAGTGAATCACTTATCTAATCAGATGGTTCCTTACTTTTTCTTTACTTTTGCTAGAAGATGTGTGTATTTGCCAGAGAAAGACAAAGAGGGAGAGGAGAAAGCACCCCACTTATGGAACTGTCATGTGGCAATTTCTTTGCCTTCATCTCTTCCTTCCTTTTGGAATTTTGGGCACCCACACACATGTGCCCAGCATGTTTCTCAAGATTCTGGGTCTGGGACTCAAACTGCACATTCAGCCATGTGGGATCCAGTTGCTTTAACCACCAGCCCACAAAGCCAGTCTCAGATGTTTTCTTAGGACAGAGGTTTTCTTAGGACAGAGAGTACCTTTCTCTGTCTCTTTATTTTAATTCATTATAAAGCATGTGCACACACAGAATAAGAGATGAGTATCCTCCATGTGCTACAGTCACATTCATCCAGTCCTCCAGCCTGTGGGATCCTGAGCATTTGTGTACATGCCCAACATGTTTCAGACTGACTGGGCCAGGGATTTGAACTATGGCCACTGTGTGAGATCCAGCTTCTCTGGAACAGCATATTACTGCTAATCCATGGACCCAGCCCCTTCTTTTTCTTTCCCTTTCCCTTTCCCTTTCCCTTTTCTTTTTCTTTCCCTTTCTCTTTCTCTTTTTCTTTTAGGAGAGGTTGGAAAGAATGTAAACAGAAAATTTGTATAAAATTTGGTCACACTTTTTTGGAGTTCATCATTTAGAAAAGGACAAATAGCTGTATAACGAGGCAGATTAAAAAGAGAATGAAATATCAAACACAGCACAAGAGGTAATGAAATAAACAGAAAAATCACATGGGACTTCAGTTAAAACTTCAAAGAATGAATAGAGTTATTGATAGAGGTTCTTTTTAAAGAATGATTTATTTTAACTTTATTATTATTATTATTATTATTATTATTATTATTTTAATTTGCTACAGGGTACATGTACTCACCAGAGAGAGACAGAGAAAGAGAAAGGGAAAGAAATTGAGAAAGCAAGCCACCTGGTCCAGGACTCAAATTGCTGTCAGCCATCTGTGAGTCCAGCACCTTCACCCCCATGCCACCTGCTGGCCCCAATATTTATTTATTTTTTTAATTACAGAACAGACCATCGATGATAAAGGAAGAAAAAAACTACCATTATGGGACCAGCAGTTAGCGTAATGTCTATGTCGCTGGACTCCCATGTAGTCGACCGCGGTTCGCGTCCCAGACCCGGTGACTTAAAACTCACACTGGGTGCGTGTGCGTGTGCATGCATGCCCAAGATCCTAAGAGGAGAACGGAGGAGAAGGGACTGCAGCGTGGCCATCGCCCCTGGGGGGTGATTTCTCGCTTTCTGTCTCTCTGTCTGTCTTTCTGGTAAGTGCATGCACCCTATAGCAAAAACCTCTCAAAAAAAAAAAAACAAAAAAAAAAAACACACTACCGTCAAACAAAAGAATACAGAAAATCTACCTAAATGCAAGAGAATCTTCATTCCAAGTTATCAGATAAAACAACCAAAGACAAAACTACAAAAATTAATTATCTCTCCCGTACTTAGATGTCCAGAGTAAAGAGAGAGTCTTCTTCTGCATAAATTTTTCCTCTATCCAGACACTTGTTATACTGCATATGCTCATAAAAATTTGGCATATCAGATGACTTTGGGATGACATAGAAAATGCATATTGCAATTGTGAATGAAAATAGCAATATTCAAATTTGTATATGCCCCCAAGATTACTTATTTATTACAAAGAAAAAAAAAAAGTACCTTTATGGTGCCAGCAGGTGGTGAGGTGGTGTAGTTGTTAAGGAGGCTGGATCCCACATGGTCAATTGAGCAGTTCAAGTCCCAGACCTGGCAGACTGAGAATCAAGCCAGGTGTATGTGCATGTGTGCCCAAAATCCTGAGAAGAGATTGGAGGAAAAGGGATTGTGGCATAGCCAACACCCCCAGGGGGTTATTTCTCACTTTCTCTCTCTTTCTCACTATCTCCCTGATGAGCTCACATGCCCTTTAGCAGAAAACAAAAAACAAGGGACCAGCAGTTACTGTAATGGCTATGTCGCTGAACTCCCATGTAGTCGACCGCGGTTCGTGTCCCATACCCGGTGGCTTAAAACTCACACCGGGCGCATGTGCATGTGTGCCCAAGATCCCAAGAGGAGAATGGAGGAGAAGGGATTGTGGCATGGCCATCCCTCCTGAGGGATGATTTCTTGCTTTCCGTCTCTCTGTCTCTGTCTGTCTGGCGAGTGTACACGCCCTATAGCAAAAACCTCTCCAAAAAAACAAAAAGAAAACAAAAAACAAAATGTTTATAATGGAGCGATCTAATGTTTAGCACTTTAACCAAGGGTCATATTTAACATTACCAAAAGTAAGAAGGAATATTATCAGCTTCTCAATGTGATATTTGTTAACTGTTTAGCTCAACTCTAATCATAACAAAACTATTAGACATATCTAGAATACCTAAAAGACATCTTATTGTACTTTTTAAACACACGTATATCATAGAAAACAGACAAAATATGGAATAATTTTCTAGATTAAGTGATTAACAGATATAACCACCAAAATAAACTGTATGAAACTTTGGGTTCTGGATTTAAAAATAGGGAACCAGCAGTTAGCATAATGGCTATGTCGCTGGACTCCCACATAGTCGACCGTGGTTCGAGTCTTGGACCCGGTGGCTTACAACTCACGCCGGGCACGTGTGCATGCGTGCCCAAGATCCCGAGAGGAGAATGAAGGAGAAGGGATTGCGGCGTGACCATCCCCCCTGGGGGGTGATTTCTCGCTTTCTGTCTCTATGTCTCTCTCTGTCTGTCTGGCGAGCGCACGCACCCTATAGCGAAAAACCTCTCAGAAAAATAAATAAATAAATAAATAAATAAAAATAAAAATAAAAATAAAAATTATAAAGAGTATTTTGGAGGGACCACAGGTGGCATGGTGGTTAAGGTGCTGGACACTCCCACGTGGCCAACTATGGTTTGAGTCCTGGACCTGGTGGCTTGCTTTCTCACTTCCTTTCTCTCTCTCTCTCCAAGTGAAAATGAATGAATGAATAAATAAAATTAAATAAATAATTCTTTTTTAAAAAAAGAGTATTTTGGAAATGAAAGGAAAAAATTTTTGATATGGAGTGACATGAGATCATTTTATTGAATGACTATTAGCTATCTAAAGTATAATAAAAACACTATGACTTTGTAGGAGAATGTATTCCCAGAAGATATACACAAAAGTATCTAAGATTAAAGTGTTACAGTCTCTACAATTTGCCTTTGAATGGTTTATTTTTTCAAATACAGATAGAGCAATATAGAAAAATATTAACAATTTTTTGGGACCAGCAGTTGTCGTAATGGCTATGTCACTGGACTCCCATGTAGTTGACCACAATTTGCTTAAACTCACACCGGGCGTGTGTGTGCGGGTGTGTGTGTCCGTGCCCAAGAGCCTAAGGGAAGAATGGAGGAGAAGGGATTGCGGCGTGGCCATTCCCCCTGAGGGGGTGATTTTTCACTTTCTGTCTCTCTGTCTCTCTCTGTCTTTCTGGCAAGCACACGCATCCTATAGCAAAAACCTCTCAAAAAAACAAACAAACAAACAAACAAACAAACACTCATGCTGGGTACATGTCCACGCATGCTCAAAATTCCCACAGGAGAATAGAGGAGAAAGGACTGAGGCGTAGCCATCCCCCAGGGTGGTGATTTCTTGCTTTCTGTCTCTCTGTCTCCTGAGCACACATACCCTATAGCAAAAATCTCTCTCTCAAAAAAAAAAAAAATTGTTAGAAGTAATAAGTAAAAAAATGTCTTTAGACCAGCCCATGGTCTGGTAATTAAGGGAGCTTGGCCATGTGGCCAACTGTGTGGTTCAAATCCTGACCCCAGCCTGAAAAACATGCAGGGTACAAGTACATGTCATGTACCTGCTATCAAATTCTTTTTTAAGTGAAAATAAATTTACCAAATGTTAAGTTTCTGTGTTTCATGATAGAAATATCAATCTTTTTTCTTCCTTTATTTTTCCTACTTTCCAATTCTTTCACAACATACTCATCTTACTTTTCTAATATGATAGTATTTCAATATTAATTTATTTTTTAACTAAAATTAAAATTTGGCATATCACAAGTCTTCTGAGAGCAGAAGATATTTGAGTATAGCCTTGAAAGATTACATAGAATTTTGAGGGTGAGGAGGCTAGAGGAAAGGAGAGAAATAATTTATTTTTTAAGAGAGAGATTTTTTGCTATAGGGTGTGTGCACTCACTGGAAAGACAGAGAGAGACAGAGAGACAGAAAATGAGAAATCACCCTCCAGGGGGGATGGCTATGCCACAATCCCTTCTCCTCCATTCTCCTCTCAAGATTTTGGGCACGCACGCACATGTGCCTGGCATGAGTTTTAAGCCACTGGGTCTGGGACTCAAACCACAGTCGACTATGTAGGAGTCCAGCAACGTAACCATTATGCCATCTGTGAGTCTTGAGAAATAATATTTTACACAACTGGAAATACATATATTTTCTTTGTAACACATTAAAACAATTTAAGTAAGGTTGAAGTCCCTTTTGATGACCAGATTCTTTAGTCCCAACCTCTGTGCCCATTGCCAGAGTAATTATTATCCCAAGCATGATAAGTATCCTAGGCCTTTTGAAAAAATGCATGAACACAGAAAAAAAATCAATGATATGCATATGGAGTCAAGGATATTTATTATATTACATTATGATTTTAAAAATGTAAACATCAAACAGTATCATTTTTGTGGGGTTTTTTTTTGTTTATTTGTTTTGGATTTTTGCCATAGGGCATGTGCAATTGCGAGAAGGGACAGAGAGAGACAGAGCAAGGGAAAATCACACCACAGAAGGGATGGCCACACCACAATCCCATCTCCTCCACTCTGCTCTCAGGATTTGGGGCATGCATGTGCCTGTACCCGATGTGATTTTCAAAACACCAGATCCACAGCTCCAACTGCAGTCAGCCATGTGGGAGTTCAGTGCCTTAACCACCACACCACCTGTTAGCCTCTATTTATGCTTTTTTTTTTTTAATTATTTAAAATTTTTTTTTATTTATGCTTTTTTAAACTCAAAGATATCTTTGTGATCTTTCCAAAGTAGTATATATACCTCAACAGAAAGCAGGTTGATGATTGCTTAGAGCCAGAAGAAAGAAGTAATTATAGGAAGAATGGGGACTGAGACTATGAGATCAACCAATTAGACTGTGGTGATAGTTACACAACCCCATAAATATATAAAACACTGAATTTCACACTTAAAATGGGTAAATAGCATAATATGTGAAGTATCTTCATAAAGCTGTTTTTAAAAAAAGAAATCCATACCAGTCAAGATGACAAAATCCCATCCAGATCAAAATGAGTGGGAAAGTTTTAACATAATTCTATTAAGTAACGTTTTACCCAATACTGCAACATGTGATAAAGAATTAGAAACCTAACAGTTTCCCCTAAAGATACTGATAGAGCATGGCATCCAACCTTAAAACAAAAGTTCTGTAGAACAGAGGGTTCTATTCAACATGCTCAGAAGTCCAAGTGTCCTGCAAGTTCCAAGGAAGTTTCAGCAGTATACCAAAATAACCCCCCACACACACACACACACACAAATACCATTAAATAACAATACTAGGTCTCTAGGAAAGTCTGCATGAAAAAGAGTTTCTCTAGAGCATAATAGTGTCCTGATGAGTATACCCTATCCCACAGTCCCTCGGGACAAAATCTAAACCAAAAGGAAGATAGACAGAAGAGGCCAACCAGAAGAAAGACAACGATAAAGGATGATCAGAAGAATCATGAGTCACTACTTGAAGTTACTGATGATAGTCACCAAGAAAACATACAGTAGCATTAGATAGGCAACAATCAGAAACAGAGTGTCTCCTCTTCATCAAATACTCAGATCAGATCCAAAGTCTGAAAGAGAGTTGAAGATAACTTCAAGCTCTGAATCAGCAAACAACCACAAAACATAAACTAAAGATCAGTCAAGTGTACCAGGTTTGAAGTGATCGATGATCTTTAATTAGTTGTTTTTTCTGTTACATTCGAATAGCAGCAAATATTATAATCTTCCATACACAAGGTACTATGCTAGATGCTGAGGAAACCACAGATCAATACGAGACATCAGCTTATCTGATCTTCCAGAAACCCATGACCCCAAAATTGTAAAGTTATCTTATTGTGAGGCCAGCAGGTGGCATGATGGTTGGGCTGCTGGCTCCAAATAAATAATTCTTAAAAAAAAAAAAAAAAGTTATTTTATTGCTCACCAGCTTAAAATTCCTCAATGGCTCACTACTACTACCTTTGGAATAAAGTCCAAACTCCTTAGCAAACTAAATCCATTAACAGCTCCTTGTTTATCTTTACCATCCCTCCCTTTACCTATTTTTTTTTTAAAAGAATTAGTTTATTGAACTTTATTTATTTTATATATTTTAATTTGACCAGAGAGGAACAGAGTGAGAGAGAGAGAGGGAAAGTGAGAAAGCAAGTCACCAGGTCTGGGACTCAAACTGCGATTGGCCATGTGGGAGTCCAGCGCCCTTAAACCACCACACCACCTGCCAGCCCCTCCCTTTACCTTTAACTATGACCTATCTGCAGTTCTTCCTGAGTGCATGATGTTCTCTCAATACTTCCTCACCTTGACATGCGTTTTGATGCAATCCTCACTTTGATGCAATCCTCAATCCCCAAATTCCAACTCCATCTCCCTACCAAGTTCCTCTCAATTATTCAAGATATAAGAAACATCACTTTGCCCAGGGAAGTCCCATTTTACCTCATGAAAAGTTGGATGACTCTACCATGTGTTTTCTTAGTACAGTGGTCCCTGCTTATTGATGGGGGAGATGTTCCAAGCACCCCAGTGGACAGTCTCAACTGTGGCTAGTACTGAATCCCTATATTTACTATGTTTCTTCATATATATACACACACTTATGGTAAAGTTTCATTTATAAACTCAGCACAGTAAGAGATTAACAATAACAAGCGGGCTTTTTTGCCTTTTTTTTTTTTTTTTTGAGAGGTTTATGCTATAGGGCGCGTGTGCTCGCCAGACAGAGAGAGCCGTAGAGACAGAAAGTGAGAAATCACCCCCCGGGGGGATGGTCACGCCGCAATCCCTTCTCCTCCATTCTCCTCTCGGGATCTTGGGCACACAGGCACACACGCTCGGCGTGAGTTTTAAGCCACCGGGTCCAGGACGCGAACCATAGTCGACTACGTGGGAGTCCAGCGACATAGCCATTACGCTAACTGCTGGTTCCCAACAATAACAAGGGGGCTTTAAAAAGTTATCTCACTGCTCATCAGCTTGAAATTCCACAATGGCAATGAAATATGAGTTTTATTTTGGTACCCAAATTTTTTAATCAATGCATAGGTTTTCTATTCTTTTTACATAATTATTTTATTTTATTTATTCATTCATTTATTTTTTTAATTTGACCAGAGGGAGATAGACAGAGAGAGAGAAAGTGAGAAAGCAAGCCACCAGGTCCAGGACTTGATCCGTGGTCAGCCATGTGGGAGTGTTCAGCACCTTAACCACCACGCCACCTGCTGGGCCCCAAGGCATAGGTTTTCATACTGTGCATTTTCATTGAACTTTTTGAAGACCCCCTTCATAGAACAATAATAACAACAAAGTATATTAAAGGTTATTTGAATTGATCTCTCTTTTTCTCTCTCTCAAAATATCTTCTTGTACTGCACTCACCTATTTTCGGATTGCTGTGGACTGTGGGTAACTGAAAGCACGGAAAGCAAAACCACAAATGGGGGTGGTGGTTACTGCACTCTGTCCTTATTTCTATCACAGTACTTACATGTTGTATGCTGTTAGTGTACTTGTCTCTACATCTCCAACATGCCCAGGTACAACGACTAACTTACTCATTTCTTTATCCCCAGAACAGCAATTCAGTATGCCACCTTCACACACACATCTTCTAACATGTAAGACATATTTATTTTTATATAGACAAATTTGATTTGTATTAAAATATTAAAAGCTATGCAAGAAAGAAAGAACAGGAATAACTATATATGTAACTATCAACAGACATCAGTATATCACTCACTATAAATTCTGGAATAGAGAAAAGAGATTGTAGGGGGACCAGCAGGTGGCGTGGTGATTAAGGTTTAAGATTTACAGTACTCCAGATGTCTACACTGATAAAACACTTGACAAAACCAAAAAAAGAAAAAAAAAAAAAAAAAAAAAGATTTTGGGCATGCACGCACATGTGCCTGGAGTGATATTCAAGGTCCAGGACTTGAACTGTGTCAGCGATCTCAGAATCCAGTGCCACCTCCTGGCCCCAAGCTTGCTTTTTTTTTTTTTTTTTCTTAACAAATATGAGTAGTAGTGGGGCCAGTAGGTAGCAATGTGGTTGGGGTGGTGGACTCCCATATGGTCAACCACAGTTTGAGTCTCAGACTCAGCAGTTTGAGTCTTGGACTCAGCAGCTTGAGGCTCACACCAGGCATATGTGCGTGTGTGCCCAAGGCCTTGAGAGGAGGAGGGAGGAGATGGGATTGTAGCATAGCTATTCCTGCTGGGGGCTGTTTTCTCACTTTCTGTCTCCCCCTTAACCTAAATGGGCCAGGCATAGTGGTGCATGCCTGTAGGTCTCACTGACTACAGTGATAAAACATGAAGTTCTATGTGACAATTCCCTGTGGAAAGGTTCCTAGTTCAAGTACAGAGACCTGCCTGCGTATGTTGGGCACACATCTGATCTAGAGCTGGCTGAAGGCTGGGGATAGATAATGGCATCAACACCATATTGAGGGTGGTATCTCTCTCTCTCTTTCTGGCTCTCCCAGTCATTAAAATCAATAAATAAACTTACTTATAAATAAACAAGTAAATGAATAAATGGGAGCCAGGCATGGTGATATGCCTTCCTCAGCCACCTGAGAGGCTGAGGTAGGAGAATAGCTACCTGGTGAGACACTCTTTAAAAAATAAACAAATAAATGGGTTGAAAATTTAATGAACAGGGGCCAGCAGGTGATATGGTGGTTAAGGTGCTAGATCCCAGATGGCCAAATCCACAGGTTCAAGTCCCAGACCCAGTGGTGCAGGCCCAAAATCCCAAAAGGAGACTAGAAGAGGAGGGACTGCAGTGATTGCAGTGTGGCCATCCTCCCTAGGGGGGGGTGATTCTCTCTCTCTCTCTCTGTCTCTCTCTCTCTCTCGGAAGCACACACGATAGTAAAAAAAAAAGAAAAAGAAAAAGGATGGGACCACCAGATGGCATAACGGTTATGTTGCTGGACTCCCACATGGCTGACTGTGGTTCAAGTCCTGAACCTGGAGGCTTGAAACTCATGCCAAGCAAGTGTGTATTATGTGTCAAAATCCTTAGAAGAGAATAGAAGAAAGGGGTTTGTGGTTTGGCCACGATTTCTCACTTTCTGTCTTTCTGTCTCTGTCTCTCTAGCAAGTACACACGCCCTATAGCAAAACTCTCTCTTAAAAAGAAAAAAAAAAATTTAAATAGAGATTCTAGGAAAACAACCGAGCAAACCTAGAAAGAATATACTAATAAAAATAAAAGCAAAATAATGAAACAGCAAACAGACAAAGAAAAAAAAAAACAGAAAATGTCAACAAACAAAAAACTGATTTGGGGAAGAAAGAAAAAATAAAATAAAAAAGAGTATCTCCAGGGACTGATCATGAAAAAGTCTTTTTATCTCCTGGTCCCTAACTACCTTTTTAGACTCATCACAGGTCTGCCATTCCTTCACATGTACCCACCAGGCTTGAACCAAACCCAGTTTCTCACCATTCTTAGAATAGTCCATGCTCTTACTCCTCTGCGCCCCCGCACCTGCTGTCTGCCTGCTCAGTATGCCCTTTCTCTGTTTGTCCCATCATCCTTATCCTTCAGGAACACTCAAGGGTGATCTTCTCAGAGAAGCTTTCACTGACCCTTCTAAACGAGCTGTTTTTTTGTTGTTATTGTTGTTTGGGTCTTTTTTTTTTCCCCCTTCCTTTTTTGTTCAGGGCATGTGAACTCACCAGAGAGAGCGATAGAAAGAGACACAGAGAGAGGGAAAAGTGAGAAAGCTCTCCCCTTGGGGGATGGCCATGCTATAATCCCGTCTCCATTTTTCTCTCATGACTCTGGGCATGCGTGTGCACCTGATGTGTTTTTCAAGCCATAGCCATGTGGGATCCAGATGCCTTAAACACCACACCACCAGCTGGCCCCAAAATAAGGTCTGTAATGATGTCTGGCACTACATTCCCTAGCATCCTAAGCTTACTTCCACACACTTAGCACCTATGCACTGAGTAATTTGCAGGCTCTTGCTTAATGCTCTATTTTAGCAGATATTGCACCTTCCACCCTAGGCAAAGAGCTCTTTTGGGGAAGGATTTTATTTATTTCTCTATCCCTCATACCTAGCTTGATATTCTATACCTAGTGAGCATTAACTAAATATCTAGTAAGTAAATAAATAATTAAGATAGCAAATAAGTACAATATTTATTACATGCTATAAGTACCAGCAGAGTACTATGAAATCACAAAGGGTAAGCAACCAACCTTCTCACTCCCCTCGCCGCAAAATCATACACTCTAGAGTCAACTTTTTGTAAACATATGTTACACAACCCAAAACATTGAACCTCCCCTGGAAAGCTGCCTCTCTGAAAGTCCTGTACCTTAAGGGGACTGCAAAACCAGGAAAATGCAACAGGGAAAACAATTGAAAATTTAGCAAGCAGTCTGAGAAGCAACAAGGATATATAACAAAGACCATTTCCAAGGTGTAGAGTCCTAAGAAACACATTGGACTGTTATCAGCCTCTTCCTCCAAGACTTTTCAGTGCTAAACTCCTTTAAAAACAGTGTTGGGAAGTGAGAAGGTAAACTCTTTTTCCTCTTTGGTAAATCCTCTGTAACATGGTTTCAGCACCTTGGAAGTTCTGTTTGGTAGATTTGGCAACTACCTGATCTTTAGGAACCTATCTCTGACAGCTGCTTGCTATCTCTTTTCCTGCTTCTCTGTACCCTCCTCCAACTGAAACAAAAGGTACTTTACAACATTCAATCCTTACTGCAAAGGATTATTTTTGCCTTATGGCAAAAAAACAAAGTGTTCAATTCCTATCTAATAGCGCTTTTATGTCACAGTAATTCTGTAGAATTAGGGATCTTCTCTACATTTGTTCTTCCTCAATCCTATTCTTAGTTTTAAAGATAACTTTTTAAAAAATGAGTTTATTTCTTTTTTAAGCAAGAGAGAAAGAGAGAGAGAGAGAGGTATTTTTCACAGGGTTTTGATACCATGATCCATTCCCAGCCTTCAGCCAGCCCCAGATTATGGATAGCTATGTCTCAGTGTCCTCAAGGAGGTCTCCAGATGTGAACCAGGATGCTTCCCACGTGAGACTGCCTTGCAGAGTGTCACATTTTACCAGTGTACTACTGTGTGGTCCCAGTTTTGGAGGAAACCTTAACTCTGACTGGAGCAGTTCATTCTGAAATGACTGATTTGATACAAACAGACACATACACACTAGTGTCACTCATAGATGTTTTAGGGGTGGGGGATGGTTCTAGTCACTCCTTGAATTTGCTATTTTATTCTCCAATTGGCCTTTGTATATACTGACATCTTGGTCAAAGCAAACACTAAAAATTGGTATGTCACAAATGCCTAACCTTTATCCTCAGAAAGAACATCTACTACCTCAGCAGTCCCCAGCCTTTTTGATACCAGGAACTGGTATGGTGGAAGACAACTTTTCCATGGATGGAGGCAGGAGGTGGTTTTGCAATGATTCAAGAGTATTACATTTATTGTGTACATTATTTCTATTATTATTACATTGTAATATATAATGAAGTAATTATACAAGTCACCATAATCCAGTATTTGCAGCACTCCCCCAACCCCCAGTGCTGGTATCATCACCTCAGCTCCACTTCAGACCATCAGGCATTAGATTCTCATACGGAACGCACAACCTAGATTCCCTTGCATGCACAGTTCATGACAGGGTTTGTGCTCCTATGAGAATCTAATGCCACTGCTGACCTAACAGGAGTCAGAGCTCAGGCAGTAATGTGAACAACAGGGAGCAGCTGTAAATACAGACTTTGTATTTTGTTCACTTGCTCACCTTCTGCTGTGCAGCATGGTTGGGGACTCCTATACTACCTCACATCACCCTCACTGTCTGGTTTCTAGCCATCTTACAAAAGGTGCTTTATACATCTCCAAGACTACAGAGCTTAACTCTTTTCTGACAAAGTGATTATTAAAACATACATTGCATCCTGTTAGAAGATTATCACAGGGCTGATGAAAACACTTTTTACAGTGAGGTCTCAGAAAGGCATACAGAGAACCACAAACACAACCATGAAATGAAACAGACAATTTAAGAAAAAACCTTGAGTATAGATTCAAGCTACAGCAATGACTGCATTTTTAAAAATTTATTCATTTATTTATTATTCTTCAATTTGACCAGAGAGAGACAGAGGAGGAGAGTGAGAAAGGTAGCTGCCAGGTCTGGGACTCAAACTGCAGTTAGCCCTGTGGGAGTCCAGCACCTTAAATATTATGTCAATGGTATTTATTTTATTTTATTTTTTTTTTATTTTTACATTTTTCCACAAACATTTACTTTACATAGCAAAAAATTTTAGCTCATACTCCATAATTCTTGACAGTTTACAAACAACTTTCAAGATCTCAAAATACTGAATTTTAAAGATAATGTTCAAAATTGTCAATGGTATTTAAATGATTGCATTAAAAAAAAAGATTGCATTTAAAAAAAACTGCAGCTTTGAGGCATTTTATTATAAAAAGTTGATACTCATATATGTAAAAAATATTAACTTAAAATCATACGTTTAATTCATTTCTTTGCTTGACCTTCTAATATATCTTTAGCTTCACTGATTTTGGCTGCTATAGGAGGAGATCCTCCTTTGTCTGGATGATTTAAAAGCATAATTCATCGATGAGTGTCTCTTATTTTTCCTTTATTAGCAGTAGGGCTTACACCTAATATTAATGCTGCTTCCTGTTTTGTCATTTTGGGTTCAAATCTACCACTGTAATAGCCACCACTGAAGGCAGATTTCAGACTTCGAAAAACTTGTTTTACTTGCGGCTTCATGTGCTTCATAGCTTGCACAACATAACGACCTGCAATTCCAGCTGCAGCAATGGTCAGTCCAACTGCTACCACTGTCCTGGCCACGGCTCCGGCTCGGCTTCCCTGCCTCCACCACGAGCGCGGTTCATCCCAGCCCAGAGGCCGCAGACACCAACTCACGCCTTTTTACCGGAAAACAACGCAACAGCCACCACCCCGGAGTCCCAACCCCAAGCCCCAATGATTGCATTAAAAAAAAAAAAAAGTTTGGAAGTTTAAAAAATTATAGTTTTTGGGGCTGGCAAGTGGCGTGGTGGTTAAAGGCGCTGGACACCCACATGGCTGACCATGGTTCAAGTCTCGGACCTGGTGGCTTGCTTTCTCACTTCCTCGCTCTCTATCTCTCTGTCTCTCTCTGATCAAACTGAAAAATAATAATGATATAATAATAAATAAAGTTAAATAAAATAATTCTTTAAAAAAAAAATTATAGTTTTTTTTTTTTTTTTTTTTTTTTTGTGTGTGTGTGTGTGTAGCTGGTACCTGAGGCCCTAGAAGTAGCACTATGAGACCCAGCATCTAAGTTCTCAGACAAAGGTATCAGAGAATATAAAATTTCTACCTCCTCAAGCACAAAAATAAAACATCACAGTACAAAATGGCATTCATTTACTAAAATGTTCTTTCCTACTCTTAACCACAATTGTTAATACTGCTACAGATTTAGAGTTTGCATGACAAACTTCATGTACACTAAACAATAAATGTACACCCACAAATGTGAATAAATCAATTTTTCAGTACCAAGCAGATGGTAGATATCTGCCTCTTTTTAGTTCATACGTTTATTGTTTCTCACAGGTTGGCATTTCCAAACATGGTGCTGCCAATTTAGGAAAATATACCAGGGGAACAAAGTGTGAATTTCAGCTTCTATCTTATATAACTACATACACACGCACACACGCACACACAGACACACACACACACACACATACACAATATATATACACTTGCCTCACAAACTGAGTCAGGAGAAAATTATAAAAAAGTCAAAATAGGGAACCAGCAGTTAGCGTAATGGCTATGTCGCTGGACTCCCACATAGTCAACCACGGTTCGCGTCCCAGACCCGGTGGCTTAAAACTCATGCCGGGCGCATGTGCATGCGTGCCCAAGATCCCGAGAGGAGAGTGGAGGAGAAGGGATTGCGGCGTGACCATCCCCCCTGGGGGGTGATTTCTCGCTTTCTGTCTCTATGTCTCTCTCTCTCTCTCTGTCTGGCGAGCGCATGCGCCCTATAGCAAAAGCTCTCAAAAAAAAAAAAAAAAAAAGTCAAAATAGGGGCCAGCAGGTGGCATGGTGGTTAAGTGCACTGGACTTCCACACAGTCAACCACAGTTTGAGTCCTAGACCTGGCAGCTTGCTTTCTCACTTTTCCTCTCTCTCTCTCACTCTGTCCCTCTCTGGTCAAATTAAAACAAAATAAATAAATAAATAAAGTTAAATAAAACAATTCTTTCTAAAAAGTCAAAATACATAAAGATTTTCATATTTTACAAATAATATAATGAATACATAAAAATTAATAAAAACAATCTATTTTTTTCTTATATACTAAGATCAAAATTACATACAATAGGGCCAGCCAGTGGAGTAGAGTTAAGGTAGCTGGATCCCACTGTTTGAATCCCAGATCCAGCAGCTTGACAAACATGCTAGGCACCTATGTGTGTACGCCCAAAATCTTCTAAAGGAGGGAGAAACAGAGGAGAAGGGATTATGGCATGACCATCTCCCATGTAGGGGGGGTGTTTTCTCACTTTCTCGCTCGCTCTCTCTCTCTCTCTCTCTCTCTCTCTTGTGCCCTCTGGCAAAATTAAGGGGAAAAAATAGATGCAATCTTCCATTCATCCAAATAGGTAGATATGAATTTGAATCCTAGCTGCACCACTGGTGGTATGTTTGACAAAATAAAAAATATATTCAACTTCAGTTTCCTCATTTATAAAATAGAAGTTTAACTACTTACAGGACTATTATATACGTTAAATAAAATAATGTATACATGTTTTTGTTTATTTTATACTAGAGGGAGCTGGATCCCGCATGGCTGACCACAGTTTGAGTCTCAGCCCTCTGGCTAGAAAAACACACCAGGAATGTGTGCAAGCATGCCCAAAATCCTGATAGGATAGAGAAGTGAAGGGAAAAGGAGCTGCAGTGTAACCACATTCCGTTGGGGGTGCTTTCTCTCTCTCCTACTGTCTCATTGTTTCTGGCAAGCACACAGGCCCTCTGGCAACTAAGCAAAAATGATACTCTTCCTCTTCTTTTTGGAGAAATTTTTGCTATAGGGCGCATGCACTCGCCAGAAAGACAGAGAGACAGAAAGCGAGAAATCACCCCCCAGGGGATGACCACACTGCAATCCTCCATTCTCCTCCTGGGATCCTGGGCACGCACATACACGTACCCGGCGTGAGCTTAAACCCCCAGGTCTGAGACTCGAATCACAGTCGACTTCATGGGAGTTCAGCAACATAGCCATTATGTCAACTGCTGGTCCCAACAAATTATTCTAACTCTCATTTGTGGGGCTACTGACCCACATGATATATAATGATTGTGACAATTTTGCTAGTCATGTTTTTCCAACCTTGATAAAATATAGTCTCATAGTCTTTGTTACTTATTTAGAGCCAGGCTTCAGAACTGAACAGGTAATATAAATAAGGCGTATATTAAAGGATAAACAAAGAATCCTAAATTCTGAAACTGACGGTTATTTATGTCTTCCATGAGAGAGGGAGACAGAGGGAAAGAGACGGGGGCACTTTGAACAGAGTCTTCCTGCAGCTATCCACCCCCTGCCTCGGCCAGCCTGGACCATGGGCACACGTGCACGTGTAACTAGCATGGACAGGGAAGCCTTGGGATAAGAACTTGGGCCTTTGCATATGGGTCCAGTTGTGTCCAGTTTTTTCTCTCTTACTTTGCTGTGCCATCATCTGACCTCAAAACTGAATTATTTTGAGGAAATGCAAACAAGCTACATAAATACACAATCCTCAGTGTAAAATCATCCACCAACCAATCTTTATTTTGCTACTGGGGCAACTAAAAGTCCTGCATAATTTGTATCTCCCACACCAGAAGTCAAGTATTTCCTCTTATTGCCACTGATACACTTGAAGTCAAATGTTTCCTTTTATTGCCACTGATACACTTTTCCTTTATCCTGACCTTTAAGGCATTATAATCATCTGTACTTTGTAATCAAAGATAAAAACTTACCATCACCTTGCTGTACACTATACCTACTAGATCAGAGGTTAGCAAACTTTTTTCTATAAACTGTTAGTAAGTATCTTAGGATTCCAGGGCTATTTGGTCTGTGTTGCAATTATTCAACTTTGCCACCATAGTACAAAAGCAACCATAGAAAACATGTTAACAAATGGGTATCTATGTGTTTCAAATAAAACTTTATTTACAAAAAAAAGTGGCAGACCAGATTTGGTCCAAGGGATGCAGATTGCCACAAAGTCTGTATCAGACTATTACACATAATGAAAAACAAATGGCCTTATTTCTTCCTTTCCTAATGATGTTCTCATTCATAAAATTAACTAATTAGCTAGCTTTCTCTTATTTTGTAGTAGGCACTCATAGTAGAATAATGCTATGCCTATTGCCTTGAATGAGAAGTAAGAGCCAAGAACAAGTAACAGGTTTAAGGTTCAAATTCATACTATACACACTGTACAGAAAGCATGAGCCAAGAAATTGAAATAAGGCTGTTAGGTCCAGATCCAGAACCTGTATAAACCCAGCAGAGCAAATGTGAGCTCACTGTATTAGAATATATCCACAATCTAGAATATAAGAACTCCCAGGTAAAACATCTATCCCTGGAAACAGCTTTTAATTAAAATTAAAAATCAAATGAGAGGGACCAGCAGTTGGTGCAATGATTACATTGCTGGACTCCTACATGCCCGACCAAGGTTCGAGTCCAGGCACGTGTGTGTGCATGTGTGCCCAAAATCCCCAGAGGAGAATGAAGGAGAAGGGATTGAGTGAGGCATGGCCATCCCCCCTCGGGGATGATTTCTTACTTCTTTCTGTCTGTCTCTCTCTGTGTCTCTGACAAGTGCACATACCCTATGGCAAAAATCTCTAAAAAAGAAAAAAAAAGATAGTATGCAACAAAATGAACTTTTTCTACATTACAAAAATTATTACAAGCTAGTTTACAAATAAAAACACTGAGAAGTTTGGAAAATATCTATAATCCATAACAAATGATTAATTTTTAAAAGTATAAGAGAGTCCTACAAGTCAGTAGGATCAGAGAATAATAATCATCTTGTAAAAAAATAAGTATGACATGCCATATAGAATTCTAGGCACTGGGAATACAATAGTACCCAAAGAGACCAAATCAAACAAACAAACAAACAAAATCTTTGTCCTCACAGAACGTACATTCTATTGAGGGATTTATCTTGGAATAGGTAAGTAAAGTAAATACACAGGGCCAGCAGGTGGCATGGTGGTAAAAGTCACTAGACTCCCACACGGCCGACCACCATTCAAGTCCCAGACCAGGTGGCTTGCTTTCTCTCTCTCTCTCTCTCTCTCTCTCTCTCTCTCTGTCCCTCTCTGGTCAAATTAAAATAAATAAATAAAGTTAAATAAAATAATTATTTAAAAAGAAGTAAATACACATAATCGATACTTTTTAAAAATCAAGGTGTAAGTCAGGTCTTTTACCTTTTTATCAGGAGTATATATTTATGGGGACCAGCAGTTAGCATAATGGCTATGTCGCTGGACTCCCATGTAGTTGACTACGGTTCACATTCCAGACCCGGTGGCTTAAAACTCACACCGGGCGCGTGTGCGTGTGTGCCCAAGATCCCAAGAGGAAACCGGATGAGAAGGGATTGCAGCGTGGCCATCCCCCCTAGGGGGTGATTTCTCGCTTTCTGTCTCTCTGTCTCTCTCTGTCTGTCTGGCAAGTGCACGTGCCCTATAGCAAAAACCTCTCAAAAAAAAAAAAAAAAAGTATATATTTATGCATAGAATATCTCTAGGATAAAAATCTGTTAATATTGGTTACCTCCATGAATAAAAACTGTGGGGCAGAAGATATTAGATGACTTTTTTTGGTTTTAGTTTTTGCTCTAGGACACATATGCTTGCCAGGAAGAGACGCGAGAAAGAGAGGGAAAGTGAGAAATCACCATCCAGGGGATGGCTAAGCCACAATCTCTTCTCCACTCTCCTTGGGATTTTGGGCATGCACACACATGCGCCCAGTGTGATTCTCAAGTTGCCAGGTTGGGACTCAAATCACAAACCTGGCCGTGTGGGATCCAGCACCCTACCTCCACACGACCAGCTAGACTGGCAGATGTTTTTTTCTTAGCCTTTATATCTTTTGAGTTTGTACCATGTGAATACGATTTAAAAATAAACTCTGAAATTGGGACCAGCAATTAGCGTAATGGCTATGTCGCTGGACTCCCATGTAGCCGACCACAGTTCAAGTCCCGGACCTGTTAGCTTAAACTCACGCCAGGCTCAGGTGAGTATGTGCTCAAGGTCCCGAGAGGAGAATGGAGGAGAAGGGATTGCAGCAAGGCCATCCCCTCTGGGGGGTGATTTTTCGCTTTCTGTCCGTCTCTTTCTGGCGAGTGCGCGTGCCCTATAACAAAAACCTCTCAAAAAATTTTTTTTTAATTTTTAAAAATTAAAAAAAATAAACTCTGAAATTAAACCAAACTAGATTCTCAGAGAAAAGCCAGAAAGAAAGAAAGAAAGAAAGAAAGAAAGAAAGAAAGAAAGAAAGAAAGAGAAAAGAAAGAAAGAAAGAAAGACTAACAAATAGCACAATGGTTACGTTGCTTGACTCCCGTGTAGTCAACCATGGCTCGAGTCCCAGACCCAGCGGCTTAAACTCACGCCGGGCGCGTGTGCGTGTGTGTCCAAGGTCCCAAGAGGAGAATGGAGGAGAAGGGATTGCAGCATGGCCATCCCCCCTGGGTAGTGATTGCTAAGTTTCTGTCTCTCTGTCTCTCTCTTTCTGGTGAGCGCATGTGCCCTATAGTAAAAACTCTCAAAAAACAAAACAAAACAGAAATAAACAAACAAAAACAAAAAACAACTGTCCACGTGCAGTAAACATAAAATATACTGTCAGAGATAAAATAAAAATAGAGATGAAGAAACACATACAGGTTGAGAATCCCTAATCCAAAAGTCTGAAGTACAAAATCTCCAAAACCCAAACCTTTCTGAGGGTCAACATGGCATCACAAGTGGAAAATCTCACACCTGGCCTCATGAAGGGTGACAGTCAAACACTGCAATATAAAATATCGCATAAAACTGCCTTTATGCTACACGTGTACAGAGTATATGAAACCTAAACAAATTATTTTTTCTTTAAAGAATTATGTTATTTAACTTTATTTATTTATTTATATTTGACCAGAGAGGGATAGATAGAGAGGGAAAGTGAGAAAGAAAGCCACCAAGGACTTGAACTACGGTTGGCGATGTGAGAGTCCAGCACCCTTAACCATCATCCACCTGCTGGCCCAGAAACCTAAGCAAATTTTGTGTTTAGATTCAGGTTCTATCCCCAGGATGTCTGATTTGTATAATTAATTCTAAAATCCAAAATCATCTGAAACATGAAGTATCATTTTGTTGTTATTGTTGTTGCTATTGTTTCCAAGTTTTTTGCCATAGGGCACATGCACTGGCTCCAGAGCGACAGAGGGAAAGAGAAATCACCCCCTGGAGTATGGCTATGTCAAAATCCCTTCTCTATTCTCCTTTTGGGATTTTAGGCACCCATGCACACACTCCTAGTGTGATTTTTAAGCCTCCAGGTTCAGGGTTCAAACCAGTTGGTCATGTGGGATCCATTGCCTTAACCACCATGCCACCTGTTGGCCCCATGAAGCCTGAAATACTTCTAATCCCATGTATTTCAGATAAGGGATATTTAAACTGCACCAGAAAAGTATTAAACAAAAACAACATATATCTGGAAGGATATAGGCAATATGTAGCAGATAAAAATAAGGGGGAAAAGCTAAAAGCACAAAATGAGACAAGAATGGACAACTCGGGAACCAGCAGTTAGCATAATGGCTATGTCGCTGGACTCCCACGTAGTCAACCGCGGTTCGCGTCCTGGACCCGGTGGCTTAGAACTCACGCCGGGCGCGTGTGCATGCGTGCCCAAGATCCCGAGAGGAGAATGGAGGAGAAGGGATTGCGGCGTGACCATCCCCCCTGGGGGGTGATTTCTCACTTTCTGTCTCTCTGTCTCTCTCTGTCTGTCTGGCGAGCGCACGCGCCCTATAGCGAAAACCTCTCCAAAAAGAAAAAAAAAAAAGAATGGACAACTCAAATAGACAAAGTACACAATCTACCTATAGTATATAATCTAATAAAAGTTATCAACCTCTATTTATATGTACTTCACAAGATTGCCTAGAAACAAACAAACAAACAAAAAAAAACATGGAAAGCAACACAATGGGAAATTCATAAACACACTGGAAAAAAAAATTTTAAGGTTTTTGCCATAGGACTCATGCATTCACTGGAAAGAGAGACAGAGAGAAAGGGAGAGGGAGAAATCATCCTTTCCCAACAGAGTATGGTCATGTCACACTCCTCTCTCCTCCATTTCTCCCTCTTTAAGAATTTTAGGCACGCATGCACCTGGTATGTTTTGCAAGCCAATGCGTCTGGGACTTGAACAATGTAGCCATCCACATGGGATACAGCTCCCTTAGCCACCAGGCCACTGGCTGGCTCTAAAACTTCATTTTATATAATTCTTAGATTAAACAGGAAATCAGGCCCAGTCATGGGCATAGGTAGCACCATTGCTTGAAAGACTAAAAGTCTGGGTTTGGTTCCAGGAGCTGACCTGGCCACACTAGGTGTAGTCATATGCACCTAGGATCCTTGTTTTTGGGAAGCTGGTGTAGGAGGAACATAATGTAACAAGACCCTATTGAAGGAATACATCTCTCTGTCTCCCTTTTTCTGTCTTCCTCACACGAAAAATAAATAAATAAATAATAAGGAAATTATAAAGCTTAAATGCATGCATTAGAAAATAAGAAATATTAGGAAAACCCAAGAATTTTCCAGAAGCTAAAGAAAAAAATAAAAGTAGGCCTAAGATTTCTCACTCTCCCTCTTTCCCTCTCTCTGTCTCTGTTGAGCCCATGTGCCCTATAGCAAAAACTAAAAAAAGAAAGAAAGTAGGCAAAAGAAAGGAATGAAGATAAAATTAGGAAACAACAAACCATAAAACACAAGCAAACAAGATAATCAGTAGAATCTAAAGGTAATTATTTGATTGCCAAGTTCTGCCCAGGGTGGAGCTATCAGCAGGTCTGACAAACACAGAGTCAAACTACGCCAGGGTAGGTACAGAGGCAGGACCAATGAGATGTCATAGCTAATCCCAGACCCAAGAATCCCTCATTTCTTTCTTTTTTTAAAGTCAGCAGGTCTAATTCTCCATCCCATCAGGATCCTGCTGTGCACCCCTCATGTTGTTCTGGGGCTGGAATTTAAACCCTTATTGGCCACGTGAGACCTGCTGCCTTTGCACAGCACTTAACCACTATGCTACAGGGGCAGCCCAGAATCCTTCATTTCTTAAGACCTCAGTTTATCAATAAACAACAATTGACATTTTTTTTTTCGCTGTCGACAGTTTATTCTATATACACACACAACTGTGTACACCGCAATTAAATATACACAAAATTGCAAAAGGTGGTCATTATTGGAGTATATGATACATATACACACACACACACACACACACACACGTGCATGCACACACATACACATATATATGTGGGAGGGGACAGAGGTAAATTCCAATATTATTTGAATTTTGATCAGCACATCTTTTTTCTAAAGAATTTTTTATTTTTTATTTGAGGCCAGCAGGTGGCATGGTGGTTGAGTTACTGGACATTCCCAAATGGCTAACCACAGTTGAAGTCCCGGACCTGGTGGGAGTCCAGTGACATAACCATTATGCCATCTGCTGAGGGGAGAGTTTAGAACAGTGTTCAAGATCCATAGCATCCTGTTAGGCAAAGCTTGTCTTAAAATGCAAATATTGGTCCAAACATTGTGGTACACATTGCTAAGACACTGTGCTCCACAGGCTGGGATCATATGGGAGGCCTGGGTTCAATTTCCAGTCCAACCTAAAGGCCAAGTGCAATGCACTGCATCTGTAATCCCAGCACCTAGTAAAGTACCATGAGCTCAAGGGTGGCCTGGGCCAAAAAAAGAGCCAGGAATGGGGGAGAGCACCTGTAGTCCCATTTGGGAAGCTGGGGCAGGACTACAACAGTGTGATCCTGTCTTTAAAACACACACACACACACACACACACACACACACTTCCGCAGTGAATCTAACTATCAGCAAGACAGTATGAGAAAAGCTAAGGCATTACTTACCTTGAATACTTCAGAGAAGAAGCCAGACCCTATTTTTTCACAGGTGAAGTCATCCAAACGTGTCAGTCTGGAAAAGGCACTTATAAGAGCTTGATATGAAGATGGCCACATTCTTCCCGCCTGGGTCACGTTCCCATCCCCTCCACCACCTCCTTCAAACTCTTCATGTCGCTCCACACGTGGAGGAAATCCTGCAATTGAATTCCGTTTGCTCCGATCCATAGTCTCAAAAAATCACGTTTTTCTTCTTTTAAGATGGGACTCCACACATAATAAGTTTTTGTTGAATTTTACTTCTCTTCTGGTTTGACACTAAACAAGAGATTTAAAAAAAATTCATTAAGATGATTAATGGATAAAAACATGCAATGAATTCTCATTGCAAAATATTTCCTTTACATGCTAGCTTCTGATTTTTCAGAATCAGAATTTTTCTGAAACTTTGTGCCTTTAACTACAAAAATCACTGATACCTTTTATTTTTTAATTATTTAACTTCGTTTGTTATTTATTTACTTATTTATTTTAATTTTACCAGCAAGAAAGTGAGAAAGCAAGCCACCAGGTCTGAGACTTGAACCATAGTCGGCCATGTGCAAGTCCAGCACTTTACCACCATGTCACCTGCCAGCCTCACCCCTGATATATTTAAAGCCTAAGATGTAGTCAGTCTTTAACATAAGTATAATATTATGAAGATCATCACTTATCATCAAAGTAACAAAATAACAATAATAATATTATATAATTCATTGAGCATCTGCTTTCTAGGAAACAGTACAAGAGCTGTACATATCATTTGATTTTCAAATAATCCACAATAGAAGGATTTAATTATATTCATTTCACAAAGAGATCAAGTAACCATGCAGTCACTAATGGCAGAGATAAAATTAAAACACTGACTCAAAGCCCATGCTCCTACCAATGCCTTTTATAGCCTCACACTGAAAAAATATTAAGTCAGGGCTGGCAGGTGGCATGGTGGTTAGAGGCACTGGATTCCCACATGGATGACAGCAGTTCAAGTCCTGGACCTGGGGGCTTGTTTTCTTGCTTTCCCTTTCTCTCCCTGTCCCTCTCTGGTCAAACAACAACGAACGGAATTAAATAAATATTTTTTAAAAAGAAAAAATATTAAGTCTAAACATATAAAACAAAGGTGACATGTAGACTTTAAAATTACATATCATAGGGTCAAGCCTATGGCCTAATGTTTAACAGAGCTGGATACAACAAGACTGACCATGTGGTTCAAATCCCAGACCTAGCAGCTGTGAAAATATGATGAGTATGTGTGTTGTGTGCCCCAAAGCCCAAAAACATGGAGATAGAGAAAGGATGTGGTGTGACCATGCCCCATTGGAGGTGGGGGCTTTCTTACTTTCCCTCTCTCTGTCTCACTAATGAGTGTATGCACCCTCTGGTCAAAAAAATAAATAAATATATATATATATATATATATATATATATATATATACACACACACATATATATACATATATATAATTTTAAAAGAAAACTATATCCAAGAGCAAATGTAAAAATTCACCATTGAGGGCCAGCAGGTGGTGTGGTGGTTGGGGTGCTTGACTCCCACATGGCCGACTGTGATTCGTGTCCCGGACCTGGTGGCTTGCTTTCTCACTTTCTCTCTCTCTCTCTCTCTCACTGTCTCTCTCAGTCAAACTATAAATAAATAAATAAATAAATAAATAAATAAATAAATAAAGTCAAATAAATTATTTTTAAAAAATTCACCATTGAATAAACAGCACATTCCAGAAATGAGTATAGAAAGCTCCAATCCATATGGTACATAACCAAGAATAAAACACAGGCCCACTTTTTCTTTTAGCCTGTCTCTCCCTAGTTCTGCTTTTTAATTGTAAGGATCTTATGTAAAACACAACACTGTGAGGGAGATGCTTTCATAAATGTGGTGAATACCTACCCAGACTACTTCCACACCTCCAGCAATGGAGAACAGTGGCAGGCCTGCCAGAGCCAACCTTATGACATGACCTTGGCTTCCTAGCCATAATTAGAAGTCAGCACTATCCAAGATGGACCAAACACAGTTCTTTTCCTGGCAATTTGGAATTGGTATTAAGCTAGTCTAGCCTGGGGTTGGCTGGTGGCATAGTGGTTAAAGATGCTGGACTCCCACATGGCCAGCCACGGTTTGAGGGTTTTTTATTTTTGTTGTTTTGTTTTTTGTGGTTTTTTTAATTTTTTTTTTAAACACCAGGAATTTTTCAAGCACTTTCTCATTTAACCTTTAAATCATAGCACCAAGGTAAGTGTGACCTCTATTTTACAGAATAAGAAAAGTAGACTCAAGAAGTTAAATAGCCTGCCTAAGGATACACAGCTGGTAGAACCAGAATTAAAACTAAGCTCTATCCAGCACCAAAGCTGAAACTCTTTTCATTTCATCATTACTTAGTTCAGTGTTTTTCTGCTAGGAGAATTGTGAGGAATAAGCTAGTTCTCTGGGAAGAAAAGAGGACAGAGACTTAAGTACAGAGGAAGATTAGGCTGATTATAATTTTCAGAGATTAAAAAAAAGAAGTAAAAAACAACTTTAGAAAAATAAAAGGCATTAAAACTGAACATATAAAACATTCTTGCCCGCTAAATTAACTGGACAATTTAATAGGTCTGCCATCTACAGACTTTTGTCATTTTTTGAGCTATACATATACATATATATATTAAAAATAAAAAATAAAAAAATAAACAGCAAGCACTCACCACAGTGAGAGAGAGAGAGAGAGAGAAGAGAGAGAGTGGCATCATGCTGCCATCCCTTTCCCCCACTTCACCATCCTATCAGGATTTGGGGCACTAGAACTCACAGCACGCCACTGATGCCAGGATTGGAACTGCAGCCATATGGGATCCAACTCCCAGTGCACAGTGCTTAATTACTGTACTCAGGGACCGTCTGGAGATACATGGGTCCCCTGAGGAGTGGCAGATCTAGTTCTGCATACTAAAGCATGGAAGACAGAATTGCTCTTTGTAGCTCAAAAGGTCTGGTTTTACACGCTCACCTAGGTAGGAGGAGGTAAGGAATTGCTAATTACAACTGAGCTCATTTGGGAGGAGTCCTGTTACAAGTTTTACAACAGCACAACAAACCGGACAATTTGGATATTTTTATTTTGAAAAAATAAATAACATTGTATCCTGGCTCACAGCATTTTTCAAGAGAGAAAAAGTATTTTTAACAAGTTAAAAGAAACTCTTGCACATTAAGTACAGAAGACCTGACTATCAATGATTCACTTCATTTTATTATCGTCTATAATAAGGGAATAAGAAGGCAGAGGAGGGGCTGGCAAGTGGCATGGTGGCTAAAGGCGCTGGACTCCCACATGGCCGACCACGGTTCAAGTCTCAGATCTGGTGGCTTGCTTTCTCACTTCCTCTCTATCTGTCTGTCTCTCTCTGATCAAACTGGAAAATAATAATGATAATAATAACAAATAAAGTTAAATAAAATAAAAAACAGATGGCAGAGGAAACAACTAAAGTTCATCGGTTGCTCAAGTAAGGATAACTCATTTTAAGCTTGTAAATACTTGACATTTTAAAAATGAAAACTGTTCATTCTTAATCTGCTTTACTGAAAACATTTCAGCTAGGGTTCCAGTGATTCTCAACTAGGGGCATGTGAAAATTTAGGTAGGGGATGGGGTGTCTTGTCAGGGACGAGCTATTTCACAGTGGTGGAGGCGTGGGGTGGGTACTACTGGCATTTTAGTGGGCAGGAGCCAGGGAAGCTAAATGTCTTACAATGCACAAAACAGTCCTGCACAACAAAGAATTGTCCTGCCCTAAAGGCCAAGAGTGCCCTGCTTGAGAAACACAGTGCTAGAAAAGCTTAATCACTTTTGTTCTTAGAATAGGAAATAGCCATCTTCTCAAAAATGCCAAAATTATGAAGTTTATAAGGGCACAAATATTTTTCTTTATTTTTCTCTTTTTGATTTGCTACAAGGTGTGCATGCTTACAGAAGTGAGACAGAGAGAAAGAGAGAAGAAATGAAAAAGCAGCCGCTGGGAGGATGATCACACTGCAATCCCTACTCCTCCATTCTCTTCTCGGGATTTTAGGTATATAAGTCCACGAACCCGGAGTGTTTTTCAAGTTGCCAGGTTTGAGACTCAAACCTCACAGCTGGTCATGTGGGATCCAGCTATCCCAACCGCAACACCACTGGCTAGCCCAACCCAAATAATTTCCTTAGTAACTGTTCTCAAATTCAATACTGAAATACTTAAAAGTTCAAAACATTTTCTTAAGAATTATTTATTTTTGGGGAACCAGCAGTTAGCATAATGGCTATGTCACTGGACTCCCACATAGTCGACTGCGGTTCGTGTCCCGGACCCGGTGGCTTAAAACTCACGCCGGGCGCGTGTGCGTGCGTGCCCAAGATCCCAAGAGGGGAATGGAGGAGAAGGGATTGTGGCGTGACCATCCCCCCGGGGGGTGATTTCTCGCTTTGTCTCTATGTCTCTGTCTGTCTGGCGAGCACATGCGCCCTATAGCAAAAATCTCTCCAAAAAAAAAAAAAAAAGAATTATTTATTTGTTATTTGTTATTATTATTTGCTACAGGGCATGTGCATTCATCAGAGACAGGCAGAGAGAGAGAGAGAGAAAGTGAGAAAGCAAGTCGCCAGATCTGGGTCCCAAACCAGGGTCGGCCATGTAGGAGTACAGGGCCTCAACCACCATGCCACCTGCTAGCCTCAAAAGTTTTCTTTCATTTCTACATAGGTAGGTTTGTGTTTAAAAGGTTAATTTTTATTTATATGGGGATTGATTTGTTTTTCATAAACAAGGTATAATGAAAAGATTTTTGATTACAGAAAGTATTTGAAAGATGACCAATAAAAACAAAGTTGGTGAACTAAATATTCTATATCTAATAGCATGTATCATCTTTCCAAAGTAGAAATTCCACAAATTATTTTACAGGGAAGCAAGGAAACTGTTAGGACTCCCAGCTAGACCATACTCCTATCTGAAATGCTTCTGGAAATGATAATAACTTCAGCCACCACTTATTGCAGGCCATACATTCTACCAAGTATTTTGTAAATGCATCATATCCCATTTAAAGAGGAAGAAATTAAGAGCCTGGGAGATTACGATTTGCCCAAACACAAGTAACTAGAGACAGATTGAAGATTCCAATCTAACAGTTCCAAATCTAAAAACTTCCTACTATGACTTGTCTCCTCCAGAAACATAGCTAGGTTTCTTTTTTTTTTTAGAGGTTTTTGCTATAGAGCGCGAGCGCTCGCCAGACAGACAGAGAGAGACAGAGAGACAGAAAGCGAGAAATCACCCCCTGGGGGAATGGCCAGCCACAATCCCTTCTCCTCCATTCTCCTCTTGGGATCTTGGGCACACACGCACATGCGCCCGGCGTGAGTTTTAAGCCACCGGGTCCGGGACACAAACCGTGGTCGACTACGTGGGAGTCCAGCAACATAGCCATTACGCTAACTGCTAGTCCCCATAGTTACGTTTCTAAGAAAAAATTATTTATAGGGACCAGTAGATGGAGTAATGGTTATGTTGCTAGACTCCTGGTAGTCAACTGCGGTTTGAGCCTCAAACCAGGTGGCTTAAAACTCATGCTGGGCACATGTGCATGTGTGCCCAAGATCCTGGGAAGAGAATGGATGACAAGGGATTGCGGTGTGGCCACACCCCCTACGGGGTGATTTCTCCTGTATCTGTCTCTCCAGCGAGCACACACACCCTATAGCAAAAAATCTCTCCTAAAAAAAAAGATTTATTGGGGCTGGCAGGTGGCGTGGTGGTTAAGAACTCTGGACTCCCACATGGCCGACCATGGTTCAAGTCCTGGATCTGGAGGCTTGCTCTCTCACTTTCCCTCTCTCTCCTTCTCTCTCGCTCTGTCCCTCTCTGGTCAAATTTTAAAAAATGAAATAAATGAATGAATAAATAAAAAATAAAAATAATTCTTAAAAAAAAAAAAAAAGATTTATTGATCGCCTGTAAAAAGTTACTACTATTTCCTACCCTTCTCAACAGAGAGACTAAAAAATGTACCGATGATAGCTTCACCAGCCTCTAAACCAAAAGCCTTCAATCATTCAATCACATTCTACAGGTATTAAAAAAATAGCAGTGATGGGGACCAGCAGTTAGCGTAATGGCTATGTCGTTGGACTCCCACGTAGTCGACCACGGTTCGCGTCCCGGACCCGGTGGCTTAAAACTCACACCGGGCGCATGTGCCTGTGTGCCCAAGATCCCAAAAGGAGAATGGAGGAGAAGGCATTGCGGTGTGGCCATCCCCCCTGGGGGGTGATTTCTCGCTTTCTGTCTCTCTCTGTCTGTCTGGCGAGCGCACGCGCCCTATAAGCAAAAACCTCTCAAAAAAAAAAAAAAAAAAATAGCACTGATGTAAACAGACTTGCTAAAGAATAAATGCCAAGCTGACAGGAAAAAGATATCAATTCCCTATCATTCTTTCTGTTTTATTCTAGTGTATTTGCTTTTATCCCTTCATTTCACAGAATCAAAGTAACTAAAATTTCACAATAGTGTAGATGTTAAAAAAAAAAAAAACTTGCATGCACTGAAAAGCTATCAATCAACAGCAGGAAATGGCAGTGTCAGCTAGCAACCCAAAATCTTCAACATCCTTCCAAATATGGAATCGTGTGTGCACAAAGTTAGTAATCAAGTCCCACAAAGTGAATAAAAAGGATTTCTGACAATTCAGTGGACTTTCACATGCTTGGGACAGAGCAGAAAAAGGATTGAAACATAATATGCTAATATCCTAATTATATTTTGTTTTCTTTCCATAATCATAAAAAGTTCCTAACTAATCCAAAATAAAATAAGGATTTATTAGGAGTGATAGGTAGCCCTGAAAACCGGCCAGTCATCTTCCAGATTAGGAATACTGACAAGTACATTAGCTGTGTATCAAGACCAAACACATGGCAAATCTACATGACAGGTCTGCTCAGCTGTTATCCTTCCTCCAGACCAACACAGCAAACACAGACGCATTTCAGGATGATTGCCTAATTAAAAATAAAAGCAAAACTGCTGAGCTTGCCATCCTACTGTGAAATGAGTTGCAGTTTCCATTCAAACCAGAGGCAATCTAGCATAAAAACTGGCATCCTCTATTTAATTAGCCATGAATAGACACAATGGCATATATTAGTGCCAGACAGATCAAAAGCCAGTTCTTAAAAGTGTATTAGCTCTTTTTGAAAAGCATCATATTTGCTGTGTAACTACAATCCACTGGGCCCTGGGCCATAAATAAAACAGAAACTTAGGTTGAAAATTGTAAAGGCAATTAGAGGTTAACTTATTCAATCTTTTTTCTTTTTTTAAAAGGCAGGGTCTCTGGCTGGCCTATAGCGTAGTAGTTAAGGGAGCCAGATTCCATATGGCCAGCTGCAGTTCAAATCCCAACCCCAAAAGCTTCAAAGCTGTGCTGGGCACATGTGCTCAAAATCCCGACAGGATGGAGAAGTGGAGGAGAGGGGATTGCAGCATGACCACGACCCATTAATGGGGTAGGTGGTTCGCCTCTTTCTCCTGTTTTTCCTTTGAGAATGTGTTCACATGCACCTGGCAATTTAAAAAAAATAATAAAGAGGCAGTCTCCCTGTATTGCTCAGGCTGTCCTTAAATTCATGATCTTTCTGCCTCAGCCTCCTAAGCAGCTGGGATATTACAGGCACATACCACAGAGCGCAGCTAGCTCAATCGCTAGTTCAATCTTTGGACCCAATCCCCTCTATTAACTGACTCAAATGTTAACTTGTTTCCCACTAGTTGCAAGGTATAGGTGCTACATAATATTTACTGAGCATTTACTATCACCCAGACACATTTCCAAGTTTTTTTTGTTTTTTGTTTTTATTTTTTTGAGGGGGGGAGTTTGCCATAGGGTGTGTGCGCTCACCAGAAAGACAGAGAGACAGAGAAACGGGGAGCGAGAAATCACCCCCCAGGGGGATGACCACGCTGCAATCCCTTCTCCTCCATTCTCCTCTCGGAATCTTGGGCACACATGCATACGTGCTCAGTGTGAGTTTAAGTCACCAGGTCTGGGACTTGAACCAAGGTCGACTACATGGGAGTCCAGTGACATAGCCATTATGCCAACTGCTGGTCCCTCCAAGTGTTTTTTTTAAAATGCCAGAGAGAGGGGTCGGCAAGTGGTATGGCAATTAAGGCACTGGACTCCCACATGACCAACTATGGTTCAAGTCCTAGTCCTAGTCCTAGTCCTTGCTTTCTCACTTTCCCTTTCTCTCTCTGTCTCTCTCTGGTCAAATTAAAAAATAATAATAATAAATAAAATTAAATAAGCAATTATTTTTTAAAATGCCAGAGATCATGCAAATGCATGAGCAAGCAAGCAAGCAGGAGAGGAAAAGCACTCTTCAACAGGAGCTGGTCGTGCTGCAATCCTTTTTCCTCCAATTGTCTCTCCTGTCAGGATCCTGGGCGCACACATGCATACCCAGCATGTTTTTCAAGCTGCTGGAACTCACACCCTGATCAACCATGTGGGATCTGGCTTCCTCCATACAGTACTAGACTCCAACACTATGAGGCCAGCCTTCCAAGTGTTTTGTCGATGAAAAAAAATAACCAACTGTAAAATTAATAATTAATAATTAATGTGGTTTATTTCTACGCCAACTGTGAGTGACCTAGGCTCAGAGAAGAGGCACACATGCCTTTTCTCTGGGTGATCCTATACAGAGGTTTCTTTTATTTGTTTTTGAGATTAACAGACAACATTTAGTGAAAAGATTTTCCATTGGTCTGGCCCAAAAAGGCGGGAAATGTAGAAGGATTGGGGGGGGGGGACTTGTAGGTTATAGGTGGGTTCCACAATTCTTAGGTTGGTGATTGGAAGGGAAGATCTGTGTCTTAGTTAAAGAAAGGCTTAATCTACATCTCAAGGGAAAGAGAAGTTCTGTGTCTTGGGAAGAGATAAGCACAAGAATATACTGTAATTGGTTGAAATATACATCTCAAAGATACTATGCCAGGAACCCTGTTCATAGAAAATAAATGGTCTGTTAATGTTTGTGGGCATGACTTCCCCAGTCCCCTTTTGAAAAGATTTTGGAAAAATAGGAAAAGTAGTCAGACTTCTGTCTACAGTCTTTACACTTAATATCGCTGACAGTCCTAGAAAATATACGCAGTTATCCCCCTGTTACAAATGTGAAAACAAAGGCATGAAGGAATTCACTAACTTGCAGTATCTCATGGCCAAGAAGTGACAGAGCCAGAATTCATACCAGAGCCTGTACACTTAAACACTACTGAAACTGCTTCTCTGGGAGAGGGAGAAGGACATACAAAACAGAATAAAACATGACTCCAACCCTCCTGGGCCCTAGGCACCCAGAAAGACACCAGAAGTAAGGAGCGCTTAATTAAGGTACAGGCAGCAAGGACAGAAAAGTGGGACAAACGATAAATGACTTTAGAAAGGGAATTGAGTAGATGTAGTAGGTACAAGAGATACCTAGTATGATTCCAAGTTTAACTAGAATCCTTCCATGTTTCTGGTTAGGGAACTTGGCAAAATGAGCAGGCCATCACCAAAAGAAAATGCTCTTTCTTTTTTTTTTTTGGCTATAGGGTCCGTGCGCGCCAGACAGACAAAGAGAGACAGAGAGACAGAAAGCGGGAAATCACTGCCCGGGGGGATGGCCTTCTCCTCCATTCTTCTCTCGGGATCTTGGGCACGCACGCACACATGTCTGGCGTGAGTTTAAGCCACCAGGTCTGGGACTCAAACCGTGGTTGACTACATGGAAGTCCAGCGACAGCCATTACACCAAGAAAATGATCTGTAAGGAGATGCAAATTCTTTACTGATCTTACTGAGTTAGAGGTACCTGAGGGAATACCAGGTAATAATGTCCAGGAGGCAGTAGAGATGCCACAAAGAGAGAGAACTAGAATGGAGATGTACAATCAAGAATCATCAGCTCATACTAAAGAATTTCCCGAAGTAAAGAATATAACTAATAAGTAATACTAGCTCCTTCTATATGCCAAAGACCAAGCGCCTTTTTTTTTTTTAAGTCTTTAGGTGAAAGAAGATAAGAGACAAAGGGAGAATCAACATAAACAGAACAAAAAAGGAAGAGTATACAAATGAAAAGGAACAACAGAGGTAGGAATAAAAGCAAGAGAAAGCAAGTCACAAAACCAAAGATAGAAAATGCAAGTATACCAAATACCACCAAGTAGTACACGGTATGAAGAAAAGTGTTCACTGGGTTGGGCACACCATAGGTCAGAGTCAGCTCTGCCTACTGAAGACATTAGTAGCAAAGAGCTCACTGTTTCTTTAAGCAGCCTGGCCTAGTACTGGGAAGTTCTGTGTGTTAACAAAGTTTTTTTCTTGCCAACGAAAGAGAAGCATAAGCTTTAGAGTACGTGATGGTACTGTTCAAACTCTGACTCAGAAGGAGAATTAAGAGTTAAAACAGACTCAGCTACTATGGTGCAGGTAGTAGGGCGCTGCTGTGCAATACTAGAGCCACATGGAAGGCCAGGGTTCAGATCCTAGGTCAACCCGAATGTACTGGGTGCAGCTGAACACACCTATTATCCTGGCTGACTGGGAGGTTGCAGGGAGGATTGCAGGTGTGGCAAAATCCTGTCAAGGTTATCTACCTGTCAGTCTCTCTCATATGAAAGAAAAGAAAGAAGGGAGGAAGGAAGTAAGGAAGAGAAAAGAAACTTTTAAAGATAAGTAATTTATTTTTAATTTTTAAATCACTTTTTAAAAAAAAGTAAAACAACTAAATACAGGGACCAGCAGGTGGCGTGGTGGTTAAGGTGCTGGACACTCCCACATGGCTGACCACGGTTCCAATCCTGGACCTGGTGGCTTGCTTTCTCACTTTCTTCTCTCTCTCTCTCTCTGTGTCTCTCTCTGGTCAAATTAAAATGAAGGAATGAATGAATAAATAAATCAATAAATCTTTAAAAAAAAAAAAAAAACTAAATACAATGATACTTAACTGGACTCTAACAAACTAGATACAAAAGACAACTGGAGGGACAACAGGTGGCATGGTGGTTAAGGGCGCTGGTTTCCCACATGGCCTACCGCGGTTCTAGTCCCAGACCTGGTAGCTTGCTTTCTCTCTCTCTCTCTCTCTCTCTCTCTGGTCAAATAAAAAAAAAAAAAAAAAAAAAAAAAAAAAAATATATATATATATATATATATATATATATATATAAATATATAAAATAATTCTAAAAAAGACAATTGGAAAAAGTTTTAAGTATTACTATTAGATAATATAATAGTAGAAGATTACCCATTTTGGGACCAGCAGGTGGCATAGTGGTTAAGGCACTAGACTTACATAGTTGACCACTGTTTGATTCCCGGACCTGTTAGCTTGAAAGTCTTATCAGGCATGTGTATGTGTGCATGCCCAAAATCCTGAGAGGAGAATGATGGAGAAAGGACAGCAGCATGGCCATCCCCCCTGGGGGTGATTTCTCACTTTCCCTCTCACTGTCTCTCTCCAGAGAATGTACCTGTCCTATGACAAAAAACTAAAAAAAAGGAAAAAAAGAAAAAAAGAAAAGTATCCATCTGTAAGTATATTTTCTTTTTAAATAATTATTTCATTTGGGGCTGGCAAGTGGCGTGGTGGTTAAAGGCGCCGGACTCCCACATGGCCAACCACGGTTCAAGTCCCAGACCTGGTGGCTTGCTTTCTCACTTTCTCCCTCTCTGTCCCTCTCTGGTTAAATTAAAATAAATAAATAAAGTTAAAGGAAATAATTCCTTTAAAAAAAAAATTATTTCATTTAACTTCACTTATTTTAATTTGACAAGAGTGGGACAGAGAGAGAGAGAGAAAGTAAGCCACCAGGTCCTGGACTCCAACCACAGTCAGCCATGTGGGAGTACAACGCCCTTAACCACCATACCACCTGCTGGCCCCATAAAATTACCCATTTTTTAAAGTGTAATTATGATGTTAAGATTGTATAAACTTACTTTTGGAGATACACACAGAAATAGAGGAGAAATAATCATATCTGCATTTACATTGAAATATACCAGCAGGCCTAGCCACTGTAGCACACACTGACGCTGCTATTCGGCAGGCTGAAGCCACGTGGGAAGTCTAGATTCATTCCCTGGTCCACCTTGAAACACCAGGAGCAGTGATGCACGCCTGTAGTTCCAGCTATGAGGGAGGCTAAAGCAGAAGAACTGTAATATAGCAAGACCCTATCTAAACACCATGCATGTGCACTTGCACACGCACACATTAAAAAATACTACCAAAAGAATAGATGTATGAGAGTCAGACAGTGGTATAGCAGTAAAATGGGACATTTTGCAAGTCAGACCACATGCAAAGATTGTTGGTTGGAGGCCAGAGACCTCCCTTAGTATGCCAGATGTGTGTACCCAGACTGATCCAGACTGGCTGATGGTTAGGGAAAGGACTGTGGTGTCAAGATTCTGTCAGGGTTACTGTATTACTGTCTTTCTCTGTCTCACTCACGAAATAAACAAAACTAGAAAAAAAAAAAAAAAAAAAGGGAAAAGATATACCAAGTTTTACAGAATGGTAATAACTATTTGACCTACAAGACATGTAAGTGGGTGCTCATAACACTTTCTTCATAATGAAAAAAAATGGCTTTGGGATGGCCCCATAGCCTAGCCTAATTAAAGGAACCAGATCCCACATGACCAACGGTGGCTTGAATCCCAGCTCTAGGGTCTTGATAAATCACTGGGCACATGTGTGTGGGTGCCCCAAATCCCTGCAAGACAGAGAAATGGAGAAGGGATTATAGCATGACTGTGCCCTATTTGGGGAAGCTTCCTCTCTCTCTCTTTCTCTCTCTCGCTCATGTACAAGCATACATGCTTTCCAATAATAAAAAATAAATAAATAAATTTAAAAGAAAAGGAAATTTGAGGGGCCAGCCCATGGTCTGGTGATTAAGAAAGCTGGATCTCCAAATTAAAATAAATAAAGCTAAACAAAATGATTCTTTTCTTTTTCTTTTCTTTCTTTCTTTTTTTTTTTTTTTTGGAGAGATTTTTGCTATAGGGCTCATGCGCTCACCAGGAAGAGAGAGAGAGACAGAGAGACAGAAAGCAAGAAATCACCCCCCAGGAGGGATGGCCACACCACAATCACTTCTCCTCCATTCTCCTCTCAGGATCCTGGGCACACATGCACACGCGCCCGGTGTGAGTTTAAGCCACCGGGTCTGGGACTCGAACCGCAGTCGACTACATGGGAGTCCAGCGACACAGCAATTACACTAACTGCTGGTCCCTTTTTTTTTTAAAGAATTATTTTGTGGGTCCCTTTTTTTTTTTTAAAAGAATTATTTTGTGGGTCCCATTTTTTAAAAAGAATTATTTTGTTAATTCCTTTTTTTTTTTTGAAGAGTTATTTTCTTGGGACCAGCAGTTAGCATAATGGCTATATCGCTGGACTCCCATGTAGTCGACCGCGGTTCGAGTCCCGGACCTGGTGGCTTAAACGCACGCCAGGAGCGTGTGCGTGCGTGCCCAGGATTCCAAGGGGAGAATGGAGGAGAAGGGATTGTGGCATGGCCATCCCCCCTGGCGGGTGATTTCTCACTTTCTGTCTCTCTGTCTCTCTCTGTCTTTCTGGCGAGCACATGCACCCTATAGCAAAAACCTCTCAAAAAAAAAAAAAAAAAAAAAAAGAAGAAGAAGAAGAAAAGAAAAGAAAGTTGGATTTCTTGGGGCCAGCAGGTGGTATGGTAGTTAGGGCCACTAGACACCCACATGGCTTACTGCAGTTTGAGTCTTGGACTTGCAGCTTGCTTTCTCACTTTCCTTCTCTCTCTCTCTGTCTCTTTCTGATCAACTTCAAGAAAATAAACTAAAATAATGACAATGAATAAAATTAAATAAAACAATTCTTTAAAAAAAAAAATGTAAGTTGGATCCCACAAGGCCAACCACATAGTTCAAGTCCCAAAACCGGAAGCTCGAAAAACATGCCAAGTGCATGCTCACATTTGTTCAAAGTCCCAAAAAAGGAGAGAAAAGGAAGAAAAGGGATTGTGGCATGACCATTTTCCACAGGGGGTGCTTTCTCTCTCTCTCTTCTGTGTCTCTCTGGCAAGTGCACACACCTTCTGGTAATTTTTTTTTTAATTAGGAAAAAAAACAGCTTCAGGGAAAAAAAGATAAATTTTGTATCAAAAGAAACCCACAAAAGCTACAGCAAGTAAATACTGCATAGAGATCATACAAGATAGGGAAAACCCAACTGGCCTTACATCATATGAATGAATACTGGCCTAGAATAAAATTCCTAGTGAAGTAATATGTTCATATTCAAAAGATACTGTACTCAGACATCTTAGATGGAAAAGCAGATAATACAGCAAACTGTGCTAGATGGTGATGGCAAAGATACTGAGACTGAAAAAGCGTGTAAAGATGGATAAAATTTTATGTAATGAGAGTAAAAACAGTAACCTTTCTTAAAAATCTATTGTTATATATTGTTTTAAATATGTGTCTGTGTTTATATCTTAAATAAATTAAAAAACAAGTTTTAATCATTCTAATTCCAGTTTTATAACTGAATTGTCCTGAGCATATTACTTACCTTCTCTAAACCCCTTATTTGTAAAATGGAGACAAGTATTAACTACATCTCACTGAATGAGTTAAATGTGAACATACTAAGGAACTAAAGGATGAAAGTGTTTCTATAAAGTACTAGACAAAGTGCTTGATGCACAGTAAGCACTTAGTAAATACGAGTTTCCATTCCCTTCCCTCTAACATCCCATCCTTTATCCTAGTTCTGCAAATATCAAACAAAATAAGTCTTTTTTTTCCCTTCTTTATGATAGTTTTTCAGTTACCAAGTCTTCCCCAGGGCAAATATAAGCTAAATCTCTCAGGTCTCCTAAAGAAAGTTTCTACAAGATCCCCCTGTCATCCTCTTTAAAGTTTAATCTTGGGGGCCAGCAGGTGGCATAGTGGTTAAGGCACTGAATTCCCACTGTTCGAGTCCTGGACCTGACAGCTTGAAACACACCAGGTATGTGTGCATGTGAGCCCAAAATTCTGAGAAGAAGGGATTGCAGTATGGCCACACCCTCTAAGGGGTGATTTTTCACTTTCTCGCAGTCTCTCTGGCAAGTACACACACCCCATAGCAAAAAAAAAAAAAAAAAAAAAAAAAAAAAAAAAAACCTCTCTAAAAAAAAAAATTTAGTCTAAATTGCCCTCCAATCTGTCAAAGTCTCCCTAAAACACAACAGCAAAAAATGTACATAACATTACATATTAGGTTGTCGGGAAAGTCATGACATATTTTCCATGTTTTTCTATGCAAAAATGCATCATGACTTTCCCAACAACCCAACATATGGTCTACCTAGAATTGAATTCAGTAGAATTATTATTTCCTACAATCTGAATATAAATAATATAGTTTCTGAAGCTTGCACAGTAGTAAAACATGATGCTCTGCAAAGCTCTACAAAGCTGATTTAGTGTCTGGAGAACTCCCTGAATATACTCAGCACCTGCATCCCCAAAATCTACAGCTGACTGAGGCTAGGGTAGATTGTGGCATCAAGACCCTATTGAGGGTACTCTCTCTCCCTCACAGGACCAGCAGGTGGCATGGAGGTTAAGGCACCTGGATCTCACATGGCCAACTCCGTGGTTCAAGTCCCAGACCTAGCAGCTTAAAAATCACTCTAGGCATGTGTGCATGCATGCCCAAAATTCTCAGAGGAGAATGGAAGAGAAGGGATTATGGCATGGCCACCCCCGAGTGAGAAATTAGTTCCTCTCTCTTTTCTCTCTGTCTCTTCAGTGAGTGTAAGTGCCCTGTGGTAAAAGCCTTAAACGCCCCCACCAAAAAAGATATATATTGCTTCTGATCTTATGTGTAACCTACCTAGAAATGTATATAGTATGCTGGAACATGAAATGCTCGGAAATGCTGAAGTACTAGGGGGATGTATGAATTAAATACATCCAAACGATGTGAAATGCTTAAGTACTAAGGGGATGAATGAATTTGCAGGATTTTTATTTTGATCAATGTTTCTACTCAAATTTTTTTCTGTTCATAAAAGTGTGTCCATTTGTGTACCTTCACAGGGCTTGGTCAGACCACAGTTCTCCTCCTCTAATCCTTCAGCCTGTTAGAATTCTGTGCTTGCATGTACACACCCAGCATGTTACCAGCCAGCCAGGTCAGAGACTCAAACTGTGGTCAGCATGTGGCTTCCACTTCTGCCGATGGGTAAGCTACTGATTGCACCACAGAGGCTGGGTCCCTATTTGAATTTTAAAAGGCCTAAATGTGACTACTTTGGGCAGATAGGCAACTCATCTTTTCTGATGTTAGAAGGCTGTTTCTGAGACCATGGGAAAGAAAGCAATCAAAAAAAAAGAGGAAGTTAAGTTTCTTGGGGTTAGTGTAGACTGTTGCATAGTTTATATTACAAAGGTTAAAAGAGGAATTTGATAAAAGGAAAAACAATTAATATGACTAATATGGCTTATCTAAAGTTCACCAACATTTTTTTTCTTTTAGACACAATCTTGCAATGAATGTTATGATCTTCCTACCTCAGCCTTCCAAGTAGCAGGGACTATAAGAATGTGCGCCACACTTAGCTTTTAGGGCAGGCCAAGAATCGAACCTGGCCTCCCATGTCGCCTTAGCCTGCTGAGTGGCAGTGTAAACCAGCATGCACTGGGGCTTAAGCAATATTTACTCATGATAGAGAGCATGGGTACATGATAGAGTGAGAGCTAGAGTAAGAGCCAGAAAAAGAGAAGTACCCTGAACAGCATTTGGTCACACTGTGATCCCCTACCCCCAGTCCTCCAGATCATTAGGATCTTACAGTGCATATCTAGCATGTCTCAGGTTGGCAGAGCTAGGGATTCCAAACCTATGGCTGGCGACATGGTTTTCATCACTGAAGTTCAGAACAATACCAACTGAGGCTGAGTCTCTAACTTTCTGATAGGGATTTGCTTCCTTTTAACATTTTCTTTCTGATAAAAGTTCCAGAAAATAAATCCCAGTTTCAATTAATAGTGTATTCTAGGGCCAGCTGGTGGTATGGTGATTAAGGCAGCTGGAGCCCACATGGCCAACTGCATGATTTGAAAAGCACACCAGACAACTGTATGCGTGCCCAAAATCCTGAAAGGAGAATGGGAGAAAGGGATTGCAGAGTGGCCATCCACCTTGGGGGGTGTTTTCTCACTTTTCTCTCTCTCTCTTTCTCTCTCTCTTTCCAGAGAATACATGCACCCTGGGACCAGCAGTTAGCGTAATGGCTATGTCGCTGGACTCCCATGTAGCCAATCGTGGTTCGAGTCCCGGACCCGGCATCTTAAACTCATGCCGGGCATGTGTGCATGAGTGCCCAAGATCCCGAGAGGAGAATTGAGGAGAAGGGATTGCTGTGTGGCCATCTCCCCTGGGGGGGTGATTTCTTGCTTTCTCTCTCTCTGTCTTTCTGGCGAGTGCACGCGCCCTACAGCAAAAACCTCTCCAAAAAAAAAAAGAATACATGCACCCTATAGATAAATATGTACATACATACATGAAGTTTTTTAAATTAAAAAATAATGCAATTATAAAACTTTAAGGGGGGGCCAGCAGGTAGCATGGTGGCTAAGGGCACTGGATTCCCACATGGCCGACCATTGTTCAAGTCCCGGACCTGGTGGCTTGCTTTCTCACTTTCTTTCTCTTTTTTTTTTTTCTCTCTCTCTCACTATCCCTCTCTGGTAAAATTTAAATAATAAATTAATAAATAAAGTTTAAAAACAATTTTTAAGAGAGTTTTTATTATGATTTCCCTGACTTGCAAGGCTTCACCAAGACTAGAGCTTTACCATGCAAGGAGAATCATCCGAATTTAAGATACAAAGGAGACAGGCACACAACTTTTATTACAAACGGTATTTCAGGGACCAGTAGTTAGCGTAATGGCTATGTTGCTGGACTCCCACATAGTCGACTGCGGTTCGAGTCCTGGGCCCGGTGGCTTAAACTCACGCCGGGCGTGTGTGCGTGTGCGCCCAAGATCCCAAGAGGAGAATGGAGGAGAAGGGATTGCAGCGTGGCCATCCTCCCTGGGGGGGTGATTGCTTTCTGTCTCTCTGTCTCTCTCTGTCCATCTGGTGAGCGCACACACCCTATAACAAAAACCTCTCCAAAAAAAGAAAAAACAATGGTATTTCACACAATGCCTACTTTTACAGGTCTTTACTATGTATGTAATGTCCTTTCAAAGAGTCATTTTTCAAGAGAGAATTTTACTCCTTTTCTAATACAATTTTTTTTAAGAATTATTTTATTTAACTTTATTTATTTATTTACTTTAATTGACCAGAGAGGGATAGAGAGATAGAGAGAGAGAGAGAAAGTGAGAAAACAAGCTGCCAGGTCCAGGACTCAAACCGCGGTCAGTCATGTGGGAGTTCAGCACCCTTAACCACTGCACCACCTGCCAGCCCCTCTAATACAATTTTTAAATAGTATTTCTACTAATTCACAGGCATGAAAGATTTCAAAAGCATTTCAGACTAGCAGGAAGGAAGCAAACTGCAACCTGGAATAGCTGACATAACACAAAATGTTAAAAATCCTCAGTTGCTGAGGTACTTCTCAGTAGTGCTTGAAGCACTGACTATCCTATTCACTTAGTACTCAACAATGTCTTCTTGTACTTCCTAGCTCCACTCTCATACCTCTTTCAAAATATTATACAGGATGAGTAAACTTGAGAACCTTCCATGGGTCACACAAAGGCTCTCCTTCATTTAATCCCTGTCCATATCTCCAGCCTCATCTATCTCTATGAGATATATAGATAGATATCTATCTCCCACAGACATAATCTACTCCAAATATCGAGAACTATTTGTACAGTCACACTCACACTTCAATGCCTATGCGCGTAATATTCTTTCTCCCTGATGTGTTCTTCCCAGTCTCTTCCACATGGCTCTCTCTGTAATCATCTCATGTGGGAAATGTTCTCTGACCCCATCAATCTTCTTTTTCCGTGCTTTGATAATGCCCTGCACAAATGTCTGATGTTATATTTTTTAGAATTATTTTATTTAACTTTATTTATGTATTTGTTTTCATTTGACCAAAGAGGAACAGAGAAAGAGAGAGAAAGTGAAAAAGAAAGTCGCCAGGTCTGGGACTCGAACTGTAGTCGGCCATGTGGAAGTCCAACACCCTTAACCACCACACCATCTGCTGGCTCCTATCATATAGTATTTTAATTGTTGCTTATCTCTCTCTTTCTCTGGACTATGAGCTCCATGAGGATTTAGACTTAAACTTAGCTACAAGTGAATTATGGCACACAATTTTTTTCTTATTATTTGTTTATTTTATTTATTTATTTATTTATTTATTTATTTATTTATTTATTTTTAAGTTTCCATAGGGCACATGTGCTCATCAGAGAGAGAGAGAGAGAGAGGAAAAGAAAGTGAGAAAGCAAGCCATCAGGTCCAAGATTCAAACCGTGGTCAGCCATGTGGCCATGTGGAAGTCCAGTGCCTTAACCACCATGACACCTGCTGTCCCTTGGCATTCAAGATTTTTTAAAGAATTATTTATTTAACTTTATATTTATTCATTCATTTAATTTGACCACAGAGAGATACAGAGAGAGAGAGAAAGTAAGAAAGCAAGCCACCAGGTCTGGGACTCGAATCATGGTTGGCCATGTGGCGGTATCCAATGCCTTAACCACCATACCACCTGCTGGTCTTCCAAATTTTAATAGTATTATATGAGCCAAAAGTTACAGTGGAGAAAAAAAGAAAATAAATAGAAAATTGATTTCATGCTTTCTATGTTTAAAAAAAGCCATTTTTGGGACCAGCAGTTAGTGTAATGGCTATGTTGCTGGACTCCCACGTAGTCGACCGCGGTTCGCGTCCCAGACCCGGTGGCTTAAACTCACACGGGCACGTGTGCATGCGTGCCCAAGATCCCAGGAGGAGAATGGAGGAGAAGGGATTGTGGCGTGGCCATCCCCCCTGGGGGGTGATTTCTCGCTTTCTGTCTCTCTGTTTCTGTCTGGCAAGCGCACGCGCCCTATAGCAAAAACCTCTCAAAAAAAAAGAAAAAAAAAAAAGCCATTTTTTACAATTAATTTTCCTTTTTTTTAAAGATTTACTTAATTTTCTTTATTCTTTTTTTCTTTAGAGGTTTTTGCTACAGGCTGTGTGTGCTCGCCAGAAAGACAGAGAGAGAGAAAGACAGAGAGAGAGAGACAGAAAGTGAGAAATCACCCCCCCGGGGGATGGCCACGCCACAATCCTTTCTCCTCCATTCTCCTCTTGGGATCTTGGGCATGCATGCACATGTGCCTGGCGTGAGTTTAAGCCACCAGGTCCGGGACCCAAACCGTTGTTGACTATGTGGGAGTCCAGCGACATAGCCATTATACCAACTGCTGGTCCCTATTATTATTATTTTTAAATTTGACCAGTTAGAGACAGAGAGAGAGATAGAAAGTGAGAAAGCAAGCCACCAGGACCAGGACTTGAACCATGATCAGCCGTGTGGGAGTCAGAGCCTTAACCACCATGCCACCTGCCGGCCCCTTCCTTCTTTTATTTAAAGAATTTCTCACTTTCCCTTACATTGTCACTGTCTCTGTCTCTTTCTCTGGTGAACATACATGCCCTAAGGGGAAAAAAAGAATTATTTATCTTATTTATTATTTTCTTGAAATCATTTGTTTAATTTTATTAATTATTACTATTATTCAATTTGACCAGAGAGAGAGAGACAGGAAGAGTGAGAAAGCAAGCTGCATGTCCTAGACTCAAACTGCAGTCAACCATGTGGAAGTCCAGCACCTCAACCACCGTGCCACCTGCCAGCCCCATTTATTATTATTTTTTTTTTTATTATTATTATTTTTTTAATTTGACCAGAGACAGAGAGAAGGAGAAAGGGAAAGTGAGAAAGCAAGCTATCAGGCCCAGGACTCGAACCTCAGTTAGCCATGTGGGAGTTCAGCACCCTAATCACCATGCTACCTGCCATCCCCAAAAGCCATTCTTCCATTCACTCGGTGAACAAATATTTATGTAGCACTTCCTAGGGGCCAGACACTATATCAAGTCCTGGAGAATTGGTGATAACAATGTAGACATATGGAGAAAAAATTCTGAGAGGCTACAATCTAAAATGTTAGTACTGGGGACCAGCAGTTAGCGTAATGGCTTTGTCGCTGGACTCCCATGTAGGTGACTGCGGTTCAAGTCCCAGACCCGGTGGCTTAAACTCACTCCAGGTGTGTGTGCATGCTTGCCCAAGATCCCAAGAGAAGAATGGAGGAGAAGGGATTGCGGCATGGCCATCCCTCCAGGGGGTGATTTCTCGCTTTCTGTCTCTTTCTGTCAGCAAACGCACGCGCCCTATAGCAAAAACCTCTTAAAAAAATAAAATAAAATAAAATAAAATGTTAATACTGGTTATTAAATCTGAATTGTGGACAAATTATAATACAAGTTGAGCATCCCTTATCCAAAATGCTTGCAACCATAGTGTTTCATATTTCTGATGTTTTTTGAATTATGGAATATTTCTACACATATAATGACATATCTTGGGGATGGAACTCAGGTCTAGCATAAAATTCATTTATCTTTCATACATACCTTATACACCTAGCCCGAAGGTAATCTTATACAATACTTTTGTAATGTGGCATTTTTTGTTTTTTTTTTAAACTTTATTTTAATTTTTATTATTTTTTAAAAATTTGTTATACGGCACATGCGCTAAACAGAGAGACACAGAGGTGTGGGGGGAGTGAGAAAGCAAGTCACTAGGTCCAGGACTCAAACCGTGGTAGACCACGTAGGAGTCCAGGGCCCCAAACACCACGCCACCTACTTACCCTTTTTTATGTTTTTGACATAGGGCATGTGCACTTGCCAGAGGCAGAGAAAGAGAAAGTGAGAAATCTCTCCCTGGGGGGGATGGCCATGCCACAATCTCTTCTCAAATTCATTTTCCTCTCGGGATTTTGGGCACGTATGCACTGCCCTTGGTATGCTTTTCTTTTTTTAAATTTTATTTGAGAGGTTTATTTTTTTTAAGAATTATTTAACTTTATTTATTTATTTATTATTTATTTATTTTTTTTTTTTTTTTGGAGAGGTTTTTGCTATAGGGCACGTGCGCTCGCCAGACAGACAGAGAGAGACAGAGCGACAGAAAGCGAGAAATCACCCCCCAGGGGGGATGGCCACGCCGCAATCCCTTCTCCTCCGTTCTCCTCTTGGGATCTTGGGCACACACGCACACGTGCCCGGCATGAGTTTAAGCCACCGGGTCTGGGACTCGAACCACGGTCAACTATGTGGGAGTCCAGCGACATAGCCATTATGCTAACTGCTGGTCCCAATTTATTTATTTACATTTAACCAGAGAGGGACAAAGTGAGAGAAAGGGAGAGTGAGAAAAGGAGCCGCCAGATCCAGGATGAACTGCAGTCAGCCATGTGGGAGTCCAGTGCTACCATGCCACCTGCCAGCCCAGAGAGATTTTTGCTATAGGGCATATGCACTTGCCATAGAGACCTAAAGAGACAACAAAAAAATTACCCCCCCAGAGGGATGGCCTACCACAATCCCTTCTCCTTCATTCACCTCTCAGGATTCTGGACATATACACACCCACATAGCTGGAATGAGTTTCAAGCCACCGGGTCCGGGACTCGAACCACAATTGGCTATGAGGAAATCAGTGGTTTGACCACCATGCCACCTGCTGGCCTCACATTTTTTTAAAGTTCATGTATTTATTTTTTCCATGAGCAAGAGAGACAGAGACAGAGGGAGATAGCACTCCCAACAGGATTCTGACAGCACACACCACGCCTAGCCTTCAGCCAGCCCTGGGTCATAGGTGTGTGTGGGTATTCAGGAAGATCTCCAGACTTCAGCTGGAAACCTTCCCATGCAGAACTGCACTGCACAGCATTTTTATGCCACTTCAACTGCAATCCATCACAGGAAGTCAGGTGTGGGATTTTCCACTTGTGGTGTCATGTTGTCATTCAAGAACTTCCAGATTTTAGAACATTTTCAATTTCAAATTTTGGATTAGAAACACTCAATTTATAATTTATATCTTGTCCTTTAAAATATTCTCTATTTTCCAGCGCCAGCTGGTGGCATGGTGGTTAAGGCAGCTAGATCCCACATGGCCAACTCCATGGTTCAGAACCAATGGCTTGAAAAACACGCCATCATGTTCTGTCTCTCTGTCTTTCTCTGACAAGTGCATACACCCTACAGCAAAAACCTAAAATGAAAACAAAATATTTATCTTTAATTCTCTATTTTCCAGGATGCTGGCTCTGAGTGTCTTTTAGGCGTTGCCGGTCTGTACCCTTTCCTCATGCTCCCCTCCATGCCTTGGGAAATTGAGGAAATCAAAGACTTTCTGCTAACAACCCGGAGAAAGGATGCCAAATTTGTCAAAATCAAGAAAAATAAAGATAATATGAAGTTTAAAGTTTGATGCAACAGATACCTTTACACCTTGGTCATCGCAGACAAAGGGAAGGCAGAGAAACTGAAGCAGTCCCTGCCCCCAGGTTTGGTGGTGAAGGAGCTAAAATAAACTAGACACTGTTTGAACTACATTAAACATTTTTTAAATCCTGAGGAAAAAATAATAATTCTCTATTTTCCAATTTTTTCTTTCCATTTTTTAAAAGATTTTTTTTATATAAGGCACATGTATTCACTGGAAAGAGAGAAAAAGACAAAGAGAAGGAAAGTTAGATATCACCTTCAAGGTGGGAGGGCCATGCCACGATCCCTTCTCCTCTATTCTCTTCTCAGAATTTTGGGCACACATACACACACATGCACCTGGCATGAGTTTCAGGTCACCAGGTCCAGGGCTCAAACTGTGGTCTATCATATGGAAGTCCAGTGCCTTAACCACCATGTCACCTGCTGACCCATCCAATTTTTTTCTTAATTAATATGTATTACTGTTATAATCCCAAAAATATTTTTTGGGTCTTGTAGAATTACATATTTCTATCAATCAGTAAGAACACAATGCCCAGAATATATAGTGTGCAAATTTGTGAGTACAAGTTAAGGAGAGCAAAACAATTTCTGAGAATTTTTGGTCAAATGATGATTATAGCTAATACAAGGAACAACAAGTATGCAAAAAATATTTCAGGATTTCTACAGAGAAATCATTGTGGAAAAAATACCATGCAAAAAGATACCATGCAAATTACCCCAGGAAAATACCATAAGGTCACTATCACCCTAGTTCTCCACACTGCAGAAAGAAAATATATTAATGTATTGTATTTAATGCAGGAGGTGAAATGACAGTCTCCACACAACTTGCTCAAAAGACAAATGAATAAATAACATCATATTTCACCTGTATAATGATTTACAGTTTACAGTTCACGAAGAACTTTGACCTTCACAATAATTCTGCTTTCTCTTCCCAATTGGATAGATTAAAAAACTAAGGATTGTTATGCGGAAGGCTTTTCTAACTGTGACTCAAAATTCAAAAGCCATTAAAAAAAAAAGATTGAGAAGTATGTCTATATAGAAATACAGAACTTCTACATGGAATTAAAATAAAGGAAGTCAGAAGACAAATATCAAAATGGGAAGACTATTTGCAACATACATTACACAAAAACCATTCTTTTATTTGTTTTTTTAGTTTCTTAGTTTTGCTAGGTCATGCACACTGAACAGAGAGAGACAGTGACAGAGAGGAGGGAAAAAGTGAGAAATCATTCCCTGGGAGTGATGGCCATGCCACAATCCCTTCTGCTCCATTCTCCTCTTGGGATTTTGAGCACACATGCACATGAGCCTGGAGTGATTTTCAAGCTTCTGGATCTAGGGCTCAAACCACACAGTTAGCTATATGGAATACAGACACCTTAACCCCCACACCACGGGCTGCCTTCAGAAAACATTTGTTTTTTAATATAAGGAGAGATAGTCCTACAAATTAACAGGAAAGACAGATAAAAATAGGTAAAGGATTTTTTTTTTTAGTTTTTAAAAAAATATTTATTTATTTCAATTTGATCAGAGAGGTACAGAGTGAGAGAGAGAAAGCCAGAAAGCAAGCCACCAGGTCCAGGACTTGAATGCCATTGGCCATGAGGTTACCGCCCTTAACCACCATGCCACCTGCCGGCCCTGGTAAAGGATTTTAAACAGGTAGTTTACACAAAGAAAATATGAGTGACTCAAACATATAGAAAGGTGTGTGACCTTAGCATAATTTTTTTAATTAAAATTACACTAGGGTATTTTTGTTCTCTATCAGATTGGCAAAAATCCATATATTTGATAACAGCAAGACATAATACTGATAATATTGATCCTGGAGCCAGAGTGCTTAGTCTGAATTTCTGACACTTAGTAGCCACGTAATTTGGGCAATTCACTTAAATTTTTTTTAAGAATTATTTTCTAAATTTATTTATTTTTAAATAATTATTTTAACTTTATTTATTTATTTTAATTTGATCAGAGAGGGACAGAGTGAGAGAGAGAGAGAAAGTGAGATGGCAAGCTGCCAGGTCCAGGACTCAAACCACAGTCAGCCATGTGGGAGTCCATTGCTTTTAACCACTACACCACCTACTGGCCTCATATTTATTGTTATTTTTTAATTCACCAGAGAGAGAGAGGGCAAGTCAAAAAGTATGCCTCCAGGTCTGGGACTTGAACCCTAGTTGACCATATGGGAGTCCAGCATCTCATTCACTATGCCACCTGCTGGTCCCATCACTTCAATTTTCTATTCCTCAATGTATTCATCTGAAAAAAGGAGATAATACTAGTACTCACGTAAAAGAAATATTAAGATTAAATGAGGTAATGTATATCATAAAGCACCTTAGGACAGTACAGGCATATAGTAAGCAATGTGTAAGTATTAGCTATCATTCAGCCAATGATAGATGATAATGAATACATGGGCTATATGTATTGGAACAACCCCTAAGAAAGGCAATTTAGCATATCTTTCATAATCATAATGCACATATTCTTTAACAGGGAAATCACACTTATGTGAATTATCCCACAAGTATGTTTGTACACCGTAAAATGACATGTTCAAAGGGTCTTCATTATTATAGCATTGCTTATAATGTCAAAATACTAAAAACAACCCAGCAGATGGTGTGGAGGTTAAGGTGCTGGATCTCACATGGCTGACTTCACAATCTGAGTCCTGAACTGGTGGCTTGAAAATCACAGTGGGTGGGACCAGCAGTTAGCGTAATGGCTATGTCGCCGGACTCCCACGTAGTCAACCACAGTTTGCGTCCCAGACCCGGTGGCTTAAACTCACGCTGGGCGCATGTGCGTGCGTGCCCAAGATCCCAAGAGGAGAATGGAGGAGAAGGGATTTCAGCGTGGCCATCCCCCCTGGGGGGTGATTGTTCGCTTTCTGTCTCTCTGTCTCTGTCTCTCTGGCAAGTGCACCTGCCCTATAGCTAAAACCTCTTCAAAAAAATAGTAAAAAACAAATGGAATTAAATAAATAAATAATTCTTTTAAAAAGGGGGGGGCAAGAATGGGAGAGTGAGAAGTGCTGAACAGTGGGGAATCATGGGCTAATTTTTGCATAAAAATTGGGTAAAAAATTTTTACATTCATACTTGTAACCTTTGTCCTAAAAAAGTCTAAAAGAATTTAGAGACTATTAAAAGTTGCTGGGGAGGCTAACAGGTGGTGTGCTGATTAAGGCACTGGACTCCCATATGGCTGACTGCAGTTCAAGTCCTGTACCTGACAATTTGCTTTCTCACTTTCTCTCTCTGTCTCTGGTGAGCACACATGCCCTACAGCAAATTGAAAAATAATCACAATAATAAATAAAATAATTCTGGGCCCACAAGTGATGTGGTAGTTAAGGTGCTGAACTCCCACATGGCAAACTGCAGTCTGAGTTCCAGCTTGCTTTCTCACTTTCTCTCTCTGTCTCTGGTCAAATTAAACAATAATAATAAGTAAGCAAAATTAAATTAAACAATTCTGAAAAAAAAATCTTTAAAAAAAGTGTTGCCCAGGGGATATGGAATTGAGTGGCTAGAGGACAGGCACAGAAGTGAGATTTTTACTAGTTATATAATAAACATGTAAATATTTATATATAAATATATTTGTGTATTTAACTAACCACTTAAACATATTCTCTATTCAATTATTAGATCTTTTAAGAAAACAAAGTAAAGCTCACAGAGAATACATAATTGGCCTACAATCACATTAACAGGGTGATTAAAATTAGAACTTCCGGGGGACCAATAGATGGCATAATGGTTATGTCGCTGGATTCTCACTTGACAGACCACAGTTCAAGTCCCAGACCCAGAGGTTTGAAACTCACACCGGACACATGTGTGTGCACATGCCCAAAATCCTGAGAGGAGAATGGAGAAGGGATTGAAGCATGGCATGACACCTGGGAGAAGGAAGAGTAACTTCTTGCTTTCTGTTTCTCTGGCAAGCACACATGCCCTAAAACAAAAAAAAAATTATCTTAAAAAAATATATTAGGAGGGCCGGCAGGTGGCGTGGTGGTTAAGGTGTCTGAACGTTCCCACATGGCTGACCACGGTTCAAGTCCTGGACCTGGTGACTGGCTTTCTCACATTCCTTTCTCTGTCTCTCTCTCTGTTCAAATTAAAATGAATGAGGGGCCAGCAGGTGGCATGGTGGTGAAGGAGCTGGACTCCCACATGGTTGACCATGGTTCAAGTCCTGGACCTGGTGACTTGCTTTCTCACATTCCCCCCCCTTCACTGTATCTCTCTGGTCAAATTAAAAATAATAATAAATAAAATAAAATAAATAATTCTTTTAAAAATTTAAAATGAATGAATAAATAAATAAGTCTTCTGCCATATCATTATCCAGCTTGACCTCTATCTTTTCAGTGTCAAAGAATGAAACATCCAACACCTAAGTAAACCTTCTCAACCTATAAAACTGTTTCACCATTACTAAAAAGAAAAGCACAAATGTGCCACAGTGAAGTTTTAGAACTAGATAGACCTTGTTCTAATCCTTGCCTACAGTCTCCCTACCCAAACCACAAGTCTGTTGTGATCAATAAAGCATCTTCATGGTCCCTGACATCTCATATTTTCTTTTTCTTTTTCTTTTTTTTTTTTTTTTGAGAGGTTTTTGCCATAGGGTGCGTGCGCTCGCCAGATAGACAGAGAGAGAAAGAGAGACAGAAAGCGAGAAATCACCCCCCAGGGGGGATGGCCATGCTGCAATCCCTTCTCCTCCATTCTCCTCTTGGGATCTTGGACATGCACGCACACACGCCTGGCATGAGTTTTAAGCCAGGACGCGAACTGCGGTCGACTACATGGGAGTCCAGCGACATAGCCATTACGCTAACTGCTGGTCCTGACATCTCATATTTTCAATAAAGATGAGTTTCTCTCCTACCAGCTCTCCTTCACAACTCAAAGAGTAATTGTTACTCACTGTCTTCCATTTATTCTTCAATCCATCATAGCCACGAAGGAAGCAAGTGACCTCCTAATTGTTTACACAGTGACTTCTTCCTAATTCTCATTCTACTTGACCTCTGAAGCACCTGACACTGATAGTCATCTCTTTCCCTTCTTGACACCCTTTCTTCCTTTGGCTTCTATTATAATGCCATTCTGTCCTCATTTTTGTCCCATTCTTTTAACTTCTTTTTTTCAGTGTCTATTACCCTTCATACAATGATGCTCCTTCTGGTCCACAGCCTTTTTCTTCTCTTCTTTCAGTATTATCATTTCATACTAAAGCTTCAAATATCCCCCATATATTCCCTCTTGACCCTCAAGTTTCTGTATTCAGTTCCAACATTTCCCCTAGTTTTCAGATCCAAATTTCCAGCTACCCACAGAGATTATCTAAAAGTCACAAACTGTTTTTACTACCTCAAATTCATGACTGTCCCTCAAAATTGCTTACGCTCCCTATTTCAAGTAACGCTACCAATTCACACGACCGGCCAAGTCAAAGCTAGAAACCTTGGACTAATCCTCTCAACTCTATTTTGAAACCTCCTGGAATTGTGTGCCATTCTCTCTGTTTTGCTATCACTGTCTTGTTTATTCTCTCTCATCTGCCTGCGGAGGCTTTCTGTCTTCGCTTTCAATTCCTCCACGATTTCACCAGAGATAATCCAAACATATCAAACTCCTGTTTACAAAACCTTAGCGGGCCCCCTATACCTAGAGAATAAAGTTCAAATTCTTTAGCAAGTTTTTCTCGGTGGCATAAATTGAAAAGTTTTTAAGTCAGACAAACCTGGGTTTTCATTTCTAGCTAAATTTGCATACTGGCTTAGCCCACAGTCTTCGTAGTGAAGGGCAGAAGGCAGAGAAGGGAAAAGCAGGGGAGAGAACAGCGGATAACAAGGGAGCAGAGCAGAGCAGAGGGGAGACGGCCGTGTCTCGGGCAGGGGAGGAGTGGGTGTTTCCGAGGGACGAGCGTGTTTCAGGGAAGTAAAGTGAGGGAGCCCAGATCTCTGAGGGAGAAGCGGGGACCGAGACGAGGGGGGCTCTCTGTGGAGAGTTGGAGGACTCAGAAAGGAGCTTTCCGGGGAAACGCGGGACTCCTAACTGAGGTGAGAAATGTCTCTGCTGAGAGGTAACTTCTAGTGGGCTCCTGGCCTCCTCCGGGTGAAGGTAGCGGGTGTCCCGGGACGCTGAGGGAAGGGGGAAGTAAGGGGAAAGGACCAAGCAGGGGGTTCCCCCGCCGCCGAGAGGAAGACCTCTGGAAAGCCCGGCGGTCCGGTCCGGTGCTGAGACCCGAGTGCCAGCGCTCGGGGGCCCAGGAGGTAGCAGCGGCGCGCTCGGGCCGGGATGCCCCGGGTGTGTGCCACACACGCTCTCCTGACGTTACCTGAGGCGGGACTGAGCTGCCAGAGGGGTGCCTGCGCGGGCGGGACCGGGAGGCGGAGGCAGAGAGGGAGCATAGTAGCCCTCGCAGCTCTGTGGCGGCAGCGGCTCCTTAGCCTGCGGAGGCGGTGGGGATCCCTCGCGCAGAAGCTGGCGACTCCGCTAGGCTAGCGACGGCGGGGGACGAGGAGGTTACTGCCATGACCCCTCGATCGGGGCCGCTCCCCCCGCCTACTTGGCGGGGCCAGGAGGACGATCCGACCAGTGAGATCTAGAGGGTAGCTGGAAGCTCCGCAGCTCACAGACCGCAAGCGACTGAAAAGCCTGCCCAGCCGGGCAGGGGACCTGGGGGCGAGGCCTTAGGGGGCTCCGCCCTCTTCTCGACTCCTCCCTCAAAGCAGCCAATCTACCGTCAATCTTTGATAAACGAGCTAGTGTGATTGTCCAATCAGCGTTAGGAATACCACGTGGTATGAGGGTGGGCACAATGGGCGTCCTGAAAAGCCAATCAGCAGCCCTAGGCGCCAACTCTAGAAGACTAAGAGAACCAATAGGAAGGAAGTGGAGATAAGAACAGAAGCAGCAGTGTGTTGGGAAGGCGGAACCGAGGAGGAGAGAATACACCTGGGGAAACCCGAGACCAGGAGCCTCTCAGAGAGCGGGACAGTAAACACGACATTGACCGATCAAAGTGCCAGACACATAAGCGATTAGTAATTGATAAAGCCAATTGAAAATAGACTTGATTGGTCGTAGCTTGTGGGTTGGTCAAGGTATGGCTGAGAAACGAAAACTTCATATGAATAAGGCGTCCTGCAGGATCTTAGCATAGAGGGGGGAAAAACAGATACGTTAATAATTATTAGTGACGAGGTAGTAAGGGCAATACGTAGATCTAAACAAAATGCTGAAGGAGCAATTCATATAGACAGATTGGATTTGGTGAAGGCTTAGAGGAGGTAACACTTGAGCTGGCTTGAAAACAGGATTTTGAAAGAGCTGGGCTGGGAATAAGAATTCTATCCAACTATTCAACAGGTACATATTTCCTCACACTCCAAATGCCTGGACCTCAGGAACTCATAATCTCATGCCTAAACAGACTGCAACAGGAGGAGGGCAAGAGCAGGCAAGGCTGGTAAGACTGTAGCCTACTGCACCAGTATTCCCTGTTGTTAGAAACCTCATCCCAGACATCTTTAGACTAACTTTCTCCTGGAAGAGGAAAATTTTGACAGATGAGTGGGATTAAAATAATTGGAGTACAGTGTGCATTCTGAGTGGCAATAACATTTTAAAAAGATGTGTGGTTGGAGGTAAGAATGGAAGACAGAAGAGGTTGAATATGGGTTGGCTTTAAATGCTGAATTTGTCCTTTATTTTTTATGCTGTGGGAGCTATTCTTGAGCAGAAGTATCAATATAACCTAAATGGCACTGTTTTAGGAAGAGTAATTGGTAGTTCATAGACTCTAAAGGTAGAAAAATCACCCCAGCCAAGTCCCCCTGGCCTAAAGCTTTTTTGGTATCATTCTCTGGCAACAAATCATGTGCTGCCACCTGGTGACAGTTCACATATCTTTGTTCCACATTGCTATTTACTTCTGTTGTGAGAGCCTTGGCAGTCTGCAAGCTTGGCTCCTACAGAGTTTGATGTAAAGCAGTTGATAAGTAAGAAGAGCACTGGGAGGCAGCTCTGTAGTTGAGAGAGCCAGTCTCACATGGTCAACCAAGTGATTTGAGTCCCAGCTTCAGAGGCTTGGAAAAACATATCAGATGCACATGTGTACATGCAGGATGGAGAAATGGAAGCAAAGGGATTGCAGTATGACTATGCCCCACTGGGGGAGGGAGTGCTTTCTCCCTCCCACCATGTCAGATGTGAAAAATATAAGTCTTTCAAGAGAGTAACCTAAAAAAGACGGATTCCTTGCACTTGTTTCAACAGAAAGATGAGCCTTGTTGGAAATTTTTGTTTTGAGGGGCTAGCATATGGCGTAATGGTTACATTGCTGGACTCCCACGTAGTCGACCACGGTTCAAGTCCTAGACCTTGTAGCTTAAAACACACCAGGCACGTGTATGTGCATGCCCAAAATCTCAGAAGGAGACTGGAGGTGAAGGGATTGTGGCTTAGCCATCTCTCCTGGGAGGTAATTTCTCACTCTCTGTCTCTCTGTCTCTCCAGTGAGTGCCTGTGCCTAGCAAAACTCTCTCCAAAAAAATAAATAAATAAATAAAGGGGGAACCAGCAGTTAGCGTAATGGCTATGTCGCTGGACTCCCACGTAGTCGACTGCTGTTCATGTCCCGGATCCGGTGGCTTAAAACTCACGCCGGGCGCATGTGTGTGCATGCCCAAGATCCCAACAGGAGAACGGAGAAGGGATTGTGGCATGACCATCCCCCCTAGGGGGTGATTTCTCGCTTTCTATCTCTATGTCTCTCTCTGTCTGTCTGGCAAGCGCACGCGCCCTATAGCGAAAACCTCTCAAAAAAAAACAAACAAATAAATAAATAAATAAAATAAAGGAAGGAAATTTTTGGTTTTTTAAAATATGTCTGTTTAACCTGGATCTGATTTCTTTTTAAAGCTTTTTGGTTTGGGGGGACTTTTATGCCATAGGGCATATGTGCTTGCTAGAGAAAGAAAGGGAAAGTGAAAAATCTCCCTGACACCAGGAGAGATAACCACACCACAATCCCTTCTCCTCCACTCTTTTCTTGGGATCTTGGGCAAACATGTACACATTGTCCAACCTGATTTTCAAGCTACTGGGTCTAGGACTTGAACTACACCACCAGCCATGTGGGATTCAGCACCTTAACCCCCATGCCACCCACTTGCCCTGAAGATCTTATTTCTTTTCTTTTCTTTTTTTTTTTTTTTTTTTTTTTTTGAGATCAGCCACCTGCTGATCCCTGAGGATCTGATTTCTATCACTCCACTCTCAGCAATCTCCCAATGCTGAACAGAAAGAATTGAGGACTACCCTACAAATGTTCAGTCTTGTCTCCCCATCACCTGTCTACTAGTCAGGTCAGGGATTTGAATGTACCCCACATCTAAGTAGTATCTGCTCTATTTGCCTCAGCTTTTATTTTTTTTTACTTTATTCATTCATTTATTTTAATTTGACCAGAGAGAGACAGACAGAGAGAGGAGGCAAAAAAGCAAGACACCAGGTCTGGGACTCGAACCATGGTTGGTCATATGCGAGTATCCAGCACCTTAACCACCATGCCACCTGCTGGTCCCTTGCCTCAGCTTTTTGTTACGCTTTTATTTCAGATAAACTGTCTCTTCTTTTCAGCTAACCTGCACCAAGAGCTGGGAACTTTACGTGAGTCCACTATAGAATCTTTTGTTTTTTAAGAGAGAGATTTTTGCTATAGGGCATGTACACTGCCAGAGAGACAGACAGAAAGAAAGAAATTGCCCCCAGAGGAATGGTCACACCTCAATCCCTTCACCTCCATTCTCCTCTTGGGATTTAGGGCACATATGCATATGCACCTGGAGTGAGTTTCAAGCCAATGGGTCTGAGACTCAAACTGCAATTGGCCATTTGGGAGTTCAAGTGCCTTAACCATTACACCATCTGCTGGCCATATGTATAGTATCCTCTGTATGGAGGATGGATAACACTATCTTTTTCTTTCTTTTTTTTTTTTTTTTAGAGAGAGAGATTTTTGCTATAGGACATGTGTGCTTGCTAGAGAGACAGAAAGCAAGAAATCATCCCCCAGGGGGTGGGGAGGATGGTCACACCGCAAACCCTTCTCTCCATTCTCCTCTCAGGATCCTGGACACACACACACACACACACACTCACACACACACACACATATACCCAGCATGTTTCAAGCCTCCGGGGCCAGGACTCGAACTGTGGTTGGCCATATGGGAGTCCAGTGATGTAACCATTATGCCATCTGCTGGTCCCGAGGATGACACTATCTTTGACCACATTTAGTAGTGGAAGAGGCCTCAGGGAGAAGCTGCTGCTTCTATAGAAGTCATAGACCATATTTTCTAGAACACAAAGCCCAGTTATGGAGGAAGTAGAGTTGCCCTTAGTCAATTAGAAAAATACATTTTCTAGAGAGTAACCAAATGGTGAACAGATTAGAATCATTAGCCACAAAGCATTTTTTAAAAATAAATATAATAGAGGGGACCAGCAGATGGCCTAATGGTTATATTGCTGACTCCCACATAGTTGACCATGGTCCAAGTTCCAGACTCGGTAGCTTAAAACTCATGCTGGGTGGGGACCAGCAGTTAGCGTAATGGCTATATCGCTGGACTCCCACGTAGTCGACCGCGGTTCGAGTCCCCGACCCGGCGGCTTAAACTCACGCCGGGCGCGTGTGCGTGCGTGCCCAAGATCCTGAGAGGAGAATGGAGGAGAAGGGATTGCGGCGTGGCCATCCCCCCTGGGGGGTGATTTCCTGCTTTCTATCTCTCTGTCTCTCTCTGTCTGTCTGGCGAGCGCACGCGCCCTATAGCAAAAACCTCTCCAAAAAAAAGAAGAAGAAAAAAAAAAAAAAACTCATGCTGGGTGTAGCTAGCATGGCAGGTAGTGTGGTAGGTAAAGATACACATGGCCGACCATGGTTCAGTCCCAGGCCTGGTGGCTTTCTTTCTTTCTCTCTCTCTCTCTCTCTCTCTCTCTCTCTCTCTCTCCCCCTCTCTGGTCAAATTAAAATAATAAATAAAGTTAAATAAATTAATTCTTAAAAAAAAAAAAAAAAAAAAAAACATGCTGGGCGTGTGTGCGTGTGTGCCCAAAATCCTGAGAGGTGACTGGGGGGAAAAGGGATTGTGGTGTATCCATCCACCTTGGTGGGTGATTTCTTGCTTTCTGTCTTTCTGGCAAGCACATGTGCCCAAAATTTCTCAAAAAATTAATTAAGAAAGAAATCAATAATAAATACATATAGTAGAAAATATCAGAGGAAGATGCTACAGAAATGCAGGCTAGGCTGCTGAGATGATGAGGTATGGACAATCTGGAGTCTCAAGAGGCAGAAGCTGAGGATTAGGAAAGGAAGTCTCCAACTGTCCAGTTCCAGGTCTATCAGAATATCTTAACCCTCTATATCTCCACAGCACTACTTCCCCGGATCAATATCCTACCTCATTTTAGTCACCAGAATGGCAGCTTTCATCTCTACCCAAGTTCAGAAGGTACAGCTAAAAATGTCTATGAACTTCGATTTCAGAGATACATGTGGCAGGGAGCCGTCAAATAATAGGAAGAAGAAAGTGTAAAGCTGATTCTATCCCAAGTGGATATTGATTCACAAAACAAAACAAAAAAAGACACATCATGGGGCTGGCAGATTAGGGTCACTGGACTCCCACGTGGCCAACCGTGATTCGAGTCCTAGACCTGGTGGCTTACTTTCTCCCTCTCTCTCTCTTGCTCTGTTCCTCTTTAGTCAAATTAAAATAAATAAATAAATAAAGGTAAAATAATAAAAATAATTATTGGGGGGAAAAAACACATTGGGGAGGGTTATACCATTTTATTGCAGTTGGGAGACAGAAACGGGCAGGCAGTGAGAAGCCTCAGTAGAAAGAGCAGATACAAGTTAGATCAAGAGGGAAAAGGAGAAAGAAGGCTTCATCCCACTACTCTTACAAGTCCTTACAGATCACTCAGGAGCATCTTGGGGCCTTGAAGGAACAGGTCTTCTCGCTCAAGACTCTCGGCATGGAGCTGAAAGCTGTTGGGCTCCAGGTTGGAAAAGGTGTACCTCTGGCGATCTATGAGGAAGAAAAAAAGAATCCATTAGCAAACACTGTGATATGCACAAAACTAGGCTCTGGGTCTGTCTGATAGAGAGGGACATACAGGCCTGACTTGGGAGCAACAGAAATGGATAGATTCACATAGAAAAAGGCAGAGATCCATTATAGTCAGAGCCAAATAAACAGGCATCTAGCATCCAGGCACCATTCAGACTCTGCCTCCCCCAGAATGGGGATCCCTGCCCTTACCCCCACCTAGCTTCCTTAAAAGTTCCCTGCTACAATTACTGTCTGGAAGACTGACTTCAGAGCTAGATGAAGAAAGAGACATGGAGAAAATGGTGGCCAGGGGCAGCTTAGATTGGAAGACATGAACAGAGGTCCTAGAAAAGGGATCAGAATCAGAAATAGAGACGGTAATGATGAGTCAGTCAAGGGGGCCCTCCCAGCACAGAACTTTTCTCCTTCTAGGGGCAAGGACTCTAGCCTCTTCTCCCTTTATCATCCAAACATAGATCCCTTGGTGACACTGTATCAGGTAAAGAATACCCAATGCAGGGGAGCAGAACAGGGTGGGGGCAGCAAGTGGCATGGTCGTTAAGGTGCTGGACTTCCACATGGTCAACCACGGTTCAAGCCCTGGATCTGATGGTTTGACACTCACATGGGGCCCAAGTATGTGCATGCCCAAAATCCCAAGATGAGAAAGGAGGAGAAGGGATTTTGGCATGGCCATCTGCCTGGGGGGTGATTTCTCACTTCTCTCTGTCTCTGTCTCTCTCCAGTGAGCACATGTGCCCTACGGGGAAAAAAAAAAAACCTAAAGAACAAAACCAGTGCTGTCCTTGTGGACTACATCCAGATACTCATACTGCCCCTACCAGCCCAGGTCAAATCTGGGATAACTGAATTTGGTCACTAGTGCCTGACCTCAGGGGAACAAATCCCCTCTACTGCTACAGCACCCACACCCCCTGCCCTGAAGAAGTGATGCTCCTGCAGAGCATCCTGGGCCTTGGTCCTGGTAATCTCCAGAGTATGACCCTTGCTTTACTGGACACTCTGCAGCTGCTCCAACATCTACCAGACCATAGGCCCAGGTAGGACCAAACCTCTCCATCTCCAGAAAGAAATCCCCTTCCCACAACTGGCCTCATCAGCACACATGGAATCCTTTTGGGGGCAAGGACAGTTTCTCAAGGCGTGGACCAGAAGTACTAGGAAGAAGAGCTTCAGTGAGAGGCAGAATCAGAAAAGGGAAGAGAGGAAGAGATGTGAGCAGGGGAGGGCATTATCCTAGCCTGACAGTAGAACAGGATAGACACAGAAAGGAAGGGACCTCTCTGGGGTGTATGCAAAGGCAGGTCTGATACTGGTCCCACCTTCCAGCTGCGTGCCTGAGCCTGCCGCCCCTCAGTCATCTGTTTCAGCAGCAGCTCCTGGTGCTGGCCTACAGATGACAGAGAATGTAAGAGGCTACTCCCAACTTCTTTCCTTGTCCCTCCTTGCTTATGACCAGCCTGATTTTCTAAACTGAGACAGAAGCATTCTAGTCCAGCTGTTGGGAAGCATCCAAGCTGACTGGAGAGACTAAACTCACACCATGAGAGGCAAAGAGCAAGACAAAATATTTGGCCAGACTTCTCAGTAGCTCAGGCAGCAGAGCTATGGTCACTTACTGGGAAAGTAAGAAAGCTTCCCAGAAAAGAAGATAAGGGAACACATACTCACCCCTAATCTTTTACTTACTCAGTTGGTCCCGAAGCAACTTCAGTTCCTCCCGCAAAACCTCTGACCCCTCCCATAGCAGTTGCCGCCTGCAGAAGTGACAGCATTATCATTCTAGAGTCCAGCAAGTAGCCCTCTGAGGAGACCACCAGCCTTGCAGAGAGCCAAGAGCTCAGACGCCGCATGAAGGTGAGGCCTTGCCCATCACTTACTCCGTCTCCAGCTCTTGGTGAAGGACACTGGTAGTACTGTACTTTCCTGGTCCTGTTTGCATCTGGGCTTGGGCTTGAGCTTGGGCCTGTTCCAGCACCTGACTCCTTAGGCCCTGTAGTTCCCTTCTCAGCCCCTCTAGGCGTTGCTCCAAGAGTAGAGTCCTCCCCTCTGGGCCCCCCTGCAGCAACCTTAATGATGCTGTAGTGGAATAAGTTGAGAGTGTCTCTTAGGAGATATGATCCCAGACACTCTACTTGCAAATTAAGATGCATGTGCACACACAACAGATATGTGACAAAAAGAACTGGCCAGATACCTTCTAGGGCACTGATTTGGTGTTTCTGTTGTTCTCGCTCTTCCAGCAGGCCCTGCACGGCCTGCTTTAGTGCCTCAGTCACCTACTCAGGTAGAAAAAACACACGAACTAGTGTGAGAGACCTTCCCAACCCCTGTATTCTCATCTCCTACAAACACCACATATATGAGGGAACTTCAATAATTTTGTGCAAAAATTCAATTAAAGTGCCAGTTTATTTTGGTGCAAAAAAAAAAAATGTATTTTCCATGAAGACACACTTAAAGAGTTCAAGCCTCACCTGAGCCTGAGATCGAAGCTGGGACCGGAGAATATTAACTTCATCCCAGAGAGAAGATGGACTATAGATTTCACCCCAGCTCAACCTGTCTGGGCCACTGGGTGTCTCTAGAGCCCAAGGCTGTTGAGCTTGGACTCCCGGCTGGGAAGGCATGTGCTGAGGGAAAATCCAGGTCCCTGCCAGGTCTCCTACTGAGAGAATAAGGAAGAGACAAGTGCAATCTCTCTGTGTGGGAGCACAGAGTTGAGGAAAAGAAAGAGGTGGAATTTTGAAGTAGTGGATTGTACAGGTACTGGGGGAAGGCGGGTCCTGGTAAGAGAAAAGGCTGGGGAGTAGAAAGGGATACTACCTACCTGCAATGGAGGGCCCAGGGGGATACAACCGCTGCTACAAAAGGAACAATTGTACAGGCCAATGAGCTCTGAGTGTCCCTTAACCTGCACACTCCTCACCCCAAAAACTGAGGGCCTCCAGCACTGCCTCACCTTAATCCGAGCCACATTTCCATCAGTAGCATCGAGAAGTGCATCGAGCTGCTCAGACCAGCTCAGGTTCCTACTCATACCTTGTGACAGAGATCCGGCTCCCTAGCGTCTTGTGCCCTTTGCTCTCCCAGCGAGAGATACCCAAGTTACAGCCCCCAAAAATGTCACAACAGTAGATCGAAAGAGGACAGTGGTGATGCAATACTAGGGATAGGGATGCCAGTCAAACCAGAACTGTGACTGGGGGACTAGGCAAGGGAGCAGGTGCTCTTGGGGAACTGAGAGAAAGCCGGATATCTTGATACGCAGATATCAGATGAGAGCTGAAGGCACTGAATCTTGGCCGACACTGTCCCAAAGGCAGGACCCTGGGGCCATGCCACCAAACCTGTGCCAGCAACTACTGCCGCCGCCGGGTTCAAACCTCCTAGTAGGCCGGGAAAGTCTGACTTCAGACTGGCCGCCGCAGCGCTGCCTGGGAAACTGAGTTCTCTTCTCGCAGACACAACGGGCGATGGAAGCGGCAGAACTATGTTTCCCTGGAAGCGACACGGGCCTTCACACCCCACCGTGAAGCTTGCCGGGAAACCGAGTCTTCCTGATTCTGTATGGGTCGGTTCCAGGGACCAAACGAACTACGTATCCCAAGATGCATCGCGAGAGCCAGCGCGGCCCCGGCTGATCCCAGTAGTTCCTGGGAAATGGAGTCCGAGCTACCCGCACCCGTAACGGCCGGGTTTGCTCTAGGACTCCACTCCCCAGCGACCTCAGCGTGTAGCGTGCGCCATGGACCCGCGTGTCGCAGAACTAAAACAGAAGATTGAGGATATACTGTGTCCTTTTGGCTTCGAGGTTTACCCTTTCCAGGTTGGTTTATCCCTCCTGCGGTTCTTGGAGGAGATGTATAAGTGGCCTCGGTGCAACCGATGTGCGGCTCTGGGAACCTTCTGATCCCACCGAGTCCCTCTGGCGTGGGTCCATGTGACAAGGACAGAGTGTCAGCGGGACTTGGATTAAAAAGGTAGAAAAGCGTCGCGCGTTTGCCTTTTTACCTCTCTATGATGGCGGATTGGTGAATGGTAAACGATACCATATGATTAAGTAACCTGTGTGACTCTGATTGTCACCTACATAATTTATTGAAAGAAGGGGACCTGTGGAGCCAGAGGCACCTGGGAAGCTTGAGAAGGAGTTAGGAAGGGCAAGGCCTTGAAGATTTGCATGGCTATGATTTCGGTCAGCTGAGGAAAGAATGGCATTCCCGATGTTGAACAAGCAAACAATTGACTGGTTTGTTCCATCTATGAACAGAAGGATAATTCATATTACTGCCCATCATCAGCGCTGAACTGGGTATAGAAACTGTGCAGCCGCCTGGTACAGATATCTCTGCACTCTAATTCCTGCCTCCACCCCATCTGCCACAGCCTCCCCTTGCCCCTTGTTTTCAAAAGGTCCATTACCCCCACATCAGTGCCCCATACACTGAACAGTATACTTAAGACACATTTAAATCAACTCACCTTGAGCTCTTTGCCTGATGCCTAAGAAAGCCCACTTTCCACTCCTTCCATTGAGTGGCCCATAGCAATGGGGTAGGATACAGAAGGAGAAGTAGATTGGGTCTAGCTTGAGAGAGGATTTGCAGAAAAAAATGGAATTTACTATAAATGAAGTGGTTTCAAAGAGTTCTGAAAAAAATGAAATTAAAGTACAAGTTTATTCTGGTGCAAAAACATTTTTGCAATTCATGCATAGTTTTTTGTTTTTAAGAATTATTTTAGGGCCAGCAGGTGGCGTGGTGTTTAAAGGTGCTGGACTCCCATATCGCCGACCCTGAGTTAAGTCCTGGACCTGGTGGCTTCCTTTCTCACTTTCCCTCTCTCTCTCTCTGTCTCTCTCTGATCAAACTAGAAAATAATACCAATAATAAATAAAGTAAGATAAAAAATAGTTCTTTTTTTTTCATTCTTTTTGGAGAGGTTTTTGCTATAGGGCGCGTGTGCTTACCAGACAGACAGAGAGAGAGATAGAAAGTGAGAAATCACCCCTCAGAGGGGATGGCCACACTGCAATCCCTTCTCCATTCTCCTCTCGGGATCTTGGGCACGCACGCACATGCGCCCGGCATGAGTTTTAAGCCACCGGGTCCGGGACGCAAACCACGGTCGACTACATGGGAGTCCAGTGACATAGCCATTACGCAAACTGCTAGTCCCATAAAAAATAATTCTTTAAAAAAAGTTATTTTATTGGGCCAGCAGGTGGTATAGTGGTTAAAGGCACTGGACTCCCACATAGCTTACTACGGTTTGAGTCTCAGACCTGGCAGCTTGCTCTCTCACTTTCTTTCTCTCTCTCTCTCTCTCTCTCTCTCTCTCTCTCTCTCTCTCCCTCTCTGGTCAAATTAAAAAACAAAAACAAAATAAAAATAATGATAAATAAAAGAAATACTTTTTAAAATTATTGTATTTATCTTTACTTATTTACTTATTTTAATTTGGCCTGAGAGGGACAGAGCAAGAGAGATAGAGAGAGAGAGGAAAAGTGAGAAAGCAAACTGCCAGTTCCGGGACTTGAACCACTTTTGGCATGTGGGAGTCCAGCCCCCCCAACCACCATGCCACCTGCTGGCCATAGATTTTTTTTTGTTTATTTCACTTTATTATTTAAAGAAAAAAATTATTTTTTATTTTAACTTTATTTAGTTTATTTATTTTAATTTGGACAGAGAGAAAGAGAAAGAAAAAGTGAGAAAGCAAATCACCAGGTCTAGGACTTGATTTATGGTCAGCCATGTGGGAGTCCAGCACCCTTAACCACCATGCCACCTGCCGGCCCCTATTATTATTTTTTTTAATTTGACCAGAGAAAGAGAGAAAGGGAAAGTAAGGAAGCAAGCCACCAGGTCTAGGACTTGAACTGTGGTCGGCCATGTGGGAGCCCAGTGCTTTAACCACCATGCCACCTGCTAACCCCCATGCATAGTTTTTTCAGAAATACATTTTTATGCTGGTTCATAGCTGATAGGTTAAGGCAGTCAGATCCAATATGGCCAACCACAGTTCAGTTTCAGCCTTGGTGGCTTAGAAAAACATGTTATGTTAGGGGACCAGCAGTTAGCGTAATGGCTATGTTGCTGGACTCCCACGTAGTTGACTGTGGTTTGCATCCCGAACCCGGTGGCTTAAAACTCACGCTGGGCACGTGTGCGTGTGTGCCCAAGATCCCAAGAGGAGAATGGAGGAGAAGGGATTGTGGCGTGGCCATCCCCCCTGGGGGGGTGATTTCTCACTTTCTGTCTCTCTGTCTCTGTTTGTCTGTCTGGGGAGTGCATATGTCTTATAGCAAAAACCTCTCAAAAAAAAAAAAAAAAAAACTGCTAAAGTGAGGGTGATCAGGTTTGTTCTGAATCCCTATTTATTGAAGTATTTTAATAAGAGGAAAACCTACTTTGCCCACGATGCCCTTCAGCAGTGCACAGTCGGGGATATCATGCTTCTCAACGCTTTACCTGTTCCATGAACAAAGCACATGAAACATCAATGGGCTGAGATCGTTTTCAAAGTTGGAAAAGTCATAGATCCAGTGACAGGAAAACCCTGTGTGGGAACTACCTACCTGGAGATTCCAGTCAGTTTGGAAACCACTCACCTAACCAAAACTCTAGAACTCACTATCTCTTCAACACATGAAGGAGGGCTGGAAGGGACCAAAGGGAAAGATTGACATATTCACTTTATGGGAAAAGAAAATGTTCTGTTTTATCATAAACTACCCAGTTACTCTTGTGCTATATTATTAAATAACTAAAATTAAATGAAGAGCCTGTTACAATTTTTCATAAAGAGTTATGGTCATGTTCCAAATGTTCTTTTTAGTAAACATGCTTTTGTGTTCAGTTAGTGTACCTAGCAATCTGTAGCATTGTTTTGTAAGTGTACCATTTTAGAAGATAGATTAGGTTTGTTTGTTACTTTTTCATTCAAGGGAATCTTAAATTAGAACCCTTATTTTGGGAGAACGCTTTTTGATATAAACAGATAAAATCACATTAAGCAATATTTTTGCTCTAACTAAATTTTTCCTGATTTTATCAGTTCCAAAGGGAAATAATTAACATGCTTGTAGGTCAGACTTTTTCAGATTAAGCCATATTAAGAATGTTGACATGATGGAAAGAAATAAAATTTAAAATTCTATGTTACTTTTTTAATATCCTAGGCTAGATCAAATAGGTGTGAATTGAGATCTGACACACATAAGTTGTAAGACTTTTCACACATGCATTTGAGTTGGAGAGTGACTGAGTTTTGTTGCAGTTCATTAATAAACTGTGATAACTTTTTGAAGGAAAAAAAACAAAAAAGAATCATGCTGGGCATGTGTGTGCATGCCTGGAATCCCAAGAGGAGACAAGGAGAAGGGATTGTGGCATGGCCAACCCCCCTGGAGGGTGATTTTTCAGTTTCCCTCTCTGTCTTTTTTTGGTGAGCGCACACACCCAGTAACAAAAACTAATAAATAAATAAAATAAAACACACACCAGGATCTCCCTCCCCACGTCAGCCTTTTAGTTACAAGACTGAGCTGCTTTTTTTTTTTTTTTTGGAGAGGTTTTTTTTTTTTTTTTTTTTTTAAATAATTATTTTATTTACCTTTATTTATTATTATTGTCATTATTATTTTCCAGCTTGATCAGAGAGAGACAGAGATAGAGAGAGAGAGGAAGTGAGAAGGCAAACCACCAGGTCCGAGACTTGAACCGTGGTTGGCCATGTGGGAATCCAGCACCTTTAACCACCATGCCACTTGCCGGCCCAGAGAGGTTTTTTTTTTGATATAGGGCAGGTGCGCTCGCCAGACAGAGAGAAACAGAGAGATAGAAAGCGAGAAATCACCCCCCAAGGGAGATGGCCACGCCGCAATCCCTTCTCCTCCATTCTCCTCTGGGGATCTTGGGCACATATGTACACACGCCCAGCGTGAATTTAAGCCACCGGGTCTGGGAATCGAACCACGGTCGACTACATGGGGGTCCAGCAACATAGCCATTATGCTAACTGCTGGTCCTTACAAGACTTAGCTTCTAAGAAGGCCTTTTCTAATTTCCAAAGACTCTCAACTGACCCTGTCATAGCACTAATCACATACAGTCAGTTTCTATTATTCTTAGTTGATCGTGAACTCCCCACCTCTTTCTAAATTCCCTATCAAATTCAGATGAGTTCTCTCATCAACATACATCACACAGCATCAGTGAAAATTCATGAAATTAATGAGATGGAAACTGGGATACGCTGTATGAGGCCTGAAATGTCAGGCTAAGGTACAGGCCTGGCTAAGGCCTAGGCTAACCCTCCAGCTTGGCCTGAACATTCTCTCTATTCCAGGTGGCATGGTACAATGAACTTCTGCCGCCAGCCTTCCACCTGCCCCTGCCAGGACCTACTCTGGCCTTCCTGGTACTCAGCACACCTGCCATGTTTGACCGAGCCCTCAAGCCTTTCTTGCGGAGCTGCCATCTCCGACCCCTGACTGACCCTGTGGACCAGTGTGTGGCCTACCACTTGAGCCAAGTTCGAGAGGTGAGCAAGGCTCAGCTTTTCCCCAGCTCTTCCAACTACAGCTGCTTCCACCTCCCCAGACTCAATGCAAGGTCTAGGCATAGAGCTAAAAGCCACTTCATAGGTGAAATACTCTAAAGCCAGCTTTGACATTCAGTGATCTCTCCCCATTCTTCAGCCACCTTTCTCGGACACACTCTCAGTCTGAAGTCTCAATCACTCTTTACTAATAGGCAACTATTTAAACCTCTGACCAGGCTTTTAGACTCCAGACAGACTAGGAATGAGTCCATGCCCCCCAGGCATTGCTCACCTGCCTTTATTCTAGACCTACACACTTTAGGCTATCTTTAAGGACAGAAAAATAATCCCCCACCACATGTTCACATATGCACATACATATGTGCACACACACTGGGTCTCCCCTCCAAGCTGGGACGTGTCTTCCTGCACAAGAATGTTAAGAGGCCTGGGCCAGGAACCAGCAGTTCGCTTAATGGCTATGTCGCTGGACTCCCACGTAATCAACCACAGTTTGCGTCCCGGACCCGATGGCTTAAAACTCACGCCGGGCGCGTGTGTGTGCGTGCCCAAGATCCCGAGAGGAGAATGGAGAAGGGATCGCGGCGTGGCCATCTCCCCTGGGGGGGTGATTTCTCGCTTTCTGTCTCTATGTCTCTGTCTGGCGAGCGCACGCGCCCTATAGTGAAAATCTCTCCAAAAAAAAAAAAAAAAAAGAGGCCTGGGCCAAGTCACTCCTTATAATGGTTTCTGAGCAAGACTTTGTGTATTTCCCTTCAAACGTGGGTCCTCCTGGAAAGAACTATTAACTTTCTTCACAATGAAGGCCCCAAGTTAAGGTCATGTTTTCCCTTCAAAAAGGACTTCTGGGGAACCAGCAGTTAGCGTAATGGCTATGTCGCTGGACTCCCACATAGTCGACCGTGGTTCGCGTCCCGGACCTGGTGGCTTAAAACTCATGCCGGGCACATGTGCGTGCATGCCCAAGATCCCAAGAGGAGAATGGAGAAGGGATTGCGGCATGACCATCCCCCCGGGGGGTGATTTCTCGCTTTCTGTCTCTATGTCTCTGTCTGGCGAGCGCACGCACCCTATAGCGAAAACCTCTTAAAAAAAAAAAAAAAAAAAAAAAAAAAAGACTTCTGAGAATAGGCCCACATTAACACCACAAATCAGGCTCCCTAGGACAAGTCATGACTCTCTTATTCTGTCGCAGAACCTCCCAGAGCTGCAGGTGGAAATCATTGCTGACTATGAGGTACACCCCAACCGGCGCCCCAAGATTCTGGCCCAGACGGCAGCCCACGTGGCAGGAGCTGCTTACTACTACCAACGACAAGATGTGGAGGCTGACCCTTGGGGGACTCAGGTCAGAGGGCAAGTGTGAATGAGTTGGGGACTGAAAGTTGTAAAGGCCCCTCAAGATAGCCCTGTGAAGTTTCCCCTCCCCTAAAGGAGTTGGTAGACACAGCCCAGGACAAAGAAGCTGGGCCCTGGCCAAGGACCAGCCTCATCACATTGCTTCCTGGCACTTACCTGGGGACTTAGCAGGTCAGAATTCCAGTCTATTCATAAAACCCTGTAAGGGCTGGGGCAGCGGATGGTATAGCAGTTAAGATGCTAGATCCCGCATAGCCAACTCCATGATTTGAGTCCTGGGCCTGGTGGCTTGAAAACACAACCAGGCACGTGTGCACACATATCCAAAATCCCAAGAATGGAGAAGGGATTGCAGTGTGGCCATCACCCGGGGTGGGGAGGGGGGAAGGCTGTGATTTCTCACTTTCTCTGGCGAGCACACACTATGACAAAAATCTAAAATAAATAAATAAAATCCCTATGGGGTTATCTCAGAACGAAGGGGGCAGAGCAGTGATCAGACCAGTGCTAAAACTGGGAAGTTGACTTGAGTCTCAGCATAAGGGAGCCCTTCCTCAAGCTTAGAATGAAATTATGGAAGGGTTGTCTGGAAGAGGGGGACAGAGGAATCAGCATTCACTAAGTGGGAAGTAAGTGAACCATCATAGCAGCGATGGTAATTGGGTTTGGTGCCAAGGTGACCTCCTTGACCCCTTGCTTTTCTTACCATCTCCTCAGCACATATCTGGTGTGTGCATACACCCCCGATTTGGGGGCTGGTTTGCCATCCGAGGAGTAGTGTTGCTGCCAGGGATAGAGGCACCTGACCTGCCACCGAGAAAGCCCCCTGACTGTGTGCCTGCAAGAGCTGACCGCATCACCCTGCTTGAAGGCTTCAATTTCCATTGGCGTGACTGGACTTACCGAGATGCTGTGACACCCCAGGAGCGCTACTCAGAAGAGCAGAAGACCTACTTTTCCACTCCCCCTGCCCAACGCTTGGCCCTTCTGGGCTTGGCCCAGCCCTCACAGGAGCCTTGCCCTGCATCCACCGAGCTTCCCCTGACCAAGAAACCTCAGAATCACAGAAAACCCCGGGGCTGGCTCAGCCCTAAGGTCTCACCTCCTGAATCCCCAGGCCCTTGATACCTTCCTTCCCTGAGGGAGCCCTTATTTATAAGCGGTACTTGCTGGGATTGGGACCTCTTTGGCATGTGTAGAACAAAGAGGTTCCATTTTGGCTATAAGATGACTATTTTTGATAATCAAGATTTTCAGTGCAAGATGAAAAGGTTCCTTTGGTCAAGACATCAAAGACAAGGCAGCTCTAGAATTCCCATCTGCCTTGGAGTATGAGGTCTGTTTTTTTGTTTGTTTGTTTTGAGACTGATTGCCCAGGCTGGCCTCAAACTCAATCTTCCTGCCTTGGCTTGCTCAGGCGTTGTGCCACTTGCCTGCTGTTAACACTTCTATGCAGTGCTCCAAGGTAAGAGCCTGAGGGCAACTGTGCCCTGAATAGTACCTCACAAGGTGGCTGTAGAGACTAAATAAAATATGTAAGTAAATAAATAAAATATGCACTCTAAAATGGTACCAAGCATATAAGCAGTAATGTTGGCTGTTACTTGAGGCTCTGGGAATTTTGCAGTGCTACTCACAGGTAGTCTAGGTTCTGAAGGGGTGGGCAGCTTAAAGTGTCTGCAAGGGTACCATGTAACACACAGGGACTGTTGGATCCAAATCTGTCATAGCCCTAGCTACTTCCTCCCAGCTGACAGTCCCCCTCAGGACAGTAATATGGACGAGGGTCTAAAAAGACTAGCCTCCAATAAAGACCAGTCCCCAGGGAAGGTGAAAGTGTCTTTTTTTTTTTTTTGGAGAGGTTTTTGCTATAGGGCACGTGCACTTGTCAGAAAGACAGAGAGAGACAAAGCAAGAAATCACTCCCCCAGGGGGGAATGGCTATACAGCAATCCCTTCTCCATTCTCCTCAGGATCTTGGACACAGAAGCCTGGCCTGAATTTAAGCCACCAGGTTCGGGACTTGATCCATCGTTGACTACATGGGAGTCCAGTGACATAGCCATTACGCCAACGGCTGGTCCCGTGTCACTGTACTTCTCTTGGGCTCTACCTAAGGCCACCAGTCCTGTGTGTCGTCCTCTCCTTTCAGTTCTGAAAGGACAGAACTTTTTTTTTTTTTTTTGCCATGGGATCCATACATTTGCTAAAGACAGTGAGAGGGAAAGCAAGAAACCACCCGAGAGAGATGGCTGTGCTCCTACAGGGTTCCAGGCACACACCTGGTGTGATTTTCAAGCCACTAGGTTCACGACTCAAATTGTGGTCAGCTATGTGGGAATCCACCGTGCAACTTGCTGGCTCCCCTGCTCATTTAGTGGAACAGGCTACCACTTACAAGAGGCCAAGCTTCTGGTTCCCACGCAGCACTTACTAGAGTATATGCCCCAGTAATCTCATTAGGACCTTAACTTGCAACCCAGCATAGTTTAAATTCTAACTTGGCCACTTGCACAGCAGCGTTTATCTTCTCTTCCCCAGATACAGTAAAACAAAATGTCACACCTTGCTTCAGTTCTATTACCATCCATTTGCATTTCCCCTTAACAACTCCTCAATTCTGAAGCAACTTTCACTCCTATTTCCCCTAAGGAGACAGAGCAAAAAGTAAATTTCTTTTAAATCAAAGGCTAATGTCCCCTGGGTCAGCCAGGTAGTGTGGTGGGTGGTTAAGGTGGCTGGATCCTGTGTTGTCAGCTGTGCAGTGAATCCAGGACCTAGCGGCTCAAAAGACACACCAGAGAAGTATGCATGCAGGCCTCAAATCCCAAGAGAATGGAGAGTGGACTCCAACGTGGTCACCCTCCCCTGGGGTTGGGGGCTGTGCTTTCCCACTTTCTCCTGCCCACTCTGTCTCTCTCCAGGGAGCACATATGCCCTCCAGCAAATGGGAGAAAAAAACAAAGGCTTATGTCCTCTAAAATAACGAATCATAAAGGACTCAGGTTCAAGTTTAATAGAAACTACAAAAACATCAACGGGCTGGCGTCCCACTACTGGTACATCATACACACCAGATGGCCTGCCCCATAAGACAACTCAGGCCATTCCCACCAATGAAAAGAAAAGGTGGCCTTCCCAACCCACATAGGACAGGCCTGCCGTGGCCCACACATCTTGGCTGAAACTAAGTTTTACGTTTTAAACATGAAAAAAAAATACAAAAGAGGTCTTGTTCTCATGGCTGCCCACTGCAGCCCAGCACTACACTGGTCCAGTGCTCACTTCTGCTTGGAGAAATACTCTTTGCTCTTCTGGACATCGGGCTTGATGGTATCACTGCCAGGCTTCCAGCCAGCTGGGCACACTGCGAGAGAAAAGTACCAGTAATTAACAACCCAGTCAGTGGTATGTATGACCATCCTCTCATGGAGGGAAGGGGTGCCTAAAATCTGATCTGAGGACTGGCCTCATGGCCTGCTGGTTAAACAAACCATGTCTTCCACATGTCTGACCTCGCAGTTCGAATCCCAGCCCTGGTGGCTTGAAAATCATGCTGGGGGCATGCTGCCCAAATTAAAAGAATAAGTAAAATTAGTAATTCCTTTTTTTCCCCCTAAAGAATTATTTTATTTAACTTTATTTTTAATTTGACCAGAAAGGGAAAGAGCAAGCAAGAGAGGGGAAGTGAGAAAGCAAGCCACCAAGTCCGGGACTCAAATGGTGGTTGGCCATGTGGAAGTCCAGTGTCCTTAACCATCATGCCACCTGCTGGCCCCAAAATTAACCCTTTAAAAATAAATTTTAAAAAATTCTTGAGACCAGCAGTTAGAGTAATGGCTATGTCGCTGGACTCCCACATAGCCGACTGAGTTCGAGTCCCGGACCCGGTGGCTTAAACTCACGCTGGGCGTGTGTGTGCGTGCCCAAGATCCTGAGAGGAGAAAGGAGAAGGGACTACGGCGTGGCCATCCCCCGTGGGGGGTTATTTCTAGCTTTATGTCTCTCTCTCTCTCTCTGACAAGCGCACGCACCCTATAAAGAACCTCTCAAAAAAAAAAAAAATCTTAAAAAAACAAAAAACAAACAAACAAAAACCTAAAAAGAAAAGAAATCATGCTGGGTGTGTGTAAATGCATATCCAAAATTTTGACAAGATGGGAAAATGGAAACGGGATGGTGACATGACCATACCCTTTTAAGGGGTGCTTTCTCCCTCTCTCAACACCAAGCACACATCCCATCTAACAAATTAAAAAACAGTACTTTCTGGACTCCCCCATGGCCGACCATGGTTGAGTCCCAGACCTGGTGAATTGCTTTCTCACTCCCCACATTTCTCTCTGGCAAGCATACGTGCCCTATAACAAACTGAAAATAGTAATAATGATAACAAATAAAACAAAAATTAAGGGGGAAAAAAATCAGATCTGGGGCTAGTCGGTGTCATGGCAGTTAAAGCAGCTGGATCCCACACGGCCAAGGCATGGTTCAAGTCCCAGGCACAGTGGCTTGAGAAATATGCGAGGCACATGTGCATACATGCCCAAAACCCTGAAAGAAGAAACAGAGAGGGGAATGACGTGTGGCCATCACCCCCCCCCCCCCGCCCCAGCAGTTTCTGTCTCCCACAAGTGCCCATGCCTTCTAGCAAATTAAAACAAACAAAAAAGATCTGAACCCTAAAAAGTCTGAATACTCAGAAACCAAGAAACCTACCCTGTAATCTAAACTCATTCAGCTTTTTAGTGTAAGGTTAATACTTTACAAACATTATGTAATTTCATCTTTACCAAGGCCCTAATATACTACTAGACCTAGTTTATTCATAGTATCTGAAATTTAAAGAAATTAACTTCTACTATATGTTTTGTTCCAAAATTAAGGTAATGACAAAAGTTGATGGCAAGGGAACAGCAGTTGGCATAATGGCTTATATTGCTGGACTCCCATGTAGTTGACCGCAGTTCAAGTCCTGAATGCTGTGGCTTAAACTCACGCTGAATGTGCGTGCGTGCCCAAGATCCCGAGAAGAGAATGGAGCAGCAGGGATTGCGGTGTGGCCATTTCCTCTGGGGGTTGATTTCTTGCTTTCTGTCTCTGTCTCTCCCTGTCTTTCTGGCGAGCACATGCACCCTATAGCATAAACTTCCCCCCATCCCCCCCCCAAAAAGTAAGTGGCAAAATATTAAGACTAGTTAATGGTAGGTAAATGGGCATTCATGTTTTCTATAATTTTTATATACTTTTTGCTATAATTATTATTTAATTGTATTTTAAAATTTGCTATAAAATGAATTCTTAAAAAAAAAAAAAAAGAGAGAGAGAGAATTGTTCCAGTACAGAAAACCCTTGAAGTGTTTTCCTGCATTTTAACTGCCTAAAAAGAAGGCAGGCTAGGGACCAGCAGGTAGTGTGGTGGTTGGGGTGCTGGACTGGACACTTCCACATAGCCGACCACAGTTTGACTCCCAGACTGGTGGCTTGCTTTCTCACTCTCTCTCTCTCTCTCTCTGGTCAAATTAAAATACATGAATAAATAAACAAAATAAAATAAATAATTCTTTAAAAAAAAAAAGGCAGGCTTTGAATTTCGATCCTAGTTCTACCATTTACTATAAATAAATGTGGTTTTTTTTTTTTTTTTTCCTTGAGAGAGATTTTTGCTATAGGGCGCGTATGCTTGCCAGACAGAGACGGAGAGACAGAAAACGAGAAACCACCCCCCAGGGGGGATGGCCACGTCGCAATCCCTTCTCCTCCATTCTCCTCTCGGGATCTTGGACGCGCACACACACGCGCCCGGCATGAGTTTAAGCCACCGGGTCTGGGACTTGAACCATGGTTGACTATGTGGGAGTCCAGCAACATAGCCATTATGCTAACTGCTGGTCCCTATAAATAAATGTTGTGATTAGGTAGTGGTTTATTGTCCTTGAAAGTAGAATATAGAATTATGTGGCAAACAAGTAAAATATCTAGCATACACAGTGTCTGACATTCAAACACTCCTAAATGGTGACTTAAGGGCCAGCAAATGACATGGAGATTAAGGCAGCTGGATCACACGCAGACGACTGTGCAATTGGGAGTCTTGGACCTCACTGGGTGTGTGTGCGTACATGCCCTAAATCTCAAAGTTGAGAAGGGTCTGCAACATGGCCATCTTCCCTGGGGAGAAGAGTTAAATATTCTCTCTCTCCTGCAAGAGCACTCACCCTACTGCAAAATAAAAATAAAATGGTGGACCAACAGGTGGCATGGACGGTAAAGGTACTGGATCCCACATGGCTGACTCCATGGTTAGAATCCAGGACTTGCAGGCTTGAAAAACAAACTGAGAGGAGCCAGCAGGTGGCATGGTGGTTAAGGCAGCTGGACTCCCACATGGCTGACCACGGCTCAGGTCCTGGACCTGGCACCTTGCTTTGACCACGGTTCAGGTCCTGGACCTGGCACCTTGCTTTCTCACTTTCCCTCTCTCTGGTCAACTTAAAAAAAAAAAAAAAAAAGGATAAAATAATGAGGGATGGCAGGTGGTGTGGTGGTGAAGGCGCTAGACTCCCACATGGCCAACTGCAGTTGAGTCCCAGCCCTTGCAGCTTGCTTTCTCACTTCTCTCTCTCTTTCCTGGCAAATTAAAAAAATAATAATTATGATAAAGAAGATAATTTGGGGGGAGGGCCAGCAGGTGGTGTGGTGGTTAAGGTACTGGACACTCCCACATGGCTAACCACGGTTTAAGTCCCAGACCTGGTGGCTTCCTTTGTCCCTTTCTCTCTCTCTCTCTCTCTGGTCAAATTTAAAAAATAAATGAATAAATGAATAAAATTAAATAATAATTTTTTATTTTAAAAAAGGAATAATTTGGGCCAGCAGGTGGCATGGTAGCTTAGGGCACTAAATTCCCACATGGTTGACCACGGTCCAATTCCTGGACCTGGTGGCTTATTTTCTCACTTTTTCTCTCTTACTCTGTCCCTCTCTGGTCAAATAAAAATAAATAAATATATAAATGAAGTTAAATAAAATAATTCTTTTTAAAATATTTTAAAAAATAAAAAATGATAATGAATAAAATTATTTATTTTTGAAAAAGAAGAAAAATACACTGGGTATGTGATTGTGTGCCTAGAACACATTTTGCCCTGAGAGCAAAATGGAAAAGGGATTGTGTGTGGCCGTCCCCTCAGGGAGGGTCATCTCACTTTCTCTCTCTCTCTCTGGTGAGCACATGCACCCTATGGCAAAAATCTTTAAAAAAAAAAATACATGGGGCTAACAGGTGGCATGGTGGCTAACACGCTGGACTCCCACACGGCTGACAGCAGTTTGAGTCCTGGACCTGACAGCTTGCTTTCTCACTTTCCCCCTCTCACTCTCTCTGTCTCTCTCTAGTCAAATTAACAAACAATAATGATCATGAATAAAATTTTTAAAAACTTTTTAAAGATTTTATATACCCGGGAGCCAGCAGTTAGCATAATGGCTATGTCGCTGGACTCCCACGTAGTCGACCCCGGTTTGCGTCCCGGACCCAGTGACTTAAAACTCACGCTGTGCACATGTGCGTGTGTGCCCAAGATCACGAGAGGAGAATGGAGGAGAAGGGATTGCAGCGTGACCATCCCCTCTGGGGGGTGATTTCTCACTGTCTGTCTCTATGTCTCTGTCTGTCTGGCAAGCGCACACGCCCTATCGCGAAAAAAACTTCTCCAAAAAAATAAATAATTTTATATACCCACCCACACACACACATATACATACACACACATATATATAAGAGTAGGGGCCAGCAGCTGGTGTAGTGGTTAAGAAGTTAGATATTCACATGGCCAACTGCACAGTTCGAGTCCTGAACCTGGGGGCTTGAAAACATGTCGGGTTTGTATACATGCATGCCCAAAGTCCCAAGAGAAAACTGGAGAAGGGATTGCAGCATGGCCATCCCTTCTGTGAGAAAGCACCTCCCTGGCTCCCCTATCTCTGTTATCTCTCCAGTAAAGGTACATGCCCTACGGCAAAAACCCTTAAAAAATCATGATGACTAACCTTGTGCCTAGTGGTTAAGGGAGCCAGACCCCACGTGGATAATCACAATTCAAATTTAGGCCCCAACAGCTTCAAAAATACACTGAATATCCATGCTAAAATTCCTGACGAGGTGGAGATATTGAGAAGGGACCATAGCATGACCACACCCCATTGAAGAAGGTTTTTTTCTCTTTTGCTTTCTGTCTCTGGCAACTAAAAAACAAAGACAACACAGAGGGCTGCACCTGCTCCAGTAGGAGGGAAAGTGGCGGTGCCCACTAAGAATCTGAAGAAAGGTTTCAGAGGCATGAAAGCTTGGGTTCAAGCATCTAGCATATGTACAAAGTCCTAGAAAAGTCCAATAAAGGTCTTACACTTTGCCACTCCCCAGTCCTGTCTTAGTACCTAACCTCATTCTCCCACCAGGGGGCAATCTCAGCACTGTTGGCACCTTCACTTGGCCAGGCTAACCCTCACATATGCTTCTGCAAATGCTGCTTCCTGGTATCAGTACTCACTCACCGTATGATTAACCTTTTCACTCCAGCCAAGCTGGACCTCTGATCTCCCAAAGACACACCTCTAATTCAGACACTAGCACCTTCATCTTTAAATCACAAGATCAGAGCTGAAATGGGCCTTAGAAAACTGAACTACTTATCTTCCAGAGAACATAAGATGGAGAAAATTCTTCCCTTGCTTACAAGTCAACCTGTGCCCTTGATCTGATGTCAACAGCACTTAATCAGAATGATCTTGTCCTCAGTAACAAGCTGGAAGGGAGCTTAAGGATCTCCATTTCCCCACATAACCAGCAGCAATTGTTGCTTTCGGGGCTGAGTTTTTTTAAAAAAAAAATTCACTAGTCCCTGCCAATTCTTTCTTTTTTTTTTTTTTTTGAGATTTTTTTTTTTTGCTACAGGACACGTGCACTTGCCAGAAAGACAGAGAGAGCCAGAAAGTGAGAAATCACCCCCCAGGGGGGATGGCCACGCTGCAATCCCTTCTCCATTCTCCTCTTGGGATCTTGGGCACACACGCACCCGCATGAGTTTAAACCACCAGGTCCAGGACTCAAACCGCGGTCGACTACATGGGAGTCCAGCAACATAACCATTATGCTAATTGCTGGTCTCAACTAACCCCTGCCAATTCTTAGCTGGGATCAGACTAACCCCTGCCAATTCTTAGCTGGGATCAGACTGTCTCATTCCAGCAACAACCACACTCAAAGAGGAGGGCTAAAAGTCCAAAAGCTACAGCATTTGAACTCAAAGGCTGGGATCAAGTGGTTCAGTTTTATCACAACACTATAACAAGAACATGTAAGGAGACAAATACCTGTGCTGGGTCAATAGGAGAAAAAGGGCCTACATTTTAGCAACTCTGAAATAAAAAATGTTGAAGGACTAGCAGGTGGCATAGTGGTTAAGGCACTGGACTCCCACATAGTCAACTGTGCTTCGAGTCCCAGACCCAGCAGCTTAAAACTCACTCAGCGTGTGTGTACATGTGTGCCCAGAATCCAAAGAGGAGAATGGAGAAGTGATTGCCGTGTGGCCATCCCCCTGGGGAGTGACTGCTCACTTTCTCTGTCTGTCTCTGCAGTGAGCACACACACTATAGCAAAAATCTCTCTCAAAAAAAAAAAAACTCAGAAAAACAAAATTTGGGCCAGCAGGTGGCATGGTGGTTAAGGCACTGGACTCCCACAGGGTTGACTGTGGTTTGAGTCTCAGACCTGGCGGCTTTCTTTTTCTCTCCCCATCTCTCTCTCTCTGGTCAAATTAAAGAACAATAATAAATAAGTTTTTAAAAAGAATTAAATTTTATTTGTTCATTCACATATTTTAATTTGACCAGAGAGAGACAGAGAGGGAGAAAGAGGGAGAAAGAGGGAAAGTGAGAAAGCAAGCCACCAGGTCCAGACTAGAACAGTGGTTGACCACGTGGGAATATCCAGCGCCTTAACCACCATGCCACCTCCTGGTCCCTCTTTTTTTTCTTTTTAAAGTAAAAAGAATAAAAAATAAAAACCAAAAAGTGAATGTGCTCAGTCACTTTGAGGTTATACACGACCAACTTAAAAAACATTATCTTTAATCCTGAGATGTCCAATGAAGAATCTTGACATTTCATCTGAAACTCTCTAACTCAGCCCTCATTTAAAGTTTTTACATTGGGGCCAGGGGCTAACATGGTAGCTGAGGTGCCAACTCACATGGCTGACTGTGGTTTGAGTCCTGAACCTAGTGACTTGCTTTCTCTCTCTCTGGTGAGCATATGTGCCCTATAGCAAATTCTTTAATGATAACAAATAAAATTAAAAACGTCATTATTTTTTAAAATGTATATAATGGGGTCAGCAGGTGGTGTGGTGGTTAAGGGCGCAGGACTCCCACATGGTCAACTGTGGTTCAAGTCCCAGACCTGGTAGCTGGCTTGCTCTCTCACTTTCCCTCCCTCTCTCTCTCTGTCCCAAAATAAAGTTAAATAATTCTTTTCTTTCTTTCTTTTTTTTTTTTTTTTGAGAGGTTTTTTTTGCTATAGGGCACATGCGCTCGCCAGACAGACAGAGAGAGACATAGAGACAGAAAGCAAGAAATCACCCCCTGGGAGGATGGTCACGCCGCAATCCCTTCTCCTCCATTCTCCTCTCGGGATCTTGGGCACGCACGCACACGTGCCCAGCGTGAGTTTTAAGCCACCGGGTCCGGGACGCGAACCACAGTTGACTATGTGGGAGTCCAGCAACATAGCCATTACGCTAATGCTGGTTCCCGAGTTAAATAATTCTTCACCAAAAAAAAAAGTATGAAATTTCATATCTGATCAACTCTAACCACCACACTACAACAGAACAGACTTTTAAAATCACAGAAATGGGGGCCAGCAGGTGACATGAGGCTAAGGCACCTGGATCTTAAATGGTCACCTGTGTGCTTTTAGTCCCAGACTGGCTTGCGACTCATGCCAGACACACGTGGCGTGCATGCCCAGAATCCCAGGAGAGGAGAGACTGTGGTGTAGCCACCACCCCTGGCTTTCTGTCTTTCCAGCAAGCACATGTGCCCAACAGTAAAAATCTCTCAAAAAAAGATAGAAATGTATTAATTGGTTTCTACCTATTGCCTTTGGGCAAGTTACCTTAGTCCTATTTTTAAGTTCCATCTTTCAAAATTAGGCCTTATATTACCTTTACTTTTTAAAAGAATTATTAAATTTATTATTATTTTTTAATTTGCCCAGAGACACACAGGGAAAGTGAGAAAGCAAGCCACCATGTCTGGGACTTGAAATGCAGTCAGCCATGTGGGAGTCTAGCACCCTATACTTAATCCCTAGAGGTAATTTTCAACTTGTGTTTTGCCCTAATACAATATTAAGCCCATTATACTCTAAATCTTCAGGGCATCAGATCTGCGGCAGTGAGTGATCAAGCAAGGCAGAAGCAGTAGTATGTATTTTGAACAAAAAGATTTTATGTTCTTTTTCCCAAGCACTTCCATTGGCTCTATCCTACAATCCACTGTCAACTCGGACTTCAATGTATTAAAGAAACATAATTACCTCTTTCTCTTTTTTGGAAGCCTTTGCTCCCACCATCTTTCCCACCCTATCGCCCTATTGTCCTCTTACCAGGCAGGCTGGTGGCTTACCTTCGCCATGTTTGTCGGTGAACTGGAAGGCCTGAACTAGTCTCAGAGTCTCATCCACAGAGCGGCCAACAGGGAGGTCATTTACGGTGATCTGCCGAAGGATGCCCTTATCATCGATAATAAAAAGGCCTCTGGAGGGAAGAAATTGAAGAACCAAGAGAGAGTACAGGTTGAGAAATCTGCTTTCTGGGTCAGCCAAGTAGCACGGCAGTTAAGTGCTATTGTACAGAAAGGCGAATCCTATATGGCTAACCACAGTTCAAATCATGGCCCTTTTGACTTGAAGAACCCTTGTGTGTACATGCCCCAAACCCTGATGGAACGGAGAAATGAAGGAACAAGGACTATGGAATCAGCACATCCCACTGAGGGTTGCCTTTTCCTCTCTGGCCAGCACACACACCCTTTAACAATAAAAAAGCTAAATTTTGAATTAAAAAAAAAAAGAAATTTGCCTTCTGAGGGACAGCAGATGGCATGGTGGTTAAGGCATTAGATTCCCACATAGTTGACTACAGTATGAGTCCCAGACCTGGCAGCTTGAAAATCATGCTGGGCACATGAAGTATGTGCCCAAAACCCCAAGAGGAGAATGGAGAAGGGACTGTGGCATGGCCATCCCCCAAGAGGGTGACTTCTCACATTCCTTCTGTCTCTTGTGAGTACATGTACCCTGTGGCAAAAGCAAAAACAAAAAACAAAATTTGCTTTCTAGGCTACCCATAGCCTTCTAGTTCAGACAGCTGGAGGCCACCTGACTGACTGTGGTTCCAGTCTACAGTCAATAACTTGAGAAGAGCAGACAGGTAGGCAGGGGTGCGGCTATGTGCGTGCAAGCACTTGCTTGCACTCCAAATCCTGACTAGATGGTATAATGGAGAAGAGACTGTGGCATGATCACACTCCATCAGGGAATACTTCCTACTTCTTCCTCTCTCTGGAGAACACATGCACCTTCTACCAACTTAAAAAAAAAAAATAGAGGAGAAAAGAAATTCTAAGAATAGGGGAGCTTAAAGTCCAAAGAAAATAGGCTGATTGCCAAGATTTGTACTAGCCCTGCCTTCAGTGAAGCCCCTGCACAAAAGAATGATACGAGGAAAAAGTCTATATGTATCAAGGCTGTAACTTTCTCCAAATAAATATTTTTAAGTCAACTAGAAATTCTTCTGATGGATGTCAGTTCCCCCCACCGAAGGTACATACCTGAAGGAGATGCCTTCATCAGCCTTTAGGACCCCATAATCCTGAGCAATGGTGCGCTTGGGGTCTGATACCAAGGGAATGTTCATGGGTCCTAGTCCTCCTTGCTTCTTGGGTGTGTTGATCCTGTAGCAAAAGGTACACATACAATCACATCTATTCAAACTCCTGTGTTTCAAGAGCACTCACTGCACCTACTTTTCCCCCTCAACCTTCCCCTTTCCAATATTCCCAATCTAACTTTCCCAAAAACCTTCACACTTTTTCCCATGGTAAAGTGAATGGCTGCGATGGGGCCAGCGGGTAGCATGGTGGTTAAGGTACTAGACTCCCATATGGTTGGCCACAGTTCAAGTCCCAGACCTAGTGGCTTGAAATTCACACCTGGTGCATGTGTGCCCAAAATTCCAGGAGCAGAAGGGAGACAGGATTGCAGAGTGACCACCTCCCGCCCCAGGAGCGTATTTCTCACTTCTGCCCCTACTCTGAACCCCAACTCCAGCAAACACGCACACCCTATGGAAAAAACCTTAAAAGAATGTCTGAGAACAGTTTAGGTCAGTCACCAGGGTACACACAGTTGTAACTCAAGCTGCTTCTCCTCTGTTGCCAGGCATTAACAGAACAAGAGGAAGAGCCTTTGCTTTACTTTCCAAGAGAAGCTAGAAGTTAGCCAATACTTAAGAAAGTCGATTGCTAAAGCCTCCCAGAAGCAGCTTAGAAAGTCCACATGCTAAACTGTCCAAGATATTTACCATGCTAGGTGACAGAAGTGAGAATCCACAGAAGCACCAATCACTTGGCAGTTGAGTTTCTTAAATTCTTCTGCCCTATCACTGAAAGCAATGATCTCCGTGGGGCACACAAAAGTGAAGTCAAGAGGATAAAAGAAAAACACAACATATTTTCCTGGGGGGATAAAAAGAATCACAGGTTAGCCTTTGAAACAGACTTCCATGCCCTCTAGAGACTGAATCAAAGACATTTTACTATTAATAAAGAAGCCTTTTGGGACCAGCAGATGGACTCCCATGTAATCAACCACGGTTTGAGTCCCAGACCCGGTGGCTTAAACTGACGCCAGGCACGTGTGCATGCGTGTCCAAGATTCCAAGAAGAGAATGGAGAAGGGATTGTGGGGTGGCCATTCTCCCTGGGGGATGATTTCTCGCTTTGTTTCTGTCTTTCTGGTGAACACACACGTCCTATAGCAAAAACCTCTCCCCCCAAATAAAGAAGCCTTTTAGGCCAACGGCAGACACGGTAATTTCTCAATACCAAGATGCTCAATACAGATGTCTCCTAGGTACTTTTAGAACTTGTTGCAGCAGGAAGGCCTGAATGAAAAAATATCCTCTTCTATTAATAGTTACATGCCTTATTTTCAGGCCTCCATGTTCTTAGCTGTTTAGTCCAACTTTAAACCAATTCTTTTAGTGGCTAGAATTTGCATAAACACCAGATTCTCCAATGAAGAAAAGCAGAAACAAGGACACAGTTATCTACTGGATGGCCTAATGCCAATGCCTACAAACCATACTCAGAAAAGGGTGAACTGCTGGGTTCTCTGCTACACGGAGATAAGAGACCTACAAGAGGACATCAGAGCCTTTGTACTCTTCCATGATGAAGACAGTAATGGATGGGTAAGCTCTAAGTGAGCACACAAATCACCATAAATGTCTGTCCCTAATAAGCATGACAGGACAAGAAAAGGAAAACCTTGTGAGACAGAAGCTCCAAAACTGCTGCTCGGTAACAGCATTACTAATTGCAACTGTACTGACGTCAACAGGATTACCACTGAAGCAGCTCTTTAAACTAGCCAGGCCTCTCTCACCACACCTATTGAGCTGAGCTACTGGAACTAACCCAACATTCACTTACTTCCAGGTAGAAAAATGCAAAGTCCTTTTCAACATACACTTTGAAGAGCAAAATTACTCATCTAAACCACCTCTCCAGGGCTTTGGCTAACAAGCACTGTGAAACTTCAGCAGGTCAAGCTCTAGAGGGCAGAGAGCAGTCTCTCATGCCTCATGTCTGTATCCCTGGGACAGGGTCACCTCCCTGTGGTGCTATTACCTTGTTTGCCACAAAGAGCTTCCTTCCATAGGGCCCCACTTACCTGCTTTCATCCCAATAATCAAGTGTAGTATGTCAAGAAACCTTGTCAAATGTTCTACACCAAAGTTAGCTCCAGGAACTGATAATACATCACTAAGAAGGGTACACTTGATACCTGAGTTTCAGGTTTGCATTCTAAGGAATCTATACCTTCAATTGTTCTAGGAGACCCAACTGCTCTGGGACTGCAGAAGCAAAGAAAAAAGAGCCTTAATAGAACTTCCCTGTGTCTGCGTGAAACTATCACAACAGAAAGGGGAGTTGTTCCAGCTGTGACGTAACTGTTCTCTGGGGGCAAAACAGTCAAGGGAATGTGCCTAAGCCCTCTGCCTAACACATAACAGCTGAGACACACATTTCACAAACTAAACCAGCAGTGACAAAGACTTAGGCTCCAAAACTTTAAATGTAGAAGGTCTCCTGTAACAAGAGATAATGAGAATTTCTCCAATAATACAATTGAGCTAATACATCCAGGCACAATGAAGCACATGCTTTCTCCAGAAGCAGTCTGGACCCAGAAATCCACTCGGTAATCATGACTTGTTAATCACCAATTCACTATAATCTGAGAACAACAGCCTCCTGCTCTAAAGACCTACCCAGGAGATATGAGACATTTGAGGCAAATACATTACACAGGCACATCTAATAAGCCATCCCTAAATTATAAAGTAATTCAATTTTTAATTAACCTGACGTAATTACTCTTACCTTTGTAGTCGGTTAGGCTGATATCTTTGAACTGACCATCTGGCATAACAGCTGTGGCTTTGAAGTTAGGGGCAGGGTGCCCAATTTTGGCATTTCCTGAAGACATTTTGCTATCAGCTGGAAAAAGTAATAGTAATTAATTAGAAACAAGACTTATTTTTCTATAGATAAGTGGCAGCCTTCACCTAGTCAGACTGAGCTATAGAACAATCAAGGAATTGTCCAGTGGCCCTGAATACACTGAGTTTTTACATTAGTGAGAAGCACAGGCAGTCAAGGGTCACAATGTGAGCGTTCCAACTTTTAGAAAAAAACAAGTCTCTGTATCTCAGCCTTTGTTTTCATTTTAAAATGGCATGGCAATTTCTTTATGAATTGAAGGCACCACTAGCCATTCTTTCTGAACATTTGTGCAACAGCTTTCTATTCTACACATTCACACATTCATTACACAGAGGCTAAGAGGAATGGGGTGGAAATTCTTAAACCAGAACCCAAATGCACTATGCCACTAGCAAAGTATCTGGATTTTTTTTTTTGGAGAGGTTTTTGCTATAGGGCGTGTGCACTCACCAGACAGACAGAAAGCGAGAAATCACCCCCCAGGGGGGATGGCCACGCTGCAATCCCTTCTCCTCTCGGGATCTTAGGCACACATGCACACGCACATGCACCTGAGTTTTAAGCCACCAGGTCCGGAATGCGAACCGCCCTCAACTACATGGGAGTCCAGCGACATAGCTGTTACGCTAACTGCTGGTCCCCAGAGTATCTAGATTGTTAACCGTCATGTTGCCCCTTCTCCAGACTGTGCTCCACGGGCTTTCGTAATGGGGGAAACAAACATGACCCTCTCCAGCCCCCCATGTCCTTACAAAAACTGAGTTTCTAACCCAGACTGCAAGATCCCAAAAATACAATTTATTAATAACTTTTTAAAAAAGGAACATAATGGATACCCTCAGGTGAACACCAAGTTAAGGACTTAAGATTTAATCCACAGTGCAGCAGGTGGCAGGGTGAATAAGGTGCTGAACTCCCACATAATTGACCGTGGTTCAAGTCCCAGACCTGGCAGGTTGTTTTCTCACTTTCCCTCTCTCTGGTCAAATAAAAACTAAATATATAAAATTAGATAATTCTTGGGGCTGGTAGGTGGCGTGGTAGTTGAGATGCTGGACGCCCACATGGCTGACGGTGGTTTGAATTCTGGACCTGAAGGCTTGCTTCCTTTCTCTCTTTCTCTTGCTCTGTCCCTCTCTGGTCAAATTAAAATAAATAAATAAAGTTAAATAAAGTATATTATGACCAAAAGAAACACTGTGAGAACCAACATTGCAAACTTTTTACAAACTCTTTAACATCTTAACCAAAAAAAAAGAGGCACGCTGCAACTTGGTGATCAACTACAGGGTGTGACCCTAACACAAACCACCTTGTCCAAACTTGCTTTTCCAGGCGGCCCCCAAGTCTGAAGCCCAACCAATCTGGAGAAAAGGCTGCTGGACTTCCGGCCGGCGCTGGGTCCTTCAGGGGATTTGCCCAAGAACCCCAATGAGGACCACGCCTCCAGCCCCGCTACCGCTCGACGCAGCCACTATAACCCCACCCCAGTACTTTGCAAAGCACCAGGAGGCCAGCAGGAAGACTGCGGAGTCTTCAGCGAGGTCATTAGAATCACAAGCCCCATTCCGCAGAGAGGAAAATGAAGGTGAAGGGGCTCTTCGTACCCAAAGCGAGTCCAGGTTCCGAACCGGGAACAGCCTCAACCCCTATACAGGGCGGACGAGTACAGACTGCCCTCTACAGCAACAGGTGAGGGTTGAAGTCCGTTCTAGAATCTGCCCAAACACGCCCCGCCCAGCAGGAGGCTAGTTAGGCTCGGGGACCCTACACTACTACCAGCCTTCCCCCGCGTCGTGCCAGGACAATCAGCGCCCTCAGTTCCGACTGCCTGGGAAGAGATGCAAGTGAATACTGGCTAGCCTCGGGGTTCAACCAGGACCCTGCACCCACGGGGGGACCACGTGGGGGTGCGCGTATCTCCCGAACACCAGGCCTCGCCCGGCCGCCTCACCAGGTCACAGCACCCCGAACTGAGCACAAGCTGTCCCGGGAGGAGGAGGAAGGCGACCCGCTGGAAGCGGGGTGCGGGGAGCTGCGCCTCTCTCCGCCGAAACAGCGCCGCCCAAACTCACCAGCTTCGAGGTCCCAAATAGAATCGCAACTCAGGCCAGCCAGGAAGCAGACGCGGGAAGCTTGCGCGGGGCGCTGCCTTTATAACTTGTAGGGCTCTCGCGAGAGTCGGAGCGGGTCGGGGGTGCGGGAGGTGCAGAGAGGAGGGGGATCTGGCCGAGCCCCGCCCCGGCGCGCCCCGCTGGAATGACTCAGCGCTTTCCCTGGCTGGGGTGGCCGTGGGCCCGGAATCCCCCCCTTTTGCAACACAGGGCTCGGGTCCGTGGGGGAAGCGCGGTCTTGACCGTCTCCGGACCAGGCATCCCGGTTCGCCCGCGCTCTCTGCCGGAGACTTCCAGGACTTTTGTGCGCTGTGCCCGCAGGCCCAAGTCAGGGGCAGGGTCCTTGCTGCTGCTCGCAGAGGACCCCAAGCCCTGAGGACTGTCGATCCTAATCTCTCTCGTGTCCGCCCCGGCCTGGGCTGACCCTTGTTACCCTCACCTCTTAGCCGCCTTTGTTTTCTTGGACGAGAGGGTTGCTGCTTACTGTGTCCCATCCAGCCCTTTTACCACTGTGACTGAAAGAGGTCTTTCTGAAATCTGATCACGGCACTTCTCAGATTTGTGGTTTAAAAACTGGGGCTTTTAAAAGCACACACACACAGAGAAACTGGGGCTCTGTAGTCAATTTCCTGAGTTGAAACTCCACAATATTGGAGGCCGGCAGGTGGTGTGGAGGTTGGGACTGGATCCTACATGGCCGACTGCACCGGTCAAGTGCAGGACAGGAACCTTGAAGATCATTCCTGGCGTGTGTGAATGCAAGCCCGCAGTCTCCAAAGGAGAATAGAGGGGAAGGAATTACAGCTTGGCAGTACTCCTGATCTCACCCCCTGGGGGTGATTTCTCACTTTCACTTTGTCTCTCTTCTGGGAGTGCAAGCACCTTATAGGAAACTTAAACAAACTGCAATACTGTTATGTGTGACCTTATTCATCTTTCTTCACTCGTAAAATGGGAATAATACTAGTATTTCATTGAAATCATCTGTGTAGCTCATTTAGCACTGTACCTGGTTATTACAGATTAGAAATGTTAGCTATTGTTATAATACATCCACCTCACTAACTACACCCAAAACAGAACAAACCTGTTTCAAGCCTGAATAGCCATTCAGCATGTCTTTGAAGGTCAGCTGAAGCATTACTTGTCTGAAGTTGTTCAGACCTTGGCTCATCCCCAGACTTGACCATTGTGTTGAGAAAAATAGGTCTTTTACTTGTTTACAAGTCTGCCTTTCCCTTTCAAACTGACTTTCTCAAGAGTAGGATTTGGGTCACATCCAACTCTGTATCCAAGTCACAACACAGCATCTGATATAAAATAGGAGCTTCTGGGGCCAGCAAGTAGCATAGTGGACTCCCACATGGCCTACCACGGTTCAAGTCCCAGACCTGACAGCTTGCTTTCTCACTTTCTCTCTCTTTTTCTGTCTCTCTCTGGTGTGTGCACATGCCCTATGGCAAGGTGTTTAAAAAATAATAATGAATTGGGACTAGCAGATGGTATAGTGGCTACATCACTGGACTCCCACATGGCCGATTATGGGTTCAAGTTCTGGACCTGAAGGCTTGAAACTCACGCCAGGCGTGTGTGCTTGTGTCCAAAATCCCAGGAGTAGACTGGAGGAGAAAGGATTGTGGTGTGGCCATCTCCCCAGGACTGATTTCTCACTTTCTGTCTCTCCAGCAAGAACATGTGCCCTATAGCAAAAATCTCTCTAAAAATAAAAAATATAATAATAATAAATACAAAATTCTTTATTTTTAAAATGGGAGTTTAGGGACCGGCCAGCAAATGGTGTAGCAGTTACTTTGCTAGACTTCTACATAGTTGACCTCAGTTTGAGTCTCGTACCTGGCAACTTAAAACTCACACGGGGTACATGTGTATGTGTGCCCAAGATCCCAAAAGTAGAATGGAGGAGAAGGTAGGCCATCCCCACTGGGTGGTGATTTCTTGCTTTCTGTCTCTCTGGTGAGCACACATGCCCTATAGCAAAAATCTCCAAATAAATAAATGAATGGAGCTCAGTCACTGAGCATTCAAGGAACAATGTTATGTCCTCCCTCCCCACTCCTTGCCTCCTAAAGTAGAATAGGAAATGGGGAAGTGCTGTGTCATGCTGGCTGAGCATCTCAGTTTTTTGATATTTATCATCCTACTTTGCATTAGTAGTGATCTTTTCAATTTAATTTGCTCTTTTTTTCTCTGCCTGAGGCTGTAACATTATATGGCATTATTCATTTCTTCCTGGATGGAGCAGGGATAGCCTAGAAGTTGAGTTTAATAATGAATGATTATTGCTATGGGCAGGTCAAACCAAGAACAGTCTTACTCTATTCCATTAAAAATTACCATCTCGAGGAAACCAGCAGTTAGCGTAATGGCTATGTTGCTGGTCGACCGTGGTTCGTGTCTCAGATCCAGTGGCTTAAAACTCACGCTGGGCGCGTGTGCATGCGTGCCCAAGATCCTGAGAGGAGAATGGAGGAGAAGGGATTGCGGCGTGACCATCCCCCCTGGGGGGTGATTTCTCACTTTCTGTCTCTATGTCTCTCTCTGTCTGTCTGGTGAGCGCATGCGCCCTATAGCAAAAAACCTCTCAAAAAAAAAAAAAAAAAAAATTACCATCTCGAGGAGCTGCTGGTGGTGGCGGTGTCTCTGTAGGCGACATGAGTTTGGCTGGGAGCTGGGGCCTCCAGAAGACTGTGACTCGGGAAGAGAAGGCTCTGTTACCACTAGAACTGCAAGATGATGACCCTGACAGTCTGAAGTCTATGCGTCAATCTACAGCAGAGCACACTCAACAAACATTCCTTTGAGTTCAAGAGAGGCAGGGCCAATCATGGCGGCAAAGGGGCCCCCCTGTGAGCGGCCATTGACTCAGGAAGAGCTGCTCAGGGAGGCCAAGATCACAGAGGAGCTCAACCTACGTTCACTAGAGACATATGAGCGGCTCGAGGCCTACAAAAAGAAGCAGGTTCACAAGAAGGGAAGTGTCCTAGGCCCATAGTCACCTATCATTCGGTGACGGTGCTGCTCCTTGGGGAGCCAGGACCCACGGAAGAGGACATGGATGTAGAAGGACTTGATCTGCTCCCCCGGCTTCTGCACTGACTCCCCATGCTGGGACTGGACCTGTCATCCCCCCGCTTGCTGCTCATGGACCTTCATCACTTTTAGTGATGATGCAACATTTGAAGAATGGTTCCCCCAGAATCAGCCCCCAAAGGTCTGCCCAGTGACCCATCGTCCAGACTTATATCGGGACCCAGTCACGGACATCCCCTATGCCACCGCTGGAGCCTTCAAGATCATCCGTGAGGCCTACAAGAAAGAAGTACATCGCTGCCCTCAGACTGCCACTCACGGCCTCAGCCCTGGGCTGCTCCAGAGCCCCTCCCTGGCTCTGGGCCCCAAGATTTGCGCCAGAAAATTGTCATCAAATGAAGAGAGGTCTAGTCCTTAACCATCTCCTTCCTGCCCAGACTTGGGGCTCTTGATGTTCCCTGTCCTCCCTCTGATCCTTCCTTTTGTCATTCTTGATCTTTGCTCCACCCTTTTCTGTATTTCTTTCCCCATCTTTTCCCTAGTTGCTACTGGTTTTGTTGTGTTTTTAATCTAATAAAATAGGAAGATTCTGAAAAAAATAATAAATTACCATCTTATATACACCATATGCCAGGCACAGGGCTGGGCACTTGAGCTAATTTGTACCATTTTAGAACCAAAAAATTTATCCTAGTCCCCCCAAAATGTTAAACATCGATTCCTCTTCTAAATATTAAAAATGAAAACAGCAAAACAAAAATTGGAGAGAGACAGAACAGAGGAAAAATCCTGTTGAACATTTGTCTCAGTAATGATGGACTCTCCCCATTGAACAGTGAAGAGTTTGAACTGTGGGAGTGAAGAGGCTCGCTCACAGGGCCTGGTGTATTTATTCATATCCCATTATGTTCTATCACTGTTAACAGTAGTCTGGGAAAGAGTCTTCCTGTTCTGGGACCAGCAGTTAGCGTAATGGCTATGTCGCTGGACTCCCATGTAGTCGACCGTGGTCTGTGTCCGGACCTGGTGGCTTAAAACTCACGCCGGGCACGTGTGCATGCATGCCCAAGATCCTGAGAGGAGAATGGAGAAGGTATTGCGGTGTGGCCATTTTCCCTGGGGGGTAATTTCTTGCTTTCTGTCTCTCTGGCGAGCGCATGCACCCTATAGCAAAAACCTCTCCAAAAAAAAAAAAAATGAGTCTTCCTGTTCTATTTACCTTTTTTTTTATAATGTACTTTTTTTTGGAGAGGTTTTTGCTATAGGGCGCATGCGCTCGGCAGACAGAGACAGAGAAACAGAAAGCAAGAAATCACCCCCCAGGGGGGACAGTCACGCCACAATCCCTTCTCCTCCATTCTCCTCTCGGGATCTTGGGTATGCACGCACACATGCCCGGCATGAGTTTTAAGCCACCGGGTCCAGGACGTGAACCGCGGTTGACTACATGGGAGTCCAGTGACATAGCCATTACGCTAACTGCTGGTCCCTAATGTACTTTTTAAAATTTTTGCTATAGAATGTGTACGCTGGCTGAAGAGAGACAGATAGAAAGTGAGAAAGCACCCCCAAAGGGGAGGATGGCCATATTGTAATCCCTTCTTCTCCATTCTCCTGTTAGGATTAAGGCACACACACATGTGCCCAGTGCGTTTTCCAAGCCACCAAATCCGAGGCTCAAACAGTATAGCTGACCATGTGGGATTCAGTCATCTTCAACATGCCACCAGTTGGCTCTGTTTTTATTTAACTTTGTAGTACCAAACCTAGCACAGTAACTGGCACAGAAGCATTTAATAAATATTAGAGGGGCCAGCAGGTGGCGTGGTGGTTAAGGGTGTTGGACTCCCACATGGCCAACTGTGGTTTGCGTCCTGGATCTGGCGGCTTGCTTTCTCACTTTCCCTCTTTCTCTTTCTCTCACTCTGCCCTCTTTGGTCAAAAGTTAAATAAAAACAAATAAAGTAGTTCATTTAAAAAATAAATAAATACTAAAATGTCAGGGCCAGCAGGTGGCATGGTAGTTAAGGCACTGGACTCCCACAAGGCCAACTGTGATTCGAGACCCAGACTTGATGGCTTGCTCTCTCACATTTCTTTTTTCTCTCTCTGGTGAGCACAAGTGCCCTACAGCAAACATTCCCTATAGCAAACTTAAAAATAGTAACAATAATAATAAGTAATTTTTAAAAAAATAAATAAGTACTAGAATGTACAGGAGGTTGGGCCAGCAGGTGGTGTGGTGACTGAGACATTGGACTCCCACATGGCAGACTGCAGTTTGAGTCCCGGACCTGGCAGCTTGCTTTCTCGCTTCCTCTCTCTCTCTTTCCCTCTCCCTCTCTGATCAAATTTAAATAAATAAAGTTAAATAAAATAATTCTTTAAAAAAAATAGGAGTATTTCTACAGGCCTTAGGAATTAGTAGATTTAGGATGAGAAAAAAGAATGAGTTAAATCTATTCCTTGGTTTCTTATCTTAGTGACATGAATGATATCATTGACCAGTGACCCAGGAAACTGTGGAGGAGAAATAGGTTTGAAATTAAAAAAAAAAAAAAAAAAAAAAGATGAACATTTATTGAGTACTATTTCATAGATAAGGAACCTGATACAGGAATTCAAGTGAATTGTCCAAGGTCATAGCTAATGGGTGTGGGGGCCAGATTCTATTCCAGGCAGCAGAGTTGCACAATATGCAGATGTGATATTAATATAGACTATCATGTGAATGGGGCCCCCTGACATTGTGTCTCAAAGCCTGAGACTGTGTGACTGACTAGGCCGTGTGACTCTAGAGTTAGAGGTGGTCTCTAACTGCCTCCTTCTCCTCTCTCTCTCTCTCTCTTTTTCTCTCTCTTTTTTAAGAATTATTTATTCAGGGCTGGCAGGTGGCATAGTAGTTAAGGGTGCTGGACTCCCATATGGGCAACCGCAGTTCGAGTCCCAGACCTGGTGGATTGGTTTCTCACTTTCTCTCTCTCTCTTTCGCTCTGTCTCTCTCTGGCCAAATTAAAATAAATAAGCAAATAAAATAAATAAAGTTAAAATAATTCTTTAAGGGGGACCAGCAGTTAGCGTAATGGCTATGTCACTGGACTCCCATGTAGTCGACCACGGTTCGAGTCCCAGACCTGGCGGCTTAAACACGCTGGGCGTGTGTGCATGCGTGCCCAAGATCCCGAGAAGAGAATGGAGGAGAAGGGATTGCGGCATGGCCATCCCCCCGGGGGGTGATTTCTCGCTTTCTATCTCTCTGTCTCTCTCTGTCTGTCTGGCGAGCACATGCGCCCTGTAGCAAAAACCTCTCCAAAAAAAGAAAAAAAAATTAATTCTTTAAAAAAAGAATTATTTATTCAATTTTATTTATTATTATTTTTAATTTGTTGTAGGGCATGTATGTTTGCAAGAGAGACAGAGAGAGAGAAAGTGAGACAGCAAGCTGCCAAACTGTGGCCGGCCATGTAGGAGTCTAGCTCCTCAAACATTATATCACCTCCTGGCCCCCACCTCCTCTCTCTTTTAAAAGATTTATTTATTCTGTTTCTTATTATATTTTTAAAATTTATTTATTTAATTTTATTTATTCATTCATTTATTTTAATTTGACCAGAGAGAGAGAGAAAGCAAGCCACCAGGTCCTGGACTCAAACCGTGGTTGGCCATGTGGAAGTGTCCAGCACCTTAACCACCGTGCCACCTGCTTGTGCCTGTTATTATTATTTTTAAATTTGACCAGAGAGAGACAAAGGGAGACAAGAAAGTGAGAAAGCAAGCTGCCAGGTCTGGGACTCAAACCACAGTTGGCCATGTAGCAGTTCACCACCTTAGCCACCATGTCACCTGCTGGCTCCCCTTCCTCATCTCTTTTATTTCTTTAAATAATTATTTTAGGGACCAGCAGTTAGCATAATGGCTATGTCGCTGAACTCCCATGTAGTCGACCACGGCTCAAGTCCTGGACCTGGTGGCTTAAACTCATGCCGGGTGCGTGTGCGTGCGTACCCTAGATCCCGAGAGGAGAATGGAGGAGAAGGGATTGCAGCATGGCCATCCCCTGTGGGGGTGATTTCTCACTTTCTGTCTCTCTGTCTCTCTCTGTCTTTCTGGTGAGCACACACGCCCTATAGCAAAAACCTCTCAAAAATTTTTATTTTATTTAACTTTATTTATTTATTTATTTTTCGTTTGACCAGAGTGAGAGAGAGAGAGGAAAAAGTGAGAAAGCAAGCTACCAGGTCCAGGACTCAGACCTTGGTCAGCCATGTGGGAGTCCAGCACCCTTAACTGCCAGGCCACCTGCCAGTCTCACCCTTCCTCCTCTGTTAAAGAAAATAATCAGTTTGCTCTGGGACAACGCTGAGATGCTCACAGGTATCTAGGTGGAGGGGTTTAGAGATCACCCTTAGTGATGTTGATTTGAGAAATAGCAGCATGGGGACCAGCAGGTGGCATAGTGGTTAAGAACGCTGGATTCCCACATGGCTGACCATGGTTCGAGTCTCAGACCTGGTGGCTTGCTTCCTCACTTTCTCTCTTTCTCTCTTGCTCTCTGTGTCTCTCAGTGGTGAAATAAAAATAAAAAAGAATTAATGAATAAATAAATAAAGTTAAAATAGTTCTTTTTTAAAAAAAGAAATAGCACAGAAGTTTAGTTAAATATTTTATTGTGCTTTTTTTATAGCATGTCTACTGTCAGCTAGGTATCAGACAAGCAAAGATGAATAAGACACCATCTTCTGAGTGTTTTGAAGAATCATTGAAGAATTAGAGAGAGTTCCAAGTAGAGAAAAGAATAAAAGAGGTAGGAAACAATAAAATATGTTTGGGGAACTACAAATAAATCTCTATCAGTGGAAAGTAAATGCAAAAAACTTAAATGTAAAGAGAAAGAATGTAGAGATGAGTTTATGAGGTGCCTGATAAGCCAGAATAAGTAATTCGGATTTTATCCAGGGATAAGACTAAATGTGACGGACCAGTAGATGGCCTAACAGTTATGTCACTGTACTCCCACATGGCCTGGATCCAGGGGCTTGAAACTCATGCCAGGCGTGTGTGCATGTGTGCCCAAAATCCCGAGAATGGAGAAGGGATTGTGGTGTGGCCATCTTCCCTGGGGAGTAATTTCTCACTTTCTGTCTGTCTCTCCAGCAAGCGCATGCACCCTATAGCAAAAATCTCTCTCTTAAAAAAAGAAAAAAAAAATGGGACCAGCAGTTGGCGTAATGGCTATGTTGCTGGACTCCCATGTCGATCGCAGTTTGCGTCCTGGACCCGGTGGCATAAAACTCACGCTGGGTGCATGTGCGTGTGTGCCCAAGATTCCAAGAGGAGAACAGAAGAGAAGGGACTGTGGCATGGCCATCCCCTCTGGGGGGTGATTTCTCTCTTTCTGTCTGTCTCTGTCTGTCTGTCTGGCGAGCGCATGCGCCCTATAGCAAAAACCTCTCAAAAAAAAAAAAAAAAGATTGAATGTGAGATTGTAGAAAGAAATTAAGTTTTGAATAGTAGAATGGCCATATCAGGTTGTATTTTTCATCATCCTGGTAGCTGCATAAAGAACAGTTTTAGGGGAACTAGAAGATATAGAATAAGAAAACCAATAAGGAAGTACTCAGCCATAAAAAACAAGGCCCTGGAATTTGATAGAAAGTGGATGCATATGGAAGATTTATTGCTGAGTGAAGCAAATCAGGCTATGAAAGAGAGATATTTGTATGTCTCCACTTAATATATGCCGACTGTCCACACTCTATCTTAGAGACTGAACGACTAAAGGACATAAAAGCATTAAAAATTGTTATGGACTGGGACCAGCAGTTAGCATAATGGCTATGTCGCTGAACTCCCTCCCATGTAGTTGACTGCAGTTCAAGTCCCAGGCGCGTGTGTGTGCATGCCCAAGATCCCGAGAGGAGAATGGAGGAGAAGGGATTGCGGTGTGGCCATCCCCCTTGGGAGGTGATTTCTCGCTTTCTGTCTCTCTGTCTTTCTCTGTCTCTCTGGCGAGCACATGCAACCTGTAGCAAAAACCTCTCCAAAAAAAAAAAAAATGTTATGGACGCTAGAGACAAAGTGGAAAGAGTGAGGGAGGGGAAGAGCATAGGAAAGGAAATTTAGGGGGAAAAATGGAGAGGTGAGACATTTGTGGGACACAGATATGGTTTATTATTTGTCGAGGAGGATGTGTATAGTATTCTCAACTAGGCTGAACTGAGGTGTATATCATGCTGGGTAAAGTCTCTTTACAATCTAAATGATGTATAGCGATTAAATGTATAAATAATAATAATAAGAAGAAAAAGAAAACCAATAAGGAAGTTGTTGACATGACCAGGAAGAAAGAGGTCAAGAGCCTGAGTGAGGGCATTGCTGCCAAAAGTGGACAGGGGATCAAGTGGGAAAATTTGCAAGATCTGAAAGTTGGATAAAGGAATTGGAGGAGAGGAGGAGTCAAGAATGAATCCCAAGGGAACTGGGTGAAGAGGATTACAGTGCCTAGAAATGTCATGAAACAGATTTTGGAGGAGATGGTGAAGAGCCCACCTGGTGGCATGTTGAATTTGAGATTCCAAGTGGAAACGGCCAGGAAGCAGTTGGATGTGTGGAAACTTGAGGGAAAGGCTGTGGGATGGCAGAGACCCTCCCTGTCTAGTTCATCATGTCATAATGCTAATTCCTAGCAGCATGATTCCTAGCAAATGGTTAGTACAATAGATAGTTGTTGAATAAATTAATGATGTATAACATTATAGACTATATATATCTATATGTATATGTGATATATATATATATATATATATATATATATATATATATATATGTATATATATAAAGAGAGAGAGAAAGAGAGAGAGAGAGTGTGCGTGCACCAGAGGGTGTGTACATTTCCCCAGAAAGGCCTCATCATGCCACAATCCTCCTTCCTCCAATTCTCCATCCTGCCAGAATCCTGGGCATGCCCATGTGCCTATGTCCAGTTTGGTTTTCAAACTAATGTGGCCTGGACTTGAACCCTGATCAGCCATAGGATCTGGCTCCTTCTGCAGAACTATGGGGACAGCAGATTTTGACTTGATCACAGTAGCAAGGGTACTTGAAACTGGGAATAAATGAAATCCTTGAGAAAATGATGAGAGGTAAGCCAAGAACCTCAGAAAATTTTTATGGAGGTAGAAGCACAAAAGCAATAAAAGGCAAATTAAGAAAAATAATACAAAATAAACACAGCCTTTTGTGAGTGAAGGGGCACTCATAAAGATAGATTGGGACCAGCAGGTGGCGAGGTGGTTAAGGCGCTGGACACTCCGACATTGTCTACCATGATTGGAGTTTTGGACCTGATGGCTTGCTTTCTCACTTACCCTCTCTCTCTTTTTTTCTCTCTCTGTGTCTTTCATTGGTCAAATTAAAAATAAATGAATGAATAAATAAAATTAAACAATTCTCAAAAAAAAAAATAAAAGAAAAAGAAAAGATAGATTGTTTGCTCCAAAAATAATTTCCTTCAACTGCCACTGTCTGGGAGCCGAAGGGAACAATAAAAGAGAAGTTAAGGAGTCAATTAGTAGATATACAAACTGCCACCTGTAAAATTTACTTAATAGGTTTTCTCTATTATCCTTCTTAAAAAAATCTATTAACTAAATTGTTGGTTACTGAGGGATTTAGGTGGGGCTTTGTTAGGAAGAATTACAGTCAGTGAGAAATGATCACATGAATCATATTTTATTCTATTTCTTAGAAGTGAGGGTCTTAGCATTTTCTCTATCCAGTTCAAATAAATAGGACCCTTCTTCACTGTGCAAAGAATCCAATCCTGACCTCATTCTTCAGAGGATTTAGTTCCTTCTCTCTGTTACCTTAAAGTAATATTCTCAAACATGAGTAACTTGAGGTTCTTTGCTGAAGAAAAAACATCCTTGAGGATCCCAATATTGGTTTAATTTATTAAATTTAATTATCTAACTTTCATTCATTTAATTTGATTTTTAAAATTTAAACTAGTATTTTTATCGTTGGAAAATACTTTTTATTTCATACTGTATTCTTTGTCATAATCATTTCTGAAATGTGAAAATAAGTATACAGAATAAATGTAACATAGGAATATCTTTTTCTCTACATTTATTACTTTGAGATAAATGCTGCATTTTTTATTTTTAAAAAACTTAGCTTTACTGAAGTATAACTTACATACAATAAATTCTCCATTTTAAACAGTTTGAGTAATTCTGACAAATGTATACACTTTAAAACTACCATAATAATGGAAATATAGAGAATGTTTTAATTATCTTGAAACTTTTTTTTGCAAAGGATTATATGTACTAAGTTCAATAGTTTACATATTAGCACTTAGAAATGTAATTGACAAACTAATATTTTAATAGGTTCCCCAGACGGTCTGTTGAAAAAAATTTTAAATATTGATTCATAAAAATGTTTTATCCTTGGGACCAGCAGTTAGTGTAATGGCTATGTCGCTGAACTCCCATGTAGCTGACTGCGGTTCGAGTCCCGGACCCGGAGGCTTAAACTCATGCCCGGCGCGTGTGCATGCGTGCCCAAGATCCCGAGAGAATGCAGGAGAAGGGATTGCGGCGTGGCCATCACCCCTGGGGGTGATTTCTCGCTTTCTATCTCTCTGTCTCTCTCTGTCTTTCTGGCAAGCACACGTGCCCTATAGCAAAAAAAACTTTCCAAAAAAAAATTTTAAGAAAGTTTTATCTTGAGATCAGCAGATGGCGTAATGGTTATGTCGCTGGACGCCTGTGTAGTCCACTGCAGTTCAAGTTCCAGATCTGGGGCTTAAACTCACGCTGGGCACATGTGCATGTGTGCCCAAGATCCCAAGAGGAGAATGGAGGAGAAGGGATTGTGGAGTGACCATCCTCCTCTGGGGGGTGATTTCTCACTTTCTGTCTCTCTTTCTGTCTTTCCAGCAAGCACATTGCCCTATAGCAAAAGCCTCTCAAAAAAAAAAAAAAGTTTTATCCTGAAGCCAGCAGATAGTGGGGTGGTTAAGGCATTGGACTCCCACATGGCTGACCACAGTTCAAGTCCTGGACCTGGAGGCTTGCCTCACTTTTCCTCTCACTTTGTTTCTCTTTGGTCAAATTGAAAAAATAATGATGATTAATTAATTTAATTAAATAAATAATTTTTAAAAAAAGAAAAAAAGAAAGAAATGTTCTCTCTGGGAGCCAGTGGTTAAGGCACTGGACCCCCACATGGCCAAGCACAGTTTGACTACCAGACCTGGAGGCTTGAAAATCATGCCAAGAGTTTGTGTATGAGTGCCCAAAATCCCAGAAGGCGAATGGAGGAAAAGGGATTGTGGCATGGCCATCCCTCTAGGGGATGATTTGTCACTTTTCCTCTCTTGGCTCTGGTGAGCACAAGTGCCCTACAGCTAAAAAAAAAAAAAAAGAAAAAAAGAAAAAAGAAAAAGAAAAAAAGAAACTACAAATTATAATATTCAAGACGAGCTTCTTGCAAGTAGTACCCTTTGTGAAGGTGGTTCTGACTCCTACAGTGCAGCTCCCTTTGGAGTCTACAATACATACCTTTATACCTCATTATCCCCTAGATGGTGACTCAGTTCTCCCAGCACCTTTTTCTTTGTTCAAGCTAACATGAAACCTTTTTTCATAGTGTTCTTTGACATCATCTGGCTTTCACTTAACAAAGCAGTAATTATATCAGTACATTGATTTGGGAAACATAGTTACCTGACTTATCAACAGCTATTGTCCCTTCTTCAGCGCTCGCTAAATGTAACAGTTAAGGCAATTCAATATGAGTATATAGTAGATGTCCTAGGACACTGATCACTTTATTTCTTTATTATTTTAAACTTAATCTATTATTATTATTATAATTTAGGGCACATGTGCTCACCAGGAGAGACAGAAAAAAGGAGGGAGATGGAGAGGGAGAGAGAGAGAAAGCAAGCCGCCAAGGGAGTAGGCAAGTGACGTGGTAGTTAAGGGCACTAGACTCCCACATGGTCAACTGTAGTTCCAGTCTCAGACCTGGCTGCTTGCTTCCTCAGTTTCTCTCTCTCACACACACACACTCTATCCCTCTCTGGTCAAATTAGAAAGAGAGAGAGAGAGAAAGAAAGAGAGAAAGAGAGTTAAATAAAATTATTACAAAGAAAAAAAAATTATTGTAAAAGAAAGAAAGCCACCAGGTCTGGGACTTGTACTATAGTCAACCATGTGGGAGTCCAGCACCTTAACCACCACGCTACCTGCTGGCCCCCAGATAGTAATCTTTTTTTTTTTTTTTTGGAGAGGTTTTTCGCTATAGGGCACGTGCGCTCGCCAGACAGACAGACAGAATAGAGAGACAGAAAGTGAGAAATCACCCCCCAGGGGGGATGGCCACGCCGCAATCCCTTCTCCTCCGTTCTCCTCTCGGGATCTTGGGCACGCATGCACACGTGCCCGGCGTGAGTTTTAAGCCACCGGGTCCAGGACACGAACCACAGTCGACTATGTGGGAGTCCAGCGACATAGCCATTACGCTAACTGCTGGTCCGGATAGTAATCATTTTAAAGCAAGAATTGCTGAGGCCAGCAGGTGGCATGTGGTTAAGGCACTGGATTCTCCACATGGCAGAACTTTGTTTGAGTCCTGTACTTGGCTGTTTAAAAATCATACTGGGGGTGGGGACCAGCAGGTGGTGTGGTGGTTAAGGCGCTGGACACTCCCGCCTGGCTGACCAGGGTTCAAGTCCTGAATCTGGTGGCTTACTTTCTCACTTCCTCTCTTTCTCACTGTTACCCTCTGTCTCTCTCTGGTCAAACTAAAAAAAAAATAAATAAATAAATGAATGAATAAATAAAATAAAATAAATAATTATAAAAAAAAAAATCACACTGGGGGGACCAGCAGTTAGTGTAATGGCTATGTCGCTGGACTCCCATGTAGTCGACCGTGGTTCAAGTCCTGGACCCGGTGGCTTAAACTCACGCCGGGTGTGTGTGCAGGCGTACTCAAGATCCCGAGAGGAGAATGGAGGAGAAAGGATTGCGGTGTGGCCATCCCCCCTGGGGGGTGATTTCTTGCTTTCTATCTCTCTGTCTCTCTCTGTCTTTCTGGCGAGCACACACATCTTATAGCAAAAACCTCTCAAAAAAAAAAAAAAAATCACACTGGGTATGGGACCATCAGGTAGTGTGGTGGTTAAGGTGCTAGACACTCCCACATGGCTGCCCATGGTTCAAGTCCTGTACCTAGCAGCTTGCTTTCTTGCTTTCCCTCTCTCTGTCTCTGTGTGTTCGTGTCACTCTATGGTCAAATTAAGATGAATGGGGATCAGCAGATACCATAATGGCTACGTCGCTGGACTCTCATGTAGTTGACCTCGGTTCGAATATTGGACCCGGTGGCTTAAACTCACGCTGGGCACATGTGCGAGTGTGTCCAAGATCCCAAAGGGAGAATGGAGGAGAAGGGATTATGGCGTGGCCATTCCCCTGGGGGGTGCTTTCTGTGCTCTGTTTCTCTGGTGAGCGCAAGTGCCCTATACCAAAAAGCCTCTCAAAAAAAGTTAAAATGAATGAGTAATTAAAATAAAGTAATTCTTTTTTTTAGAATTTTTAATTTAACTTTATTTTATTTATTTGTTTTAATTTGACCAGAGAGGGACAGAGTGTGTGTGAGAGAGAGAGAGAAAGTGAGAAAGCAAGCCACCAGGTCTGGGACTCGAACCACTGTTGACCATATGGGAGTCCAGTGCCCTTAACCACCACTCCATCTGCTGGCCGTAGAATAATTATTTTTTTTTAAAAAATCACACCGGGCATATGTATGTGTGTGCATGCCCAAAATACATAGTGGAGGATGGAGGAGAAGGAACTGTGGTGTGACCATACCCCTACCTTCCCTCCCACTGTCTCTGTCTCTCTATGGCGAGCACATATGTCCTATGGCAAAAACCTTTAAAAAAATAAATAAGACTTACTAACCTAATAGCAGCCTGCCTTAAACTTATAAACCATTAAAGTTGGACCTATAAACCAGTAAAGCTTAAAGGCTTTCGTGTAATTATCACAATAAACTCAAAATAAAATTATGGAAACTGAAATTACAGAACAGCTCTTATTTATGAGGTCATTCAGATGATGAAGAATCAGTTTATGTTCATTTTTTAAGAGAGATTTTTGCTATAGGGCATATCCATAAGAGACAGAGAAACAGAAAGTTAGAAATCAGGGGCTGGCAGGTGGTGGCATGGTGATCAAGGGTGCTGGACTCCTACATGGCTGACCACAGTTTGAGTTCTGGACCTGGTGGCTTGCTTTCTCTTTCTCTCTCTCTGTGTCTCTTTCTGGTCAAATGAAAACAAATAAATTAATAAATAAAATTAAATAAATGATCATTTAAAAACAAAAAAGAAAGAAAGTGAGAAATCACGCCTCAGGGGGATGGCCACACCGCACGCAATCCCTTCTCCTCCATTCTCCTCTCAGGATGTTGGGCACTCACATGCACACACCCAGTGTGAGATTTAAGCTGCCATATCCAGGACGTGGTCGCTACGTGGGACCAGCAGATGGTGTAATGGTTATATCACTGGATCCCAAGCATGGTCGACTGCCTAGGAGTCCAGCGACAGGAATGTTACCATTACGCCGTCCCTAAATATCTTTCTCTGTTATCACTGAAAGGAAAACACATATAACAATTATCAAGGGTTGGGACCACCAGATGGCATAATAATTACTTGCTGGGCTTTCACATGGCTGACCGTGATTTAAGTCCTGGACGTGGCAACTTGCTTTCTCACTTTCCCTCTCTCTCACTCTCACTCTGTCCCTCTGTGGTCAAATTTAAAAATTAATTAATTAATGTTTTTTGAGAAGTTTTTGCTATAGGGCGCATGTGCTCACCAGAAAGACAGAGAGAGACAGAGAGACAGAAAGTGAGAAATCACCCCCCAGGGGGGATGGCCACACCGCAATCCCTTCTCCTCCATTCTCCTCTCGGGATCTTGGGCACACACGCACACGCGCCCCGTGTGAGTTTAAGCCACCGGGTCTGAGACTCAAACCACGGTTGACCACATGGGAGTCCAGTGACATAGCCATTATGCCAACTGCTGGTCCCTAATTAATTAATTTTTAAAATATGTGTTGTTTTACTTTCAACCCATTATTTGAGTACATCAAAAAACAATGTATTATATATTTAGGTCCAGTCCCATGGCCTAGTGATTAAGGGAGGCAGATCCCAATGATTATGCAGTTCAAATCAGACCCCAGGGGCTTAAAAATACAGCAGGCACATGTTCATGTGTGCCTCAAATCTCAGCAGGATGGAAAAACCGAAAGGAAGGGAGTGTGTCAAGACGATGCCTTACTGGATGGAGGGTGCTGCCTCTGCCTTGCTCCCTCTCTGTCTCTCTTTCTCTCTCTGGTGAGAGAGGGAGCACCCCCTGGCTTAATCATGGCTCTCAAGCCTCTGGTCTCCCTGGACCAATCATGGGGAAGTTGTGAACCCAACTAGCAGGGGACTTGCAGCTTAAGTTTATAGATTTAAAGTTAGTTTTTACCTCTAGCCAACTGATGCTTTAGTGACTAATTTTCAGATTTTTTTTCCAGAACCAAATCCCTACACGCATAAGCATTTTTCAGTTATTTCTCTACCTCAACACTACCAACATTTTAGGTGTAATAATTCTCTGTCATGGAAGGACTATCGTGTGCATGATGGAATGTTCAGCAGCATCTTGGCCTCTGTCCCCTAGATGCCAGTAGCACACCCCCCCTCACGTTGACAGCTGTCCCTTAGGGGACAGCATCATTGCATGTTGAAAACAGCCGAGCTAAAGAAAATCAAATAAACGATGAGACTACTCAGCCTACCTAAACTTCTGACCTGTTTATCCTGATTGGTAGGGAAAAAACTTTCATTTTTTTCATGCACTTATACCTTACTTTTTTTTTTTTTTTTAAAGAATTAGTTTATTTGACTTTATTTATCCATTTATTTATCTTTACCTTGACCAGAGAGGGAGGGAGAGAGAGAGAGAGAGAAAGTGAGAAAGCAAACCACCAGGTCCAGGACTTGAACCATGGTCGGCCATGTGGGAATCCAGCGCCCTTAACCACTGCACCATCTGCTGGCCCATTTATACCTTACTTTTAAGCATCCATCCTTGTCAAAGCTTCCAGAAAAGAGTGCCCTGCTTGCCGGAAGCACTGCAATTAGGAGAGTGATGATGTTGGGACTAGAAAGACATGCCCGTTGCAATGTCTCTTTGGTTTGCTATTTATTTACTTATTTATTTTCTTGCTAGGGGGCATGTGTGCTTGCCAGAGAGAGACAGAGAAGGAGAAGAAGAAGCATTCTCCATGGAGAATGGTCACACTGCAATCCCTTTTGCATCTCTCCACCCTTTTGGGATTTGGGGCATGCCCATACATGCCTCTGGTGTGTTTCTCAAGTTGCATGGTGCAGGACTCACACTGCAAGGTTGGCCATGTCTGATCCAGCTTCCTTAGCCATGCATGAGAGACAGGTGGGGGGGTGGGAGTAGAGAGGAACAGCACCCTGATATGATCTTGATGCCACGGTCCACATCCAGCCTCAACCATCCCAGATCATGCTTGTCTGGTGTACTCGGGGAGGTCTCCAGATGCAAACCAGCAACATTCCCATTCAGTTCTGCCTTGCAGAATGTTGAGTTCTAGTTTTGTGGCACCATTCAGACCCTGGGCTTGCTCTCGAGGGCCACTTTTTCACTGAAAGGTGAAAAAAAAAAGAGAGACAGTGACCAAAGGTTCTGAGAAAACATACAGATTGAAAAGGAAAGCTTTAAATGAGCAAGACTGCTTCATTCTGACTCATTCCTATCCCTAACCACACCTCTGACAACAAGCTGAGATTCTGCCTTTCATGAGGCTGTTAGTCATGTTCCTTTGGTCTACTGCAGGCCATAATTCTGCAACTAGAGACATCTCTACATTCTCTCCATTCGCCTATCCCAGAGGAATGTAAGGGCTGACAGATGGACCCTAATCTGAAAACTCTGGGCCAGAGTGGGTTCAGAGGCAGGGCCATCTCACATGAACATTTTGGGTACCTGACAAAGGAGGCCAGTAGAGGTCTGGGAACCTGTCCCTAATCTGGAATTCATGTATGGTTCACAAACCAGAGAACTGTTGGCTCTTTCTTATTCTGAAGTAACATAGAATTTTAAAAAATCTGCATGAGGGCCAGTAGGTGACATGGTGGTTAAGATGCTGGATTTCCACATAACTGCCTATGGTTCGAGTCTCAGACCTGGCAGCTTGCTTTCTCATTTTCTCTCTCTCTCTCTGATAAGTGCACGTGCCCGATAGCAAATTAAAATATAATAATAATAAATAAAATAAAATAAATAATTTTTGAGAGGTTTTTGCCTTAGGGCACATGTGCTCACCAGGGAGAGAGACAACAGTGAGAGGGAAAGTGAGAAATTCCTCCCAGGGGTGATGGTCATGCTGCCATCTCTTCTCCTCCATTCTCCTTCCGAGATCTTGAGCACGCATGCACGTGCACCTGGTGTGATTTCCAAGCCTCCGGGTCTGGGACTCCAACCACAATCAGTCATGTGGGAGTCCAGTGATGTAACTGCCATGCCATCTGCTGGTCCTACACATAATTCTTAAAAAAAAAAAAAAATCTGCAAATGCTTGCGATGTGATTTCCAAAGCCTGGCTGACAGCATTTAGCTTGAAGTTCCACCTCCTTCCTTAGCTTGACGCACAGGCTCTCTACTGCCTGCCTCCTACTCGGTCCTCCCTCTCAACACCTCCTGCAGCTCCAGCCTGGAAGCACTATTTGCAATTCCCTAAGGGGATTACTATCATTGTAGGCCTCTGTGCTCTCCCACTTCCTGTTTGCTGACACTTTGCCTAACTCCAGCTTGTCTTTCAAAGTTGATGAACTCCTACCAGTTCTGCAACACAGTTCCCAGCAACCTTCGACTCCCATTCTGACTTTCAGTGCCTCTTCCTCCATATTTCCACCATACCCCATGCATATTTCTATCACATCATTCTGTAATTATTTATTTTTCTCTTCCCCCAATAAACCATGATCTTAGTGAGACAAGATTATGGTGGTTGAAAGTACCTGAGAGCACTGTAGAGAAACCAATTGAGAACCATTTCATTAAACTATCGATTTCATTTTTTTTTTTAAGATTTTTGCCATAGGGCATGTGTGCTTACCAGAGACGGAGATGATGAGATGGAAAGTAAGAAATTATCTCCTAGGGGGATGGTCATATCATAATCCCTTCTCCTCCATTCTCCCCTCAGGATTCTGGGTATATATGCATATGTGCGGCACCTGATCCTCAAGCCACCAGGTCTGGGACTTGAACCATGGTCAGCCATGTGAGAGTCCAGTGCCTTAACCTCCATGCCACCTGCTGGCTCCAGGCTATTCATTTCTTGATGAGGGCAGGTCCACCTCTTCACCTCTGTATTATAGTGTCCAGCACATGACCTGTAAGCAGTTGGTACCTAGTGAATGTGTAATGAATGCATGAATGTTTCAAGCAGAAGGGAATTGCCCTCAGGTAGCCAGCTACTCATTTGGAGATCTTATTTATTTAATTATACTATAGGGCGTGTGTGCTTGCTGGAGGTGGGGGTGGTTGGCCACACCACAATCCCTTCTCCTCTGTTCTCCTCTTGAGATTTTGGGTGTGCACACACAACATGCCCAGCATATTATTCAAGCCACTGAGTTTGAGACTTGAACATAAATAGTTGACCATGTGAGATTCAGCCACCGTAATCATTATACTACGTGGCTAGCCCTGTGATCTTATTTTTGAATATTATGAGGCTGGGGGATCAAATTAGAGCTAGAAATATGATGGAACCTTGCCCTCGCCCCATTCTTCTGAATCTGCCTTGAGTGTGCAAGTCCCATATTCATGTGCAGAGAAAGTGCAAGTCTCAGCAAGCAGGCATTTGCTCAATTAATCAATATCTTAATTACCCCACTTTCAAGGACTGGAGTGTCTACTTCCCTTCATGGTAAGCTAGCTAGAAGAGTAAATAAAATAAGAAACAGCTCTCCTAAGTATTTATTACCACTTTCTGTGTTCCCGGGGGGGGGGGGGGGGGCAGAGAACATTGTGAGTCAGCCTCCACTAAAACTGAGCCAGCCACAGCCATTCTTGTCTGGATGGTGGCCAAGAAACTGTTGACAGGAGGGAGCTCACATCCTAGGACCTAACATAGGCCTGAGAATTGCACCATGACTTCTTTGTTGTTTTTTATTAGAGAGATTTTTGCTATAAATGTGTTCGCCAGAGAGACAAAGAGACAGAAAGCAAGAAATCACCACGTGGGGGGATGGCCATGCTACAATCCCTTCTCCTCCATTCTCCTCTCGGGCATGCACACACATGTTCCCAGGCACGCATACAGATGAGTTTTAAGCCACCGGGTCCAGGACTTGAACCTTGGTAGACTACATCGGAGTCCAGCGATGTAACCATTATGCCATCTGCTGGTCCCAAAGCAGGCATTTTTCAAGTGTGTAGGATTTGGACTCCTATTAGGTTAGGTGGAACGGCACATTTCACTGGAGAATGTTTTTTGGTTTAATTTTTATTTTTTCTCTCTTTATTCATGATAGAGCATGTGTACATGTGAGACCGAGCAAGAGAGAAGCACCCCTACAGGGGCTGGTCACTCTGTGATCTCCATCCCTCAGACCTCCACCCGGTGGGTCTTGAGCACTCACACACATGCCTGCCTGCTGTGTCTCAGGCTGACCAGGCCAGGGATTTGAACTGTAGGTGCAATGTGGGATCCAGTTTCTCTTGAGCTATACATTATCACTGGCCCCCGAAGAATGTTTTGATCAGCAAGTGTTATGAACTAGATTTGTGGCTTCAGTCTCAAGAGACTTGCCAGGCTGGGCTTGGGCAGGGAGCTCTAGAGCTCTAATTACCTACTAATTAGCTATTTAAATAATAATATCTTGTTCTGCCCAATGCTTAGATCCCAAAAGATTTTATGTAATGAGGAAACTATTTTGTTTCCTAGGATCTTAGTGGAAATTCAGGCTTATGTGAATCTTTTTTTTTTTTTTTAAAGAAAGATTTTTAATATAGGGCGTATGCACTTGCTGGACAGAAAGAGACAGAGACAGAAAGCAAAAAATCATCCCCTGGGTGGGGTGGCCAAGCCTCAACCCCTTCTCCTCCATTCTCCTCTCAGGATCTTGGACACACACACACACACACACACACACACACACACCTGGCATGAGTTTTTTTTATTCATTATTATTATAATTCCTTTTATTTTTTTCTCTAGAGATTTTTGCTATAGGGCGCGTGCACTCGCCAGACAGACAGACAGAGACAGAGAGACAGAAAGTGAGAAATCACCCCCCAGGGGGAATGGCCACGCCACAATCCCTTCTCTGCCGTTCTCCTCTCGGATCTTGGGCATGCTCGCACATGTGCCCGGCATGAGTTTTAAGCCACCGGGTCCGTGACGCAAATCGCGGTTGACTACATGGGAGTCCAGCAACATAGCCATTACGCTAGCTGCTGGTCCCTATTATAATTCCTTTTCATGCTCATCAGAGAGAGACAGAAAGAGAGACAGAGAGAAAGAGAGGGAAGGAAAGTGAGAAAGCAAGCCACCAGGTCTGGTACTCAAACCATGGTTGGCCATATGGGAGTCCAGCACCTTAACCACTATGCCACCTGCTGGAGTTTGAAATCGCCAGGTCCAGGACTCAAACCGCAGTCAACTATGTGGGAGTCCAACAATGTAACCATTATGCCATCTGTTGGTCCCTACCTTATGTGAATTTTAATTAGTGTTTATTGTGTCCCTGTTTTACTTCTGAGGCCCCTGAAATATCACATTCCTTTCACTTCTCAGAAAAGAACTCAAATATCTGTCCTCCAATTGGACCAGAACATGACCAGGTCAAGCAACTTGACCGTCTTTGGTTCATGACTAAAAAGGCAGTGTTGGGCCAGCAGGTGGTGGTTAGGGTGCTGGATTCCCATATGGCTAACAGCGGTTTGAGTCCTGGACCTGGTGGCTTGCTTTCTCACTTTCTCTCTTTCTCTCTCTCTCTCTCTCTCTCTCTCTCTCTCTCTCTCTCTGGTGAGTGCACATGCCCTATAACAAATTAGAAAATAATTAATATTTTTTAAATTGGCTGCTCTCCACATAAAATAAATAATTCTTAAAAAAAAAAAAGAGGCAGCCTTATAACAAAGGCTTGTCTGCTAGATTCCCTAGAAAAAGGAAATCAGGTTCCCAAAGCCAAGCACTGGCAGAGCTCAGAGAAGCCACCTTCTTACCCTAACGAAGGCACCAGAAGGTACCAGGAGCGTTAACCTTACCCACATTCTACCTGGAGAAGAAAATCCAGGCTCCAGGGCAGGGACCTGGCCCTAGGCTCTGCCAGGCAGAGGCAGAGCTGAAGAAATCCCCACCCCCACTCCAGGCTTGTGACTGGCCTCCTCCCTCATTTGCACAACCTTGATCCAGGGCAGAAACTGGCACCCTGGCCTTTGGAGGCCCTAGGACTTTGACCGTCAAAGCTTAATGAGCCGAACACAGCTTGTCCTAAAACCACTTTTGCTAAGCCCACAGTTTTGTTTCCCCCCCTTAACCATATATCACGGTTGTTTTTCCACAATACTTACATGTTTTCTTTATCCTTGTGACTATATAGATTTTATCATATGGATCCATAATTATTTATTTTGCCAAGTCCCTTCTTGTGAATATGTGGGTAATTTCCTTCTCTCTCTCTCTCTTTTTGTTATAGGGCACATGTGCTCATCGAAGACACAGAGAGAGACAGAGAGACAGAAAGCAAGAAATCACTCCCCCCCCCCGCCAGGGGGGATGGCCACAATCCCCTCTCAATTCTCCTTTCGGATTTTGGGCACACATGCACACATGCCTGGTGAGTTTGAAGCTGCTGAGTCTGGGACTCAAGCCACAGTGGGTCATGTGGGAGTCTAGCAACATAATCGTTGCACCATCTGCTGGTCACCCCTTTCGTTTTTTTAAATAATTATTTTATTTAACTTTATTTATTTGTTTATTTTATTTTGGCCAGAGAGGAACAGAGAGAGAGAAAGAAAATGAGAAAATAAGCCGCCAGGTCTGGGACTTGAACCATGGTCGGCCATGTGGGAGTCCAGAACCCTTAACCATCATGTCACCTGCTGGCGCCACCCCCCCTTTTATTAAAGAGAGATTTTTGCCATATCCCCAGAGATACAGAGAGAGGGCAAGTAAGCAATCATTCCCCCCGGGGAAATGGCTATATGGTGCAACCCTTTCTCCTCCATTCTCCTCTTGGGATTTTGGGCACACGTACCCAGTATGAGTTTCAAGCTATCAGATCTGGGACTCGAACCATAGTTGGCCATGTGGGAGTCTAGTGCCTTAACTGCTATGCCATCTGCTAGCCCCATTTTCTTCTCTTTTAAACAACATGGTAAACATCCTTGTAACCTTCCTATTATTTCCTTAAACTACATTTCTTAGAAACTGCTGGATCAAAAGGGATGCACATTTAACATTTGAGTATCTATTAACAGTACCAAATCATTCTGTAGAAAGATAATACTATTTTGCACTCAACACTGTATGAGTAGATCTCGTACTGTCTCCAACAATGGGGCTTGATCTTTCTTTTTTTTTCTGAAGAGGTTTTTGCTATAGGGTGCATGCGCTTGCCAGAAAGATAGAGACAGAGAAATAGAAAGGGAGAAATCACCCCCCAGGGGGGATGGCCATGCCACAATCCCTTCTCCTCCATTCTCCTCTTGGGATCTTTGGCACGCACGCACACGCGCCCAGCGTGAGTTTAAGCTGCTGGGTCCAGGACTTGAACCGCGGTCGACTACGTGGGAGTCCAGCGACATAGCCATTATGCTAACTGCTGGTCCCGGGCTTGATCTTTTTTATTTTGTCAATCTGATGGGGAGAGTGATATGTATTTACCTGGCTATTAGTATGTTTGAATATAGCATTTTAAAAATAATTTTTCCCTTATTTTATTTATCATTATTGTTATTTAAAAAAAATTTTTTTTTGAAGAGGTTTTTGCTATAGGGCGCGTGCGCTCGCCAGACAGACAGAGACAGAGAGACAGAAAGTGAGAAATCACCCCCTAGAGGGGATGGCCATGCCGCAATCCCTCCTCCATTCTCCTCTTGGGATCTTGGGCACACACGCACACGCGCCTGGCATGAATTTTAAGCCACCGGGTCCAGGACACGAACCACGGTCGACTACATGGGAGTCCAGCGACAAAGCCATTACACTAACTGCTGGTCCAAAAAAATTATTTATTCATTCATTTATTTTAATTTGACCAGAGAAAGAGAGGGCAAGTGAGAAAACAAGACACCAGGTCTAGGACTTGAACTGTGGTCGGCCATGTGGGAATGTCCAGCGCCTTAACCACCACACCACCTGCTGGCCCCATAATTATTGTTATTTTTAATTAAACCAGAGTGAGACACAGAGAGAGAAAGTGAGAAAGCAAGCTGCTAGGTCTGGGACTTAAATAGGGATCAGTCATGTGGGAGTCCAGTGCCTTTAACCACCACACTTCTGGCCAGACCCTGAATATACTTTTTTTAAAAAAGAATTATTTATTTAATTCCATTTGTTATTATTTTTTAATTTTGACCAGAGAGAGACAGAGAGAGAAAGGGAAAGGGAGAAAGAAAGCCGCCAGGTCTGAGACTTGAACTGCTGTTGGCCATGTGGGAGTCCAGCACCTTTAATCACCATGGTATCTCCTGGACCCCTGAATATACTTTTTTTTTTTTTAAGAGAGAGAGATTTTTGCTATAGGGCACGTGCACGTGCCAGAAAGAGAGAGACAGAGACAGAGAGACAGAAAGAGAGAAATCACTCCCCAAGGGGGATGGCCACGCCTCAATCCCTTCACCTCTATTCTCCCCCTCGGGATCTTGGGCACGCATGCACAAGCACACGCACCCAGCGTGAGTCTAAGCCAGTGGGTCCGGGACTCAAACTGCAGTCGACTACATGGGAGTTCAGCAACATAGTCATTATGCCAACTGCTGGTCCCCTGAATATACTTTTTAAGGCCATTTTTCTTTCTTCTTATGAGAACTACCTGTTAAGAACTTTGTCTATTTTGGGGGCAAACATTTTTCTTTACTTTGATTGTCAAATTAAGAAAGGCCTCCTACGGGCCGGCAGGTGACTTGGTTGTTAAGGGCACTGAACTCCCACATGGTTGACTGTAGTTTGAGCCCTGGACCTGGCAGCTTGCTTTTTCGTTTTCCCTCTCTCTCTTGTTTTGTCTTTCTCTGGTCAAATTAAAAAATAATAACAAAATAAAATTAAAAAAGAAAGGCCTCCTAAGGCAGTGGTGTCGCAGTGTGGTGAAGGTGGCTTGATCTCACTTGGCTGACTAGATGGTTTGCGTCCTGAACCTAGCGGCTTCACAGAAACTCAGGGCACATGTGTGTGCATGCCCAAAATCTCAAGAGGAGAATGGAGGAGAAGGGATTGCAGCATGGCCATCCCCCCAGGATATGCTTTATCATTTTCCTTGTCTCTTTCTTTCTCTCTCTGGTTGGTGCACACACCCTATACATTTTTTAAAAGAAAAAGCATCTCCTGGGACCAGCAGGTGGCGCGATAGTTGAGGATGCTGGACTCCCACATGGCCGACCGCGGTTCGAGTCCCGGACCTGGTGGCTTGCTCTCCCGCTTTCTCTCTTTCTCACTCTGTCCCTCTCTGGTCAAATTAAAAATAGATAAATTAAATGAATAAAAGTTAAATAAAATAATTAAAAAAAAAAAAGTGTCTCCTACACCAAGATTATATAAATATTCTCTCTCTTCTCTTAGTACTTTAATTACTTACTTTCTTTACATTCAAAGCTCTTAACCTTCTGAAATTTGCTTTTGTGCTTAGTTTGATATAGGAATCTTAATATTATTTTTCTAAGTGGTTAGCCAGACATTTTAGTGTGGCATCTATGAAACTTCATGAACTGGTCCCTTCCTGCCTTTTGAGTTTCATCCATTTCTCTCCCTGGATCTCTATGCCCCTTTCTTATTAAACCACATGTAGTTTCTGGAATGTAATGGCCTGCTCCATTCCTCCACAACTGGACACATGTTAGTTCCCCTGCAGACTGCCCTTCCAACTTCCTCTAACTTCCTGGCCAACAGCTGTCCTCTAGAAAACTCCTGGCACATGGTAGATATCGTTAAATGTCTGTTGATTAAGTGAATACATCAATCACTTCTACCCACTTTTAGCACAGGCAGCCTCTGTGGGTGACATGTGCAATAGTAGGATGTAAAATCAGGAAGTGAAGTTGACAGGGGAAATCCACAGCACCATATGACAGGCTGTCTGCTTCCTTCTGTGGTTCTTCCCTTGCCTTGCCAGCCCAGCCCACGCCCTCCCGTCCCACTCCCCTTTCCAGCTGCAGTTCACTGGTTCCACTTCGCTTCAGCGTTAATCTTTGTGATTTCTGTGCCAGCAGCTGTAGCTCTATGCCAACAACTACAGTGTGCATTTATTTGCATGTATGCGTATGAGTGTGCCCTCATGTTTGCTTGTGTGTATGTCTGTGTATTTATGTATTTGTGAGAGAAGGAGAGAAAGAAGAGAGTGCGGGGTCAGTGGGTAGCATAGTGGTTAAAGTGCTGAATTCTCATGTGGCTGACCAGGTTCAAGTCTTGGGCCTGGCAGCTTGCTTTCTCACTTTCCCTCTCTGTATCTCTCTCACTCTGTCCCTCTCTGGTCAAATTAAGATAAATAAATAAATATAGTAAAGTTTAAAAAAAGGGGGAAAAAACTTTTTTTATTAGGGGACCAGCAGGTGGCATGGTGGTTAAGGCACTGGACATTCCCACATGGCCTTCCAGTTTGAGTCATGGACTTTATGGCTTGCTTTCTCACTTTCCCTCTCTCTCTCTCTCTCTCTCTCTCTCTCTGGTCAAATTAAAATAAATGAATGAATAAATAAAATAAATATTTTCTTAGAATTATCTTACTTAACTTCATTTACTTATTTATTTTATTTTAATTTGGCCAGAGAGGGACAGAGAGAGAGAGAGAGAGAAAAAACAAGCCACCAGGTCCAGGACTCGAACCATGGTTGGCCATGTGGGAGTCCAGTATCTTAACCACCACGCTACCTGCCCGCCCCTAAATAAAGAATTTTTTTTTTTAAATTTAACTTTATTTATTTATTTTAAATTTGACCAGAGAGAGACAGAGCAAGAGCGAGCGAAAGAGAGCGAGAGAAAGTGAGAAAGCAAGCTGCTAGGTAGGGACTCAAACTGCAGTCGGCCATGTGGGAGCCCAGCATCCTTAACCATTAGGCGACCTGCCAGCCCCAGAAAGAATTCTTTAAAAAAATGAAGTTTTTAATAAATTTTACTGTATTTATGTATTTAGTTAAATTTAACCAGAGAGGAAGAGAGAGAGAGAGAAAGAGAGAGAAAATGAGAAAGCAAGCCATCAGGTCTGGGACTCAAACCACAGTTGTTCATGTGGGAGTCCAGCACCCTTAACCACCATGCCACCTGCTGGCCTCCCAAGTAGTATATTTTTACGATCCTAGGCAGGCAGGAGTCTGGGGCAGGAAGGATCATGATGTGGTAAGAGCCTGTCAAAACTACCTGTCTCTCTCTCCCTCCTCTGTATGTCCCCTCCCATTCTCTCTCTCATTAACTAACACACACACACACACACACACACACACACACACTTCATTTTATAGGTGAGGAAATTTGCCCAAGTTTACACAGCTACTAAGGGACACAGCAAGGATTTTTTTTTTTTTTTTTTTTTTTGGAGAGGTTTTTGCTATAGGGCGCGTGCGCTCACCAGACAGACAGAGAGAGACAGAGAGATAGAAAGTGAGAAATCACCCCCCAGGGGGATGGCCGCAATCCCTTCTCCTCCATTCTCCTCTCAGGATCTTGGGCACGCACGCACACGCGCCCGGCGTGAGTTTAAGCCACCGGGTCCGGGACTCGAACCGCGGTTGACTATGTGGGAGTCCAGTGACATAGCCATTATGCCAACTGCTGGTCCCAGCAAGGATTTTCACAGTCGTATCTAAATAACTATCTTGGTTGATTCATAGCCAATCTAGTTGGGCAGCCTCTAGGCTGGAGATTCAAAGCTGAGATTCCCAATTCCAAGTCTGACCTTCTAGGTACTCTACAACTATCCAATTTCTGGAATAATAAGATAGTATACTTTTTTTTTTTTTTTTTTTTGGAGAGGTTTTTGCTATAGGGCGCATGTGCTCACCAGACAGACAGAGACAGACAGAGAGACAGAAAGCGAGAAATCACCCGCCCCAGGGGGGATGGCCACGCCGCAATCCCTTCTCCTCCGTTCTCCTCTCGGGATCTTGGGCACGCATGCACACGTGCCCGGCATGAGTTTAAGCCACCGGGTCCGGGACTCGAACCGCGGTTGACTACATGGGAGTCCAGCAACACAGCCATTACGCTAACTGCTGGTCCCAAGATAGTATACTTTTTTAAAAAAAGAATTATTTATGTAATTTCATTTATTCATTCATTTATTTTAGTTTAACCAGACACACACACACACACACACACACAGGAAGTGAGAAAGCAAGCCACCAGGTCCGGGACTTGAACTGTGGTCAACCATGCGGGAGTGTCCAGCACCTTAACCACCACGCCACCTGCTGGTCCCCAGAATAACATACATATACATATATATATATATATATATATATATATATATATATATATATACACATATATATTTATAGACCATAGATTAGTTTATTTTTAACACCATTATGCCATGAATTCATAGGGAATAAGTTTGAGTAGCTCAGGCTCCTTTCCATTGGTTCTCACAAAGTGTGCTTCTCTGGGTGAGCAGGCTGGCACTTTAGTTGAACCCAGGTACCTTTCTCTTTGGCGTCTTTCCTTTTCTGGTCATTTTCCTTCACACGTTTTAGGAAGCTATCTCTGCTCTTAGAATGCTCAATATGCTCGATACACACATTAATTCTCTTGGCAAGAATCTTGCCCTTAACTTGTTTGTTTACAACAATGCCAACAGCATGCTGGGTAACATTGTAGACTCTTCCAGTTTTGCCATGGTAGCATTTGTGGGGCATTACTTTTTGAACAGTAACCATTCCCTTAATGTCTACAATATCACCTTTATTGTAGATTCGCATATATGTTGCCAAATGAACCACTTCATGTTTTCTAAAAGGCCAGAGAACATATTTCGGGTGCCTCTCCTCTTTCCCTTTGTGCTTGTTATTTCGGTTAATTACTGGAGGATGGCAGTTCTGGCCTAAAGGCCAGAATAGTATACTTTTGAGTGCACTCCTTATTAGTTCATTCAGTCAAAAACTCCTGTTGACCTTGGTGAAATGAGCACTTTCTTTGAAATTTAACCCTCTCCCCCCAGTTTTTTTTTTTTTTTTTTTTTTTTTTTTTTTTTTTTTTTTTTTTTTTGCCAGGGGGCACATACACTTACCAGAAAGAGAAAGGAGAAAGTACTTCTCATGGGGCATGGTCATGCCACAATCTCTTGTCCTCCATTTCTCCCTCCTTTCCAGACTTTGGACATGCATGCACACACAGTTGGTATGATTCCCAAACCACCGAGTCCAAGACTCAAACCGCGGAGCAAGCCATGTGGGATATTGCTGCTGCCTCAACCACTAGGCCAAGGAGCCAGTCCTAGTCAAATTTTTTATTCCTATCTTCATCACTGTCATCACTCTCTTGACACAGTTTGTGCCACCTTAAAGATGTTATCATCAACATGCTGGTTACTATAATGACTAACGTAGACACTGGAGATAAGGAGGCATTAATTACTTTAAAAAGCAGATATCAGTTGGCTCTCCTGTCTAAGGTCTAGAGGATATGAAAGTTTATGTCCTTCCACCTACTCAAGGATATTGTACCTGCAATTATTCTTTCTTTCTCCTGAACTGACACTTTTCCTTACTCCACTGGATCAGCTATAATGCACTGTAACAGCATTATCTCCCAATTAAGGAGGAGAAAATTCTTCCCTTGACTTTATGACCCTTCCAACTACCATCCATTTTGCTATAGCAAAGTACTGAAAGGATTGCTTATATGCACTTTGTCCATTACTTCACCTCCAATTCTTTTCTTAATTTGGTCTAATCAAGCTTTGTCTGCACCACTTCCCTGAAGCTTCTATCGTCAAACTTTCCAATGGCCACCATTATGCCAAATCCAACAGTCAAGCCTCAATCCTCATCTAACCTGACCTCTCAGTAGCATTTCTCTTAGCAGATCAATCTCTTTTTGAACGGTTTTTTCAAATTTATTTTTTGCCAGCAGACATATATATTCACTAGAGAGAGACAAAGAGAGGGAAGGTGAGAAAGCACCCATCATGGGGAATGGTCACACTACATCCCTCCTCCTTCATGTTGCTCTCCTTTCGAGATTTTGGGCATGTGTGTACAACTGTTTGGCATATTTTTCTTTTTCTTTAAAAAAAAAAAAAAAACCCTATGTATTTAATTTTGTTGTTATTTGTTTTTTAAAAAAATAATTATTTAACTTTATTTATTCAGTCTTTTTTATTTTTCAATTTGACCAGAGAGAGACACAAAGAGAGAGAGAGAGAAGGTGAGAAAGCAAGCCACCAGGTCCGGGACTGAAACTGTGGTCGGCCATGTGGGAGCATCCAGCGCCTCAATCACCGTGCCACTTGCTGGTCCCATTTTTATTATTATTTTTTTATGTTAGAAGTATTTTATTTAACTTTATTTACTTATTTTAATTTGACCAGAGAGGGACAGAGTGAGAGCAAGAGTGCGAGACAGAGAGAGAGAGAGAGAAAGAAAGCCACCAGGTCTGAGAATTGTACTGTGGTTGGACATGTGGGAGCCCAGTGCCCTTAGCCATCATGCCACCTGGTGGCCCCATTATTATTATTACTTTTAATTTGACGAGAGAGAGGGAGGGAGGGAAAGCGAGATAGACAGCAAGTTGCCAGGTATAGGACTTGAACTGCGTCGGTCATGTAAAAGTCCAGTGCCTTAACCACCACACCACCTGCCGGCCCCTACCTGGCATATTTTTCAATTCACCAGATTCAGGACTCGAACTGTGTGATCTATCATGTGGGATCCACATACCTTAAACACCAGGTCACAGTCTGGTCCTTGAAAGGCTTTCTTTACTTGGCTTATGGGATTTGGGACTTTATTCATTTTTCTTTTATTGATTGTCCCTTTTCTGGGTCCTTTTCCTGACTTTTAAATGTTTCAGGACCCTTCAAAACAGTCCATGGTCCTTGTTTCTCTTCTGTCTCACTCCCTAAGTAAACTTACCAAGTTTCAAGAGCTTCAGACATTATACAGCCCAGACCTCACCACTGGGCTCTGGACTCATCCAACAGTCTATGTGGCTTCCCTCTTTTATGTCTCATAGGCATTTCAAATTCAACTTGTCTACCAAGAACTCTTTTCTTCTTACAGCTCATATACTTTTTCCACATGTTCTTCACTTATTAAAGGGTACCATCATTTACTTAGTAGCTAAGGTCAAAATCCCAAGCAAGGTATCACCTCCTTCTTCTCCTCCTTCCTCTCCTCCTCTTCTTCTTCCTTCTTCTTCTCCTCCTCCCTTCTTCTCCCTTCTTCTCCCTTCTCCTCCCTCCTCCTCCTCCTCTTCCTCCTCCTCCTCCTTCTAAATTGCCAGAGAGTATGTGCACTCACCAGAGAGATGGAGAAACTGGCGGGGGGGAAGCAACCCCCACACCAATGGGGCACAGCCCTGCTGCAATGCCTTATTCACCTCTCCAGTCCAATCGGGCTCCAGGCACTTAGGCATATGGGCTAGCCTGTCCCTCAAGCTGATGGGCCTAGACTCGAACAGGGAGGCTGTGCGGGATCCGGCTCCATTAACCACTAGGTCACAGGGCAGCCCCCAGGGTATCACCCTTTATTCCTCTTTCCTTCATATCTTTTCTCTAATCCATTATGTCAGCTCTCTTTTCAGAATATATCCTGAATCTGACCATTTTTCACCACTTTATTCCTTTTACTCTCATCTAGGTCACTTCTAGCTCAAGTGTGACCTGTTCTTGGAGCTCTGTAACTATTTGAACAGCAGGCGGGGATACAAACTGGATGCCTGGGCAAGACATTGCTTGGACACTGAAGCCCAGGGCCTGAGCCTCTAACTCAATCCTTGTAAGGGACTGCTAACTCAGGATAGTTTACCAGCATTTACAAACTTCAAAAAGATGGTGCCATACTAACTATCTGGGCACCCACTAGCCCAGTCAACTTAGTAAAAGTAACCATCACGTTGCTTATAATATCTTTACTCATTAAAACCCTCAACAGAAAGCTATATATATATATATATATATATATATATATATATATATATTATTTTGAGAGTTTTTTTGCTATAGGGTGCGTGCGCTTGCCAGAAAGACAGAGAGAGACAGAGAGACAGAAAGCAAGAAATCACCCCCCGGGGGGATGGCCACACCACCATCCCTTCTCCTCCATTCTCCTCTCAGGATGTTGGGCACACATGCACATGCGCCTGGCTTGAGTTTAAGCCACCGGGTCTGGGACTTGAACCGCGGTCGACTATATGGGAGTTCAGTAATATAGCCATTATGCTAACTGCTGGTCCTGGAAAGCAATCTTAACGTCTATTAGCAGAACTGAGGGATATTTGCATAGTAATAACAAGGATAGACTACTGATAGAGCAAAAAAGCTGTATCTCCCAGACAATACGAAGGCTATATGCTTTATGCTAAACTTCAAAAGAAACATTTTTAAATACTACTCACAAATGCCTTGCCTGCAGTCAGCTTCAACATGGAGTAGCTGTGAACACAATTCAAAATATCAAATACTAAGAGAACATGTATCAGTATTAGATTCCTCTTGGGACCAGCAGGTGGAGTGGTGGTTAAAGGCGCTGGACTCCCACATGGCCAACCATGGTTCGAGTCCTGGAACTGGTGGCTTGCTTTCTCCCTTTTCCTCTCTCTCTCTTTCTCTCTCTCTCGCCATCTCTCTCTAGTCAAACTGGAAAATAATGAAGTTAAATTTTAAAAAAAGCAAATAATTCTTAAAAAAAAAAAAGAATTAGATTCCTCTTCCATTCTGTCTTATCACTCCCATCAGATGTGCCACTTTGAAATATTGTTTAATAATTTATTTAATTTATTTATTATTCTTTTTTTTTCTTTTAGAGGTTTTTGCTATAGGGCGCATGCGTTGCCAGAAAGACAGAGAGAGACAGAGAGACAAAAAGTGAGAAATCACCCCCCAGCAGGGATGGCCATGCTGTAATCCCTTCTCCTCCATTCTCCTCTTGGAATCTTGGGCACGCACGCACATGCGCCTGGTGTGAGTTTAAGCCACTGGGTCCGGGACTCGAACCGCGGTGGACTACATGGAAGTCCAGTGACATAGTCATTATACTAACTGCTGGTCCCTATTATTCTTCAATTTGACCAGAGAGAGACAGAGAGGGAAAGAGGGTGAGGGAGAAAGCAAGCCACCAGGTCTAGGACTTGAACCATGGTTGGCCATGTGGGAGTCTAGAGCCCCAACCACCATGCCACCTGCTGTCACTGAAATATTGTTTTAAAAAACGGAAATAAAAGGAAATCTTGTGAAAATAATTGTGTAGTCAATAAATCAAGTCTTTTTTTATTTTTTAAGAATTATTTTCTTTAACTTTATTTATTTTAATTTGACCAGAAAGGGACAGAGAGAGAGAGAGAGAGAGAAAGTGAGAAAGCAAGCCACCAGGTCTGGGACTTGAACCACAGTTGGTCATGTGGGAGTCCAGCACTCTTAACCACCATGCCACCTGCCGGCCCCAAGAAATTGAGTCTTTGTGGTAGGAATGACAAATTTTTCCACTGTAGAATGAAGACAGGGCAGCCTTTCTATGCCAAGATGAAAAAAAGGATCAGATCAAATGGTTATGCACAGCCTTCCATGGTGAAATCTTCTGTATCAGTGCACCAGAGAATAGCCACTATCCAAAAAAAGCAAACACAATAGAAGAATGCAAAACCTTTGGTCTAGGACTTACTAATATTAAAAAAAAAAAAAATAGGTGGGACCAGCAGTTAGCGTAATGGCTATGTCGCTGGACTCCCACATAGTCGACCGCAGTTCGTGTCCCGAACCTGGTGGCTTAAAACTCACGCCGGGCGCGTGTGTGTGCGCATGCCCAAGATCCCGAGAGGAGAACGGAGGAGAAGGGATTGCGGCGTGGCCATCCCCCCTGGGGGGTGATTTCTCGCTTTCTGTCTCTCTGTCTCTCTCTGTCTGGCGAGCACATGCGCCTTATAGCAAAAACCTCTCCAAAAAAAAAAAAAAAAGAAAGAAAAAATAGGTGACAAAGAACTGGTTAAGAAAACTAGATAAGGAGATCAGCAGTTGGCGTAATGGCTATGTCACTAGACTCCCATGGAGTTGACCATGGTTCGAGTCCTAGGCCCTGTGGCTTAAACTCACACCAGGCATGTGTGTGTGCGTGTCCAAGATCCCAAGAGGAGAATGGAGGAGAAGAGATTGTGGCGTGGCCATTCCCCCTGGGGGTGATTTCTCATTTTGTCTTTCTGTCTTTCTGGTGAGTGCATGTGCCCTATAGCAAAAACCTCTCAAAAAAAAAAAAAAAAAAAAAGAAAAAAGAAAACTAGATAGGACCCAGCAGATGGGATAATGGCTATGTCTCTGGACTTCCATGTAGTCAACCGCAGTTCGAGTCTCGGACTCAGTGATTTAAACCTCATGCCTGGCGTGTGTGAGTGCGTGCCCAAGCGGAGAATAGAGGAGAAGAGATTGCGGTGTGGCCATCCCTCCGGATGTGGGGGGTGATTTCTCACTTTCTGTTTCTCTGTCTTTCTCTCTCTCTCTCTCTCTCCAGTGAGCACACACTCCCTATAGCAAAAATCTTTCAAAAAAGAAAAAAAGAAGGAACGAAGGAAGGAAGGAGGGAGGGAGGGAGGGAGGGAAGGAAGGGAGGGAGGGAAGAAGGAAGGAAGGAAGAAAACTATATAACTGAACAGGCAACAGGATGTTAAAAAATAATAATAAAAAGCCCTATTCCTGTTCCCCCTACCTACTCCAGTCAAAATTCCAGAATATATACTGGAATGTACTAATGTACATGTACTAATCATTTTTACTCTTTATGATACTGGCAAGTAAGTCTCTTTTTGTTCTTCAACCACAGTTTTTTTTTTTTTTTTTTTTTTTAACTGTTGTATGATTGTTTGTTTACATTGGCAGCAGCCCTCAAAGCACAGGCATTTGAAGACAGACCTGAAGAACAACAGCTCTGACACCAGGAACAAGGGGCTTAGGAGATACAGTGCTTCACTGTAGTTGTGTTTCCTTTAGATGGTCACATCCCCTACCTCAAACTGGAGAAGACCTTTCCACGATAGACACAGGTGAAGGTCACGCGCTAGAATCTGCCCTAACTGGCATTTTGCTGATTCTCTTGGAAATTCCCATTAGTTCTTTTCATCTTAACAGGATGTGGTCCGCACCCTGCAGTCTACATGCTTAAATGCCAGAACCCCAATAGAAGACAGGGTAATTCACAGGCTCTATGTGGCCTGGCCTCATCTTTCTGTAGTCACTGAACTTTTTTTCCTTGGTTTTTAATTTGCCAGAGAGAGACAGAGTATTCCCCAACAGCACATGGACATGCTGCAATCCTTTCTCCTCCATTTCTCCACTCTGCTGGGATCTGGAACACACAGGCACATACACCCAGTACGGTTTTGGTTTTTTTGGAGAGGTTTTTGCTATAGGGCGCGTGCGTTCACCAGAAAGACAGAGTGACAGAGAGAGAGAAAGTGAGAAATCACCCCCCAGGGGGGATGGCCACGCCGCAATCCCTTCTCCTCCATTCTCCTCTTGGGATCTTGGACACGCACACACACGCGCCTGGCGTGAGTTTAAAGCCGCCGGGTCCGGGATGCGAACCGCGGTCGACTACATGGGAGTCCAGCGACATAGCATTACGCTAACTGCTGGTCCCACACCCAGTACATTTTTCAAGCTGCCAGAACTGGGATTTGAAAGGCAGAGTTGGCCATATGGGATCTGGCTACCTTAACCCTCATACCATGGAGCCAGCCTTTGGTTTTGAAATATGAAAATAAGATCCTATACAGATCATGGTCTAAAGGCAAAGACATGATAGACACAATGCCAGCCATCACCTAGTTCAGACTCATATAATTAATCTCTCGTCTATTGAATTTGCAGTGTTACTGTGGTCTGATCTTTCCATTTAAACTCTGAAAGTTAACATTCAACCCCGGACTTTTCCCTACCATTAGGCTGGCCATTCTCTTGGCTGTTTTTTGTACTCTTATTTCTGTGTGTCCGACTTTAGTTTTCCTGGTCTAGCACTATTTTCAGCACTTCTTGGACAGCAGGTCTGGTGTTGGTAAATTCTTTCAGGTTTTGTTTAACTGAGAATGTTTTTGTCTTTTTTTTCCCAAATGAAAGATAATCTTGCTGGGTACAGTATTCTTGGTTGAAATTGTTTTTCACTTAACACTTTGAATATATTTTTCCATTCTTTCCTTGCTTGTATTGTTTCCAGTGACAGGTCCGACGTTAGCCTGATGGGATATCCTTTGAAAGTAATTTTCTCTCTTGCCAATTTTAGTATCTTGTCTCTATGGTTTTGATCAATCTGGCTATGATGTGCCTCAGAGAAGATCTTCTCGGGTTGATTCTATGTGAGGTCCTTTGTATTTCCTGGGTCTGGATCTTTGAATGCCTCTCTGGGTTTGGAAAGTTTTCTTCCAGGATTTCATGGAACAAATGATCAATAACCTTATTGGTTTCTTCACCTTCTGGGATACAGATGATCCAGATGTTTGGGCGTTTAATGGTATCTAGTATTACTTGTAGGTTATTCTCATTTTTGGGGGTTATTTTCTCAGTCTTTTTGGGTCAGAGGTTCTATCTTCTACTTCTGAGATTCAATCTTCTGCATGATCTAATCTGCTTTTGATATTTTCAAGGAAAGTTTTAATTTCCTGTATTCTAGCCTTTATCTCTAACAATCCCATTTGATTCTTCTTTTTATGATGTGTATTTCCTCTTTCAGATTCATGCAAGAACTTCCTCATCTCCTGGAACTGTCTCTTTTCTCCTGCATCTTCTGGAGTTCGTTGTCTCTATTCTCTTGCATCTCTGTTAGCTTTGTTACTATGAATATTCAAATTCTTTATCTGACCTTTCCATGAGTTCCCTTGTATTCTTTGTGGATGAAGAGGAGTTATTCTTTTCCATTAGAGGAGAGACATTTTCTTCACTTCTCATATTTCTTGTGCCTCTGCGGTGGTTTCTGGTCATCTGATGGATTATGTTTTTTCCTATTTTTTGGAGTTAAAGCTGAGCAATCAGGAATGCAGAAGGAAGTGACCTGCAGTCTGGCTCCTGACTAGACTGAAAAGCAGGAGTGTGAAGTCTGGACAGAGTGTCTTCGGTGGTTGAAATCCCTGAATGGGGCCTGCTCAGAACTCAAATATAGATGGCTGCTGACTGGCTTATCCTGGTTCCTGGCTAGACTAGGGAACAGAAGGGTGAAGTCTGAGCAGAGGGTCTTTGGTAGTCGAAATCCTAGATTTTTTTTTTTTTCTTTTTTTGGAGAGGTTTTTGCTATAGGGCACATGTGCTCGCAAGACAGACAGAGAGAGACATAGAGACAGAAAGCGAGAAATCACCCCCCAGGGGGGATGGCCATGCTGCAATCCCTTCTCCTCCATTCTCCTCTTGGGATCTTGGGCACACACGCACACGTGGCTGGCATGAGTTTAAGCCACTGGGTCCGGGACTCGAACCGCAGTCAACTACGTGGGAGTCCAGCAACATAGCCATTATGCTAACTGCTGGTCCCCCAATTTTGTTTTTTTAGAGGTTTTTTGCTATAGAGTGTGTGTACTCGACAGAGACAGACAAAGAGATAGAAAGTGAGAAGTCACTCCCCCAGCAGATGGCCTCTCTGCAATTCCTTTCTCTTCCATTCTCCTCTCAGGATCTTGGACACACATGTACACGTCTGGAGTGAGTTTTAAGCTGTCCAGTACAGGACTTGGACTGTGGTTGAGTACATGGGAGTCCAGCGACATAACCATTATGCCATCTGCTGGTCCCCCATTTTTAGTTTATAGTTTCAGGTTTTTTATTGTTGTTTTGGCTATAGGGCATGTGCGCTTGCCAGAGAGAGACAGGATTCCCAGTGGTGGGAATGAGAAATCACAGCATGGAGGGATGACTGCAATCCCTCTTCCTCCATTCTCCTCCTTGCATTTTGGGTATGCACACACATACACCTGAATTAGAACTCCACAATAAGGGGCCAGTAGGTGGCATGGTGGTTGAGAAGCTGGACTCTCTTAAGACTGACTGCAGTTTGGGTCCTGGACCTACTGACTTGCTTTCTCACATTCCTGCGCTGTCTCTCTCTGGTCACATTAAAAAATAATAATCACAAATAAAATAAATAATTAAAAAAGAAGATGTAGTAATTGTATGTTTGAAGTGAATCTTTAAACAAACAAACAAAAACCTCTACCATAATGGGGACCAACAGCTGGTATAGAGGTTGGGGCAGCTGTGGCCAGCTCAAGTCTCAGATTGGGCTTGAAAATCACACCAGGTGGGGAACCAGCTGTAATGGCTATGTCGCTGGACTCCCACAGTCGATCGCGTCTCAGCTTCTCATGGCAAGATCGAGAGGAGAATGGAGGAGAAGATTGCGGCGTCAGATCGCTTTCTGTCTATATGTCTCTCTCTGTCTGCTTACAGCGAAAAAAAACCTCTCAAAAAAAAAAAAAAAAATCACACCAGGTGTGTGTGTGTGTGTGTGCATGCCAAGGTCCTAAGAAGAGAAGGGATTGCAGTGTGGCCATTTCCCCTAAGGAGGAGTGATTTCTCTCTTTCCCTCTCTGTCTCTCTCCTGTGAGCACACATAACTTATAGCAAACTAAAAAAAAGAAAAAAAAAAAAAAAAAAAAGGAAACAATTTTCGTAAAGATTTATGATCCACTCATTCGTCACCAGCATTTCTAAGAGTCTCTTTGTTTAGTGCCCTCAATTTTTTTTTTATTTTTAAGAGAGATTTTTGTTATAGAGTACGTGCACTCACCAGAGAGAGACAGAGAGACAGAAAGTGAGATATCACCTCCCAGGGGGGATGGACATACCACAATCCCTTCTCCTCTTGGGATTTTGGGTGTGCACGCACATACGCCCAGTGTGAATTTTAAGCTGCCAAGTCTGGGACTTGAACCGTAGTTGACTATGTGGGAGTCCAGTGATATAATCATTACGCCATATGCTGGTTCCAGTGTCCTCAAGTTTTTTTTTTTTTTTTTTTTAGAGATTTTTGCTTGCCAAAGACACAGAGAAATACAGAGAATGTGAGCAATTAACCCCCCTGGTGGGAATGGCCATGCCACTGTCCCTTCTCCTCCATTCTCAGATCTTGGACACGCATGCACACGTGCCCAGCTTGAGTTTTAAGCCACTGAGTCCAGGACTCAAACCGTAGTTGACTACATGGGACTTCAGCAATGTACCATTATGCCATCTGCTAGTCCTTCCTCAAGTCTTTCTTGTTTTTATAAAGTTCATTTAAAAAAATTATTTATTTAAAAAATTATTTATTTAATTCTATTTGTTATTATTATTTCTTTAATTTGACCAGAGAGAGAGAGAGAGAGAGAGAGAGAGAAAGGAAAGTGAGAAAGCAAGCCACCAGATCCGGGACTCGAACTGTGGTTGACCATGTGGGAGTCCACCACCTTTAACCACCATGCCACCTACTGGCCCTTCTCAAGATTTTTTACATCAGGGCAATGCACCCTAGAAGCTGGCTGAAGGGTTTATGTCTTTTGTAAAGTTAAAGAAAGATGATTGTGAAAGAAGCAGTGTATTCTCCAGCATATCAGTTATAGAAAAACTATGCTTCCAAGCTGTGGACTATTGCTCTGAGAACTCTTAGAGGAAAAAGGTTGTGGCTTATATTAACTTTCCCTCTGGTCAGAACTAAGAGCAGCAATCCCAGAAAAAAGAGGGCACTGAGCCACAGCAATGACTCAGCAGTTCATCGGCTGGCAAGGTCACAACTTGATTGTCGTACTTCAGACTTTTCGAAATTAGACTCAGTAGAAAATAAAAATGGAGGGAGTCCACCAGACTTTGCAGAAGATCATGGGAGTAGTGAGATAGGACACATAGAATGTGCCTCTTTGCTGGGCTAAGGTGTATTTGAGGGATCTGAAATTCTGATTCGAGAACCAGCTCTGTCACCTACTGGTTAAAGGAGACAGATTCCACATGGTTGATCACAATTTGAATCTTAGTCCTGTAGCTTGAAACTATAGCAGGCATGTGTATCTGTGTGCCCCAAATTCCTACAGCGTAAAGAAATGAAGAAGGGATTGAGATATGACCACATCTCATTGGGAAGTGCTTTCTCTCTCTTCCTCTCTGTCTCTCTCTCTGTGGTGAGTGCACGTGCACATGCACACACTAGCAATAAATACATACATAGATTCTGATGCCATAAGCTGGAATCTGAGTGTCTTTAGGAGGGTAGGCAGTGTGACACATAGGCCATTGGTCCATCAGGCTGCCACTTACATTGCAGAGACTGTGGGAAGTAATCTCTGGGGGGAGAAAAGTGTTGGGGCCAGCAGGTGGCATGGTGGTTAAGGTGCTGGACTCCCACATGGTCGACCACAGTTCAAGTCCCAGACCTGGTGGCTTAATAATCACATCAGACTCGTGTATACCATGCCCCAAATCCTGAAAGAATGGAGGAAAAGGGATTGTGGTGTGGCCATTCCCCCTGGGGGGTGGTTTCTCACTTTTTCTCTCCATGTCTCTCTCTCTCTTTGGCGAATGTATGTGCTAGGTGGTGAAAGAGAGTGGCGAGAGGGGTGAGAACTTGGGAGAGGACAAAGCTACAATGAAAACCCTTCCTCTTGCTCACCCCACCAAGAAAAACACACAATGCAAGACACCTCATAATCCAAATTGTAATGGCTATTTCAAACCGTAAATTTATAACTTTTTTTTAATTGCCAGAGTGTGGGCACTTGCCAGAAAGAGGAAGATAATCCCCCATGGGGTAAGTTAGCTGCCATCCCTTCCCCCTAATTTTTCCATCCTGTCAGGATTTGGTACACCCCCACTCACTTGTGAGGTAGGAGACAGGGACCCTAAAAATATAGCTGGGGTATAGGCCCAAAATGAAATCACAAAATGGCTGTTTCAAGATGGAGATACAGCAGCTAGGCTGCTTGTCCAGGAGAGACCGCTTGTGGTAGCGGCGACAGACCTAGGCAGCAAGACCTAGACCTAAAACAGAGTTTTTTTTCCCCTAGGCCCACCACATTCCAGGAAGATGTTTTTTATCGCCCAAAGCTTCTTGACTAAGGTATCTCCTGACCTTCAAATCCACTCCAAAATTAGGAGACTAACTGGATTGATTCAGCAAGCGCCCTCCCCCACCCCCATGAGGTGGACTCAAGCACAAGCTCCACCTAAGCCCATCCTGACCAAAAGAAAAACTTCCCGCGTCAGTTCTTCCTTGGCAACTCATTTTCCAGGACCTCTCCCTTCTTTTGGGGAGCTCTGGTTTACCCTCCCTCTCCTTCAATATACTCTGTGCTTTGTTATACCCACCCTCAGTGTCCTTATCTAATTCTTCCTGAGCAAGGGACAAGAAGCTGTGCCTCATTGTAGGTGCTGAATCTGATCACCCCTGTTCTCCTGAGTCACTGGGCCTGGTGTGCTTTCCGAGCCATTAAGGTGGGTCCTCTGACAGCCTTGTGGAATCCATTAGGCCACTGAGCAGCCCTCATATTTGTAACTTAATAGTGCAACTTTGGGGAAAATGCAAGTAGCTTTAACCTTAATGAATTAATGAGTCCAATCTGTAAAATGGATCACGGATACCTCCTTCAGTCTTCTAGTATGATAGTGACATCAGCATCTTCATCTAGATGATTACATTGCAAAAACAAAAGGGGGGGGGCGGCAGGTGGCGTGGTGGTTAAGGGCGCTGGACCCCTCTCCCATCAAATTAAAATAAATAAAGTTAAATAAAATAATTATTTTAAAAAACCAGAACTGTATTTTAGATTTGTGCATTTTTTCTATTAAGGATAGAAAAATGTTGTACCTTGATGAGAAAGACTCATAGGAAATAAAAGTCAAAGCATTCGTCTTCCAAAGTTGTTAAGATTCAATAAAACCACGTGTATGAAGTCTTCAGCAGTTCCTGGAACATAAATTTTCGACAAGGGTCCACGGTCGAGCCAGAGGGACCCGGAGGTCTTTCTTCACTGTTCAGATCCAACATTTGCGTTGGGGTTGCTCTCTTGCCCTCAGTTTACCTGAATTAAATAAGGAGAGCAATCTAGGTGAACTCTGGAAACCGGGCCAACCCTGACTCTAGGAGAATGGAGAAAGTGATACGGATGTGAAACTGGACGGAGGACAAGACAGTACCAACACACGCAACGTGGCATCCAGGACAGTCCTCCCTCCCCTAGGACCAGGAACTGCGCCTAGAGCGGCCCGCAGGAGGCGCGCGGTGCACTGTGGGCCAGCAGGAGGCGCGGCCTGGCCCCGCCCCCTGGGCCTCTCACGTGGCGGCGTCTCCGGCTTCCCTGCGAGCGCGAGTCTTCCACCTCTCCGGGTGGAGTTGGGTGTCGGAGCCCCAGCCCCTGAGACCTCCAGCACCTAAGGGACGGGACTGTGTCGACCCCGGGTCCGGCTTCCATTCCCCTAAGCGCCTTCCGGAGCCGGCGCTTGACCCCTAGTGCCCCGCCCCTGCCCGCCCTCCGGGAGGAGCTTCCTGATCGCCGCCAGACTTAAGCTGAGGCGGGTTGACCCTCGGGCGGGGTGCGGAACTGAGACCTGGCCACGGTGTCCTGTTCACGCTCTGTGCTCGAGTCGAGGTGAGTTTCTCCTGTCGCAGGCCCATCTTTCTCGCGGAGGACAGAGCCTCGCTCCTTCACTGCTCAGGTGTCCGCCCCCAAGATTGAGCGGAAGAGAGGGTATGGGCGGCGACCAGATTTGGGTTTCAGATGTGAGCTCTTTATTCATTCCCTCAGCAGCGAAATGAGTTTCTACGTCACAGCTGTGGCGGAAATTAAGTGATTTAAAGCTTTTAAAACATCTTGCAGGTATTAAGTGCTCTGTAAGCTTTAGTTGCTATCGTTTTGTTTGTTCACCGCTAGTTTTTTCAGTTGCTCTGTCTTTGCTATGGACGTGCAGTAATGTTTCTTAGAAGTGGCTGGAAGGGGGCCGGACTGTTTTGCTTAGGGACCTGCTCTGGGTCCGGGAAAGCTGAGACATGTTCTGATTTCCCAGGGCTCTATAAAGTGAGGCTTGGGATCTGAACCTTCACAGGATGAGGCCACTGTAACTCCTTCCTTAAGACTGTCCATATTCAGGGCTGCAGGACCGCCTTTTTTTTTTTTTTTTTTTTTTAAAGAGGTTTTTGCTATAGGGCGTGTGCGCTCGCCAGAAAGACAGAGACAGAAAGTGAGAAATCATCCCAGGGAGGATGGCCATGCCGCAGTCCCTTCTCCATTCTCCTCTTGGGATCTTGGGCATGCATGCATGCACACAGTGAGTTTAAGCCACCAGGTGGACTCGAACCACCCACGGTCTACTACATGGGAGTCCAGTGACATAGCCATTACAGCTTCTGCTGGTCCCATCAGCAGGACCTCCTTAAAAGAGTCTTGAGGGGGCCAGTGGTTAAGGTACTGGACTCCCGTGAGGCTGACTGCAATTCAGGTCCTATATCTGGATGATTGCCTTTTCACTTCCCCTCTCTCTCTGGTGAACTTGTGTGCCCTATAGCAAATTTTAAAAAGTAATACTAATAAATCAAGTTTAATGAATTATATTTTAAAAAAGTCTTGTTAGTTCCAGTCAGGCCTGTTACTTTGCCAAGTTCTCAGTTCTCATCTGTAACACAGGAACAATTTTTTTAAATTAATTATTATTATTATTCAATTTGATGAGAGAGCGAGCGAGAGAAGGTGAGAAAGCAAGCTGCCAGGTTCAGGACTTGAACTGCAGTCGGTCATGTGAGAGTCTAGCACTTTAATCACCATGCCACCTGCCGGCCCCCACAGGAACAATCTTAATTTGATCCTCTCTGGAGCCATTTCAATTTTTTTCATTTAAGGTTTTTTTTTTTTTTTTTTTTTTTTTTTTTTTTTTTTTTGCCATAGGGCATGTACACTCGTGGAAGAGAGAGACAAGAGAGAGGGAAGTGACAAATCACTCTTCAGAAGGATGGCCACACTGCCAATCCCTTCTCCATTCTCTTCTTGGGACCACGGGCACATATACACACGTGCCCAGCATGATTTTCAAGCCATTGGGTCCAGATTCGAACCTTGGTTGGCTATGTGAGAATCCAGTGGCCTTTTTTTTTTTTTTTTTTAAAGAATTATTAATTTTATTTTTATTTATTCATTCATGTATTTTTTTAATTTGACTAAAGAGAGACACAGAGAGAGAGAAAGTGAGAAAGCAAGCCACCAGATCCGGGACTTGAACTGTGATTGGCCAAGTGGGAATGTCCAGCACCTTGAACGTCACGCCACCTGCTGGTTCCCCACCTTTTTTTTAAGAGAGATTTTTGCTATAGGGTGTGTTCACTCACCATAGAGACAGAGAGACAGAAAGCGAGAAATCAGCCCCCCGCGGGGATGACCACTCTGCAATCCCTTCTCCACTGTTCTCTGCTTGGGATTTTGGGCACGCACGCACATGCACCTGGAGTAAGTTTTAAGCCACCAGGTCAGGGACTTAACTGTGGTAGACTACATGGGAGTCCAGCGACCTAACCATTATGACATCTGCTGGTCCCGAGAATCCAGTACCACTACACCTTCTGCTGGTCCCAAGGAACTTTGAATTTTTTGCCAAAGATTGTAAAGTGCTTTGTGAAGTCCAGAGATTATTATTTTTTTTTTTAAGAGAAATTTTTGCTATAGGACATGTGGGCTCACTGGAGAGACAGAGGGAGACAGACAGAAAGTGAGAAATCACCACCTGGGGAATGGCCACACTGCCATCCCTTCTTTTTCATTCTCCTCTTGGAATTTTGGGTACCTACACACATACCCGCCAAGAGTATTAAACAACAGGGTCCAGGACGCAAACCTTAGTGGACTATGTGAGAGTCCAGCAATGTAACCATTATACAATCTGCTGGTCCCCAGAGATGATTCTTTCCAGGTTTCTTAAGAACTCAAGAAGTAAAGGATGAAGGTGATAGAGGCAGTGAGTTCCTCAAATGCCCCTCTAACTGTCAAAATCTCTTCTTCATTGGCTGTGTGTGTGTACGCATATATGTATGGAGTAGGACTCTTAAGAATCAAGAATAGGGGACCAGCAGGTGGTGTGGTGGTTAATGCGCTGGACACTCCCACATGGCCGACCAGGGTTCAAGTCCTGAATCTGGTGGCTTGCTTTCTCACTCCCTCTCTCTCTCTCACTGTCACCCTGTCTCTCTCTGGTCAAACTAAAAAATGAATGAATGAATGAATGAATAAAATAAAATAAATAATTATTAAAAAAAAAAAAAAAAGAATCAAGAATAAAGACAGATAACAGAGCCTAACTTCAAGGAGTACCCAAGTTTGTGGAACAAATATATGTAAACAGAAAAATGCAGTGGGCCAGGTGGTGCAGTGGTAATGTGACTGGACCCACGAGGAAAGGGTCACGTGTTCACATCCTGAGACCTCCCTAAACACACTGGATGTAAACATTCCTGTGATCCAGGCTGGCTGAGATGGGGGGGCGGGTTGCAGTGTGGAGACCCTGTTGGGGAGTGTCTTTTCTGTCTTTCTCTTGTGGAAAAATCAAACTTAAAAAGAAACAAGGGGCCGGTAGGTGGTGTGGTGGTTAAAGGCACTGGATTCCCACGTGGCCGACCATAGTTCAAGTCCTGGACTAAATGGCTTGCTTCCTCACTCCCTTTCACTCTCCTTCTGCCTCTCAGGTCAAATGAACAAATAATAATAACGGGACTGGCAGGTGGCATGGTGCTTAAGGATGCTGGACTCCCACATGGTCAACTGCGGTTTGAGTCCTGGACCTGGCTTCTTTCTCACTTTCTCTCTCTCTCTCTAACTCTATCCCTCTCTGGTCAAATAAAAATAAAATAAGTAAAGTTAAATAAAACACTTCTTTAAAAAATAATAATAAATGGAATTAAATAAATAATTCTTTTTTTTAAAGAATTATTTTATTTAACTTTATTTATTATTGTTATCATTATTTTCCAGTTTGATCAGAGAGAGATAGAGAAAGAGAGGAAGTGAGAAAGAAAGCCGCCAGGTCTGAGACTTGAACCGTGGTCGGCCATGTGGGAGTCCAGCGCCTTTAACCACCATGCCACTTGCTGGCCCCAATAATTCTTTTTTAAAAAAGAAAGAAAATGCATTCGCAAGCTGTTAGTACATGGGAGGAGTCAGAAGAATAAAGTGCTAACTGGAGGATGAGCAGCAGTTTGTTGAGCAAGGGTGAGGCTTGGGGAAGGGAAGTGCATAGAGGCTTGGAGTCAGGGAAGTTGTGCTGGTTATCCAAAGTCTGGAGCATGGAGTCTGAAATGAGGAGGTGGAGAAACGAGGATGAGGAGAGCCAAGTTTTGAAGGTCTGGATTCTTGTTTTGTTTTATTATAGGGTATGCTCATCAGATAGAGAAAGTGAGAAATCACTCCCTAGGGGAAATGGCCACACCACAGTTCCTTCTCCTGCAGTCTCTTCTTGGGCTTTTTGGGCACATATGCATACGTACCCAGTGTGATTTTCAAGCTGCTGGGTCCGGAACTCTGACCACACAGTCAGTCATGTGGGATTCAGCATCTTAACTTCATGCCACCTGCTGGCCCACGGGTCTGGACTTTATCCTGAGGGTAAGGGAGAACTCCTGGAAGACTGTGAGCCTGGTAGGCATGTGGTCAGCTTTGCTGGAAAGCTGGGTGGGAAGGAGGAGCCACACTGGAAGCAGAGAGATCTGTGACTTAGGTAAGGGGTGGTGGTGGTCAGAGCTAGGGCAGTGGCAATGGAGGTAGATAGGGATGAAAAAGGTTTGGGAAGCATACTTTTAAAAATTCTTTTCATATACATTAACAAGTACATGAAGTGTTATTGCAGTCCTAGGTCTTACATTTTAGAGTAAACTCTCTTTTTTATATTTACAAGCATTAGCAGAAATTTTAACCCAGCCAAACACACTGAATCTGGGTCAGCATTTCATATATACAGTATAGTAGTTTTCCAAGTTGGCTTTAGAAATATAGGAGAAGATAAGACTCTTTTTCACCACAACCTATTAAAACCATAGCCTGGAGGGACCAGCAGTTAGCGTAATGGCTATGTCGCTGAACTCCCATGTCGTTGACCGGGGTTCGGGTCTCAGACCTGGTGGCTTAAACTCATACCTGGCGCATGTGCATGCATGCCCAAGATCCCAAGAGGAGAATGGAGGAGAAGGGATTGTGGCATGGCCATCCCCCCAAGGGGTGATTTCTCGCTTTCTGTCTCTCTGGCACACGTGCCCTATAGCAAAAACCTCTCAAAAACAACAACAACAACAACAACAAACACCATAGCCTGATAATACTCAAAAATGCCTGAAAGGAACTGCACCTATTTTCTTTAGGTGAATTTTTTTCTTTTCTTTTTGCCAGAGGGCACTTGTACTTACCAGAGAGAGAGAGGGTGAAAGTACCCCCCAAATGGGGCATGGTCACACTGAAATCCCTTCTCTTCCATTTCTCCACCTTGTTGGGATTTTAAGCACACATGCACAAACACCCAGTGTGTTTTCCAAGCCACCAGGGCTGGGATTTGAACCGCACAGTCAGCCACATCGATCTGGCTCCCTCAACCATCAGATCACGGGACCAGCTACTAGATAGGTTTTCCTTTTTTATTTTTCAAAGAATGAATGAATTTATTTTTTTTTTAATTTGATGAGAGAGAGGAGAAAGAAGAGAGGGAAAATGAGAAAGCAAGCCACCAGGTCTGGGACTCAAATCGTGGTCGGCCATGTGGGAGTCCATTGCCTTTAACCACCATGTCACCTGCGGGCCTCCCATAGGTAGCTTTCCTTAAAGCCCTGTGGATTATACTGTGACCATGTTGTCTAGTGGCAAGATACAGTATACAGAAATAAGAGCTGGGGTAAGGCACTATGTAAGCTGCTTCAGATAAAGTATCTCTTGAAAACAGTGGTACTGACCCAGCAGCATGTCACTCTGCAATGCTGGAAGCATATGAAGGACCTGTACACACAGCTGAGATTCAAACTCAGGTCTGTACAGTCCCGGGTCTTGAACTGATTGCTCTGCAGTCTGCTGCTGAGTTTGCTGAGTACAGTTTTGAGCATACTGGATCTCAGATGCCAAGAGTATGTACTGGTGGAGGTGTCCAGAAGTTCAGTATATGAAAACGGAACTGGGGTAGGAAGAATCAAGGCTTGAGTGATAACTGAGGACATGACCTCAACTATGGAACAAGAAGAGAACTGAGGACAAACCCTGAGAAACACCAACTTATATGGGAGGCAGAGGAAAGGCCCATACAACCAGGAAACACTTGTAAATACTGCTTCCTCTTTTTCCTGTCTTCAAATTCTCTGTGTCCAGGCAGCAATTACAGCCCTACTCTGAGCAGAAAAGACTGAACCCTGGAGAGCAGGCACCTAGGTGCTGAATGGGAGTAATAAAAAGCCTGAGTCCTGTCACTGCCCTTTTCCCCACCACACATCCAGCTTCTCTCTCTTTTTTTTTTTTTTTTTTTTTTTTTTTTCAGTGTTTAAACTTTATTTACTTTCCTAGGCTTTTTAACAACATGGTCATTTGTACTTTTTAGGAATACAATAAAGTTATCTCTGCATTCTAGGCAACAATCATTTAGAAATATTTCAGAATTTGAAAACAATGCAAATAAGGTAGCAAAGTATTATATGTTAATCACAAATTCTTAACCGTTTTACCTATCTTGTAACTTTCCATTTACTTATTTATCAAAGATTTTAAGTGTTGAAGTCAGAGTCCAATAGTTTTTCCTACATTCTTTTAAACAGAAAGATTACTCTATGAATTTTAGATACATGAAATACGAATCCTAAATGCACAATATTTAAAATATGCATGTATCTTTTTACATCAGTAAAAATACATAGCTTCTAAGTGTTATATGTCATATTGTCTGTTTTATAAGTGGAAAACACCTTGTTATACGTGTGGATGCTAGTAAAAATGTTTCACTCTATTTCTATGACTTATAGTTTCATTATCTTTAAATGCTTTTATTTTGTTTCATACAAATCAGTTATAGACTGGTTTCTGAATCAATATCAATCTTCTTAATAGGGATACTCAACCAGTATACAAGTGTAACTCATCTATACCTCTTTCAATCCACTTTATGTATCCTTAATGTTTTTATTTTGGTACACTGTTTTCACCACTTCCTCTAATCCAAAAGAATGCACATATTCTATTTTGTTAAGACATATCTCAACGTCAAATTTATTTACATGAACTATTAAATGACATAGCAAATATGCATTTTCTTCGTGTAACATGTACATAAGTCAAGGTTTTGTCCATCCTCTGTCCAATTGTTTTATACTATTAGTGTTAATATTATGGACAATCTTCCCTCTCTCCCCTCTATAATTAGGAATAAGGTAAATAAAACTACCAGCTGCTTTATCCAGTTTTGTCAGATTAACATTTAGAATGCCTTCACTAGTCTTGTCCACAATGACTTGTATTATGTTTAGCATAAGAAAATACCTATCTTTATCTACAACACTACATACTAAGAATAAAACAGTACCTGTTTGTACAATATATTAAACATTTGACATACCTTTTTAGTTTAAAACTATATAAACAAAAATGTTAGGCCCTACTTACAAAGCTATTTTTATATTAATTTTTATCACCTTATAACAATTTAAACTTAATGCTCCTTAACTAGTTTTAATGGTTGAATGTTTCTTCATACAATTGCCCCCCTACCCCATTTATTTTGATTCATGTTCTCTGCTGGCTGCAGTAAATCATGCAGCAGAGAGTTCAGGGAAGGTTCTAAGCCGATATACTTTCTTTAACCTTGCATATTTGAAAATACCTTCCAGTTACCTGCACAAATAACTTGGCAAGGTATACAATTCTTAGTTCGAAATTATTTTCCCTTAATACTCTGTAGATACTGTTCCATTGTCTTCTAACATTTGGAGTTGCAAGAGAAAAAGCTGACATCAGTATGACATTTGCCCTTTACAGGTAACCTGTTTCTGTCTGGATACTTGCAAAATTTTAATTTTTTTCTTGAAATTTAAAAATGGTACCGGGATATGTCTACTTTTTGCTTGCTTTCTGTCAAATTTTAAAAGTACTGTGTGAGCTTTTTCTTTTTGTAGATCTAATTGGTTCTTCAACTCTGGGAAATTTTGTTCAAACAGTTCCTTATTAATTGTTTCAGCTACTTGTTTTGTCTTCCATTCCAGATAGTCTAATTATGTGTAGACTGTATCTCTTGGTCTCTTCTTGTCTTCTTTTATCATGGTTTAGTTTCCTCCTTTCCCTGCATTCTGTGAAAATTTCTCTTGTTTTGCATTTACTTCAGTGATTCGATTTTGTGGCCAGTCCTCCTTGCACATTTCTGTTAACTCTCTCAATTCCCTGATTCGGTCCAAGCGCTCTGACATTACCTTCTTTATCATTGAGCACAGGTGTTTAAGCTCCTGTACCATATGATAGTCGACTCTTTCTGTATCTTGGGTTTCCACCGTCGTATCCGTTTCAAGAGGAGGCATTTTTAGTTCTGTTCCTTTCTTCAGAACTGCAGTGTAACCACCTTTTCAGTAGCTCCTCTTAGGAACGCCCACCAAAACCGAAGATTCCAGCTTCTCTCTTACACCTTGAGGTAGGGCGAGGTTTCTGAGTGCTGCCAGAGGTCCAGCTAGGCAGTTCCTGACAAGCTCAGAGCCTGAAGTCTGTTAACGTGGAGCTAGGCTGGGAAGCTGTTACCTTAGGTAGGAGATAGAGTCGAGCTGACTGAGGAAAACTCTGTCCCAGAGAGAAAAACATCTATCTGGCCTCTCCGTGCTCCCTTAACATTTTTTGTTCTTTGCAGATCTTTGTCAGGTCTTTATACCTCTTATGTTCCTACACCACCCCCACCCCAAGCCTCAGGCCTTGCAAGCTTTAGTCCTTTTGGTGTTCGGTTTCACTGACAGAGAAACAAGATTTAGATTTCTTTTCCCTTTGCCCAGGTTATTGTTCAGGCTCTGACCCCAGGTGTAATTTCAGAGCCCTCCCACGTGTGCTGGAAAACCTGGGAGAGGCCAACAGGACATTGTTTGGGCATCCAGCCCAGGAAACCAGCTATAGACTCTGACCACAGCAGGCTCCCAAGTTCCTCCTGTAAAGTTGAGGCAAGCTTGTTTAATCCCTGGGAAGTTTGGTTACAGGGTCTTGCCCTGGGCCAGCCTGTGGTCAAGGGAGCTGGATCCCACATGGTTGACTGCAGTTTGAGTCCCTAACCTGGTGGCTTGAAAAACACGCTGGGTACATTATGTGTGCCTAAAATCCCAAAAGGTGGGAGAAACAGGAGAAGGCACTGGGGCATGACCATTTTCAGTGGTGCTTTCTCCCTCACCCACTGTTTCTGTTTTCCTCTGGTAAGTGCACACACCATCTAACAAATTTAAAAAAGAGATAGAATTAACCCTAGCAGTCTGTGGTTTGCTGCCTAGATTGAAGTTTTATTTTAGTAGAAAAGAGTGGTTTCCATAACACATTACCCTAGATTATAACAATGGATATATTTATAAAGGTATTATTGTTAATGAAATTAGTCCCAAGAGAGTGATTTTATGGTACTTATGAGAATAAAGGAAAAAGGTTATTTGTACCTCCTTGGCGCTTTTTTTTTTTTTTTTTTTTAATTTTTCGTGAGGCATGTGCACTTGCCAGAGAAAGACAGAGGAGGAGAGAGAAAGCTACCAGCCTTCCTCCAATGGGCATGGTCACTCTGAAGTCTCTTTCCCTTCATTTCTCCACCCTGTGGGGATTTGGGGCATGCACACACACACATGCTTGGCATGTTTTTCAATCCACTGGGACTGGGATTCTAACTACATAATTGCCCATCTGGGATCTGGGACTGCTTTAACCACCAAGACACAGAGCTGGCCCTACCTCTTTCTTTTTTTGAAAATAAATAAATAAAGGTGTTACTTTTTCTCTTTTTGTTTTTTGTTTTTGGAGAGGTTTTTGCTATAGGGTGCGTACGCTCGCCAGAAAGACAGGCAGGGCATGTATGCTCACCAGGAAGACAGAGAGAGACACGAGACAGAAAGCAGAAATTACCCCCCGGGGGGATGGCCACGCTGCAATCCCTTCTCCATTCTCCTCTTGGGATCTTGGGCATGCACATATATGCGCCCAGTGTGCGTTTAAGCCACTGGGTCCTGGACTCCAACCGTGGTTGACTATATGGGAGTCCAGCGACATAGCGAGTACACCAACTGCTGATCCCAAGATGCTACTTTTTTTCAAGGGAAATTTTCTTTTTTTGCCTTTTTATGTAAGTTTTTTATTCATTTTGTGGTTGAGAAGACAGACAGAGATGCAGCCCCCCCAACAGGGTCTTGATGCCATAATCTACTCCCAGCTTCAACCAGCCTGGATTATGGGCACATGCATGTCTGGTTTACTCAGGGAAGTCTCCAGATGTGAACCTGTAACCCTCCTATGTGGGTCTACCTTGCATAGTGTCATGTTTTACCACTAAGCCTCTGTTCAGCCCTTTTCATTGAATTTGAGGTAAATATTCTCTCTTCTTTTTCACTCAGATAATTCTTGCTCATTCATTCTTTTTATTTATTTATTTTTTGGGGGGAGATTTTCGCTACAGGGCGCATGCGCTCGCCAAACACAGACAGAGAGACAGAAAGTGAGAAATCAACCCCCAGGGGGATGGCCACACCGCAATCCCTTCTCCTCCATTCTCCTCTCGGGATCTTGGGCACGCACACACACACGTCCGCTGTGAGTTTTAAGCCACCGGGTCCGGGATGCAAACCGCGGTCGACTACAAGGGAGTCCAGCGACATAGCCATTACGCTAACTGCCAGTCCCGCTCATTCATTCTTTAGACTTGATTCTGGTATCACCTCCAAGAAGGCATCCTAGTCAGATTACCTTTTTCCTGCATCCTTGTGCAGATTTTTACCATTTGCACCTCTCAACAAGACCGTAAGTTGAAGATTGAAGACAGGTAGGGCTGCTATTTACATATAGTCATGTGTCACTTAATGGAGTTACGTTCTGAGAAATATGTCATTAGGTGATGTCATACAAAAGATGTTGTAACTCTCCCTACTTTCAGTATTTGGGGTATGCATGCCCATGTATCCAGTTTGTTTTTCAAGCTGCTGGGTTCAGGACTTGAAATGTGTAGTTGGCCATTTAGGATCCAGTCATCTTAACCAACGTGCCACCACCTGGCCCAGTAGGACATTTTTTTGTGCCTGTAATTAACTCTTATATGTGTGTGTGTGTATATATATATATATACATGTATGTATGTGTGTGTGTGTGTATACGTACACACACACACCAGAAAAAAAATTATTTTTTTTTACTTCAAATTATTTTATTTTAATTTGACCAGAGAGGAACAGAGTGAGAGAGAAAGTAAGAAAGCAAGCTGCCAGGTCTGGGACTCAAGCCACAGTTGCCCATGTGGAGTCCAGCACCCTTGACCACCATACCACCTGCTGGCCCCTGGTACATTCTTGAAAGTCATAGTCAATATTCCTTATTCCTTTCTGCAGAACTAAGGCATTTCTTGGGAACCAGCAGTTAGCGTAATGGCTATGTCGCTGGACTCCCACGTGGTCAACTGCGGTTCGAGTCCCGGACCCGGTGGCTTAGAACTCACGCCGGGCGCGTGTGTGTGCGTGCCCAAGATCCCGAGAGGAGAATGGAGGAGAAGAGATTGCGGCGTGACCATCCCCCCTGGGGGGTGATTTCTCACTTTCTGTCTCTATGTCTCTCTCTGTCTGGCGAGTGCACGCACCCTATAGTGAAAACCTCTCAAAAAAAAAAAAAAAGAAAGAACTAAGGCATTTCTTTTTCTGTAGAACATTGTACACGTATCTGACATGAGGAAAAGCATGTGTATATTTAGTTTTTGTTATAGGGCACGTGCACTTGCCAGAGAGAGTAAGAGAGAGGGAAAGTGCGAAATCACCCCCTGGGGAGATGGCCATGCCACAGTCCCTTCTTCAGTCTCCTTTAGGGATTTTGGACATGCAGGCATACATGCCTGATGTAGGTTTCAAGCCTCCAGATCTGAGATTCCAATTGCTCAGTTGGTCATGTGGAATCCAGAACCTTAACCTCCACACTACCTGCTGGCCCAACGTGTGTGTGTGTGTGTGTGTATTATATATATTATATATAGTATATAATATAGTATATATATAATATATATAATACACACACATGTGTATATATATATATATAAAATATATTTTTTGAATTATTTACTTTATTTATTATAGTCATTATTATTTTAATTTGCTATAGGTCACACGTGCTCACCAGAGAGAGACAGAAAGAAAGAGTAAGAAGTGAGAAAGCAAACCATCAGGTCTGGGACTTGAGCCATGGTTAGCCTTGTAGGAGTCCAGCACCTTAACCACCACACCTGCTGGCCCTGAGTGCATAGATTTTTATATGTCTGCTTTTACTTGCCTTTTTCTAATAACTCCTCCTTGGATCCTTGTTTTTGCTATTTCCTCTCTAGACCTATTTTCTCATCTGAAGAAGGGCATACCTCACTTATGGTACACTGCCCCCGCAGGCCTACCAGTGCGGATGATGAGATCCCTCTAAAAGGGATTCGGAGAGTCCTGGGAACATTCATTTTATCTTCAGAGAAGTGGCTGCTTCCTGGGCCTATTCTGTCACCTGGTCTCACTTTGTACCACAATGATCTTGACTTGGGATTTTTTTTTTTTTTTTTGAGAGGTTTTTGCTGTAGGGTGTGTGTGCGTGACAGAGAGACAGAAAACGAGAAATCACCCCCCGGGGGGATGGCCACACTGCAATCCCTTCTCCTCCATTCTTCTCTCGGGATCTTGGGCACGCATGCACACGTGCCCGGTGTGAGTTTAAGCCACTGGGTCCAGGACTCGAACCGCGGTCGACTACATGGGAGTCCAGCGACAGCCATTATGCCAACTGCTGGTCCCTGATTAGTGTTTTTCTAGGAGCTACTAGCTTTGGGTGGTTTTTGGCGCTGTCTCCACTGTCTCTGCTCACGGGCACGTATACAACCATATGTATGTTTCCCCAGGATGTGTCTTCCCTTCTCCATACCCTTCCTGTCCCATGGTTGCAGGGTTCTTGACCAGTGGATGGCTGAGACCCAAGCAATAGCGCTAAGCTCCCCCTGCCATTCTGTGTTTCAGGGGGCAATGGCGGCTTCCTGCATTCTGCACACAGGGCAAAAGATGCCTCTGGTTGGTCTGGGTACCTGGAAGAGTGAGCCTGGCCAGGTAAGGAATGAAATGAGATGAGGGGGATTTCTTGAACCTCTGCTGGGGAAAAGGCAGGGTTTGGGAGAGGGGCCCTGCCTTTTCCCCAGCAGCCCCACTTTAGGTGGGGACTAACCTGGAGGTCAGTGGGAAGAAGGGACCAACAGAAGGGCCTTGGCTTCCCCAGCTAACTCTAAGGTGGGGCTGACGGGTACAGAAGGTTCAAGGGTATCAGAAGGGCTTGTTTCTCTAACTGGATCTGTACTGAGTTCTGTGGCAGACATGGGCCTCTCTGCCCAGCCTCGTGCCGGGACCCCTAATGTGGCTTTAGGACCCTGTGCTGTGATCTTGTTTCCTCTCCCACATTGGGTTTCTTGAGGGCTGGGCCTCTTCTAGTCCTCAATCCAGAGTTAGGCACATAGCAGATGCCAAGGTTTGAAGAATGACTAAGTCAGCCATACAGACCAAGGGTCAGCAGACTTTCTTGAAGAACCAGATGGTTAATATTTTAGCGTTTACTAGACCTGTTACAAAATGGAGGTGATAACATACTTACATAGCCATTTATTTAGTAACCATTTGAAAATATAAAAGCCGTTCTTAGCTTGAGGGTGTTTTTTAAAATTATTTATTTGATTTTATTATTACTATTTTAAAATTTATTAATTATTTTTAAAATTTAATCAGAGAGAGAAGGAAAGTGGGAAAGCAAGCTACCGGGTCCAGTACCTGAACACTGTGGTCAGCCATGTGGAAGTCCAGTGCTGGCCCTATCAAGGGCTGTTTTTTTTTTTTTTTTAAAAATAATTATCTATTTAATTTCGTTTGTTTGTTTATTTATTTATTTTAATTTGTCCAGAAAGAGAAAGCAAAAAAGCAAGCCACCAGGTCCAGGACTCAAACCACAGTTGGCCATGTGGGAGTGTCCAGCACCCTGACCATCATGCCACTTACTGGTCCCCTGTTTCTTTTTCTAAAAGTTGATAGTTTTGGGAACCAGCAGTTAGCGTAATGGCTATGTCGCTGGACTCCCACGTAGTCGACCGCGGTTCGCGTCTCGGACCAGGTGGCTTACAACTCACGCCGGGCGCGTGTGCGTGCGTGCCCAAGATCCCGAGAGGAGAATGGAGGAGAAGGGATTGAGGCGTGACCATCCCCCCTGGGGGGTGATTTCTCGCTTTCTGTCTCTATGTCTCTCTCTGTCTGGCGAGCGCATGCGCCCTATAGCAAAAAACCTCTCCAAAAAAAAAAAAGTTGATAGTTTAGCCCCTAGTATACACCCTCCCAGTGCAGGGGCACCTAGGAATGGAGACCCGCTTTCTTCTATTACTAGCTGGCATAGCTTTTTTTATATGTATTTATTTAATTCCATTTCTTATTATTATTTTTAAAATTTGAACAGAAAGAGAGAGAAAAGGTAAGTGAGAAAACAAGCTGCCAGGTCCAGAACTTAAACCACAGTCAGCCATGTGGGAATCCAGCTCCTTAACCACCATGCCACCTGCTGGTCCCTGATAGTTGGTATAACTTTAAGCTTCAGCTCCCCTGGGGCTAGTAGGTAGCATGGTGGTTAAGGTGCTGGATTCCCACATGGTTGACTGTGGTTCAAGTCTTGGACCCATTAGCTTGAAAATCCTACTTGGCGTGTGTGTGCATGCCCAAAATCCCAGGAAGAGGATGGAGGTAAAGGGATTCCAGCATGGCTATCCACCCTGGGGGGTGATTTCTCACTTCACTTCTCTCTCTCTCTCTCTCTCTCTCTCTCTGTCTCTCTCTCTCTGGGAGGGCATGTGCCCTATGGCAAAAACAAAAACAAAAAAAAGATTCCTTTCCCACCCTGGGTGGAGCATTTATTTCCTTGTTGCTTGGAAACCTGAGTCAGAGTTAAGAGCAGTTTGGAGATTAAGTCTAGGAGAGGCTCCAGCAGAAACGGCTCTTCTCTGGGGGCTTAGGCTGGTATTCTGGGCAGGTATGGTTGGGTGAACTCTTCCTTTTGTCCCTTTTATTTTCCTTTCTACAGCTGCCTAGGACTCTGGAGCTGGGGTTGCCGGGGGATTGGTCCAAGAGTTAGGTCAGTGAAAACCTGAGCCAGGGCCAGGGGGTGAGGTCTGGGGTAAAGGGAGCATGTCTGGATAGTAAGAGCTGCATGTGGAGGGGGATCTTGAATGCCATGCAAAGCCCTCACAGCAAGAGCTTTGGGTGCTTTGTGACAAGGGCCTGGCATCCCTGGTTCTACTTTTTTTTTTTAAGGTTTTTTTGCTTTAGGTGCATGTGCTTGCCAAAGAGAAAGAGAGACAGAGATAGTGAGAGGGGAAAGTGAGAAATCACCCCCTGGAGAAGGATGGCTATGCCTCAATCCCTTCTCCATTCTCTTCCTGGGATTCTGGACACATGTGCACACTCTCAGTGGTTTTGTTTGTTTGTTTGTTTTTTGTTTTGTTTTTTTTTTATTATAGGACATGTGTGCTTGCCAGAGAGACAGACAGAAAGCAAGAAACCACTCCACCCAGGGGAGATGGCCACACCACAGTCCCTTCTCCTCCATTCTCTACAGGTTTAGGGTACACACACACACGAGCCCAGTGTGAGTTTCAAGCTACCAGGTCTGGGACTCAAACCACAGTCAGCCACTTGGGAGTCCAGCACCTTGGTCACTATGCCACCTGCTCCCCCCACTCCACTCTCCACTTCTAATGCTGTGGTTCTATTTAGTTTTTTTTTTTTGAAAGAATTATTTAAATTTATTTATTTATTTATTTATTTGTTTATTTATTTATATCTGACCAGAGAGGGACAGAGTGAGAGTGAGAGTGAGAGTGAGAGTGTGAGAGAGAGAGAGAGGGGAAATGAGAAACCAAGCCACCAGGTCCGGGACTCGAACCATGGCTGGCTATGTAGGAGTCCAGCATCCTTAACCATCATGCCACCTGCTGGGCCCTCTATTCAAGTTTTTCTAAAAATTTTAATTTGACCAGAGAGGGACAGAGTGTGAGAGAGATGGAAAGTGAGAAAGCAAGCCACCAGGTCCAGGACTTGAACTGCAGTTGGCCATGTGAAAGTCCAGTGCCCTAACCACCTTGCTACATGCTGGCTCCTCTATTCAGGTTTTTACCAATTGACTGACTCATCTTCCTACTTGATGTCTGCATTCTTCTCTCATCAGGGGCCTCTCGGCCCTTTTCTGCCTTCCTTAATTCTCCCCTTACCTGTGGTGGGGGCCTGAGCTCCCAGAGCTTTCTCTGCTTATACTCTGAGGGTCTCTCCCTGTGTGGTTTGGCCTAATAATTTTTTCTTTCCTGTAATTATGTTGCTCTAACCTACTGCTCAGAGTTGGGGACCTGTCTCCATAATCTATACTTCTGTCCTCTATCCATCCATCTCTGATTCAAAAATATTTGTTAAAACCTTTGTGTTAGATGCTGAGAACATACATAGATTCTTCAAGAACTTTATGGAAAATGTGTATTAGAAAAGACTATTGATTTTCATTCCTGGCACCAAAATAAACTCATACTCTAATCCCATTTTCCATGAACCTTTTGAAGTCTTTTCGTACTGTGTTTTTTGCAGGGCCTTGCTGAGATGGCTTGGATAGGCTGTGGGTGGAGGCAGGACAAAGGGTTTGGACCTCTGAAGAGACTTCTGGTCTCCTTGACTAGAGCCATCTTCCATTTAATTACGGCTGCATGGATGGCCTTGGTACACTCTTACTCTGCTACCAATGCCCCTTAGGGAGGCAGAGTCTGGCCCAGACCACCGGAACTGAAACCTCTGTACCTCTCTCCTGGCAGGTAAAAGCAGCTGTTAAGTATGCCCTTAGCGTAGGCTACCGCCACATTGACTGTGCTGCCATCTATGGCAACGAGACTGAGATTGGGGAGGCCCTGAAGGAGAACGTCGGACCTGGCAAGGTAAAGGCTTGAGACCTCACAGAAGGATGTGGTGAGAGAACGCAGAGGCTGCATCTGGCACTGGGGTCTAGCTGGAGGGACTCTGGGATCAGCTTCCTTCTAGTTTGTCTCCCAGTGGTGAGGGTGGGTAGGCTGGGTGCCCATGCCTCTTCACAGTGTGCGCCCTGCCTCCTGCACCAGGGGGTGTCTCGGGAGGAGCTGTTTGTGACATCCAAGCTGTGGAACACCAAGCACCACCCCGAGGATGTGGAGCCTGCCCTCCGGAAGACGCTGGCTGACCTCCAACTGGAGTATCTGGACCTGTACCTGATGCACTGGCCTTATGCCTTCGAGTGAGCCTTGCTAAGACCTTCACCTGGGGAGGGCGTTTGGTATAGTAACTTGCTGTAAATCACAGGACAGGAGAGGAGCACTCAATGTGACAGGCTGAGGAGCTTGACATGGGATCTTGACTTTTGCTGCTGCAGCAGTCAGGAGTGTAGCTTCAGAAGAAGGAGCACAGCTTCACATGGTGGGTGTCGAGGATTCGCACAAGTCATCCCTCCCTTTCTTCTTCTTTTTTTTTAGAATTATGTATTTATTATTACGATTTTTTTCAGTTTGACCAGAGAGGCACACACCAAGAGACAGAGAGAGAGAAGGAAAGTGAGAAAGCAAGCCACCAGATCTGAGACTAGGACCACAGTCAGCATATGGGAGTCCAGTGCCTTAACCACCATGCCACTTGCTGGCCCTCTCTCTTTCTTTCTTTAGGAGACACGGCTGACCCTTCTGCTGAATGAGGCCCTAGGGTGGCAGTACTCAATACGTCTCAGCAAAGGGTATAAGGAGGGCCTCCATTAGCACTGTACCCTGTGCTGAAAGAGGGCTGTCCCGACCTGGTTCGGGCACCACGTGTCCCGACCCGGGGGGACAGTCGAACAGGTTTCCTGAGGGAAGGAGTAAGAGCCGGAACAAGCGGCACAGTGTCACGGCTCGGAGACGACACAGTGTCGTCTGTTTATTGTGGGCAGCACGGAGACGACTCAGTGTTACAACTCTTTAGGGTCGCGTCGTCTGTTGTGAGCAGCACGGAGACGACACGGTGTCACAGCTCTTCAGGGTCGTCTGGAGACAATGTAGTGTTACAGCTCTTCAGGGTCATCTGGAGACTGTGCGGTGTTTCAGCTCTGCAGGCTCTCCAGGGTTGTCGTCTTCCTGGTCGTCTGGCTATTGTGGGCCAGGCATGGTGGTTATATACACATTGGTGGATTGCAAAGGTGGGTTATGATTGGTTGCAAATGGTGGGCCGTGATTGGTTGTAAATGGTGGGTTACGATTGGTTGCTTTTGGACCAATCATGAGGTGCCAGATATGCAAATCTGAGGGATTCTAGTGGCCAATCATGGCAATTGTTTGCTCCCTGAGAAACCTCAGCCGACTCTCTGTTGCGCAGCCTCCCACATATCCCCCTTCTCTGTTTTAATTTGAGAGATGAGGTAAAGGCCTGGGGGAATCGTGCCTGTATTAGGTTGGAGTCGTTTATAGAACCATAAGTCCATTCTTACCCGTCATTGGAGAGTCCCATAACTATGATGGGCCTCCTGTCTTAGGTGGAAGGACTGAACAGTTATTGGGTTCATCAGACTCTCTTACCCGTCTTTGGCTAACCGATTCAGCACCTCAGGCGAGACCAGTATAGGGGTGTTGGTCTTCCATAAGTGAGTCAATTTGTTGTTTGAGGAATGACATGCGCCTATTAAATATAACAGGTCCCAGTGAGCAAACAATCAAAAAACCAGTAAATGGGCCAAGGAGGGGGAGCGGGAAAGGGAGGAGACCGTTCCAGGCAGACCATCGGCGAGTTGTTTCCTACGTTGTTGGAGAGATTGTTGGAGTTGATGTATGTTGTCATGAACGATGCTGGACTTGTTGGCGTAAAAGCAGCGTTCCTGTAAAGCAAGACAGAGACCTCCCTGTTCTGCCAGGAGGAGATTTAAACCTCGTCTATTTTGAAGAACCACCTCAGCCGGGGAATCTAGTTGGTCTGAGATAAGACCCTCAGTGACTTGGCGTAATAACCCAAGCCAGTGGAGCCGGCAGCTGTAGCTGCGGTTAGGGAAACATAAAGGCTGAGAGTTTTGAAATTTAAGAAGGATAGCTCGGGCTAACGTTTGCCAATCAGATGATATGAGCCAGCCCTCAGTGATAACTTCAACTATAGCTAAGGTATATGGAGCAGTAGCTCCGTATTGGGCAACTGCTGCCTTAATCTCTTTTACCATAAACCTACTGTGACGGCGCCAAACCTGTCCTTGGGGAGCTATAGTTTCCATAACAGGGAATGTCTCAAAGTCTGTCGTATGTGATCCCTGAACTAGTTTTGTTTCTTTGTCTGTATTGGTTTTTAGTTTCTCTAATTGTGATACAAAAGGTATCTGCATGGATAATATTAAACCCACAATGTAGAAAATGCTATATGCTATGTAGACTCTTTTGCTATATCTCTGCATCAGTAACAACACAAACACATGCAGTGGAATAAGGTTGATGATAAACACATAACCACCCCAAGCAGAGACCATATAGAAATATGATAAACAGCAGCACATTGTCCAAAAAACTGACCCAGTTTTTGACTCATTTTTCTTTGGCTCTTGTAGAGACTTAAGGTTGTTTTTATTTTTTAGTTTTTTGGATATTTTGGGTTTTGTCTCACCTTCAGGGCTTTTAACTTCTTCCTCACTATCTAGGGAAATAAGATCCTCTCCCTGTTCTTTTTCAATTTTAGAATCCATGGTTAGATCTGAGGCGGCTATAGCCTCCTCCTGGGGTTGATCATTTTGCATGATCTGCTCTCCCTTAGTGACCATAGCGACAATTTTTGGTTCACTGGTGTGGAGCCTGAGAATTTCGTCTATTAAGTTCCAGTACAAAAAAGTAGTCACGGGAACTTTTTCTGGGCCGAATGTGGTATAATAATCTTTTAAAGCGTCCCGTACTCTTTTCCACATTTTCTCATCTATGGTTCCTTCTTGAGGGAACCATGGACAAACTTCTTTTAAGAAATCAAAAAAGGAGAGCAACTGCTTAATCTTAATCTTAACTCCCCGTGTCTTGAGGGCTTCTTTCAAGCTCTGAACAAATAATTTCTGCTGACTAAGCTCTTGTTTGTGCTGACTAAGCTCTTGTTCGTGCTGGCTAAGCTCTTGTCCCATTATTACCCTTATTACTTGTCCCATTATTACCCTTATTACTTATAAGTAAGCAGTCTTTGTTACTCACCGGGATGATTCTCTGCCGTCCCCTCCTCGGACGTTTCTCTGCCGTCCTATCTCGGGACGATTCTCTGCCGTCCCCTCCTCGGACGATTCTCTGCCGTCCCCTCCTCGGATGCTCTTCACTGGATCCTTCATACTCAGGTCCCTTGTTCGAGCGCCACTTGTCCCGACCTGGTTCGGGCACCACGTGTCCCGACCCGGGGGGACAGTCGAACAGGTTTCCTGAGGGAAGGAGTGAGAGCCGGAACAAGCGGCACAGTGTCACAGCTCGGAGACGACACAGTGTCGTCTGTTTATTGTGGGCAGCACGGTACAGCACGGAGACGACTCAGTGTTACAACTCTTTAGGGTCGCGTCGTCTGTTGTGAGCAGCACGGAGACGACACGGTGTCACAGCTCTTCAGGGTCGTCTGGAGACAATGTAGTGTTACAGCTCTTCAGCGTCATCTGGAGACTGTGCGGTGTTTCAGCTCTGCAGGCTCTCCAGGGTTGTTGTCTTCCTGGTCGTCTGTGTTGTCTTCATTGTCTTCCTGGTCGTCTGGCTATTGTGGGCCAGGCATGGTGGTTATATACACATTGGTGGATCGCAAAGGTGGGTTATGATTGGTTGCAAATGGTGGGCTGTGATTGGTTGTAAATGGTGGGCCGTGATTGGTTGTAAATGGTGGGTTACGATTGGTTGCTTTTGGACCAATCATGAGGTGCCAGATATGCAAATCTGAGGGATTCTAGTGGCCAATCATGGCAATTGTTTGCTCTCTGAGAAACCTCGGCTGACTTGCTGTTGCACAGTCTCCCACAGAGGGCTGGAAGAGCAGATAACTCCCTAAGGAGGAAGGAGTTAAAGAAGACTTCCCAGTGGAGATCGAACCTGGGTCTAGGAAGAAGAGGCAGGGGAATGGGCATTCCATGTAGACTTAATACTTGGGTTGTGATTTGGAAGGATGAAAACGCATGGCTGTTGCTCATTCTTGGCCCTTTGCCCACTTTGGATTGGGGTATGGGACATAGAGTAGCTAGATGAGCAGGTAGGGCAAAAGCCTGGCATTCATGCCCACATTTGGGGGCCATCTTTCACTCAGGCGGGGAGACAACCCCTTCCCAAAGAATGCTGATGGGACGGTACGCTATGACTCCACCCACTACAAGGAGACCTGGAAGGCGCTGGAGGCACTGGTGGCCAAGGGACTGGTGCGGGCATTGGGCCTATCCAACTTCAACAGCCGGCAGATCGATGATATACTCAGTGTGGCCTCGGTGCGCCCGGCTGTCTTGCAGGTGAGCACAGCAAGCAGACCAGTGACTGGGGGATTTGTGGGTACAAGAGCAGGAGTGGGCAGGTGCTAGGTCTGTTGGCTAGTTGTCTCAAGTGTTGGTGTAGAGACCCGCTGCATAAATGTGGGCATTGAGGGCTAGCCAGGTGGTGCAGTAGTAAAAATGGCTGGATCCCACATGGTGGACTATAGGTCCAGTCCTGGACCTGGCAGCTTCAAAAATCACTCTGGGTGCTTCTTGTGCATACATGCCCAAAATCCTGAGAGGAGGGTGGAGGAGAAAGAACTACGGCACTACGGCATGGTCATCCCTGAGGGAAACGGGAGCGCCTTCTCTCTCTCTTTCTCTCTCTCTCTCTTTTTAAAAAATTATTTAACTTTCTTTATTTTAATTTGACCACAGAGGGACAGAGTGAGAAAGAGAGAGGGAAGGTGAGAAAGCAAGCCTCCAGGTCCAGGACTTGAACTGCGGTCGGCCATCATGTGGGAGTCCAGCACACTCAACCACTATGCCACCTGCCAGCCCCTCTTGTTTTCTTTTTTCCCCTTTTTTTTTCATCATCATCCATCATCATCATTATTTTAATTTGACCAGTGAGAGAGAGGGAAAGTGAGAAAGCAAGCTGCTGGGCCCGGGACTTGAACCATGGTCAGCCATGTGGGAATCCAGCTCATTAACCATTATACCACTTGCCAGCTGTGTGCCTTCTCATTTTTTCTCTCTCTCTCTCTGTCTCTCTCTGGCAAGTGTATAAAGCCTACACCAAAAAGCCTTAAAAAAAGAAAGTGGGCATTGAAACACTGAGAGAAAATGAAATTGTCAGTGCAAAACTATGAGGAAAGCAAGCTGAGGAGAAGTAGCGGGGTCAGCAATGGAAGGTTGGTTCCAGACATGCATATGTGGGTGGGGCCATCCCATGGTGATAGACTGTTCTTTGGCTCAGGTGGAATGTCACCCATACTTGGCACAGAAGGAGTTGATTGCCCACTGTCAAGCACGTGGCCTGGAGGTGACTGCTTACAGTCCCTTGGGCTCTTCAGATCGTGCGTGGCGTGACCCTGGTGAGCCCGTCCTGCTTGAGGAACCAGTGGTCCTGGCTTTGGCTGAAAAGTATGGCCGATCTCCAGCTCAGATCCTGCTCAGGTGCGGGGCAGTCTTGGGGAAAGGGGATCTAGTTGGGGACAGGGCCCCTGGGCTGTGAGGCAAAGGTTGAGGGATTCCTTACCCAGGTGCCTAGGGAGGCTGCGGGTGTTGCCATGTGATCTGGGGCAGGCCACTCCGAAGCATATTTCCCATTCCAGTGGGGCTCAGGTGCTCCAGGAGCTTAGGGCAGCTGTAGGGAGAACAAAACAAGGCTTGTGAATACTGACTCCTCCTTCATCTACCCTAATCCCTCATCTTAGGTGGCAGGTCCAGCGGAAAGTGATCTGCATCCCCAAAAGTGTCACTCCCTCTCGTATCCTTCAGAACATCCAGGTACTTGGTAATGGGTTCTTTAGCTCTTGGGGACACATTCTGGCCCCATCTGTGCCTGGCTAAGAAGGGAGGGTGTAGAACTCCAGCTTCCACTTAACAGTGCTGACCTTCCTGACCCTCACTCCTTGTTCCTAGGTGTTTGACTTCACTTTTAGCCCAGAAGAGATGAAGCAGCTAGATGCCTTGAACAAAAACTGGCGATATATTGTGCCCATGATTATGGTGAGAATGTCACTCCCCCGAGTCAGGGAATGTGAAATTTGGGGTGGGGTTTAGCCCAGGTCTGGCCTCCTGCTTGCTGCTTGGAGGAGGGGCAGGATGTTGGTGGGACTGCTGTCCAGGATACTATGGTCTCTTTTCTCTTCATTGTACTCAGGGAAGTAGTGTGGCTCCCGAATAAGTAAGGCATCTATAGCCTATGAGTCTGAGTCATGCTTCTTCATAGCTTGTAACCTAGAGCAAGTTATTTAGCGTCTCTAAGCCTGAGTTTCCTATTTGTAAAATTAATCCAGTTCCTGCCTTGTAGTAGGTTCTCAGTAAATGAGATGAGGGAAGCCAGAAGGCATTCTTTTTCTTTTTAGAGTTTTTTCCCTCTCTCTTCGCTGGAGAGAGAGGGAGACAGAGACGGTGAGAGGGAAAGTGAGCAATCACCCTCGGAGGGGATGGCCACGCCACAACCCCTTCTCCTCCATTCTCCTCCCAGGATCTTGGGCACGTGGTCACGTGCCCTATGTGTTTCAAGCCACCAGATCTGGGACTCAAACTGCAGTTTGTCATATGGGAGTCCAGCAACGTAACCACTACGCCATCTGCCCAGGAGGCATTCTTGGTCTTGTTACAGTAGAGGAATGAGTTGAGTTGACTGGAGCTGCACATAGGGAAATAAGTAGGCCCCGGGGCACTTGTTCCCAGTCAAGACCGCAAACTCTTGGGCAGGGGCACTACATACCAGGGTATAGGTTTCGTGCTGGAATGCTGTTGATACTGTGGCGTTCTCTGAGACCAGAGCCCTGGCCACTGCCATCTGGCAAAGTGCTATACACCGGTGATGGTCAGGAAGACTTGAGGAAGATGGCCTGAGCCTTTGGGATATCAACTCACGCTAATGGTGTTATCTGTCTCTCATTCTTTCCAGGTGGATGGGAAGAGGGTCCCAAGAGATGCAGGGCACCCTCTGTACCCCTTTAATGATCCATACTGAAACTGCAGCTTTCAGCTCTCCAGCTATGAGGTCCTGCCAGCTCTGCAAAGGAGATAATAAAGCCGTCAGAGCAGCCACGCTGTGTGCTTGTCTTATTTGTCTAATCAGGCCTGAGATGGAAGCTGTTTTCCTGAGGGATGACAGACTTAGGGCTGCTGGGGCACTGTGGTTAAGGGCACTGGGACTCCCACATGGCCAACTGTGGTCCCAGTCCTAGACCTGGTGGCTTGCTTTCCCACTTTCTCTCTTTCTCTCACTCTGTACCTCTCTGGTAAAATTTAAATTAAAAAAAAAGTAAGTTAATTAAAAATAATTCTTAAAAAAAAAAGACTTAGGGTTGCTAAATATGAAGCTTACTTCCTTATCTTCCTTGGTTCTAAAAGCACCTCTGAGGCAGCTGAATTCCACTGCATACCTGTATTGGGCATGTTAGGGGTGTAGTGCCATCTAGTGTCAGCTCTTAGCACTGCAAGCTGCTTCAGAGTTGTCTTATCAAGAATGCCAAAAATTGGTCACGTTTGGATTTAGACCAGGTCAGTGATTGTCCTGTGGTTTCAGAGTAGTGCTGGCATTCCCATCCTTTGCCCTGTCCAGTGCCTACCTAAAAAAAAAGAGCTGGGGGAAAAAAAACCCTTATATTCAGAAGTTTGGGATGTCCCAGCTTACAAAATCATTAAAGGTAAGGCAAGGCTTTTCCTCACAAATAGTGCAGTCAGTGTACATGGTCTACCTAGGCAGAGTTGGGCCCAAAGTTTGTCATTCTGAATCTAACTTAAGTTAGACATGGCGCTAACGTCTGTACTTAATGGTCCCACCAGACACCACTGATAAACAGATTTTAGGAAGGGTTTTGGTAAGTTCCTCTAAGCTCCAGTTACAAAAAACTAATTTTAGTTCCCCAGTTGGACCATTTCTCTTTCAACAAATATTTGTTGGGTATGGGTTAGGCACAATGCTAGGTCCTGGGGATATAGTTATAATCAAAACATGGGTCCCTATAGCCTACTGGAGAAGCAGACTTAGTCATTGCATATTAGCTTAATTACAGTTGGAAGAAGTAGAGGGTGAGAAGCCTTATTTAGTCAGCTGAAAGATGAATAGGGGTTAATTAGTTAAAAGGTGAGAGTGGAAGTAGCATTCCAAGCAAATTGGACACCTTGGGGGGAAACCTTCAAATTATAAAAAGGTGTTGGGAAACCCTGAAGACTTGTGTGAAGAAACTAAAAGTGAGTGGTGGTGGGCAGGGATGGGAGGAATGGCATGAAATGGTGCTAGAATTGGTAGGGACTTTGGGATAGATATCCTAGAGATGGTTGAGATTTAGTTTTTTTTTTTTTGGAGAGATTTTCACTATAGGGCGCGTGCGCTCGCCAGACAGAGAGAGACATAGAGACAGAAAGCGAGAAATCACCCCCCAGGGGGGATGGTCACGCCGCAATCCCTTCTCCTCCATTCTCCTCTCGGGATCTTGGGCACGCACGCACACGCGCCCGGCGTGAGTTTTAAGCCACCGGGTCCGGGACGCGAACCGCGGTTGACTACGTGGGAGTCCAGCGACATAGCCATTACGCTAACTGCTGGTTCCAAGATTTAGTTTTTATCAATACAAGAAGCCATCAAAAAGTTGAGTGAAGTAATATGGCATAATTGTCTAGAAACACAACCCTGGTCCACTGGGAGGATTTGTGAGGCCAAAAGTGAATGGAGAGTGGGGCTGGCAGGTGGTGTGGTGGTTGAGGGTTGAGGGTGCTGGACTCCCACAAGGACTCCCACACGTTTCGGGAACCTGGCGACTTGCTTTCTCATTTTCCCTGTCTCTCACTCTATCCTTCTCTGGTCAAATTAAAATAAATAAAGTTAAATAAAATAATTCTTTAAAAAAAAAAGTGAATGGAGAGGGCCAGCCCCGTGGCCTAGTGGCTAAGGGGACTAGATCCCAAACCACAGTTTGAATTCCAGCCAGAAGACTTGAAAGACATGCTGGGGGAAAATGTGTGCATCAGTGCTCCAAATCCAACAGGATAGAGGAATGGGAAAGGGATTGCAGCACGACCGATTCCCTATTGGAGGTTCTCTCTGATGAGCACATGTGCTCTCTGGCAATAAAGGTAGATGGAAAGAGGCCTGTTGGAAGTAAACTCTTGTCTCTGGAACAGTTCACCCAGGGACCCCCTTAGTACTAGCTAACTCCTTTTTACTCCTGTGTTCAATCTAACTGTTACTTCCTTTGGTATATCTTTCCTGACCTCACTCCCCACTGGTGGCTTGCTTGGATTCCACAAGCGCTTCACACTTTTTTTTTTTAGAGGTTTTTGCCTTAGGGCTTGTGCTCTTGCCCAGGAAAGGCAGACAGAGGGAAAGTGAGAAATCACTCCCCAGGGAGGATGGCCATGAATTGTGTGAAAGAGGAGTGAAAAAAACACTTTCTGACTTGCGCTGCTACAAGAAGTACCACACAGACCGAGTAATTTTTTTTAAAAGAATTACTTTATTTAATTTTATTCATTCATTTTATTTTAATTTGACTAGAGAGAGAGAGACAGAGAGAGAGGGAATGTGAGAAAGCAAGCCACCAGGTCCAGGACTTGAACTGTGGTCAGCCGTGTGGGAGTGTCCAGCACCTTAACCACCATGCCACCTGCTGGTCCCCCCCCCCTTTTTTTAAAGAGTTACTTTATTTAATTTTATTTATTCATTCCTGAGTGAATTTTTTAAAAAAATTATTTACTTATTTGTTGTGATTTTGGGGCCACTGGGTCTGGGACTTGAACAATGGTTGGCCATGTGGGAGTCCAGTGCTGTAACCACCATGCTACCTGCTGGCCTCCATATTTTGTAACCTTAACAATGGAAATTTACTTTCTCATACTTATGGAAGCTAGATGCCTGAGATCAAGGTGTTGGTAAAATTGGTTCCTTCTACCAGCTGTGAGGGATCTGTTCTAGGCCTCTTTTTTTTTTAGAGAGATTTTTGCTGTAGGGTGCATTCACTCACCGTAGAGACAGAGATAGACAGACAGAAAGTGAGAAATCACCCACCACCAGAGGGATGGATGTGCTGCAATCCCTTCTCCATTCTCTGGGGATTCTGGGCACTCACGCATATGCACCAGGCGTTAGTTTTAAGCTGCCAGTCCAGAACTCAAACCATGGTCAACTATGTGGGAGTCCAGCTGCTGGTCCCAAAATAAGTAATTGTTAAAACAAAAAAATCGTATTTCTGGGCTAACCAGAAATGGTGGTTAAGGTGCAGGATTTTACACAGCCAACTGAAAGGTTCAAGTCTGGACCTGGTGGCTTGTGAAACATGCTAGACACATAGGCATGCATGTCCAAAATCTTGAGAGGACAATGGAGGAGAAGGGAGAGCTTCATGGCCTCACCCCTGGGGGATGACTTCTCACTTTCCCTCTGTTTCTTTCCAGTGGGTGCATGTGCCCTATGGCAAAAAATGTTTAAAAAAATGTTTTTTCTAGTCGGCTTCCTATTACTACTATAAAAGAAGAGAAAAATAGATATTGGGAGATAAATTACTAGCATTATGTCACAGGACTTGACGTTGTTTAATTTTATATTTTGCTATAAGGTGTGTGCATTCACCATAGAGAAAGAGATGGAAAGTGAGAAAGCACCCCCAGGGAGATGACCACATCACAATCTTTTTCTCTTCCACTGTCTTATTGAGGTTTTAGGTACACACACACACCTGACATGTTTCTTCTTTCTTTTTTTTTTTTTCTTTTTTTATGGAGGGTTTTTTGCTATAGGGCGTATGTGCTCACCAGAAAGACAGAGAGAGACAGACAGAAAGCGAGAAATCACTCCCCAGGGGGGATGGCCACGCCACAATCCCTTCTCCTCCGTTTTCTTGTCGGGATCTTGGCCATGCACGCACACATGCCCGGTGTGAGTTTAAGTCACTGGGTCCAGATCTTGAACCGCAGTCAACTACATGGGAGTCCAGGGACATAGACATTATGCCAATTGCTGGTCCCCCTGACATGTTTTTTCAAACCACCAGATCTAGGACTTGAACTGTGCAGTTGGCCACGTGCCATGCCACCTGCTATATTTTATATTTCATGTGTTTTATGTGAATGTTCATTTCTCCCTGTATTATCTTCTTTTTTAAAAAAAATATTATTTTGATTTATTATAGGACACATGTGCTCATCAGAGAGAGAGAGAAAGTGAGAAAGCAAGCTGCCAGATCTAGGACTTGAACTATGGTGGCCATGTTGGAGTCCAGTGTCTTAACCACCATACCACCTTCTGACCTTCATTATCTTTTTTTTTTTTTTTTTAAGAATTATTTTTATTTTAACTTTTAAAATTTAATTTGACCAGAGAGAGACAGAGAGAGAGAGAAAGAAAGTGAGAAAGCAAGCTGCCAGTTTTGGGACTTGAACCACAGTTAGCCATATGGGAGTCCAGCACCCTTGACCACCGTGCCACCTGCTGGCCCCCATTATCTTCTTTTTAAAACAATTAATGTATGTACATGTTTGCGTGTGTGCCCAAAATCTCCAGAGGAGAATGGAGGAGAAGGGATTGTGGCATAGCCATCACCCTGAGGGGTGATTTCTCACTTTCCCTCTCTCTCTCTCTCTGGTGAGTTCATGTGCCGTATATCAAAACTTAAAAAACGAAAAACAAAAAACTAAGGTTGGCCATGTGGGATCTAGCTCCTCTAGGCCAGCTATTTATTTATTATTGCTAGAGGGCATGTATGCTCACCAGGAAAACAGAGAAAGAGAAAGCACTCCTGAATTGGGTGTGGTCATACCACAATTTCATTTCTCTTCTTTTGAGAGGTTTTGGCTATAGAGCATGTGTACTTGCCAGAGAGACAGAGACAGAGGGAGCTGTCAGGTGGCATGGTGGTTAAGGGCACTGGACTCTCACATGGCAGACTGCAATTCGAGTCCAGGACCTAGTGGCTTGCTTTCTCACTTTCTCTCTCTCTCTCTCTTTCTTTCTTTCTTAAAGAATTATTTTATTTAACTTTATTTATTTATTTTAATTTCATTCTGCCCAGGGACAAAGTGAGAGAGAGAGAGAGAAGGCAAGCCACCAGGTCCAGGACTCAAACCATGGTCAGCCATGTGGGAGTCCAACGCCCTTAACCACCACACCACCTGCTGGCCCCTCGCTTTCTTATTTTCTCTCTCGCTCCCCTTCTCTGGTCAAATGAAAATAAATAAATAAAGTTAAATAAAAATAATTCTTTAAAAAAGAGAGAGACAGAGAGATAGTGAGAAATCACCCCCCTCCTCCCTGGGGCAGATGGCCACACCACAATTATTTCTCTTTCATTCTCTTCTCAGGATTTTGGGCACTCATGCACACGTGCCAGGCATGAGTTTTAATCTGCCGGGTCCAGGACTCGACTGTGGTTGACTATGTGGGAGTCCAGTGATATAACCATTATGTCATCTGCTGGGCCTTCACTTCTCTTTCTTATTAAGATTTGGGGCATGCATGTACCTGGTGTGGGTTCAAGCCACTGGGACCAGGATTCCAACTGTGACCAGCTATGTAGAATCTGGCTTTCTTTGTATAGCCCTTAAGTGTTGTGCTATGGGGCCAGCACAAGTATTTGAGTGAACTTCTTTCCAGTTGTAATTATGATAATACTATTATTGTTTTATTGATTCATTTAACAAGTTTACTTTGGACATCTCATATGTGTCTGACACTATTGTATATTTAGCTGTAAACAAGACAGAAAAGATCATAAGTGTAAACTTAAAAGTGAGTGTAAGTAAAAAACAATTTTTTAAAGAATTATTTTATTAAAAATAAAATAATTATTTTATTTAAATTTATTTGTTTATTTATTTATTTAATTTGACCAGAGAGGGAGAGAGAGAGAGGAGAGGATGGGTGGACTCCATGTGGGAGTCCAGCACCCTTAACCACCACGCCACTTGCTGGCTCTAATGAGTAAATAATTTATTTTGATTTGGAAAAAATAAAAAGAAGCTAATTTTGATGGAGTGGTCAACGAAGGCCTCTTTGGGGAGGTAAGAGCTGAGAAGAGGCCTGAAGGGTAAATAGGAGCTATTCACTCAAGGATATCGGGAAAAGAGCTTTCTAGGCAGTACAGCCGCAAGTACAAAGGTCCCTGGATATGAGAAAGGACATGGGCATTTAACTTTATTTTATAAAAATAAATTATTTAACTTTATCCATTTATTTATTTATTTAAATTTGACCAGAGAGGGATAGAGTGAGAGAGGGTGAGAGAGAAAGTGAGAAAGCAAGCCGCCAGGTCTGGGACTTGAACCACAGTTAGCCATGTGGGAGTCCACTGCCTTTAACCACCATGCCACCTGCCAGGCTTAGGACTTGGGCATTCTGAGGGACAGAATGGAGATGAGTGTGGTTGGAGTATCGCAAGTGAAGGGAAATAGTATGAGATGAATTTGGAGAGATGAACTGAAAACATCATGTTAGATTTTGTAGGCAATAGTAAGGTCTCACAATTTGTTCTAAGAACAATGGCAAACTCAAGGAAAGTAACAATATCTGACTTACATTTTATTTTATTTTTTGTTATACTTTGCTGTAAGGCATGTGTGTTTGCTTGAGAGACAGAGGGAAAGTGAGAAAACACCCCCTAGGGGGGATGGTCATGCTACAATCCCCTTTCTTCCATTCTTCTCTCAGGATTCTGAGGGTGCAAGCACATGCACCCAGAGTATTTTTCAAGCTCCCAGGTCCAGGAATCAAATGTGTTGTCAGCCATGTGGAACCCTGCCACCTTAACCACCATGTCACTGGCTGGCTCCTGATTTACTTTTTTTTAAAGACTTTTTAATTTAATTTTATTTATTCATTCATTTATTTTGACACACACACATACACACAGAAGGAAAGTGAGAAAGCAAGCCACCAGGTCCAGGACTCAAACCCTGGTCAGCCATATGGGAGTGTCCAGCATCTCAACCACCACTCCACCTGCTGGTCCCCCTGATTTACATTTTTTTTAAAAAAATATTTATTTATTTTCATTTATTCATTTATTTATTTTAATTTGACCAGAGAGAGACACAGAGAGAGAAAGAGGGAAAGCGAGAAAGCAAGCCACCAGGTCCAGGACTCAAACCATGGTTGGCCATGTGGGAGTGTCCAGCACCTTAACCACCATGCCACCTGCTGGTCCCCCCCTGATTTACATTTTAAAAAGATTTTTCTGGAAAGAGTTAAACTAAGACCAGAGGCTATTCAGTAATATAAGCAAGAGATGAGGTAGCTAGGCTTGGATTAGAGTGGTGGTAGTACAGACTGAAAGAAGTGAGTGGGTATAAAACATTTCTCACATGACTGAGTTTCTCCAAGGCAAAGATCATGCCTTTTGTCCCTAGGACCTAGTATGAGCCCTGCATATCACAGGTACTCAGTGAGTATTAGTTTAATGAGTGAACAGGTCACACAAATAACTGAATTGGGTTTCTCAGGCCTCATCCTTGGCTGCAAGGACTCTGAAGAGATCTCCTCTTCCCTCCCTTCACATCCCAGGCACCATGTTATCAAACTATGGTGACCGTTTAATGAGTGCTTAGCATGAATCAGGCACAGTGCTAAATATCTCATTTTCACAAAGAGGTAGATACAGGGAGGGCAGGTGGTGTGGTAGTTAAGGGCGCTGGTCTCTCACATGATGGACCGCGCAGTTCGAGTCAGGATCTGGTGGCTGGCCTCCACACACCCCCCACCCCCGTTAAATGAATGCACCGGCAGGTGGCCTGGTGGTTAAGGGCGCTGGATTCCCACGAGGCCGACCAACTGCCGTTAGAGTCCAGGACCTGGCGAATTGCTTTCTCACTTTATCTCTCTTGTACTCGCTCACTCTGCCCCTCTCAGCTCGAATCAATATAAAGTTAAATTTTAAACAATTAAAAAAAATAAAGTTAATTTTTTTTTTTTTAAAGAGGTAGATACCAATACTGTCCTCATTCTACATTTAATCTTAAAAAGTTACATGACTTGGCTCAGGCCCCCCAGGTAATAACTGAAGAGTTCATGTCTGTTTGTCAAAGGAATTGGTATTTTCCGGTCCAACTCTATAGTCTAAGATTTCAACCTGCCTGAGCCTTGGCAAATTGGAATAAGACTCCTCTGTGGAAGTCTTTCCCAATCAATGCTCCAGAACGCGAACGGAAATAAAATCCCCTTTTCTGATCACTGTACGGGCTGCACTGTTTTCCAAAACCGACTTATCTTACAACTTTCTGAGCAAGTTACACCTTTCATGAACCTTATCTTATTTTTTTAGAAAATGAGGCTGATAACACCGATATCACTAGTAGCCTAAACTAGTCACATTTAGTTTGGGCAGGGCCTAGGAGTATGGCATCAGCGGATTGGGCCAGCTGAAGGGGGCGGCTCTAGAAGAGGGAGGAGCCAGTCGCGCCTCGCCGCAGCCCCGAGCTTTGAATCTAGCGCGGTAATTTCAGCTATAGCCAATCCTAGAACAACATCTTCTTACGCCAGTAGTTGCTGAGGCCCAGAGCCACGCGTCCCTCACGAAGATCAGTTTTAGCCGTTGCTGCTGTACTCGTACTTGGGTCTTGCGTGTCCATCCGTTCGGACCCAGAGGTTTGACGGGGAGTCTCAGTCACCTTCCCGAGCATCTGGGCCGCAAGGAGACTCGACGATTCGCTCCAAACATGTCGAGCGGCACTGGCTTCCCTTTCTGTGGAAGTCGCAGGCTGGCTCCTTGTCAGTAGTTGTGGTGCCAAGATTCCGGTTCTTTTTTACGCAACTTGCTGAAGTTGGTTTTTTAGGGGAAGGCAGGACCCGCAGGAAAGATACCCCGGCGGAACCCTACGGCGAGGGCGGGGCTATCCTTTCCACCGGGAGAGGTTGAGCTCTGGCTCTTTAAACCCAAGGGGGAGGATCCGGAAGTGGATGGGCGGGGCAAGGGTCCTGGTATATAACCGGGGCCCAACCGCGCGGGGTCTCCAATCTGCCATTTTCTGTCCCTGAATAAGTCTCTGTCTTCTTAAATTTCCTGTGTTTTCCTCACAGGCTCTATTTCACCTACTGGTCCTCCATCTCAGGGGAACGATGGCCACAGAGTCCACAGCCACTGCCGCCATCGCCGCGGAGTTGGTTTCCGCCGACAAGTAAGCGGGACTGGAGAGCTTGAGGCACTGGCCAGTCCGCGGGGAGGGCTGGTGGACGGGGGCTCCGCGCGAGCGGCAGGCCGATGGGTGGAGGGGCTTGTCTCCCCACAAGCAACTGTCGGTGTCCGGGGAGGTCTGGGCATCGGAGAGGCTCCCCTCTTGCTGGGAAGCTCGCACACTAGCGGTAACGGCGGTCGCCTGGCGCCCCCTGCCCCGCTTTTCGCGGCCGCCATCTTGCCGGGGGCAGCGGCGGCTGTCTCAATCGCCTGCCCCTCTCCTTCCTCCCCTAGCCCAGGGCTGTCGGCGAGGAGGCAGGGCCCTGGCGCACCGGCCTCCCTTCACGTCCCTACTGTCTTCGTAGCTTGGCGTGCGCCTCGGGTAGAGTCCCTAGACGACACGGGAATATAACCAGCCGAGATTTGGCGCCAAAAAAAAAAAAAAAAAACCAGCACGAGGAAGGAGGCTGGACCCGAGGGGCCGGTGTGGGCGGGGCCTCCTGGAGGGCGGAGCCTTGCGCGCGTGCGTTCGCATCCTTCGGCTCTGGGCAGGAGGCGGGGCCTTGAGGAGGCGGGAAAACTCCATTGTTTGGGGCTGCTGTGGCTGGAGCTCAACCTTGGCCTGCGCAGGGGCAGGGTGAGACTTTTGCCGCCGCTTCCTGGTTCACCTCGTGCACCCCGAGGCTAAATTAGACAACTTTCCTGCCCTCAGCGAATTCTGTTTTGTGGTGGGCAGCATCCTGTTTCTTTAACTTTGAAGACAGTGGCGAGAGACTCGGCTGCTTGGGAGGGAGGACGTTTTGGGACGCGAAGCATCTACGCTCAGCTCTGCATTGAGTCGGTTTCACCTCTCTGTAGTGTTTGGTTACTGGGTGAATCGGCAGTATTAGGAATGAAGTGTAGAAGGACTGGAGGAATGTATGATAACATTGCTTTGAAAGGGGTATATTGGCATTCAGACATAAGCTATTTTTTGCCGAGTGGAGGGAAAGAACCCATCAGTTCGAAGATTTGAGTGCTGTTTTCTGTATGGTAGATGTAATTTTCTCATCTCATTTTTTAAGAGTCTGATTGTATATTTTTCCTTCTCTTGTGCACTTTAGAAGTTAATTGCTTCAGGGACTAGCAGATGGCGTAATGATTTCGTGGCTGGACTCTCACGTAGTTGACCACGGTTTGAGTCCCAGACCCAGTGGCTTAAAACTCATGCCGGGTGTGTGTGTGCCTGCTGCCCAAAATCCTGAGAGGACAATGGAGAAGGGATTGCTGAGTGTCAGCAAATGTCAACTCCTTGCAGAGGGTGACATCTCACTTTCTGTCTCTGTCTCTCCAGCGGGCACAAGTGCTCTATAACAAAAATCTCTCTTTAAAAAATAAAAAGTTCATTGCCTCCCCTTTAAAAGGAAAGTTTTTGTAAGATCTTCTAAGGGCTTATTGACATGTTTGGGATTGGGACATTTATATAATAGTTACCAGAGATGCACACACTTATCTCTACTGTCCTAGGTTTTGTTTGTTTGTTTGTTTGTTTTTTGAAGTGTGTTGTATAGGGCAGTAACTCTCAAATCACCCTCAGAGTCACCTTGGAACTCTTTTTTTTTTTTTAAGACTTATTTATCTATTTAATTGCATTTGTTATTATTTTTTAATTTGGACAGAGAGAGAAAGAGAAAGCAAGCTGCTAAGGTCTAAACCGTGGTTGGCCATGTGGGAATCTAGTGCCTTGAACCACCACCACATCACCTGCCGGACTCTTGAGAAGTACAATTTTTTTGTTTTTCTCATTTTTTTAAAGGATTTTACAGATTTATTTTAAAATTCCATTTGTTATTATTATTATTACTTAAAGAAGTATTTTCGTGTGTTATTATTTTTTAATTTGACCAGAGATAAGAGAGTAAGGGAAAGTGAGAAAGCAAGCTGCCAGGTCCAGGACTTGAACCATGGTCAGCCATGTGGAAGTGCAGGGTCCTTAACCACCATCCCACCTGCCAGCCCCTCTTTTTTATTTTTTAAGAGGCTTTTGCCATAGGGTGCACATGCTGGCCAGAGGGGAGAAACAGTGAGAGAGTCTGTTAGAAGTTACTCAGCAAGGGAAATGGCCATGCTGCAGTCCCTTCTCCATTCTTTTCTTGGGAACTTGGATCCAGGAGTTGAATTGGGTTGGCCCTGGGGGAGTTAAGCAAATATGCCACCTGCCAGCCCCCACAGTTTTAATTTCAAACTCCATTTTCTTCCTCTTTCACCATTGAATTCATAGGATTAAAGAAAATTCATTTTTGTTGACAGAAAATAACCAACTCTGTAAAAAAAATAATTAATGCAGCTTATTTCTATGCAGAGTATGAGTGCCCTAGGCCAGAGAGGAGACAAGAACATGGCTTTGTCTTGAGATGATCAGGGATCCCTTTTATTTGATTTTGAGAGTGAGAGAGTTTGGAATTCAGTGAGAAGTTTTTTTCCATTCATCTGGCCCCAGAAGGCAGGACAAGTGGAAGCAGGGACTTATAGGCTGTCGGTGGGTTTTTAGTTTTTAGGGTGGTGATTGGAAAAGGAAAGTTGCTGAGATCAGAAAGGAATGTACTTTAACAGCTATAAGGAGGTTTAATACAAATTACAAATATACTGCAATACTATGCCAGGGACAGGATGTAGGAAGAATCCTATTACCAATGAGTCAAAGTGGTCTGTCATCATCTGTGGCTGTGACACCCCCCCCCCCCCCAAGGATTTTGGAAAAATAGGCAAAAGCAGTCAGACTTATGTCCACATTTTAATGGTTCTTCCTAGACAACTCACTTATCAATATTTCACTTAGAGGAATCCTTACCTCCTTCCTTCAAAGTTGTGTATGCTTTTTATAAGAAATGAAAGTATGCAAACCTTACCTCTTCCTTGTTTTCTGGTATCCTGTGTTTAGCCAAAGATTGATCGATAGTGGACTCCAGCTTCCTTAGTGGTTATCATCTATATATATTTTTTCTTTTTTTTGGAGAGGTTTTTGCTATAGGGCGCGTGTGCTTGCCAGAAAGACAGAGACAGAAAGTGAGAAATCACCCCCCGGGGAGATGACCATGCCGAAATCCCTTCTCCATTCTCCTCTCTTGGGCATCTTGGCATGCAGGCACGAATGAGAGTTTAAGTCGGTGTGAGTTTAAGCCATCGGGTCCGGGACTTGAACCGTGATCGACTACATGGGAGTCCAGCGACAGCCATTACGCTGACTGCTGGTCCCTATATTGTTTTTACCATCAAAAATTGCAGCCTAGGGAACCAGCAGTTAGCGTAATGGCTATGTCACTGGACTCTCACGTCGTCGACCCCGGTTCACGTCCCGGACCTGGTGGCTTACAACTCACGCCGGGCGGGTGCGTGTGCGTATGTGCCCAAGATCCCAAGAGGAGAATGGAGGAGAAGGGATTGCGGTGTGACCATCCCCCCTGGAGGGTGATTTCTTGCTTTCTGTCTCTATGTCTCTCTCTGTCTGTCTGGAGAGCGCACGCGCCCTATAGCGAAAACCTCTCAAAAAAAAAATTGCAGCCTAAAATTGAGCAATTATATGTACTGGGTGCTTTTTAAAGTTTTTATTTCATCCAGGTAAGTATACTGTGAAATGCTATCTCCCTTACATTGGTGAGGAAGCTCAGTGTTAGAATAGGAAATATTTCCAAATGAATAAATAGAATCAGGGCCAGCAGGTGGTGTGGTGGTTAAGGTGGTAGAGTCCCACGTGGCCAACCATTGTTCAGGTCCTAGACCTAGCAGCTTGAAAATTATTCTGAATGCGTGTATGTGGTATGCCCATAATCCTGAGAGGAGGATGAAGGAGAAAGGATTTTTGTCATGGCCATCTCCTTGGGGAGGTGATTTGTGAAAGCATTCGTTGATTAAACACTAGAAAGCAATAATACATAGCATAACACAGTAATGTAAATCTGGGGTGATTGGGGACCAGCAGATTGCATTACGGTTATATTGCTGGACTCCCATGTAGTCGACCACTAGTCAACCGCAATTCCGAGTCACCCCAGTGGCTTAAAACATCTGGTGCATGAGCCCCAAGATCCCCAGAGGTGAATGGAGAAGGGATTGAGGCCATCCTTCTGGGGGGTAATTTGTGTCTCTGTCTTGCTGGTGAGTGTATGTGCCCTGTATCAGAAATCTCTCTCAAAAAAAAAATCTGGCATGATTATTTTGAACACTGCTATGAGCGCATAATAAAGTACAAATTTGTAAATGATCAGGTATATTTAGTCTAGTCTTGAGCGATTTCAAGTGCTTTATGTAGGGCTAGCAGGTGGCATGGTGGTTGGGGGTGTTGTACTCCCACGTAGCTGATAGCGCTTTGACTCCTGGACCTGGTGACTTGCTTTCTCACTTTCCCTTCCGTCTGTGGTCTAATTGAAGAAATAGTAAATAAATCTTTTTTTTTAATTTGTTGTTATTTTTTAATTTGGAGAGAATGTGTGAGAGAGCTAGTTGCCAGGTCCAGGACTTGATGTCGGCCATGTAGAGTCCAGCATCTCAACCACCATTGCCACTTGCTGGCCCCAATACGTCTTTTTAAAAAAATAAAAATAAAAAATGCTTTGTGTAGTGAATAGTAACTGATTGTGGGAACCAGACAAAGACAGAAAAAGTAGGACCAGCAGATGGTGTAACAGTTGCCAGGCTGCACTCCCGTGTAGTGGATCACAGTTCGATTACTGGACCTGGTGACTCAATACTGGGTGTGGCTGCATGTGCGCATGCCCAAAATCATGGGAGGAGAATGGAGAAGGGAAGGGATTGTGGTGGTGCCATCCCTCTTGTGGGGATGATTTCTCCCTTTCTGTTTCTCTTTCTCTGCAGCGAGCATAGGTGCCCTGTATCAACAAAGAGGCTGGAGGCTGGCAGGTGGGATAGTGGCTAAGGGCACTGGACTCCCACATGGCTGAATTGCGGTTCAAGCCTGGACCTGGTGGCTTGTTTTCTCACTTTCCCTCTCTTGCTTTGTCCTTCTATATTTAAATTTAAATAAATAAATAAATTTAAATAAAATCTTTAAAACAAAACAAACAGACAAAATAGACAAAACAAAACAAAAACAGAAAAGCAATTCCCTCTAATCCCTTGCCCTGGAGAACTGGTGGAATGTCTGAGCAGTTGTTAGATAGGTTCTTTTCTTTTTTTTTTTTTTTTTTTAAGAAATTTTTGCTACAGGGCATGTGCAATCTCTGGAGAGGCAGAGAGACAAAGTGAGAAATCGCCCCAGGAGGGATGGCCAGGCTTCAATCCCTTCTCCATTCTCCTCGGGATTTCAGACACACACACACGCGTTTGGCATGAGTTTTAAGCTGCCGGGTCCAGGACTTTAACCTTGGTCCACTATATGGGAGTCCAGCGACATGACATAACCATTACACCATCTCCTGGTCCTAAACAGATAAATTTTCAAGTGAGGAGTGACTGTACAGAAATTAGCACTGATAGTTGCTTTATTTAGAGCTTGTTTTATTTAATTAAAACTAGCTCTTACAAAATACAGTACATATACATTTTAAGTGGTTTTTGCCTTAGGACATGTGCACTTTGCACAGAGGGACAGAGACAGTGAGAGGGAAAGTGAGAAATCACCCCCCTAAGTGGGAATGGCCATGCTGAAATTTCTTTTTTCTTTTTTTTTTTTTTTTGAGAGGTTTTTGCTATAGGGCGCGTGCGCTCGCCAGACAGATAGAGAGAGACAGAGAGATAGAAAGCAGGAAATCACCCCCCAGGGGGGATGGCCACGCCGCAATCCCTTCTCCTCCATTCTCCTCTTGGGATCTTGGGCACGCACGCACACGCGCCCGGCGTGAGTTTAAGCCACCGGGTCCGGGACTCGAACCGCGGTCGACTACGTGGGAGTCCAGCGACATAGCCATTACGCTAACTGCTGGTCCCATGCTGAAATTTCTTTTCCTCCATTCTCTTCCTGGGATCTTGGGCACACAGGCACATGTGCCTGGTTTAATTTTGAAGCCGCTGAGTCTGGGACTCAAACCACATTTGACCATGTGGGAGTTCAGTGACCTAACTGCTACACAAAATATATTGTGTGTGTGTATGTGTGTGTGTGTGTGTGTATTTTTTTTAAAGAGACTTTTGCCTTAGTGTACTCTTCAGAGAGAAACAGTGAGAGGGAAAATGAAAAATCATTTCCTGGGGGGATGCACTCCCTGGGGGGGATAGCTACATCTCAGTTCCTTCTCCATTCTTCTCCTAGGATCTTGGGCACACAGGCATGTGCATCTGGTCTGGTCTAGGACTTGATCTTTGGTTGGCCATGTGGGAGTCCAGTGATGTAACCACTATGCCATCTGCTGGCCCCCAAAATACCATATTTTTTTTTAAATTGAGAAAATTGGGGACTAGCAGTTAGCGGATGGCTATGTTGCTGAACTCCCATGTAGTCAACCGCAGTTCGAGTCCTGGATCCAGTGGCTTAAACTCACGCCGGGCGCGTTTGCGTACCTGCCCAGAATCCCGAGAGGGGAATGGAGGAGAAGGGATTGTGGCGGGGCCATCCCCCCTGGGGGGTGATTTCTCGATTTCTGTCTCTGTCTCTGGCGAGCACATGTGCCCTGTAGCAAAAAAAAAAAAAAAAAAAAAAAAATTGAGAAAATTGGAGTCCATGAGAGGGGGAGATGAGGAAGGGGAGGGCAGAGCAGAAAGAAAAATTAATAAAACTAGAAAATTTTTCATTTTTAATAGGAACTAAATCCACAGATCCAAAAGCCAACATACTTACAGAAATAAAATAACAGCAGTGCACTTACTTATTAAATTGCTGAAAACTAGCAATAGGAACTCTCCCTCCCCTATAAAACCAGGCAAAGAAATAGGCACATTACATACTGAATTACTGTAGAGAGTTTGTATACTTGATGTTCCGTTAAATTTTTTGGTAATTTAAAAGCAATTGCCAGAGGGTATGTATGTACATTCTCTACAGAGACAGGGAGAAAGCAAGCCTCTGTGAGGCACAGTCATACTGCAATCTCTTCTGCATTTCTCTATCCTGTTGGGATGTGGGGCATGCATAGGTGTGTGCCTGGTGTGGTTTTGAGGCTCTGGGTCTAGGATTTGAACCATAGTTGGCCATGTGGGATCCAACTCGTTTAACTACTAGTTTCTGGAGTTGTCCCCATTTTTCTTTCTTTTTTTTTTTTTCCCCGAATCTTTTTTTTTTTTTTTTTTTTCCTTTTTTCTTTTTTTGGAGAGGTTTTTGCTATAGGGCGCTTGCGCTCGCCAGACAGAGAGAGACAGAAAGATAGAAAGCGAGAAATCACCCCCCAGGGGGGATGGCCACGCCACAATCCCTTCTCCTCCATTCTCCTCCTGGGATCTTGGGCACGCACGCACACGCGCCCGGCGTGAGTTTAAGCCACCGGGTCCGGGACTCGAACCGCGGTCGACTACATGGGAGTCCAGCGACATAGCCATTACGCTAACTGCTGGTCCCCCCGAATCTTTGTTTTTTCATTTTGGATAGTTTTCTACTGTTGTCTTTATATTTGTTTAAAATTTTTTGCAAGAGGATGTGTGTGCTTTCTGGAGAGAAGGCAGAGAGGGGTAATGTGAGAAAGCACCCATGATGGGGGATCACCTCCCTATAATCCATTGTTTCTCCACCTTTTTGGGATTTTGGGAATGCACACATACATCAGGCATGGTTTTCAAGGCACTGGGTCTGGGACTCTATGCAGCCAGCCATGAGGGATCCAGTCACCTTAACCACCACACCACTTTTACTGCTGTGCCTCTGAATTCATGAGTCTTATACAGAGATGAATTGTAGGAAGTGTGTTTTTCATCTCCACAAGTTTGATTTTGGTTTTTTAAAAAAAATCGTGTGGGCCAGCTGGTGGCTTGAAAAACAACAAACTGGGTGTGTGCATTGGGCCCATGTGTGAGCACTCCCAAAATCCTGAGAGAATGGAGGGAAGGGCTTGTGGGGTTGCCATCCCCCCAAGGGATGATTTCTCTCTTTTTTTCTCTCTAGTGAGTGTGGTGAATGCACTCCCCTTGAAAAAATGAAAACAAACAAACAAACAAACAAACTTGTATTTCTCATTATACTTTTGACTTTCTTAAGCATGTGGAATATATTTATGATGACTTGTAATTCCGGTCATTCCATCTGTGCCACTTCTGGACCTGTTCCTATTGATTTTTTTCTAGAATTTTTTGACCAGAGAGGGACAGAGTGAGAGAGAGGTGGGGAAAGTGAGAAAGCAAACCACCTGGTCAGGGATGCGAACCACAATATGGGAGTTCAGTGGTCTTAACCACCATGCCACCTGCCGGCCTCTTGTTTTTCTTTTTAAAATGCATTTCCCTTTCCTTTTTAAAAAATAATTATTTAATTTTATTCATAATTATCATTATCTTAACTAAACGGAGGAAGACAGAGGGAATTTGAAAAAGTAAGTTGCCAGGTCCAGGATTCAATTTGTAGTCTGCCGTGTGGAAGTCCAGCACCTTAAACACCGTGCCACCTGCTGGCTCCTTCCTGTTTTATTTCTTTGGAAGATGAATTTTGGTTTTGTTTTGGGATGCATTTAATCAAATAGTTCATTCCTTTCGAAGCCCACTTTTTAAATTTTGTTAGGTAGGTCTGTAACAGTCTTTAGCTCTAATTTGTCTTTATTACTTTTCTTTAAAGAATTACTTTATTTTAACTATTTATTTATTTTTAATTTGATCAGAGAGGAATAGTGAATGCGAGAGCAAGAAAGTGAGAAATCAAGCCGTCAGGTCTGGGACTTGAACCACAGTAAGCCATGTGGGAGTCCAGCATCCTTAACCACCATGCCACTTGCTGGCCCCATAATTTGTCTTCGTTACTAAAGCAGTATTCTTTTAAGGGCTTAGTTGATGCCCACAAATTATTCTAGAACCTGTGTGACATTTTCATTGTTCCACTTTTTCTTTATACTTGTGGTTCTTTCCCAGGCCTCAATAATTTTTTGTGCACTAAGCTGATAAGCACCTAGCTAAAAACTAGACAGACCCATCTGGAGATCTTGAGCTTGCTTGTCGTCTCTCTACAGTTCTTCTGTACCATTCTGCCCTAAACATCCTAGCCACCTATGCCTCCCTAAACAGACTCCTCAATTTGATAAGACTGTTGGACTCTGTTTAGGTTCTTCTCAGGCTGAAAAGGCTCATTTCGTTTGTTTTACTTCAGGTTTTGAGAACAGATGTTTTGTGTATTTTGGCCATTTTTCTTTCTTTTTTTTCAGTCATTTTAAGTTGGGAGGGCAAGTATAATTCCTGTTATTGCTGTCATTGCTAGCAGTGAAAAGTTAAAATAGTTTTATACCTCACTTTCTGACCTATGAGGACAAAATATTTCATGCATTATCACCAGTGGTGCTTGCATGTTGTAAATTGAAAATAAAAATCCTACTTTTCCAGGGGTCAGCAGGTGGTGTGGTGGTTAAGGTGCTTGGTCCAACATGGCTGACTATGTTTTCAGTCCTGGACCTGGTGGCTTGAAAAACACTGGGTAGGGAAGCAGCAGTTAGCGTAATGGCTATGTCGCTGGACTCCCACGTAGTCGACCGCGGTTCGCGTCTCGGACCCGGTGGCTTACAACTCACGCCGGGCGCGTGTGCGTGCGTGCCCAAGATCCCGAGAGGAGAATGGAGGAGAAGGGATTGCGGCGTGACCATCCCCCCTGGGGGGTGATTTCTCGCTTTCTGTCTCTATGTCTCTCTCTGTCTGTCTGGCGAGCGCACGCGCCCTATAGCGAAAAAAACCTCTCAAAAAAAAAAAAAAAAAAAAAAAAAAAACACTGGGTACATGTGTGTGCATGCCCAAAACCTCAAGAGGAGAATAGAGAATGGATTTCTTACTTTCCCTCTTTCTATCTCTGGCAAGGGCACACATCCTATGACAAGAATAAAATTAAAAAAAAAAAAAAACAAAAAACCTAGTTCTCCAACCACAGGTAGTTTGAGAAGCACTGTGCTAGGCCATTTGGCCAGAATATCTCCTTAATAAAACTATTTGATCATAACTTGTTGTGGCAGAAAGGGTTTGTAGATAAGAATCTGAGGCCATTTCAGGATTCTGGGCAGATGAGTCTGCTTGCTTACCTATAGCTGAAACCACTGAAGTTGTGCCTCATGAACCCTTTGGCTCTAGCTGTGAACTCTACTTATTTTGAACCCCAGATACTTGAATGAGTTATGGTTAATTTTAATAATGCAATAATCAACAATACTTGGCTCATTGTTTATAGCTCAGGGCCAGCAGGTGTCATGAAGATTAAGACACTGGATCCCACATGGCTGACTTCATGGTTCGAGTCCCACACCTGGTGACTTGAAAATTATACCAGGTTCATGTATGTGCATATGTGCCCAAAAGGAGGAAGAGGGTATTTTGTGGTCATTCCCCCAAGGGAATGATTTTTCACTTTCTCTGTTTATCTCTGGCAGGTACATGTGACCTATAGCAAAATAAATGAATGAATGATAGCTCCTTTTTGTTCTCTTATGTTTCTGAATTTATTTAAATTCTGGCTTAAGAAGTCTCAATTATTGGGACCAGCAGTTAGTGTAATGGCTATGTCGCTGAACTCCCATGTAGTCAATCGCGGTTTGAGTCCCAGACCCGGTGGCTTAAACTCATGCTGGGCGTGTGTGCGTGCGTGCCCAAGATCCCAGGAGGAGAATGGAAGAGAAAGAATTGTGGCGTGGCCATCCCCCTGGGGGGTGATTTCTTGCTTTCTGGCAAGCGCATGCGCTCTATAGCGAAAAGAAAAGTCTCAATTATTACTTATTTTTCATTAATTCTTTATTACAGAATTGAAGAAGATGTTCCTGCTCCTTCAACCTCTGCAGATAAAATGGAGAGGTAAGATTATGTACATGGGGGCCCAGCAGGTGGAGTGATGGTTAGGGGTAATAGACTCCCACATGGCCAACCATGGTTTGAGTCCCAGACTTGGCAGCTTGCTTTCTCACTTTCTTTCTCTCTCTCTCTCCTCCTTCCTCCCTCTCCCTCTATTCCCCTATGGACAAATTTAAATAAATAAATAAATAAATAAATAAGTAGATAGGTAGATAGATAAAGTTAAATAAAATCTTTTAAAAAAAGATTATTGGGGGCCAGCAGGTCACATGGTAGTTAAAGGCACCAGACTCCAGCATGACTGACCATGTTCAAGCCCCAGACTTGGCGGCTTACTTTCTTGCTCGTTTCTCTCTATGTGTGTTTATCTCACTCTGTTCAAATTTAAAATAACAATAATGATAAATAAAGGAAATAATTATTTAAAAAATATATTTACGGAAACAGCAGTTGGTGTAATGGCTATGTCGCTGGACTCCCGAGGTTCAAGTCCTGGACCTGGTGGGTAAACTCACACTGAGTGCATGTGCATGTGTGCCCAAGATACCGAGAGGAGAATGGACTAGAAGGGATTGCAGCTTGGCTGTCCCCCTGGGGGGGAGATTTCGTGCTTCCTGTCTCTTTCTTTCTGGAAAGTGCACGTGCCGTATAGCAAAACAACAACAATAAAACTGCCCTCCAAAAAACGAATTTTTACATGATACAGTTATAGTCATAAACTAAGAGCATTATAGCCTGAGGGCAACTTAGTTCATATATAGCTCACATCTGCTTCCATGTAACTTCTCCCTCTTGATGTGACCATGATTTTTTTTTTTTTATTTTTAGGAATTTTGCCATAGGGTGCATGCACTTGCTGAGATAGACAGAAAGAATATGAGAAATCCCCAGCTTCCATGGCCACACTACAGTCCCCTTTCCTCCATTCTCCTCTCAGAATTTTGGGCACGCACGTACATGTACCTGGAATGAGGTTCAAGCCACCCCGTGTTTTTCAACATGGGTTTAGTTAGTTTGAAATTTTTGAATGGCTAATGAAAGTGAGTATCTTTTCACATGCTTTTTTGTCATCTGTATATCCTCTTTGATGATGTATTTGTTCAAATCCTTTGCCCATTTTGGATTATTTCTTACTGAATTTTAAGTGCTTTGAATTCAAGTGTTTTGTCAGAAGTTTTACATGTTTTTTCCTGGTCTGTGACTCAGTTTGGTTTTATAACCATGATATTAAAAAGTAGACATTTTCTATTATATTGCCCTGTCTATAGTTTCTTTTTATAATAGTCTGTGCTTTTGTCTTATATTTAAGAAGTCTTTGTCAAAACCAAGGTTACGAGAATTTCTTCTGTTTTCTTCTGGAAATTTTATGGTCTTGAATTGTACAATTAGGAAACTGATATTTCAAAATAAATCAAAAAGAAAAAAAGAATGGGGCTGACTGGTGGCATGGTGGATAAGGGTGCTGGACTCCCACATGACCCACTGTGGTTCAAGTCCTGGACTTGGTGGCTTACTTTCTCACTTTCCCTCTCTTTTGCTCTCTTGCTCTGTCCCTCTCTGGTCAAACTTATAAACAAACAAAGTTAAATAAAATACTTCTTACAAAAAAAGTAAATCTATATTCCATTTCACTTAATTTTTGTAGGATCGAGGTTCATCTTTTTGCATGTGGTCGTGCAGTTATTCCAGCACCATTTGTGTAAAAAAAAAAAAAAATTGCTGCCAAACTGCCTTGGTACCTTTGTCAAAATTTCAATTGACTATGACCAGCAGGTGGTGTAAGGCACCGGACTGCCATATGACCAATTGTGATTTGAGTCCCAGACCTGGTAGCTTGAAACTCACACCAGGTGCACGTGTGTATACCAAGAATCCCAGGAGGAGAATCGAGACAGGATTGTGACATGGTCATCACCTTGGAGAGTGATTTTTTTCACCTTCCATCTCATTGTCTCTTTGGAGAGTGCACGCGCCCTGTGGCAAAATCATTTTAAAAAATTTCAATTGGCCATGTATGTATGAACCTGTTTGCTATTCTATGTTTTTTAGGTTCTTGCTATAGAGTACGTGCATTTGCTGGAGAGAAAGAGAAAAGGGAAAGTGAGAAATCATCCTCTGGGAGAACAGCAACCCCTTCTCCATTCTCCTCTTGGAATTCTGGGCGGGCGCGCACATGCGCCTGGTATGATTTTTCTAGCGGCTGGGTCCGGGAATCAAGCCTTAGTAGGCCATGTGGGAGTCCAGTGCCTGGCACTAGGCCACCTGGTGACCTTGTTTTTCTTTCTATCTTTTTCCTTTAAACAGTTGTTTTATCTAATCTTATTTATCATTGCGTTTATTTAATTTGAGCAGAGAGAGACACAGAAGAGAGAGAGAGAAAGCAGCTGCCAGGTCCAGGTCTTGAACCACAGTCTGCCATGTGTGAGTCCACCACCCCAAACAGTACGTAATCTGGCACACACACACACAACCCCACCCCATCCCCGTTTTCCGTTCTTTAGATAACAGCCTCTTGACCTCTTTACCTAAATGTTTATTGATTTTAGTTTTTCTTTCAGCTGGTACACTTCAGTAAATATTATATGGTCCTTTCATTATTCTTTTATTGCTTAACTAACGGATATTTTAGTAACATACAATATAGGCTTTCAAGTAGATAAACTTCAGTTTTATTTCATTAGAGCACATGTACTCTCCAGAAAGGAAGAGAAAGTGAGAAATCGCCACCAAATGGAGATGGTGGTGCCATAATTTTTTCTCCTCTACTCTCCAGCTGAGATTTTGGATATGTGTGCACATGTATCTGGTGTCTTTTTCTTTTTTTCTTTTTTTTTTAAAGAATTATTTTACTTAACTTTATTAATTTACTTATTTTTTAATTTGACCAGAAAGGGACATGGAGGGGTAGTGGTGGTGAGAAAGCAACCCACCAGGTCTAGGACTTGAACTGTGGTCAGCCATATTGGAGTCAAGTGCCCTCAGTCACCATGCCACCTGCCAGCCCCTCCAGTGTGCTTTCAAGCCACTGGATCTTGGTACTCAAACTGCAACAGTCATCCATGTGGGATCTAGCTGCTTTAACTTCCATATCACCTGCTGGCCTTAGATAAGCTCTTTTAAAAAGTATTATTTTTAAAAAGAATTTTTTAAAATAATAATTTTATTTAACTTTATTTATTCATTTATTTCAGTTTGACCAGAGAGGAACAGTGAATAAGAGAAAGTGAGAGAGCAAGCCACCAGGTCCAGGACTTGAACCGTGGTCGCCTATGTGGGAGTCCAGCACCCTTAACCACCATGCCACCTGCCAGCTCCTAAAAAAGAATTTTTAATTTAATTGTATTTATTATTTGAATTCATCAGAGAGAGAGGGAAAGTGAGAAAGTAGGTTGCCAGGTCTAGGACTCAAACTGCAGTTGGTCATGTGGGAGTCCTGTGCCTTAACCACCATGCCATATCCTGGCCCCATGAAGTACTTACTTAAGGGCCGTGCAGGGGACATAGTAAAGGCACTGGATTCATACATGGGGGACCATAGTTCAAGTCCTGGACCCGGTGGCTTGAAACTCAAGCTGGATGCATGTACGTGCCTAAAGTCCTAGGAGAATGAAGAAGGGATTGTGTCTCTGGTGAGTACGCATACCCTATAGCAAAAAAAGTCTCTTTTTAAAAAATTATTTTATTTAACTTTATTTTTTTTTTATTTATCTATTTTAATTTGACCAGAGAGGGAGGGAGAGAGAAGCCACCATGCTACCCACCACCATGCCACCTGCCAGCCCCACAAAAAAACTCTCTTAAAGGAATTCAGGGACCAGCAGATGGTATAATGTTTATATCACTGGACTCCTACGTGGTGGACTACTGTTCTAATTTCATGACCCTCTGTGGTTAGGGTCTCAGACCCGGAGGATTGAAACTCAGCGTTGGACGTGTGTGTGCATGCCCAAAATCCTAAGAGGAGAATGGAGAAGGAATTGCAGTGAGGCCATTTCCCCTAGGGAATGATTTTTGCTTTTTGTCTTTCCATATCTGTCTCTGGCTAGTGTAGGCATCATATACCAAAAGTCTCTTAAAAAAAAAGATTTAATTTTATTTATTACTATTTTTAAAAAGAATTATTATTATTGTTATTATTATTATTCTATTTGATGAGAAAGAGGGATGGAAAGTGAGAAAAGCAAGTTACCAGGTCTGGGACTTGAACTGTCCTTGGCCATGTGAGAGTCCAGTGCCCTAACCACCATGCCACTGCTGGTCCTGCCCTCCTCCCAGGTGACCTTTAAAAAAAAAAAAACAACTATTTAATTTTACTTATTGTTATTCAGTTTGACCAGAGAGGAAGAGAGGGAGAGTGAGAAAGCAAGTCACCAGGTTTGGGATTAAGACTGTGGTTGGCCACTTGGGAGTACAGTCCCTTAACCACCACACCACCTGTTGGCCCCCAGATAAGCTTTTTTCTTCCCCAAAATAATTTATTTAATTCCATTTATTATTATTATTTCTTAATTTGACTGAAGAGAGAGGAAGAGAAAGTAAGATGGCAAGTTGCCATGTCTGGGACTCGAATTGTAGTTAATTATGTGGGAATCCAACACCTTTAACCACAACCACCAAGATACCTGTTGGCCCCACCCCCAGATGAACTTTTAAGAAAATATTTTATTCATGCTTCTGAGAATATTATCTTTGAGTTTATTTTGTTCCATTTTTGTTTTCTTTAGGTTTTGCAATGGTAAATAAATGAGTTAACTGGGCCTAGCCAGAAGGTTAAAGAAATTAAGGAAATTGGTTTAAATGTAGCAGGTATTATATATTATATAGTATTTGACACTTGAAAAACTTATTTTCTTACAGTCTCGATGTGGATAGTGAAGCTAAGAAACTCTTGGGTTTAGGACAGAAACATCTGGTGATGGGAGACATTCCAGCAGCTGTCAATGCGTTCCAGGAAGCAGCTAGTCTTTTGTAAGTATTGTGTTTTGCTATGACTTAATGTTATGTTCCTTTAATAAGCCTTGAATTATAAAAAGTTGTTTTGAGGAGAAAAAGGAAGAGCAAGATTTTTAAATTATTTTTAAGCAGGAGTTTACTCTTGTAACTGTAACTATAAAACTTAGGGGGACAGGGAATGGTATTGCATTAAATAAGACCAGCCCTACATGATAAAGGTTCTGGGTCCTTGTCCTTATAACTTCCTGAGCATGCTGGGTGTGCCTCTGCTCATGGTTGGTCCAGACCCACTGAGGAATGTCAGCCTCTGATTTTCTCCTAAGGTAATTTATATCCCAGTCATAACTAGTTAGGGAGATCACAATTTTTCCTTGCTTGTCTAGATCTTTACTTTTTTTTGGGGGGGGGGGAGAGGTTTTCGCTGTAGGGCGCGTGCACTCACCAGAAAGACAGAGAGAGATAGAAAGTGAGAAATCACCCCCCAGGGGGGATGGCCACTCCACAATACTTCTCCTCCATTCTCCTCTTGGGATCTTGGGCACGCATGCACACGCGCCCGTTGTGAGTTTAAGCTGCCGGGTCCAGGACTTGAACCGCGGTCGACTACATGGGAGTCCAGTGACGTAGCCTTTACGCTAACTGCTGGTCCCTAGATCTTTACATTTTAATGCTGTAAATTTCCTGTTTGGGGAAACCCCTCAGACCTAAGAAAGCCACGAAGATTGGTCACCCTGTCACTCATACTGAATTACCACAGCATTTTCCATACATTTTTAGAACCATTGTTACCTGCTATTATAATTACTTGGAAGTTGGCAAGTATGAGCTTTGGCCATATATACCAGCCTACTAGAAGAATAGAAGGTTAATTTTAGTGCCTTAAAGGTGATATATTTTACCCCCAAAATTTAATGTACCTCCAGATCTAAGAGATGAAAAAGAATGTTAAAGGTTGGAAGGAAGGGCCTCATGAAAAAAAATTGAACAGACACAACAATAGGAAGTTATCTTTGGGACCAGCAGGTGGTGTGGTGGTTGAGGTGCTGGACACTCCCACATGGCCGACCACAGTTCAAGTCCTGGACCTGGTGGCTTGCTTACTTACTTTCTCTCTCTTTCTCTGTCTGTCTCTGATCAAATTAAAATAAATGAATAAATAAAGTTAAATAAATAATTATTTTTTTAAAAAGTTATCTTTTTTTGGAATATTTATTTATTTATTTCCATTTGTTGTTATCATTTTTAAATTTTGACCAGAGGAAAACAAGAGAGGGGAGAGAGAAAGGGAAAGCGAGAAAGCAAGCCTCCAGGTCCAGGACTCGAATCGCAGTCAGCCACATGGGAATCCAGCGCTCTTAACCACCACGCCGCCTGCCGGCCCGAAAGTTATCTTTTAAGGATGTATAAGGTTATATCTTTGAATTGATATGTAATGTGCATATGCTTTGAATTGCCATATTGTAAGCTATACAATGAGTACATGTTAAAAAAATGTAAAATCCTGGGGGCCAGCAGTTCGCATGATGGCTGTGTCGTTGGACTCCCACGTAGTTGACCACGGTTCGAGTCCCGGACCCGGTGGCTTAAAACTCACGCTGGGCGTGGGTGTGTACGTGCCCCAAGATCCCAAGAGGAGAATGGAGGAGAAGGAATTGTGGTGTGGCCATCCCCCCGGGGGGTGATTTCTCGCTTTCTGTCTCTCTGTTCTGTCTGTCTGTCTGGCGAGCGCATGCGCCCTATAGCAAAAACCTCTCAAAAAAAAGTAAAATCCTAAAATAAATACAAAAACAAAAAATAAAATCTTCAAACAGTACCTTCTCTCATGACTTGATTGGAAATAGTTTCCTTCAAGATCGTATTAGCAGTAGCAATTGGAGATCAACATTTTTTCATAGCTTGTTGATTATGTTGCATACAGTTGAATTAAAGAAATCTTAGAAATTATTATAATAATACATCTAACATGTTTTAAACTCACTATTCCTTCTGTTCCTTTAGTCAGGATCAAAAGTCAGTCTAGCTGATGGAGTGGTTGTTTAGGGTGCTCGATTCCCACATGGCTGACCATGGTTCAAGTCCTTCACCTTGTGGCTCACTTTCTTATTCCTCTGCTCCTCTCTCTCTCTGGCCCTCTTTGGGCAAATTAAAATAAAAATAAATAAAGTTAAATACAAAATAATAATTTTTTTTCTTGAGAGGTTTTTTGCTGTAGTTTTTGCATGCGCTCGCCAGAAAGACAGACAGACAGAGACAGAAAGCGAGAAATCATCCCCCCCACCCCCCACCCCAGGGGGGACGGCCATGCCGTAATCCTTTCTCCATTCTCCTCTTGGGATCCTGAGCACACACGCACATGCGCCCATTGTGAGTTTAAGCCACCGAGTCCGGGACTGTAACCGTGGTCAACTACATGGGAGTTCAGTGACATAGCCTTACGCTAACTGCTGGACCCCAAAATAATTATTACCAAAGAAAAATGTCTATCTGTTTTTCCCCAAACTCCACTCCATTTCCCAATATCTAGAACACAATTTTATTCCTAAATGTCTACAATGATCTCTTGACTGATTCCTAACTTCTGTCCTCTTCATTCTTAACCTAGGCTTAAAACCTAGGCTCTGGGGCTGCCAGGTGGTGTGATGGTTAAACGTGCTGAATTCCCACATGGCTGACTGCGGTTCAAGTCCTGGACCTGGTGCTTGCTTTCTCGCTTTCCCTTTGTCTCTCTGGTCAAATTTAAATAATAATAATAATAACAAATGAAATTAAGTAAATAATTCTATTTAAAAAAAGATTTGGGGCTCTGGTATTTAGTGTTGTGCTCTAGGGATGGAGCCCAAACATTATATGATGGTAAGAATTTGCTTTTTCTTTTTTTAAACTTGATATAGGGCATGTGCACTCACTGGAGAGAGAGAGAGAGAGGGAAAGTGAGAAAGCACCCCTCCGCCTCCCCGCGAGAATGGCCATGCTGCAATCCCTTCTCCATCCTCTTAAAATTTTGGACACACGTGAACACAAAGCCGAGTGATTTTTTTTGTTTGTTTGCTTGTTTTTTAATCAAGCTGCTTGGACTAGAACTTGAAACCACCTAGTCTACCCTGTGGGATCCAAGCACCTTAACCACTATACCACCAGCTGGCCCTTACATGGTTATGTTACAACCACAGATAAGCATGCTTCTTAGCTTAGTCTTCCCAGATGCTTAGTGAGGTCTGGATTCCCATTGTACCACCACTGAAGGTGTTTAGGAAGAAAATTTCAAATACAGTATTTTAATATAGTAGACTACCATTAAACATGACTTTCATCACAATACTTTCTGCCTAGTTTTTCTTTTTTTTCCTTTCTTTTTTTGGAGAGGTTTTAGTTATAGGGTGCATGTGCTTGTGAGAAAGAGAGACAGAAAGCGAGAAATCACCCCCCTGGGGAATGGCCACGCTGCAATCTGTTCTCCTCCATTCTCCTCTCTGGATCTTGGGCACGCACGCACACGTGCCAGGCATGAGTTTAAGCCACCAGGTCTGGGACTCGAACTGTGGTCCACTACATGGGAGTCCACTGACATAGCCATTATAACTGCTGATCCCTCTGGCTAGTTTTCCTATTTGTTCATTAGATTCAGAGACTGTTAGTTGGCCTGGCTTATATAACTTATTTCAGTCTTTAGTTTATGAAAGCTGGTATGTAGAGAAGTACCCTTCCTTCGAATTTATTCTAATCACTTGTGATTTCTTCTCTCTCTTCCAGTCTGGGTATTAATAGCTAAAACTTACATACGGTGCTATCTGTACTTTTTAAAAATTTGTTTATTTCTTCCTTCAGCCAGAGAACACCCCAACATGATCTTGTTGTAACCCACCCCTAATCTTCAGTCAGCCCTAGATCATGGGCATGCACATACCCAGCATACTCAGGATGGTGTCTATTTTTTTTTTTGGAGAGGTTTTTGGTATAGGACGCGTGCGCTTGCCAGACAGAGACACAGAGAGACAGAAAGCGAGAAATCACCCCCCGGGGGGATGGTCACACCGCAATCCCTTCTCCTCCATTCTCCTCTTGGGATCTTGGGCACGCACACACGCCCGGCGTGAGTTTTAAGCCACCGGGTCCGGGACGCGAACTGCGTTCGACTACGTGGGAGTCCAGCGACATAGCCATTACTCTAACTGCTGGTCCCCAGGATGGTGTCTTGATGTGAGCCTGGAATTTTCTCATGTGGGTCAGCCTTGAAAAATGTGTTTTATTGCCATCATCTGCTGCACCACTATATTTTTAGCATTGTTTTAACTCATTTAGTTTTTGTAATAGCTCTCTGAGCAGTTGTTAACGTTAACGTTCTCATTTTACAGATGGGAAAATTAAGCATTCTGTAATTATGTACAGATGAAAAACATGCAAAATTAACTTTATGCCTTATTTGCTGTAAAGTTTCCTTTTTCTTGATTCAAAGCAAGAGGACTGTATTGGTGTCCTAGAAGGATTGTGTTACTGAGGTAATGTCAATTTATAACCAGAAAACCAGAAATACATGTTCTAAGAGTACATGTTACTGGTACCAGCAGATTGCATAATGGTTATGTCATTGGACTCCCACATAGTTGACCGACTGTGGTTCAAGTCCCAGACCCAGCGGCTTAAAACTCACACAGGGCACCTGTGCGTGCATACCGGAGATCCCAGGAGGAGAATAGAGGAGGAGTTGTAGCGTGGCCACACACACCCGGGGGGGAGGGGGGAAAGGCAGGGGAAGATTTATCAAATTCTGTCTCTCCGTCTGTGCCCTATAGCAGAAGTCTCTCTGTCAAAAAAAAAAGCGTACATGTTAGTTCATAGTTTGGATGTTTATTCTCTTTGTAGAGGTAAGAAGTATGGAGAAACAGCTAATGAATGTGGAGAAGCCTTCTTTTTTTACGGGAAATCACTTCTAGAATTGGCAAGGTATGTTTTTAAACCTTAGTTATTAAGTATGTTTTATGTCACTTTGATCATTTGAAACCTGGATTCCTTGTTTGCTAACATTAGCTAAGTGGGACTGGTTTTATCTAGATAAAGGGTTTGAAGGAGTATGAAATACTGAAGGAGGTTGAAATGGCACTTGGTACAAAAATTAAAGTTACATTGAAGTTTTGATCCGGGGTTCTTACAAGCAAAGAGCTTTCCATTAATAAATGGTCAATAACTGGCGAAAGTACAATATAGCAAGAATCTTTTTTTTTTTTTCTTTCTTTTTTTGGAGAGGTTTTTGCTATAGGGCGCGTGCGCTCGACAGACAGACAGACAGAGACAGAGAGATAGAAAGTGAGAAATCACCTCCCCAGGGGGGATGGCCACGCCGCAATCCCTTCTCCTCCATTCTCCTCTCGGGATCTTGGGCACGCACGCACACGCGCCCGGCGTGATTTTAAGCCACCGTGTCTGGGACTCGAACCACGGTCGACTACGTGGGGGTCCAGCGACATAGCCATTACGCTAACTGCTGGTCCCAATATAGCAAGAATCTTTAAAAATACTTTCAGCTAGGGACTAGCAGTTAGTGTAATGGCTATGTCGCTGGACTCCCATGTAGCCGACCACTGTTCGAGTCCCAGACCCAGTGGCTTAAATTCATGCCGGGCATGTGTGTGTGCGTGCCCAAGATCCTGAGAGGAGAATGGAGAAGGGATTGAGGTGTGGCCATCCCCCCTGGGGGGTGATTTCTCACTTTCTGTCTCTGTCTCTGTCCTTCTGGCGAGTGCACACGCCCTATAGCAAAAACCTCTCAAAAAAAAAAAACCTTCCAGCTAGCTCAAAGCAATCACTCTGTTACAAAGGACTGAATGACGGGAACCGGCAGTTAGCGTAATGGCTATGTCGCTGGACTCCCACGTAGTCGACCGCGGTTCGCGTCTCGGACCCGGTGGCTTACAACTCACGCCGGGCTCGTGTGCGTGCGTGCCCAAGATCCCGAGGGGAGAATGGAGGAGAAGGGATTGCGGCGTGACCATCCCCCCTGGGGGGTGATTTCTCGCTTTCTGTCTCTATGTCTCTCTCTGTCTGTCTGGCGAGCGCACGCGCCCTATAGCGAAAAACCTCTCAAAAAAAAAAAAAAAAAAAAAAAAAAAAAAAGGACTGAATGAGGGACAGTTTGAAAGGACTAGTGTGTAAAAATGTATGATAAGACTCAGTAGTATTTTTACTGTTGGGTAACTCTTCAGTATTTTCCACCAGAATTTATTAACCAGAATAAAGTATATTGAGTATATTTGAACTAGCTGATTCTCTATTTAACCTGAGTTCTGATAAGGTTCTAATCTTGTGATCATAAAGAGTATTTGATAGTTTGCTGTGAAATTCTTGCCAGGTCGTTACTTGGTATCTAGAGAAATGGGGGTATATGTGCAGATTGCGAAGTATGCATGCAGGCCTATTTGTTGTGTTTTCAAAGTTTGCTTTAGGGTGTGTTCATGTGCTAAAGAAGAACAGCAAGGGACCAGCAGTTGGCCTAATGGCTATGTTGCTGGACTCCCATGTAGCCGATCGAGGTTTGAGTCCCAGACCCGGTGGCTTAAACTCACGCTAGGTGCGTGTGTGTCCAAGATCCCGAGAGGAGAATGGAGGAGAAGGGATTGCGGCGTGACCATCCCCCCTGGGGGTGATTTCTCGTTTTCTATCTCTCTGTCTCTGTCTTTCTGGTGAGGGCATGCGCCCTATAGCAAAAACCTCCCCCCCCCCCCAAAAAAAAAAGAAGGTCAGCGAGAGAATGTAAAAGGTAATCCCCCGAGAGGGTTGCCATACCGCAATCCCTTCTGCTCCTCTTTAATTTTGGGTAACTGCACAAACATGCCTAATGTGTTCTTCAATATGCTTCTGGGTCTGGTACTCTAATCACAAAGTAGGCTCTATGGGGTCCAGCCACAGGCCACCTTAAGTGCCACACCACTGGCTGGCCCAGAATGTTCTTTTGAGGAGTCCTCTGTGCTTTTCAGATGACTGAATGGGATGGATATGTTTATTTCCTAAAGTGCTCTTACAGCCTTAATTTATATTAGTGATGTTGATCATTGTTTTTCTCCTGTAGTTTTATGTTTCCTGCACTTATAGTACTGCATTTTTTGTGTTAGAAAAAATTTGTTAGGTTCTAGCAATTACACCTTTGGTGCTTTTCTCTTTTTGTTCTCCTAGAATGGAAAATGGTGTATTGGGAAACGCCTTAGAAGGTGTGCATGTGGAAGAGGAAGAAGGAGACAAAACAGAAGATGAATCTCTGGTAGAAAATAATGATAACATAGATGGTATGTGAAGTTGCATGTGACATTCAAGAGATGGAAACATTGTGAATTTCTTGTATACAAGTGATGGAAATAGGGCCCTCCCTGCCCTGGATGGATGCTCCTAAGATGCTTGGGGTGATGCCTGCATCTGGTGGAGATGGCACTGGGGGGCCGATTAGTGAAACTAACTGACTGCAGGCTTTTGTAAGAAGATAATTTAATTTTTGAATTTGGTAATTTAAATTGGTTTTTCAATTACTGCAGTCTTAAATATTTTTGAAGCAAATTTTTAAAACAGTCTATGCAGCTCAGTTATTTTAAGAGCAGTACTTTTTGAACACTTGCTTTTTTTTTGCCTAAGAAAAATATTTCTAAGCTGAGTTTGGCTACTAAAGTTTTACATTCTAGATGGAGTCTATAATGTTAATATTAAAGGAGAACAAATAGCTTGGCATCTCTTACCTAACTGGTAATCAGAATGCTCATATTAAACAATATCTAGTTTAAGGAGCTTGAGTTTCTTTTGCAATAAGTTGCTCTGCTAGCTGGGACTCTCTTGCTTTCTCAAGGGGGCATATAAATTTCTAGGCCATCTACTAAAATGTAAGCCAGATCATATGAGGGTGTAGGGAGAATGTAATTTTAGTTTCCATTTATGCCTTTATCATTGAATTCGAAGACATGTTTATGCTTCATGTTCTTTAACCATGTAGAGGAAGCAAGGGAAGAGTTGAGAGAACAGGTTTATGACGCCATGGGAGAAAAAGCAGCAGCCAAAAAACCAGAAGACAAGTGTCTGGAAAGGCCTGAAACTGAAAAAGAGCAAGAGAGTATAATGGAGAAGGGTGGAAGAGAAGATATGGACATAAGTGAGCCTGCAGAGGAGCTACAGGAAAAAGTTGAATTGACTCCAGATCAGTTAACTGAAACCTCTGAAGAGGCAGAAGGAACAGCAGCAACAGGACTGAATGAAGCTTTTGGGAAGGCAGAACAGGAAGCACCATATGCTAAGGAAGGAAAATCAGTTTCTGGAGCTGACATCCAGGAAGAAGAGTACAGAAAAAGAGATGGTCAGGAAAAGCAGAGAGAGGTCATTGTGAGCATAGAGGAGAAGCCAAAAGAAATTGCAGAAGAGCAGCCTGTTGTGACTCTAGAAAAGCAGGGTACTGCAGTGGAGTCGGAAGCAGAGCCGGTGGAAGCGACAGTTAAGCCAGCGGATGTGGGTGGGTATGAGCCAAAGGAACAGGTAGTTACCTCTGAAAATGAGCCAGGAAAGGGTGTTTTTGAGCAGCTGGTGGGAAAAGAAGTGCTTCCTGCTAAAGAGTCACCGGAGGTGACGGAGGTGACGGTACAGGCTTCGTCTTCAGAGGTGTTGGCTGCAGAGGCTGGATCAGAAGTCTCTGAAAAGCCTGGGCAGATGACAGTTCTTCCTAAGGATGGTACAGTCAGTGCCCTGTCAGCTGCAGGAGATCAGACTCCTATCGAACCACAGACTTCTGCAGAGACCCTGACAGATATAAAAGATGGCTCAGGAGTAGAGGAGGTTAGGGAAGACCTGGTTCCTAGTCAGGAGGAAGCTAAGCTGCCTGTAGAAGAGTCTGAGGCAGCTGGAGATGGGGTTGAGACCAAGGTAGCCCAGGTGGCTACTGAGAAATCACCTGAAGACAAAGTTGAGATAGCTGCTAATGAAGAGACACAAGAGAGAGAAGAACAGATGAAGGAGGGTGAAGGTAACCGGGATATGCAAGAGCTGCAGTGGGTGGAGTACATTCTGGATTTGACTCACTAATCATGGGTAAAAGTCAGCCTTCCATTCAGGATTTTCCGTCTGCCTTTGGATTGGGAAAGGGCTAAATGAAATGGGGGTAGTTGAAGATTGTAATAAGTTGAACAAGTTAAAAGCAGCAAGTCTTCTTTAGCTGGCTTATAAACTAACGCTTTTACTAACTGCAAAATAGCTGTTCTCTGATTTCTGAGACTTGGCTAGCTACTAGTAACTTGTTGCACATTACTAGCTAGTAAAGGTGGGAGAAGGGCGGGGTAGGTAGGGAAATAGTGGGCTAGGCTGGCAGAGAATGCTGAATGGATGTTCACTTGCATGCCTCTGGATTTTTTTGTTACTGTTCACGTGGTTCCTTTTCTCTGCTTTAGGAAGCAGGAACAGAACAGTAGAATCCACTGAATTGGTACACTTAAGCAGGCATGCCATTTAAATGAAGGCAACAGTTAACCTTGAATATTATCACCAAAGTTAATTCTGTTGCCTTTCTACCTTTGATCTTCAGGAAGTGTTCAGAGGCTTATTTGCATTAGTTAAAACAGTTTCCCCAAAAAAATGACAATAAAAAGTTTACCCATTAAGCCCTCTTGCTGCTTTCCACTCTAATTTTATGCTTGCTTTGGCTGGTAAACTGAGGTGCTTTTACTAGATTGTTATCAAGTATGGATTTTGTAGTGGTATTTATTAGTCAATCATGATTCAATATTATCAAGATAAATATAAGCCTCTATTTAGTAATTCTACAATTGGCACGTCTGACTTGAGTTGTGCTATCATTTGAGGATTCTACTGTGTATAAGGTTCATCTAACACTGGCATTAATAACCACAGACATATTCCAGTGAATTGTTAATTACTTGTAATTGCCAGCTATTTCAAGAGTTCTTAAATTTTACACTTTCAAAGACTTACCTACTTAGAGTATGTTCTGGTGAACTTCCTTGTACCTATGTGTAGGTCTCTGTACTCCAGCCAGCACAGGCACAGTGAGCAGAAGTGAATTGGCTAAATGATAGCACCATTGGGCTTCTTATACTTAGAGAAAAGCACAGAACTGAATTCCTCTAATTATTTATTTATTTTTTTAATTAATTTATTTAATTTTCTTTTTTTTTTTTTTCTTTCTTCCTTTCTCCTTCCTTCTGCTCATCCATCTTTATTTTTGACCAGTGAGGAACAGAGAGTAAGTGAGTGAGTGAGTGAGTGAGAGAGAGAGAGAGAAAGTAAGCCGCCAGGTCCAGTACTCAAACCTCAGGCAGTGGGAACCAGCAGTTAGCGTAATGGCTATGTTGCTGGACTCCCAAATAGTCTACCGCAGTTCGCGTCCTGGACCCGGTGGCTTACAACTCACGCCGGGCGCGTGTGCGTGCATGCCCAAGATCCCGAGAGGAGAATGGAGGAGAAGGGATTGCGGCGTGACCATCCCCCCTGGGGGTGATTTCTCGCTTTCTGTCTCTATGTCTCTCTCTGTCTGTCTGGCGAGCGCACGAGCCCCATAGCGAAACCCCCCCCCCCCAAAAAAAAAAAAAAAAAAAAAACCTCAGTCAGCCACATGGGAGTCCAGCGCCCTTAACCACCGTGTCACCTGCTGGCTCCTGAATGTCTCAGTTTTTGTTTTCAGGCATTACTTAGTTTATAATTGTTAAATTTTCTAATGTAATTTTTTAAAAAATTCAACTTTATTTCATTCACTTATCTGCCTATCTTAATTTAACCAGAGAGGGACAGAGTGAGAGAGAAAGTGAAAAAGCCAGTCACTAAGTCTGAGACTTGAACCACAGTTGGCCATGTGGGAATCCAGTGCCGTCAACCACCATGCCACCTGCCAGTCCCTATAATTATTAATATATGTATATTTTAGAGAGATTTTTCCTGTAGGGTTTTTGCGTTCACCATAGGACAAAAAGTGAGAACTCACTCCCCCACCCTTTAGAGGGGATAGTCATGCTGCAGTTCCTTCTCCATTCTCTTCTTGGGGTTTGGGCATGCATACAACACATGCACATGTGCCTGGGGTGAGTTTTAAGCCGCCAGATCTGGGACTCAAACTGTGGTCGACTGCGTGGATTCTAGTGACATAACCATGATGCTATCTGCTGGTTCCATATAACTATTAATATTTTGAAAATTTGCTACAGGGCACATGTGCTCAGCAGCAGAGATAGAATGAGGGGGGCGGGGAGTGAGAAAGCAAGCCACCCGGTCTTGTACTCAAACCGTGGTTGGCCATGTGGGAGTCTAGCGCCTTAACCATCATAGCATCTGCTGGTCTCTGATTTCCTCAATTTTTAAAACTCATGTCCTGTAATTTTTTTTTTCTATTTTTGAGTTTGTTTATTTAGTGAGAGAGTGAGAAGTACCCCCAACAAACTTTTTGTAAAGAATTATTTTATTCAATTTTATTCATTCATTCATTTTAATTTGACCAGAGAGACATAGTGGGGGGGGGGGTGAGTAAACAAGCCACCAGGTCCAGGACTTGAACCATGGTCGACCATGTGGAAGTGTCCAGCGCCTTAACCCACTACGCCACCTGCCGGTACCAACAAACTCTTCATACTACAATCTACTATGAAACCTAGCCAGCCCAAGATCATAGGCATAGGGAGACCTCAGAATGTGAATTAAGGACTTTATCATGCAGCCTCCGCATAAGAACATTATGTTATTACCGCGCCACTACAGCTGGCCCTGTGCTTTGTTCTTAGTGATGGTGAACAAGGATAGTAAAAAGTTCTGCTGGCTCTTTTAAGTTGGGCTTTGATATAGTAGGTAGATAAATCACATTTATTTTTAGTTTTTGTTGTAGGCTGTGTGCATTGGCTGAAAAGACATAGGTGGTGAGAAATCATCCCCTAGGGAGAGGCCATGCCACATTCCCTTCTCTGTTTTCCCAGGATTTGGGGCACGCATGCACATTTGCCGGGTTTTTCTCAAGCTGCCGGGTGTAGAACTCTTAACTGTGCTTTCAGCCATGTGGGATCCAGCTGCCGTAACCCCTATGCCACCCGCTGGCTGTAAGATATCATATTTCCTCATAGATTGTTCAGAAATCATTGTTGGATCATAAGTAACATTGCTAGAGCTCTCTCATATATGTTACTTCTGATTCCAAAACAATCCTATTGTTTTGGGCTGATAGAGGTAATATTACTTTAGTTATAGTGAAGAGGAAGTCAAGGCTTAAAGATTATTCGACTTGTTTAAGGTCAGAGTGTAAGAATAGTGAGTGAATCTATTGAATATATCGCCTTGGATATTTTGTTGTTACTAATCTCCCTTCCACTGAGGAAGGCATTTTTATTCCTCCCCTTCATGTACTTAGCAGAAATTTACTGGACACTTTTTTTTAGGGGGGGGGGTAAGTTTTTGCCATAGTTTTACGCTCACCAGAGAGCAGATATCTACCAGCCCTTGGGAGATGGGCACACTGCGGTCCTCCTCCATTCTCCTCTTGAGATTTTGGGCATCCACTCACATGAGTCTGGTGTGATTTTCAAGCTACCAGGTCTGGAACTGGAGATGCAGAGTAGGCTATAACCTCCATGCCACCTACTTGCCTTGGACACTGATTTTTAAAGTTATTTTCAAAAGTCCAGAGTTTTCACTAGTTGTATTTTTAGATTTTATGTGCCAGGTTCTTCTTATAAAGATAGTGACATTTTCCATATTTTACAAATGAAGATATGGGAGAAAGGTTGAATAACTTGTCCTATTAACACAGCTAGTAAAGAGTAAGCTGGGAACCTACAGTCTGACTCAGGGTTTTGTCACTTACTAGGCTTTTAGTTCTCTTTAATGTGACAACATTGGTTTGAAGGATCTTGTCAGTGGTTTTATTCTTTAAAGTGCATTTCCTACCACCCAACTGACTTTTTGTTAACTCAAGCTCCATATCCCTAATAAAGAAAATTGGCCTGTTCTTTTTTCATTATGCCAGATGTATTGGTGTAAAAGAATAAAAATTTTAAATTGTGGGCACAAAGCTTGGCTATGCTCAGATGAACTCTATTGGCAGTCTGTGATAGGAACCCGACTTCCCTGTGGAAGTGTTAGAATAACCAGGAATTAAACCTTTTTTTTTCTTTTTTAATTGCCAAGGGCACATGTACTCACCAGAAAGGAAATAACACATGGTCCCTTCTCCATTTCTCCATCCTGACAGGGTTTTGGGCATTCACAACCATCTAGTTTCTCAAACTACCAGGCTGGGATACAGTTCCCTTAATTAACCATTAGGTTATAGGGCCAGTCCTTATCACCTTTTCTTTAACTTTTGAGAGTCATTCTGGTTTACACCACTCTGCCTGTATTGTTTTGCTCTGCCTGTATTTTGTAAATGCTTCAAGATCTAAGTGGCATTTCACTTTCACTGAAGGATGGAATAGACAAACCACAAAAAAAATACCCCAAAGCAGCTCGGAAAATATTTTAACAAAATATTTCATGACAACAGGGAGCTAGCCAGTTAGGTGATGGTTAAGGCTGCTGATCCCACATGGCCAACTACTAATACTAGTTCATGTCCTAGACAGGCAACTTGGTAAGCCGTGCTATGTGTGTGCACTCAAAATCTCAAAAAGAGAGAAAGCTTTGTATGACTGTCCCTCATAGGGGATGATTTCTTAATTCTGTCGCTTGCTCACTCTCACTAGCACACATGCCCTCTAGCAAATCTAAAAAAATAAATTGTAGGACCAGCAGGTGATGTGGTGGATAAGGCACTGGGCACCCTCATTGCTGACTGATTCAAGTCTCGGACCTCGTGGCTTGCTTTCTCAGTTTTTTTCCTCTCTGGTGAGTGTAGGTGCCCAATAGCAAATTTAAAAAGAATAATAATGATGAGTAAAATTAAGTAACTCTTTAAAAAATTAAATGGTGGTAAAACTACAAGTAGTTTTTTTGTGCTAAAGTAGATGTCATCTTTTAGCAACCAGTATGTAGGAACAGATTCTAGACAGAGTAACAAGATCAATGCTTTTTTTTTTTTAAACAAATTGTTAAGATGAAGTGTTTAGGAGCCAACAAGTTACCTGTTGTTTAAGGTATTAGACTCCCACACGACCAGCTGATTTGAGTAATGGACCCTGGTGGCTTGCTTTCTCATTTTCTCTCTCTCTGGTCAAATTATAACAGTAAATAAATAATTCTTTAAAAAATGAAGTGTTTTTTTTTTTTTTTTTTTTTTTAAGAAATACATAGATCTACTTCAGCTATCTTGCATTGCATATTCTGCTAAGGGATGGGAGAGTCAATAAAACCAACTGTGGGGGCCAGCAAATGGCGTATTGGTTGAGGTGCTAGACTCCCACATGGCTGGCTGTGGTTCAAGTCCCAGACTGGGGGTCTTGCTTTCTCAGTCTGTTTCTCTGTCTCTGGTGAGCATGTATGCTCTGTAGCAAATTTTAAAAAATAATGATAAATAAATAATTCTTTTTTAAAAACAATAAAACCACCTGTCTCTAGTTCAAACTGGGGGAACTAAGCCCATACACTTGGCAATTTGGACATGAAATTTTCTAATTATGGTAACTATTTCAGGAATACTGAATTTCATTGTCAGTGGGGAAGATTGAGCCACCTTGCCAGGGTTTGTTTGCTATAGATACCAACTACATTGTACCTTACAACTTTACATTTTTAATGAATTATCTTTTTTTTTTTTAAAGAATTGTTTAATTTTATCTATTCATTCATTTATTTTAATTTGACCAGAGAAAGACAGAGAGATAGAGGGAAAGTGAGAAAGCAAGCCACCAGGTCCAGGACCTGAACTATGGTCGGCCATGTGGGAGTATCCAGCACCTTAACCACCACACCACCTGCAGGTCTTGTATTTGAACTTTTGCTGGTGTTACAGTGCTTAATAAAAGGTGGCAGGAGGTAGACAACTTAAACTCAATTTGTGAATTATTCACACTGACAAAATGCCCATTTTCTTTTCTTTTTGGATTTTTACCATAGGGCTTATGCTCTTGCTGGAGACAGATGACAGGGAAAGTGAGAAAATACCCCGTCCTCCCCCCACCCTTCCAAGGGGGATAGCCACACTACAGTCCCTTCTATATTCTCTGGGGATTCTGGGCACGTACCCAGTGTGTTTTTCAACCCTCCAGGTCTGGCACTTGAATTGCAGAGTTGCGGGATCCAGCACCTTAACTATCACACCACCTGCTGTCCCCATGTCCATTTCATTACTCAAGAGTTTGAGCTTTGCGTTGTCTTCACTAAGATAGTAGAGTTATTAAGCATGCTCTCCTTTAGGCAGTTGACTTGTCATATATGACAATATGGTGAATTTTTAAAAAATCATTTTAACAAGTACCCTGGTGTAAAATAATGATATTGTATTGCTTATTCTGTATGTGCTAGAGCTGGCTGGAGTCTGTGGCATACTCATTGGTGAGAGTTGATGATAAAAGGACTGTCCTTTTTTTCCCCACATCTTTGTTGTGAGAAAGCTGTTCTCTTGTTCTGAAGGGACTGGAATTACTTAACTGTTGGTACCTTCCCAGCCTTATTAGTATTATCTAACAAATGAGGCCTCCCTCCACTTGCCTCTTGCTGGGATAGCAGCTTCTAGCCAATGAATGAGAAGCAGTAAGTATTTGTCTTATTCTGAATCATCCAGGTCAGCTTTTATAAGAACACTCAGCTGTTCCATTGCTGAGGTTCTGACCCATAGTCTATACTGTTACACATCCTGAGCCTAGATTAGACCTGATTGAGTTAGATGATAACTACTGACTTTATATTTAGTTCTGATGTTAACTTTGATTAGTATCTGTCTGGCCTGTCTCAGAATGTACGTTGACAGATAAATTTATTAAAATCTGACTACTCAGAAGATCTCTTTAATTATGTTTTCCAATACTGAGGAATTTTTGCTTGTAGAAATTGAAGGTTCAGAAGAAGAGGATAAAGAAAATGACAAAGCTGAAGAAACACTAAACAGTTCAACTCTTGAAAACAAAGTAAGTTGTTACTCATTCAGTACCACGGTCTGCTTTTCAGCTGTAGGACTATAGCTTACTGGTGTAGGTATGACCTTATAGAGAGCTATTTCTTGGTTACGGGTTGGGGACTTTTTATTTATCCCTAGAATGCACAGATATGTTCGTTATAGGGAGTCCTGCCTATTAGAACAGAGCCCAACATAACAATGAAGTGATGATTTAGAATAGAAACATTATTGGCATTCATTCTGTAGGTTTTAGAAAGTTCAAGTTTTTGCGTCATGTTTCAGGTAGTTCTGCTATAGCAAATTAAATACTTAGATTGTTCTCTAGAAAGATACCTGTCTTGTACTTCTTCCTAATACCAATGATTTGGATATACTTCAGTCTCTTCAAGAAAATGAAGAGGAGGAGATTGGGAACCTAGAGCTTGCCTGGGACATGCTGGATTTAGCAAAGATCATTTTTAAAAGGTAAACTTCTTGTGCTTTTAGGCTCAAGCTGGGAGCTTGGTGTTTGAGATTAGCAAGCAGTTAGGGTTAGACAAGTACTATTAAGGATTCTGATCAACTTTCCTTTTTTTAGGCAGGAAACAAAAGAAGCCCAGCTTTATGCTGCACAGGCACATCTTAAGCTTGGAGAAGTTAGTGTTGAATCTGGTAATTTTTCTATTTTATTCTCCTCCTACCTTCCTTACTCCCCCATTCTTCCTCTGATAGATTCTATAGAATCTAGCTTGATTGATCATAAGCTGTTGGTTTGCTTTTTAAAAACTGTAGTTTGGATTTTCTACAGTCAGTAGAACAATGAACAGTATGACACACTGAAAGTATTTCAGAAAGCTTAATTTTTTTTTTGTATATAGAGAGATTTTTGCTATAGGATGTGTGTGCTTGCCAGTGAGATGGATAGAGACAGAAATCGAAAAGTGACCCCCCCCCCCCCCCCCACCCAAAAGGGGATGGCCATGCTGCAATCCCTTCTCCATTATCCTCTCGGGATTTTGGGTATGCATGCAAACATGCCCTGCCTGAGTTTTAAGCGTCCATGTTTAAGACTTGAACTGCAGTCAACTATGTGGGAGTTATATAACAATTGCCCCACCTGCTGGTCCTAATATTTAACATTCTTAATAGAGAAGGATCCTGGAGCTACTACGGAAAATAATTTAAAATGGGGTACATTCCTGCAGAATGGGATCAGAATTCAGGAGGTAACTTTCCACTAAATGTCCATTTATTTGCTATTTTTTTTCTTTATTAGAGAACTATATTCAAGCTGTGGAAGAGTTCCAGGCTTGCCTAAGCTTGCAAGAGCAGTACCTAGATGCCCATGACCGTCTCCTTGCAGAGACCCACTACCAGCTGGGCTTGGCCTATGGCTACAACTCTCAGTATGATGAGGCAGTGGCACAGTTCAGCAAATCTATTGAAGTCATTGAGAAGAGAATGGGTGAGTGAGCACTACTTGCTTCTTGATTTTGGTGGTTCTAGCAACAGACATGGTTATTTTTTTAAAGTATCTTGGGGCTTGCAGGTGGCATGTTGGTTAGGGGTGCTGGACTCCCAAATGGCTGATTGTAGTTTGAGTCCTAGACCTGGTGACTTTCTTTTTCCCTCTCTGGTCAAATATAAATACACAAATTAATTTAATTAAATATAATAATTCTTTAAAAGTTTTTTAAAAAAGGTAATCCTTTTGCATAACTGTTACTGATGAATTTTAGTCTCTTTGTAGCTAAACTAAATGAACAGATGAAAGAAGCTGAAGGATCACCTACTGAATATGAGAAAGAAATCGAGGAGCTGAAAGAACTGCTACCTGAGATTAGAGAAAAGATAGAAGATGCAAAGGAGTCCCAGCGTAGTGGGAATGTAGCTGAATTGGCTCTGAAAGCGACCCTGGTTGGTGTGATTTCATTTTAATGTTTGGATAACAGCATGGTAGTACATTTGTGTTCCACTTAAAAGGTGTTTATGTTCTGTTAGGTAGTGGGTCAGCATCATTACTTGGCTTCCAGGGGGCTGGTGATCAGAGAGGACGGGAGAGTTGATCTGATTGTTATCAGTAGTATATTGGTTAAGAAACTGTTCCGGAGCCAGATGGCCTGGGTTTGAATTCCATCTCTGCTGTTTACTATCCGTGATCATGGGCATTTCTCCACCTTAGTGGACTCATCTGTAAATATGGGATCATTGCACCTCTGTATATATGTCTGACAGTAACAGGCAAATAGAAATTGCTTAGCAAGTATAAGGTATAGTTCTATCTCTGAGAACTCTTTCTGTATCAATTAGCAAGGCATTGAAGGCTTTTAACCTCAAATTGCCTGGCACTGCTTTTGGTGGCTGGGGATATCAGGGAGCTTCTACCTTGTAGGTAGGATATGGAGGGTTTAGTTTATACCTATACTTCACCATTGCTGTAGCAGAGATAGGATGGATGCCATTGCTAAAGACCAAAAATATCTCAGGCCTTAAATCAGGTACTTGAGTGGTGGGTACCTATTATAAGGCTGTGGGTAGCCTGTGGGTATGCCGGAGCCCACTTGGGTTTGTCATCTCACACAGGTGGAGAGCTCTACCTCAGGTTTTACCTCCAGTGGAGGAGGTTCTTCAGTCTCCATGGTAGGTATTCGTGTACATTTTGTCACGTAATACTGGGTCTCTCATAACTTGTACATTGCAAACAGAGGCTTCATTTTAACAGATTGCCAGTAGAAAGCCGACAGACGGTGCTTCCTCATCAAATTATGTGACTGATATTTCCCACCTTGTCAGAAAAAAGGTAAATCTATAAATGATTACTTCTTTCCTACCTTTACCCAGCCTGTATTTTTTGGGGTCCCAGTGATACATAACAATACTTTTATTATAAACTTTCCTAATAATAGTTGAAGTAATAAGATACTCTTTTTGCTAAGTTGGTGATTTGTGAGGGAAGACAGTTTTCACTTGGATACCTCTTCTAGAGAAATGGTCCTGGACTTTCAGATCAGAAAACTGCCAGGGAAGCTGGCAGATTTTCTTGGGCAATAGTCATTCATCAGCAGGCCTGCTAATACTCAACACTCCTGTGAGTGCCTACTCCCTGTAGTTCCAAAACCCTTGTCTTGGGGATGGTCGGATAAGGTAGTCAACTTCTGCTTGGTTTCCTGACTCAAATGCAGGAAGTATAATTTGTACTTTTGTTACTGCTCATATGTACCCCTTATTCCTACCCTATCCTACTTGATTCCAGTAGGGAGACTTAATTGGTATGTTGGGACAGACTGATTTATTCTGCAGGGTATAGGTATGCATTTGCCTCCTGTGGCCAGGGAGAGACTTCCCTAAAGCTATAAATCCTGGTGTTCAGGATCTTAGTACTATGGGGTCAGTGTCTCACAGTTGTCTTTTTAAAGCCATTACATTTGTTGTGAAGTCTTCACGATTTTATCTTTAGAGGAAACGAGAGGAAGAAAGCCCCCGGAAAGATGATGCAAAGAAAGCCAAACAAGAGCCGGAGGTGAATGGAGGCAGTGGGGATGCTGTCTCCAGTGGAAACGAAGTTTCAGAAAACATGGAGGAGGTGGGCAGTTAAGCAGGGCTTGGCCTCTTGCCTCATCCTCTGGGGAAACCAGCTTTTCCATGTGCACGTTTCCCACCTTGAGCCTGTTTGGACTGTTTGAGTGTAACCCTTATAGCAGGCTGTTGTGCCAGAAACATTTTGGTTATAGAATGTAGAATGTCTGACAAATGGAACCTATCCCACAGGTCTCCTCTAAGGAGAGTAGAGAGTATGAGAGAAGGCACTTTATTGGCAAGACTGTTAACGTTGTTTCTGGTTGTTCCTTTCCATGTATATGTGATTATTGGTTCATTCAGCCCTATTATCACATAGGGTTCAGGAAATGACATTGTACTTTATGGTCACTGTCCTCTTAGTATAGGGAACTGTTTGGGGGGACTGTGTTCACTTTCTCTGGGTGAGGTTTGCTTGGTTATGTAAAATGGAATGACTGAAACTAGTCACTTATGCCCAGGCTCCCTGTTTGTCTTCCAGGCTGAGAATCAGGCCGAAAGCCGGGCAGCAGTAGAGGGGACAGTGGAGGCTGGAGCTACAGTTGAGAGCACTGCATGTTAAGAAAGGGAGCAGAGCCTTCCTCCCAAGGGAAAGTGTTTTTGTATATAATGTATTTTTTCACTTTTGGGGGATTCTTTTTGTATAACTTCAATAAAGATTGTAAGCAAAGTTTGCGGCTTTGATGCTTTTCTTCTTAAATATGGGCTGAATCTGTGCCTTGGAACACTCCAAGTTTTATATAGTGGCCAAGTGGTACCTCTCTCTCTCTCTCTCTCTCTTTTTTTTTTTTAATTTTGGCCTTCTGTACTTATCTCTGTTAAAGTTCAAATCCCAGTTCCTGACTTCACATGAAGTGATCAAATCAAGTGTGGCCATAAGCCCTTCATCCTCCAGTGGTGCTATATCCTTTGTTTTCAGATATCTGAACCTTGTGGCTGACCCTGCTCGGTGTTAAAAAACAGGACTTGAAAATCTTCTTTGGTGCTGAAAATGGATGATGGACTTTGGCTGTGAGCTAGGCTTGGGTGGCATCCATCTTCGGTTCACTTAGTCTCCAACTGGGGCTGTAATCCTGGCCTGGAGGAGAAAAACAAACTGAAGAAAACCGAGGAAAATGGTGTGTGTAATTGTACAGAATTGAGCTCTCTGGTTTGGAGGGGACTGAGGAAACCGGTGGTAAGGAATACTTTGAATATGGATGGAAGAATCTGTGAAGGCTGGCTGACTTAGATTTATTTTGTGTATGGAAAGGTTGGAATATAGCAACACTGGAATTGTTACGCTGTCTGTAATTTTGACTTTTCAAATAAAGACACTTTACATCTCTTGGTCTGGAATTGTTTGAAGATGTTAGGCAGGATCCTGGGCTGCCTGGAGGATTTCAGTATGGGATGTGAGGTTAAAAAGCAGAAATTGGGTTTCCAATGCAAGGGTGCTATGGAACTGGTTATTGTATTAATGCCCCATCCCTGGGTTATTGATGTCCAGAGTACAGGGCTCGGTTTAGACCCTGACCTGACCTTGAACCAGGTGCTGTTTGAATTCTAAACATTGGTCCTATGTTACCCAAGGGGCTCTAGGCAATTCTGAAGCCATAGAGCTACTTTGCCACAGTGAACCTGTTTTTAACAAACATTGTTGAGGCAGAGGGCAGAGGGAGTTGTGCTGATCTACAAGAGAATGCCATTTGTCAGTTTATTTTTTGTTTGTTTTTGTTTTCCTAAACTAAGAAAAATTGAGTTTTCCTGATCTAGCTGCAGTAACACAGGGCTGCAGAATCTCAGACCTACCACTGGTTTTGAACTTCTCTCCTGAGGAAGGCCTTGTGTTACTGAGGCTTTTTTGTGTCAGGACAGTCATAATTTGATTCCTTCTCCCCCCCCCCCCCACCACCACCTTCGTTGGTTGACATTGGGGTTTGAGGCTAGGCACAATGTCTAGTGCAATTCGATCTCACATGACACCCCTATTTGGGAGGAGCACCAGTAGGCTATGCCCTATGTTACAGTCCAATAGTAAGAGGCCTCAGAATCAATCATCCTGTTTATTGGGAGACTGACTTTAAGCCTGTGAGACTTCCTGGTAGAAGTCTTGAAGTTGGGATGTGAATAAGAAGTCCAGCGATAAAACTGGCTCTAGAAGGGGACCAGCAGTTAGTGTAATTGCTATGTCGCTGGACTCCCATGTAGTTGCCCGCAGTTCGCGTCCCAGACCCCGTGGCTTAAACTCATGCCGGGTGCTTGCGTGCCTAAGATCCTGAGAGAAGGGATTGTGTGGTCATCCCCCCGGGGGGTGATTTCTCACTTTCTGTCTCTGGTGACACACCCTGTAGCGAAAACAAACAAAAAACTGGCTCTAGGAGAAATGGCGGTGCCCTGGCTTTTATTTAAAGTTCTTTATTTGGGATTAAAGAATGCCTCCTGGGACTAGCAGATGGCATCATCATGTTGCTGGACTCACACGTCGTTAACCGCGGTTCAAGTCCTGGACCTGGCAGCTTAAACATGCTGGGTGTATGTGTGTGTGTGTGGTCAAAATTCTGAGAGGAAAATGGAGAAGGTATTGTGTTGCCATGCCCTGGGGGTGGTGTGATTTCTCTTTCTGTCTCCTTATCGCTCCATGAGTGTACATACTCCAGCAAAAATCTCTAGAGAGTAGACTGACAGGTGATGTGGTTAAGGCAGCTGGACTCCCACATGGCTGACTGGTTTGAGCCCTGGACCTGGTAGTGTGCTTTATGTCTCTCTGGCCAGTTAAAAAAAAAAAAAAAACTGACAATGAATAAATTTTACCTTTCAGAGAACTTTTTATGTGCCAGGGAGTATTATAAATACGTGCTATCTTGTCCTCACAATCTGACCAAAAAAAGGTACGGTAAGGTCAAGTATTTGTGGGAAGTGGTAAAGTTGTGGTTAGAGCTCATATTTTGTATTCATAACTGCTCTGCTTCTATACCCTGCTGCAGGTCTGGGAATAGGCTTTGATCCATGCCCTCGTTTTGCGCAGGTTACCAGTGTTCACCTGATCTCAGAAACCCCGTGGGGGTGGACCAGAGCTGTGGTGAGGGCTTTCATCCTCATCTCTTTCCTTGACTCTGTGGAGGGGCTCTTCCACAGTAGGTGGGGGGTCAGCAAAACCAGCCATGGGAGTGAGGGGGTTGGCTTTCAGTGAAGATGAGCTGGACGATACCTGTGGAATGGGCAGAAAGGTGTTTAGTATAACTATAGAGGTTCAGGGCACAGTTCTGGAGTCAGGACTTGAGTGTCAACTACATACTATGAATCAAATTAATCTTTGATTTCCTTATCTATTATTAGGTCGTTGGGAAAGTCATATACATTCCTATTTCTATACTAAAATGTCATGACTTCCCAACAACCCAGTAGTATCACTTAACCTAGTAAAGATGTGAGAAGCACATGAATTAATGCACAGAGGTGGCTTTGTAGCTGGTAGGTGGGCAGTAAAGGCTGGCTGTTAACCAGGGCACCTGTGGTGTCCCTCATTCTAGTTGGCCCTCGTTGGCCCTCACCGGTGGTGGGTACTGGTATGCGTGTGCACTTGCTGGATTGATCTCTGCCAGTGCCTGGACAGCTGCATCTCTTGCATTCACCAGTCGCAGAAAGAGCTCAGCCTGACCTGCCTGGGAAGAGGGGAGTTGGATTTGATTCTAGCATGGAGGAGCAGACCCGTTTCCCACCCTCCATGCTCACCTGGGAAATCCCATTCAGTTGCCTAAGGCTTGGGTCCAGAGGAAGGGCCCGAAGTGGGAGGCGCCAATGGCCACTTAGCACCCGCTGGTCACTGTCAAATAGCACCAGTGAGGCCCAAGCCTTTGACTGTGGTGCACTAGCCCATGCCTGCCCCTGCCAAGCTTGTAGTTCACAGACCATGGATACTGATGGTGAGGGTGGCAGTCTGTGGAACCACAAAGAGGTGTTGAAGTCAACGCTACCACTCCTTCCTAGGACTCTTCTGAGCCATATAGCCCCTGAATGCCGATGGAGAAATTTAGCAGAATGAGGAGTGAGTCTCAGTTATGGCAGAGTACTTAAGACATGATCTCCATTTACTGACCTGGGCACAGGCTGCCTGCTGGCAAGGATGGCACAATTGCCAGTGGGCCCAGGGGCTGGAGGTGGAGGCAAACAAAGGGCTGGGGGCAGTGCTGTGGTCACTCCTGTATCATGTCCATCTCTGGCCAGGCCAGCCATTAGCTGCACCCAAGTCCAAGAAGCCTCAAGGCCCCGAAGGAAGTCATAGAAAATGACCAGGCCAGCCCTGGGGGACAGGAGTCTTAAGTACACAGAATTCTCTCCTCCTCTCACCCCTGCTCTCTGCCCCAGCTCCCCAGCCCTAGCTGGCTCCAGTGGGCTCCTTAGTAGTGGTAGCCAAGTCCCCGGATGCGGAAGAAGGGGCAGGCCTTACCCAGGGTCATAGGGCGCAGGGCCCAGCACATCACAGGGGGGCAGGAGGTGAGGATCCTGGCCTTGGTTCCTGGCCGTGATTCCAGGATGCTGTAGGTGCAGCGAAGAGGCTGACTCCTAGAATGCCGCCTACCCGCGGGTGCCCACCCTGCGCTAAGCAGAACTGGCCCAGCCCCACCCCCACCCTCTCTGGTCCTCACAGCCTTTTTCGTGTCTCCCCAAAACTGGGTGTCCGTGGAGTTTGGAAGCGGCGGCAGCGGGGGTGCCACTGGTGGCGGGAGGAGTGGGGGATCTCCCCTTCCCTTTAAGCGTGGACTGGGGCTGGTCCCGGACCCTAGGAGCAGAGAAAGTTGGTGCCTCATAACTGGGCTCGATACCCCTGCCCTGCCCCCATAAATGGGTTCGTGGGGTAACGTGGATACAGGGACACACAGATGCACGGAAACAGGCCGTTCACGCACGGGGCACAAACAGGATCTCCTTCCCCACACTCGGTCCCTCCACCCCTGCTCCCCAGCCAGGCCTGCTAGGAGGTGTTCGTGGGATGGGGTTGGGGGGGCGGGGTCACTGACCCCAGGGCTTCTGGGCCAGGACCCTCTGCATCTGCAAGGCTAGGATTTCTGCCTCCAGGCGCCGGTTTCCGGCCTCCACCGACAGAAGCTCCCCCGCCCTTCCCGGGATGAGCAAGTCCGACTGGTCACCGCCGGGTGCGACTCTGAGCAGCTCTCCAGCCTTTCGGCTCTCTGGACAAGGCAACACCCGGTTTCCTACCTCGGGTCTTTTGCTCAGGTGGTCCTCATTCAAAGGATGGCCCTCACACCCTTTCCTCCGCCCAGAACTGAGACCCCCGCGGCCGAGATGCCCTCCTGTCAAGCGCCCCGGTTCACCCCTGCGGGTCTGTGACCTCCACAGCTCCAGTGCTGATGCCTCCACTTGCAAATGCCAAATCTGGCTGAGAACGCTGGGGTCTCGGCCCCCACCTCGAATGTAGGCCTCACGCAGGGCCCTAGGGAGTGGGGGACAGGAAAGCGGTCTTTCTGGGGACTCAGCACTTCGTCCCGCGCATGTCCTCGGGCCCCTGCCTCACCTGATCTCGGCAGCCAGAGTTCCTGGGTTGGCCGGTAGGCCCGGAAAACTGAGATCCGCTTCTCGCCAAGTGTCTGGCGGCTTCCTGGATCACCCAGCAAGCCACGCACCGGGAGACCGCGTCACGGGTGGGACTTCGCTCGCCCCGCCCCACGACACCGCGGTCAGGCTGCTCTAGGCCCCGCCCCCGCCCCCGCCCCACCCCTGGGCTTCCAGGCGCAGCTGGGTCCGGGTCTCACGCAGGCTGCAGCTGTAGCTCTTGAACGCGCGTCTCCAGCATCTCTACAGCTCCCCGCGTCCGCCCGGCCTCAGCCCGGAGTTCTCGAAGTTCCTGCTCCAAGCCGAACAGGCGGGATATCCCAATCCTGGTCCGGGCCACGTCTTGGAGGCGCCGGCTCAGTTCTGAGGGAGTAAGGGACTTGTCAGAATGGGTCCGAGCTACCTTAAGCCGGGGCCGAAGCGGGTCCCTAGATCCCTAGTCCTTCACCCTCGCCGCGTCGCTCCAGAGCTCGGCTTTGTGCTTCCGTCTCTGCAACGCGCCTTGCTCGAGTCCGGTGCAGCGCTCGCAACCGCTCGCCGGGGCTCCGGGCCGCCTCGGAGACAGAACCCTGATGCAGGGCCTCTGAATGCGTCCAGGGCCCCGAACCCCTGGGGTCCTCTGTTATCCAGGTTCGCATTTCCTGTAGGGACAGCCGCAGGCACTGCACCTGGAGGTAACAGTGATCTGCGATCTTTGTTTTGGGGTAACATGCCCCATTATGATTTACACGCCGGGAAGGACGCCCTAAGTTTGGCGGCATGGGGGCAGTCAGGAGAATGTACCTCCTCTGTTAACCTCTTTAGGGCAGATTTGCTGGACTCCTGGGCTCGGAGATCCTGGAGTTCTTGTGGCAAAACCTGGGGACGGGGTAGGTATCCTGAGGGTCGGCTCACTCGAATGCCCGCCCACCGCCACGGAGGAACCCTTACCGCAGCGGCAGGCGGTCCAGTAGTCACTGAGGGCTGTGCCCCAAGGGTCATGTCCTGGGCCAGGCGGCCAATGCAGAAGCGCTGAGTGTGAGTGGCCAACAAGGCCTGGGAGCGGAAAACCATGTCGCAGGACCCACAAGGCAGAAGCCCTGACTTCCCAGAGTTGGAAGCCATAGGACGGGACCAGTTTGGTGACACAAGCCTTGGGTCTTGGTCTAAGAGATTTTCATGTTTATGTTTAGGGAGGAGTCATCTTGGCTCCCTGGGCAGCATCAACAGGCCTGGGCAGGTTAAGTAGGATGGGTGGGGAAACCCTGGCCACCTTTGGGAGGAGCCCTGGTGTCAGTGTCACAAAGCCTGTCCAAACTCATTGCATGGGCTTGAGCAAGTTGTTTCTTAGCACCACACCTTGGTTTCCCTGCCAGTACCTGTAAAGACAACTGCCTTCTAGACCAGCTGGGCCCTTATCAATGCCCTGGCACTGGTCACTGAACAGCTTCTGGGGCCTTCTGCCCGGCAACCCCAGAACGAGCACCTCTTCCAGCGGGTGCGTCTCTGGAAGCAACCACAGCTTTGGCACTACTCTCTCACTCCCATTCAGATCCCTCTGGTTTTTCAGGTGTAGAGTGAGAAAGTCTGCAGTAGAGGATTAAGCTGTGGGAGAACACGGTCAGGTGAGGGAATCAAGCCCAGAAAGAAACCCTTCCCCCAGTGGCCAGGCAGGTCTTTTCTTCATCAAATTATCCTCCATCAGGGGGCCAGACTGTGGCATTACCATTACGTGGCTTGTTCCCACACAGCTATTTGCACAGTTGTTCCAGACCTTGTGGCCTGAAATCATGCCTGGACTGCATGCCTGTGTACCCAAAAGGAGAAATGAAAGAAAAGGGATTCTCTTACCTTCCGTCTCTCCTAGGGCATGTCCCCTCTTCGCAATTATCCTCCAGTCTCCCCACAGCAAGAACGTTTACATTTAAGTCACAGAGGAGGGAGCTCCTGAGCTGGCCCCATATTTCTAAAGAGCTACTTTCTCTAAAACAGACCCTAACTTTTCACATCACAAAGGCAGGCAGGCCAAGGTATGACCAGCACCCAAGCTATAGTGTTTTAAATCATATGTTTTCAGTCCAGCTGAGAAATCCTAGAATAGGAAGATTTTTAGAAATATGTTCCAAGGGGCCGGCAGGTGGCATGGTGGTTAAGGGCACTGGCTCCCACATGGCTGATTGCGGTTCGAGTCCCAGACCTGGTGATTTGCTTTCTCGCTTTCCCTCTCTCTCTTGCTGGTCAAATAAAATAAAGTCAATTGAAATATATTAAAAAAAAATATGTTCCCAAACAGCTAGTAAATGGCAAAGCCCAAAACTCAACCTATTTCTCAACTTGAAGTTTAATAATTCTGCAACAATATAGTCTTACAGTATTTTAGTGATCCTAAGATGCATTTTTTCATATTTTAACATTAATATTCACAACTGAAGGAGTATCCAGTAATACACATTTTCATGGATTGCTTACACTATTCTAACAGTAGGAACTATAATTTACTATAGCAGATAAGGTTCCTGCGTTCTTGGCCATCAGAATTTGGAAAATGTCCCACACGTCGGCAAATGTCCCACATGTCTCTCTGTTCCTATCCTCTGCCTCCTCTGGTTCAGAATCCATACTACGAGTAACTTTGTCACAGGGTGGGAATGTTGAGCAGCGTTGTGTAAAGTCCTTGGTTCTTTTGAGACTAGATCACTAAAATTAGAGACCTGTCCCTAGGCGCAAAATAAAGCCACAACCACAATAAAAGTATGTAGAAAAGAGAATTTAATAGGAAAGAGAGATTTTAGAAAAGAAGTACACCCAAAAGACTCGGGCAGCCAGGTTGCTAGGTAGCAACTGCGTTTGGAACTAGTTCAGGTGTTATTACCAGAGGTGATAATGAATGTTTAACAGTGGGAGGCCTGTCACATTATCTGTGTCCTTTGTTTGAATTCCAGGGCTTCTTCTGCCTCTCTTCACATGAAGAATTTTTTTTTTTCTTTTTTTCGGAGAGATTTTCGCTATAGGACGCATGCGTTCGCCAGACAGAGACAGAGAGACAGAAAGCGAGAAATCACCCCCCCCCCCGGGGGGATGGTCATGCCGCAATCCCTTCTCCTCCATTCTCCTCTCTCGGGATCTTGGGCACGCACGCACACGCGCCCGGCGTGAGTTTTAAGCCACCGGGTCCGGGACGCGAACCGCGGTCGACTACGTGGGAGTTCAGCGACACAGCCATTACGCTAACTGCTGGTTCCCCACACGAATAATTTGAAGCATTTCATCTAACTGTGCATGCCCAGTGTGAGTCAAGATAAGTGCATCCTAATTAGGATAAAATGCCCAATTATTTATTGCCCCAGTAGGAATCAGGAGGTTGACCAAAATGTCTGGTTGGGTCTTTTGTATTTATGAGGAATGATAAGAGGGAAATTTACAATGATCCCTGTGTCTTCCTCAGGAACCAAGGAAGTAAAATGGTATTTGGCTCACCTTCCCAGAGCCAGGAGCTGGGTGGGAAGAAGGTATTTTGGGGAGAGTCTGGTTTTAAGTTCTGATAAACTGTGACTGATGGGACATTGTGTCCTCTGCTATTCTCTTAGGGCTGCCGATCATTACTAGCTACCTGCCTATCACAAAGTCCTTTTCCTAACATGAGCTCAGGCCTGCTACTTCTCTCGCAGTTAAGAGTATGACCTTGCTCCTCTATCTACATCCTTAGGGACACCCAAAGACTGTCAGTGCCAGATGTTTAACTTACACTTGTTCATCAGTTCTTGGCCTATTGTTTTCTATTTCCCAACATAACTGTTGGTTCTCTTTTCTTACTGAGCTCCCTGGATCCCCAGAACCTTCCATGATGCCTTGGGCATACACTAGAGGGATGAAAAACAACCTGCTGCTTCAACTGACCAACTGGCTAGCATTGGCTCGAGCCTTTCCCTGACAAAGGATTTTTATAGGAAAACTGCGGCACAGGCCTTCCTTATAATATGCACATTGGTAAACACATGGCACTGAAAGATAGTTCCAGGAAGGAAAACTTGGCTTCTGACTTTATTACTGACAATTCATTGTACAGGTTTTTCTGCATCAAAGTAGTTCATGCTAAAAAGGAGAAGCCGGTGTGTTTGACCCCCCCCAAGACTTGTAAGAATAATTCACCTAAAAAAGGACCCATTTCTCTAATTTTAAAGAAAATATACTTTTTACACAAGACAACCCAAACTGATGCAAAATATTTATTCCAAGTTAGTTATTTTATGCAGTAGTTTTCCCCTTCAACAGACTTGTGATAACCACATCTTTTAAATCTGTAAATAATGTTATCAAAATAATCTTAATCTTTGAAATCTCACAAAAATTTATATTTTACAATCCACCCTGAATATCAAGGCTGCAAGAATAACACAACATTTCCTATATCCAAATATTTTACAGCTGTACCCAAAAAAGGAAAAGAAAAACAAAAACAAAAAAACCACATATGCTTGGTTAAGGGCTAAAGTTACCCGAGCAGCCAAAAATAAAATAAAATATCCAAATTATTAGCATTAATTTAATACAATTATAACTTCAAGAGTCACTTTGTCATTGACAATGATTGCTTGAGCACAGGGGTGAGTGCCCCAAGGGCTGGTAGTAGAAGCTGCTGCAGACAGTGTCTCCTCCTCTCTGAACTGCCAGCTCCTACCTGTGCATCGCCCCATGTATACTGTGTGTGTGTGTATTTTAAAAAATCTTTTTCCCACCACACAAACATCTCTCTATTAAGCAGGTAACAGGGAAGAACAACAAAAGCTAAACAAGCCAATCGCTCTCTTTGGGATATGATTATTTCCCTTGTGCATGAAGTACTGAACAACATAAGAAAAGGAAAAGAATGATTTCTTTTGTATACTCCCTAAACACACAAGCCGAGTTTACTGGGTCGATTTAAACTGTGAGCATTTATATGCCTACTTCCAGGCATCGTCGTCTGATGTTTCACTGCTACTGGTTTCTGTGTCTGAGTCTTCAAACTCTGCTTTACAAGTGCTTCTCCAAGGGGAGAACAGGCTGGAACAGCGGCTCTGCAAGAAGCCATTCTTTCCAAAGCCGTTTTTTCTCAGCTGTGGTTAGCATGGGAGAGAAAGAAAGAAAGAAAAAAAAACAACCATCACTGATTACACTCGCCCACTGGATGTAGGAAAGGTCAGGCCTCAGTAGGTAGAATGTAGAGGAGAGGGCCCTTCTAAGAGGCCTTTTTTAAAAATTGCCAGAGGGCACTCTATGCTTCTGAGGGAGAGACAGAGAGACACACAGAGATAGACAGAACCCAACAATGGGATGTGAGGCCTTTCTCCATTTCTTCTGTAGTGATTTTGGGCATGCACACGCATAATGGGATTTCTGTGGCTGGCCATGGAATCCGTTCCCTTAATCACTAGGCCATGGGGCTGGCCCTCTAAGAGATCTTACATCTCTCCTAGCAGAGCTTTTCAAACTTCAATGTACAAGTGAATCATCTAAAAAAATTTTTTTTTTTGCCAGAGGGCACATGTATCACAGAGAGCATGTATGTGTGCTGCCTGGCATGTTTTTCAAGTTATCAAGGCCAGGATTTATACCACAGTAGGCCAGGTGGGCTTCATCTCCCTCTCTGCACAAGGCTTAACTGCTGCACTATGGGCTGCCCCTAAAGATCATTCCCCTACTCCTAGAGAGTTCTGAGTGGCAGTGTCTTAGGTCAGCCTGTACCTTGTCCTTTTATAGGATTTATCCAACTGTAATTTTTGCTTTAAATATATGCCACCAGAATGCAGTAAACCTCACCAAGGTTTGTAGAAGCACCTCTGTCTTGTTCAGTGCTGTCAACCTTAGGACCTGACAGTTTTATTCAGAAGAGGAATCCAAGCAATTTTGGAATAAATTCATATAGGTCTCTGGAAATAGAACTGGAAGCAGAAGAGGGTGAGCCAGCTTCCTGAACCTACAGCTCATACTGTAGCTCTGGAACACTGCCCAGTGGTTCTGATAAGGGATTAGAGCTGTAAGGACAAATGAACAGACTTTCTAGAATCTGCTAATTCTACCACTGGAGAGCTCCACTGTCTAGGCAGAGTTATATGCCTCACTACAATCTTTTATGGTAATTTAATTTACTACTTTTATTTTTAAATTTTTCTCTCACAATAAACTGGGACTCTCTAAGGCCAACGACAGCCTGACTTCTTTCTCTCCTAAGTTACTGATTCACCTTTAGGAGAGGTTTATGACATACCTGCTCTGTCTTCATGTGGAACTCCTTGAGCTCATCCTCTGTGAGGGGAAGGCAATTCTCATCATTTTCAGGATACTCCTGCCATCCCATTGCTTTCAATAATCTGGTGGAGACAAAGGACAGGAAAAGAAAACGACACCATTGAGCCTAAGCAGGTAGTCCACCACTTTCTAAAGAAAACTTTCCTGCCTGGGGACATTCGGTGTTAGAAAAGGAACTCCGTTGTTTTTTTCTCCCCAGTGGGTCAAGCTTTAATTATGGCTACTTAGGCACTTCTAATGAAATAGTTGAGACAGTAAGAGCTATAGAAGAAACAGTAGGAGCAGAAATCATGGCAACATAAAGAAAAGAGCCACGCTAGATGGGCTATCTCATAGCCCAAAACAGAAGAAATCTCACTTTTGTTCCTTGTGAGCAAGTTAGCATATTTCCCCATGTCCCTAAGTTCTCCTTTAATTTTGTAGCATTGTGGACTTGCTCATAACCGGCTGAACCTCAGGTTCCTCTGAACAGGAGCCGTCTGCTAAGTAGGTACTACCACACGTGGCAGGCCCCACCTGCCATCCAGCTGTATGCTGTGTATTAAAGGTCCACATTTAAACAACAGACCTCCATGCATAGGCATCTCGTACCTTCCAAGGTCCCTTAAAGAGGTCTTATGGTAAATGCTCATTGTGCCAAGAAGATCAAAGGGGCCTACACAACAGCCCAAGAAAATAGGTTCCCTTGTTTTCTACTCCCTGACTATAGCCATAAACTGAATATGAAATTAATACACATGAAAAGCTTGGGAAAGAGACGGTGAAAAAGCAGGTCATCTGTGAGAGATGTCCAGTGAACAACAGCCCAACCTGGGGCACACCAAGAATATCAATTCATGGTGCTTGTGGAAACTGTCCTCTGTAGGATCAAGGTCCTACAGGCAACACATGGCATGCCCTGGGAGCTCGCTCACTCACTCACCTGTGCTCTGCTTCTAGAGAGTGTGAGAGGACCTCCCCTTCTTCCACTACAGGGAGAGCAAGACCATTCTGATGACAGCTTTCCTCCCCATTTTCCTTTGGTTTAGGTGTGCTGTTGTCCTCCAACTGTGATAAGGAACAGGAAGGACATGCTTGGTTTATAATCCTTTGTGGCAAGATATGCACCATACACAGTCAAGGAGCCAGAACTCTGGAAAATGCTTTCCAGAAGACAGCCTCAGGCAATAGGTCTTCCCCACTTAAAAAATGAGGACCTGCAACATCAGCAAATTGATTCGAAAGCTTATATGCTGAGGTAAAAGATGGAGTCTAGCCAACACAATACTGAAGAACAAACATGAAAGACTGGTATCATCTGACATGAAGACTTACTGAATGCCAGAGTAATTAAGACAGTGTGGTACTGACAAAAAATACAGGGCTAGCAAGTGGCATGGTAGTTAAGAAGCTGGACCCCACATGGCCAACTATGCAATTCGAGTCTTGGACCTGTCGGCTTGAAAAATCAAGCAAAATACATGTGTATGTATGTCTAAAACCCAGAGAGAAGAATGGAAGAGAGGGGACAGTGACATGGCCACCCTCCCTAGGGGGTGCTTTCTCACTTATCCTCTTCTCTCCAGTAGGCATATGTGCCCTCTAGCAAAAATTGAAAAGAAAAAAAAGAGGAATAGACAAACAGATCAATGCAACAAAACAGAGCCCAGAAATACACTTACATAATCAACTGATCTCCAACAAAGGAACAAAGGCAATACAATGAAAGAAAAATAAATCCAGTCTTCAAATACAATGGTCATAAAAATATATCCAGTCTTAGGGACCAGCAGTTAGCGTAATGGCTATGTCGCTGGACTCCCACGTAGTCGACTGTGGTTCACGTCCCGGACCCGGTGGCTTAAAACTCACGCCAGGTGCGTGTGCGTGCGTGCCCAAGATCCTGAGAGGAGAATGGAAGAGAAGGGACTGCGGTGTGGCCATCCCCCCTGGGGGGTGATTTCTTGCTTTCTGTCTCTGTCTTTCTGGTGAGCACATGTGCCCTATAGGGAAAAAAAACCTCTAAAAAATAATCAAAATGGGTCACAGACCTAAATGTATTAATAAAATGCAAGACATAAAAGTCATGCTCCTAAAAATAAATGAGAAAACACAAGATAGCCTTGGGCATGGCAATGACTTTTTAGATTCAACATGAAAGCCCAATCCACACAATATATAACTGATTAACTAGACTTCACCAAAATTAAAAATTTCTGCTCTGGGGCTAGCAATTGGCGTAATGGCTATGTCACTGGACTCCCATATAGTCAACAGCCGTTCAAGTTACAGACCCAGTGGCTTAAACTCACGCCGGGAGCGTGTACGTGTGTGCCCAAGATCCTGAGAGAATAGAAGAGAAGGGACTGCGACTTGGCCATCCCCTTGGGGAGTGATTTCTCATTTTCTCTCTGTCTCTGTCTTTGCGGCAAGCGCATGCACCCTATAGCAAAAACCTCTCCAAAAAAAGAAAAAAAAGGAAAAAAATTTCTGCTCTATAAAAGACATTATCAAGAAAATTTAAAAAAAACTACAGACTGGGAAAGAACCTTTGCTAAAGATATTTGATAAAGGATTACTCTCTACAAAGAGTTCTTAAAACTCAACAGTAAGAAAATATACAGGAGCCAGCAGGTGGTGTGGTGATTAAAGGTGCTTGACTCCCACATTACCAACTGTGGTTTGAGTCCTGGGCCTGATGGCTTCCTGTCTCACTTTCTCTCTCTGGTCAAATTAGAAAACAATAATAATAAATAAAGTTAAAATAATTCTTTTTTTGGGGGGGGGGGGGGAGAAGTTTTCGCTATAGGGCGCGTGTACTTGCCAGACAGACAGAGAGAGACAGAGAGACAGAAAGCGAGAAATCAACTCCCAGGGTGGATGGTCACGCCGCAATCCCTTCTCCTCCATTCTCCTCTCGGGATCTTGGGCACGCACGCACACGCGCTTGGTGTGAGTTTTGTTTTTGTTTTTTTTTTTTGAGAGGTTTTCGCTATAGGGCGTGTGCGCTCGCCAGACAGACGGAGAGAGACATAGAGACAGAAAGCGAGAAATCACCCCCGGGGGGATGGTCACGCCGCAATCCCTTCTCCTCTCGGGATCTTGGGCACGCACGCACACACGCCCGGCGTGAATTTTAAGCCACCGGGTCCGGGACGCAAACCACGGTCGACTACATGGGAGTCCAGCAACATAGCCCATTACGCTAACTGCTGGTCCCAAGTTAAAATAATTCTTTTTTTTTTTTTTTTTTTTTTTGAGAGGTTTTTTGCTATAGGGCGCGTGCGCTCGCCAGACAGACAGAGAGAGACATAGAGACAGAAAGCGAGAAATCACCCCCCAGGGGGGATGGTCACGCCGCAATCCCTTCTCCTCCATTCTCCTCTCGGGATCTTGGGCACGCACGCACACGCGCCCGGCGTGAGTTGTAAGCCACCGGGTCCGAGACGCGAACCGCGGTCGACTACGTGGGAGTCCAGCGACATAGCCATTACGCTAACTGCTGGTTCCCCCAAGTTAAAATAATTCTTTAAAAAAAATAAAATGAAGTGGTGAGAAGATCTGAACAAACACACTACCAAAGAAGATACAGAAGACAATACATGTATGAAAGGATGCTCCATGTGATCAAGAAAATACAATTAAAATATCAACAAAATACCACCAGAAACCAATTACTAATACAATGGTCCAAATCCCACTTAGTGGTAATGTGAAATACTGGTAAGGACGTGGAACAGAAACTCTCACTCACTGATGGTGGAGCTGCAAAATGGTATAGTCACTTGCAAAGACTGGTAGTTCCCTACAAAACTAAACATACTCTTACCATACAACCCAGCAATCACACTTAGTATTTACCAAAAGGAACTAAAAACTTACGTCCACACAAAAACCTGCACGTTGATGTTTATGGCTACTTTAAAAGTAACTGCTAAAATTTGGAAGATATCAAGATACCCTTCAGTAGGTGAAAGGTCATAAAAATAAATCCTAACTTGAAATCTCTGAACAAAGGATTAAATTAAATTTACCCCAGGATTTAGAAGGCTGTTATTCATACAGACAGGAGTTCAGCACATTTTAAAATCTTGTCACATCCTTCTCTCCCATAAGAAAGCACATACATAACAACGGAAAAGACCTCTGCTGCCCCTGAGAAACCCTAGGCTCTTACGTCCTCCATCTTTTCACAGTCTCTGTTCTCTGAGAAGTCTCCATTCCGGTCATCCTTCAGAGTCTTCAGGAACTCGCTCTTCCTGTCGGTGGTTCTGCGGGTCAACTTGGTCAGACGAGAGGAGCTGATCTCAATTGGAGGAGTGGTGCTGGAGGGACTCTGGGCAAATACCACAAATAGGTTGCTCCTGACAGCAAAGAGCAAGAACTGGGTTCTCTGGGTTACTCCTACATGGTACTGATTTCCAGAATCTGGTAGTCTGTTTAACAATTCTTTTACCAAAAGTAAGTAATGCTTTAATTTAAATAGACTTCAGTTTTACAGGGTTTCTACAGTTCTGACAGCCTTTGATCTTTCTACAGTGACCAGCAAAATGCCAGCCTAATACAGGAAGTCCTTAGTCTACCACAAGGCAGTTACCCCACTGTCCCTGCCTACTTTTGGGTAGTCAAGGGAAACATCAGTGAAGAAATGACCCTCAGTTAAGCATGGCTACACAAGAAATGGCATTACAGCTATGCACATGCATGTCACACTGCATATTAGTACATAAGCAAATGGGAAATGGCAACTTAAGAAAAGGCTGCCCTACTTAATCCTCACTCACCTCTTTGGGAGAACTTAGAACTGTGCCACCAGCCAGTACCACTGATTTGGTAACAGAGATTGGACTGGTAAAAGCAGACTCCCGGCTAGCAGAAAGGGATGCTGATTTGTGTTCCATTCTGTTAGATTTCCATGCATTGGGCTACACAGGAAGAAAAAACACATAAATCAGAATAAGCACACACGGAGAAGCTCATCTTGAAAAACCGTAAAGCAAGGAGTGAAATGTTATGTGGGGACTTAAGTGCCTATAGCTTACCTGTCTCAACATGTTTAGGATGTAAGCAACCTCTTTCTAAGTTTAGGTACTTGAAGACAAAGGCAGACATGAAACAGAATTTTTTTTTTTTTTTGAGAGGTTTTTTTTTTTTTCCGCTATAAGGCGCGTGCGCTCGCCAGACAGACAGAGAGAGACATAGAGACAGAAAGCGAGAAATCACCCCCCAGGGGGGATGGTCACGCCGCAATCCCTTCTCCTCCATTCTCCTCTCGGGATCTTGGGCACGCACGCACACGCGCCCGGCGTGAGTTGTAAGCCACTGGGTCCGGGACAAGAACCGCGGTCGACTACGTAGGAGTCCAGCGACATAGCCATTACGCTAACTGCTGGTTCCCAAAACAGAATTATTTTTCAAAAAAAGAGCCAGGAAGGTGCTGGGGTGGTCAAAGTTCAACAGTTTTCTTTATTATGCTTTTTCTCAAAGCATGTAATTGTACATATGAATTTGAGAGGCCAATATTACAGCATTTTCCAACTTACCTGACCCCAAAGTATTTTTTATAGTGTTTGTTAGTATCTGATATAACCCTGACATTCCACAAAATACATTAGAGAAATACTGTTTGCTAGGAACTTCGATAGCAAGCCAAAGTGCCACTGTAAATGCTGGACAACCCTGGTTTAGCCCCAGCCTTGTGGGGCCTGGGTTCAGACTGGCTGAGATTTATGTCAGTCTGGCCATAGTCCAAACTAAAGAGCAACAGAGTGTAGATCAAACACCCACTTTTTTCTAAGTCAGCTGCACTCTTTGGGAAGACAAAGGAAGATGAAGCAGGTTAGTGGAGTGGGGCTGAAGCCAAGGAAAAACTGCTTTTCCAGATTAAAACAATTACAACCAAGAGCCCACCAGGATAAAGGAAGAATATGAGTGAAAAGAATTCCTTTCTTGGGTGCTTTTTCAGTTGAGGGGCATTGAGGGAGGACACAACAGCTTTAGGAAGGAAATTAATTTTACAGAGCATCTATCATGTACCAGGTGCTTTCCATAACATTGTATTTAATTCTTAAAACAGGTATAATTATTATGTTGCTAACTTTTCATAGTGAATGACAATGAAAAGGAAAAAGTTGTGCCATTTGTTCAAAGTTACACAGCTAGTAAATGAATACGTAATTTGCTCTAGGGCATATGCTTTGCCAGAGACAAAGAGGAGAAAAGTGAGAAAGCACTCCCCCCAAGGAGACAGTCACACCACAGTCCCTTTTCGGCCATTCTCTCAGGATTTCAGGCATGCATGCACACATGCCCAGTGTTTTTCTGGCTGCGGGGTCCAGGACTCAGCTGCAGTCGGTCAGCCATACGGGAGGAGTCCCCAACCACTATGCTACCAGCTGGCCTCAATAGATAACAATAGATAAGCAAGCAAGCGAGATAATGACCCAACTCTAAAAAGAATGAAGATTATTTGGGCACACACTGTGCACACTGTGAATTTTTAGGCCACTACGTCTGGGACTCAAACTGTGGTCAGTCACATGGGTGTCCAGTATCATAACCACTATGCCACCTTCTGACCTCAATTTATTATTTTTAAAAATGCCACAGGGTGCCTACAAGACAGAAAAAGAAAGCACCCCCAGTGGGGCATGGTCACACCACAATCTCCTTTTTTTTTTTTTTTTTTTGGTGAGGTTTTCGCTATAGGGCGCGTGCGCTTGCCAGACAGAGACATAGAGACAGAAAGCGAGAAATCACCCCCCAGGGGGGATGGTCACGCCGCAATCCCTTCTCTTCCATTCTCCTCTTGGGATCCTGGGCACGCCTGCACACGCGCCCGGCGTGAGTTCTAAGCCACCGGGTCCAGGACACGAACCGTGGTCGATTACATGGGAGTCCAGAGACATAGCCATTACGCTAACTGCTGGTTCCCCACAATCTCCTTTTCTCCATTTCTCTCACCAGGATGTTGGGCACATGCACAGATGTTCCCCGTGTATTTTTCAATCTGCTGGGGCTGAGATTCCAACTGTGGTTGACCATGTGAGATCAGCTTCCACCCCACAGCACTGTGCTGTGGACCTGGTTCCTAACTTAATCTTCAGTAACTTAAATTCTTTTTTTTGGGAGAGGTTTTTGCTAAAGGGCGTGTGCACTCCCCAGACAGACAGAGACAGACAGAGAGACAGAAAGCGAGAAATCACCCCCCAGGGGGGATGGTCACGCCGCAATCCCTTCTCCTCCATTCTCCTCTCGGGATCTTGGGCATGCATGCACACGCACCCGGCGTGAGTTTAAGCCACCGGGTCCGGGACTCGAACCGCGGTCGACTAAGTGGGAGTCCAGCGACATAGCCATTACGCTAACTGCTGGTCCCAGTAACTTAAATTCTGTAGTTTGTTTGGCTGCCCCCTGAAGAAAATCATATCCTACATCCCTTTACATTAGAATATTATATATGTAAAAGTTCACTACAATGGGGGAGGAGCCTGGGAGGTGGTGTGGTGGTTGAGATGCTGGACTCCCACATGGCTGATTGCAGTTTGAGTCCTATGACCTAGTGGCCTAAAAATCACAGCAGATAAATAGAATTTAAAAAAATCCACTTAAGTGAACTGTATATCAACCAAAGTCTTTTCAAAAGACTCTCCTTTCCTCTGAAATTCAAAGAACCCCCTATTCCTTTCACTTCAAATGGTCTTACCTTTTCCCAAAGGACTGAGAAGTGTGATCAATCACTGGACCCAAACTTTGCCCTATCTCTTCCTTTGCACCTCAAGTTCAAAGGAGCTTCCTCTTTGCTTTCTACCATTTTACATCTATTCATTCTCCTTGTGAATTATTACCAATTATTTCACCTTGCATCTCATTCTCTCTAAAGAATTATTCTATTTTACCTATAGACATCCTAAGCCACTTTATAGCAGCTAGGAGGGAAAAAAGTCAGGTAGATAAATACCACCATCCCTTTAATGCCAAATTTTCCTGAGTCTGTATCAGTTATCTTTCTTTTCTTTTTATTTTATTTTTTTTATGATCAGTTATTTAATTAGGTTCTTGGCAAAAAAATCTCGAACACCAATTTGTGAGGATAAACCCCATTTGTAAGGGCAAACACGGATTGCAGGTAGCCCTGGAGCTGAGGAACAGCTCTGATTTTTGGTAAAATTTGCGAGTCCACAGCTTTCTGATCAATCTTGCGCTGCTCTGAAATCTCGTATTTCTCCTTCTGTGTGTCGAAGCTCTCACCTTCCTGGTGTCTGGGCTTCCACAGTTTCTTTTTTCTTGAAGTAAGCATCAGTAAGGTGCTTTGGGATTTTTACTTTGCTAATATAAATTTTCGTGGAGGTGGCAATGACAAATTTCTGGTGTGTTCTACGCAGTGGAACTCAGTTGAGAACCAGCGGTCCAGTTACAAGTAGCAAGCCGCTGCTCAGCTGCTTCAGGAAAACCACTCTCTTGCCTCTGTGGCGTCCAGTGAGGATGATCAGAATGGTCCCAGGAGTGATGCTAGCTCGCAGCTTTCTCACATGTTGACTGAAGGGATTTTTGCCGTGGCTCAACTATCGAGGCACATCTTTAGTAGGATAATACCTAGGCATTTTGCGCAGCTTAACCACGCGGGTACCACCATTCTTGTCTCCACCAACTGGTTTTGTGACAGTCTCAAGAACCTTCTCCTTTTTCTTTTCAATCCTGGACTTAGTGGCAGAGTATTTCCTCTTGTACATGGCCCTCCTGGAATCCATGGCAGACCGGGAGTATCTGCCGATGCCCCGGACTAGGATGGGGTTTCGGCTGCAATGGGGCTTCCCCTTCTTCGGCTTTTGCGCCTTGGGGTCACCCTTTTTAACCTTGCCACTGGCATCAGCCTTCTTGGCTTCAGGTTTCTTCTTAGTATCCTGCTTTGCAGCTTTATCGCCTGCCATTGTGTATAGTGGGAAAGAGCTGTATCAGTTATCTTTCACTACCTTCTTACTGCTTACTACTTACTGGGGTCTCCTTGCAATAGGCACCTCTATCCCCATTTAGTAAAACAGCTCTTACAAAAACAACCAAAAACCTTATCTTAATATTACATTCCAAGGCAAGCTAAAAATCTGTCTTTGGGAAATGAGATATTCCTCATTACCAGTCTTTTCTGAACCGTTCCCTTTCCTCTCGATTCCCTGATGTTTCACTGTCTAGTCTTCTCGCATTCTGAATTCCTTTCAGTCTGTTCAATGGACATAAGATATTTTACACTGTTCTAGCTTTGGTACTCTTCTTTTTTAAAGAGAGATTTTTGCTATAGGGCATGTGCGCTTGCTCGAGAGACGAACAGAAAGTGAAAAGTCACTCCCCAGGTGGATGGCCACGCCGCAATCCCTTCTCCTCCAGTCTCCTTCTGGGATCTTGGACACACATGCACATCTGTCTGGCATGAGTTTCAAGTCGCAGAGTCTGGGACTCGAACGACGGTCGACCATGTGGGACTCCAGCAATGTAACCATTATGCCATCTGCTGGTCCCACCTTGGCACTCTTCTGCTATTCTCAGGTAAATGTCACTAAGAAAACTATTTTAACTCTTTAATCAGTTTAGGTGTTAAGGTGATCTGTGTAACATGTAAAACCATATTTCTACCCTAACCTCTCTCCTGAGCTTCCATAAAAGCCTACATGAAGTCTTACTTCCTTACCGCATCCCAAGTACCAGCCAGATGAAACCACTTGCCTTTACCCAAACTTGGTAGATTTTTCCTCTATTTTGGGGTAACAATAGATCTTCTGTCTGGAATTCTCCCCACCTACTTGCTCTCTAAAAAATTCCTACTTTTTATTTAGTTTTGCTACAGGGTATGTGTACTTCCTTAAAAAAGAGAGAGAGAGAGACACACACAGAAAGAGAGGGAAAGTAAGAAATCACCCCCTCCCCCCCGAGGGGATGGCCATGCCACAATTCTGTCTCCTGAGATTTTGAGCATGAGCATGTATGCACATACGCCCAGCCCAGGACTCAAACTGTGGTTGGTCATGTGGGCTACACCACCTGCTGGCCCTAGGCACTCAGCATGATTTTCACGCTGCTGGGTCTGGGACTCGAAACATGGTCAAGTTGGCCATGTGTGTTCCAGAACCTTAACTACCATACTACATGCTGGCCCAGGTCAAAAATTTTTATCAGTTATTTTTTCTCAACTTGCCAGCAGCAAATGACTACTGACAAATACTGTTGCTATTTAAAACTTAAGTCACCTAAATTTCTGTGATAGCTTATCATTTTTTCTATGTTTGAACTACAATTGCTCAGTCCTAGAATTTTTCAAAAGAATTCATAGAAAAGTAGAATTAAGGGGGCTGGAGGTAGTAGAGCCGTAACAGTACGCTCTGAGGCTGACTCACATAAGAAGGAAGGTTCTGGGTTCACATCTGAAGACTGGCCTGAATGTGCCAGGCAGCCACATGCCCATGACCTGAGGCTGGTTGAAGTTTGGGGTGGATCATGGCATCAAGGTCTTTTTGGGGGTGCTGTCTCTTTACTCTCCCACTCATGGGAAAAATGAAAACTTACCAAAAAAGAGAAAAAGAATGAAAAGACAAAATTTAAAAACAAAAACTACTTCTCAACTAAGTGCCAAGTTTAATACACTTTTATAAGCAATGACACCCTAAAGAAGGGAGGGGTGCTGGCTCCCTAGCACAGGGGTTAGGTGTTGTAAGACGAAGTGAGATCTCACATGACTGATCAAGGTTCAAGTCTTGGCCTCAGTGGTCTGAAAAATAAGCCAGGTGCATGCATACATGCCCAGGATTCTGATGAGATAGAGGATTTGAGGAAAAAGGATCACAGCATGACTGTTAGGGAGTACGTGCGTGCTCTTTTTCTCAGGCTCTTGTGCACATATTCTCTGAAAATAAAATAAAATAAATTAATTGATTAAAAAAAGGAAAGAAAGAAACTGAGGGTCCTGGGAATTTAGCCATGTCAACATAGTTAAATCTGATATTTGTTCTTGATTCAGTTTCAGCAGAATTCATGCTGCTCTCATAGGGGATCTTTTGAAACTGATGTCCTATCTTTCTTAGCTCCTCCAAGTAGGATCCTGGTTTTTCTCCAAATGACATCTAATGACACTTGTTTCCTAACAATGACTGGATTTTACTCAAGCAGTTATTCTGTTTGGCTAAAAGCTGTGTGCATGCATGTACACACGTGTGTAAGACAGGGAGAAAGAAAGTACTCCCCAATTAGGCCTGGTCACATCACAATCTCTTTTATTCCAACTCTGCATCCAATCAGGACCCTGGGCATATGCGTGCACAAACCTGGTATTTTTCAAGCTGCCAGGAGTACACTCAATCTGGTCAGCCACGTGGGATCTGGCTTTCTCTGCACAGAGCTTAACCACTTTACAATGAGGCTGGTCCCATTCAAGCAATTATTATGTACTTATTTAAAGGTGCTAAGGGTATAAATTTAAAAGGAACCTGAAGCCTGCTTTTAAGATAAGAACCAAGTAAAAAAACACTTAGCTATAATGAAGTGTTGTAGCTACTGTGATGAGATACAGAATTTTATATGATTGTAGAGACATGAGGATTAAATACATCTTTTTTTTTTTTTTAAGAGGTTTTTGCTATAGGGCACATGCGCTCGCCAGACAGAGACAGACAGAGAGACAGAAAGCGAGAAATCACCCCCCAGGGGGGATGGCCACGCTGCAATCCCTTCTCCTCCATTCTCCTTTCAGGATCTTGGGCATGCACGCACACGTAGTCAGCGTGAGTTTAAGCCACCGGGTCTGGGACTTGAACCGCGGTCGACTACGTGGGAGTCCAGCGACATAGCCATTATGTTAACTGCTGATCCCAAGGCTTAAATACATTTTTAAGCTATATGTAATAGAAAGAATATACAGAGGATGGCATGAGCCTAAAGGATAATTTCTTCTCAGGTAAGAGAAAAAGGGGCAGTAAGTTGCAAAAGATAGATTAAATTTAGGTTATGAAAATAATATACATGACACTGTATTAGAAGACCAAGAAAGACCCAGCTGCAGTGATGTATTGGTAGCTCAACACTATACAATACTGGAAGCCTTATGGAAGATCGGGGTTTAGTTCTTGGGTCAACCTATCATCAGGCACATATGCCCCTGATCCTGGCTGAGCAGGAATGGCAGAGGGAAGGATCTCAGCTTGAGGACCCTCACACATATGAAAGAAACAAACTTAGTGAAGAAAAAGAGTTAAAAAAAAAAAAAATTAGGGAATGGCAAAACATGTCTTGAGGGCCAAATCTAGATAGGTGTGTTTTTGGCGGCTTGTGAGCTAATAAATTTATCAACATTTTTAAAAAGGATTATTTTATTTAACTTTATTTATTTGCTTGTAATTTGAAGAGAAAGACAAAGAGAGAGAGAGAGAATGAGAAAGCAAGTCACCAGGTCCGGGACTCAAACCATAGCTGGCCATGTGGGTGTCCAGCTGTCTTAACCACCACACCACCTGCTGGCACCAAGTTTATTAACATTTCTAATGGTTGTTTAAAAAAAAAATTAAAAAGGGGACCAGCAGATGGCATAATGATTATGTTGCTGGACTCCCCACATAGCTGACCGCGATTCAAGTCTTGGACCTGGTGACCTAAAACTCATGCTAGGTGTGTGGGCATGTGTGCCCCAAATCCTAAGATGAGACTGGGGGAGAAGGGACTGTAGCCTGGCCATCCCCCCTGGGGGAGTGACGATTTCTTGCTTTGTGGCTTTCTATCTCTTTGTCTCTGTGGCAAGAGCACATGCCCTATAGCAAAAATCTCTAGAGGAACAAAAAATTAAAAAAGCAATAGGGGCAGGCAGGTGGCAGGGTGTTTTAGGGTGCTGGACCTCCACATGGCTGACTGTAGTTTGAGTCCTAAACCTGGCAGCTTGCTTTCTCACTTTCCTTCCTTCTCTCTCTTTCTCTCTCTGTACCCTTCTCTCCCTCTCTGGTCAAATTAAAATAAATAAATAAATAAAGTTTAAAAATTCTTAAAGAAAATAAAAAGAAGCAATAATGCAGTATGCAACAAAGACATATGTAATCATATAGCCTAAAGTATTTATTGACTTGGCTTAATGGTTTGAAGCTATGAATGAATGGTTTGGAGTTACTGAAGAGACTGAAGAATGTGATATATATGATTATTCTGGCAATTCTGTGCAAGATGAATATAGAAAGAAGAGAAAATAGAAGGGTACGCTATAAGAGTAAGTGTAAGAAGGTCCAAACAAGGACTGCATGGGGCAATGACTGACAGAAACTATGTAACTGCTTGGCTTAGGGGAATGAGTGAGGAGGAGGAAAGAAGCTGTTAATGGGAATAGCAACAGAAGGAGCAGATTATGAGTGAAACTAAGGAGCAGGGAAGGCTTGCAAAAAATCCAGTTGGCAGCAATCAAGTCTAGAGACAGAGTGCAATATTACAAACACATGACAGATACAGAATAGCTCAGTGATATAGGGGGAATAAATTTTACTAAATTTTCTGATGCCCCCAAACTTCTGTTATGTTTTCATACTGATTCCAAATCATACCTTGGAAGGAGGTGGTGCCGGCTTAGGAACCAGGTTCTTATAGACACTTGGAACCATGGTTGATGCTTTGTTTCCATTTGCGTGGTGAGATCCTGGTGAGGTGAATGCAGTGGAGAAGGCAGCAGCAGGATCCTCTTTGGAAACTTTTTTGATGACTAGCATCTTGGAGGATTGCTTGGCACTAGGTGGGTTTTCTGTGAAATACAAGAATGGAGAAAGAAAAGAATGTCAAATCTATTGTGTAACACAACACACAGTTATACGAAGACCTCACCTTCAACAAAGAGCTGACAGCTGAAGTTAAGAAAAAAATATTTCCTGGTGTGTACTTTACAGACACTTTCAAAAGTGAAACTACTCAGAAACTGTAGGAAAAAGACAGCATATTAAGCACTTGATATTCAATTCATAAATCAGCCAGAAAGGCTGAAGATGTTAGTTGTAGTCAGCCCTTCAGGAGTACAACACGTCTAATATATAGTGTAAACAGTCAGGCATGGACCAAACAAGAACATATCCAACAGTAGCAGCTCCTGTCAGCACGAAAATGGAGAGAGATGAGGTAATCAGGGAAAGTAGTCTTCCATGGAATCCTCTGACAAGGCAAACGGAGACAGAGCTACATACTAGTACCAAAGAGGAGGAGAAGGTAACACAACTGCCCTTAATTCTATAATGCTGGGTCCAAATGCAGTACTTAGATATGCTAACGCCTTCCTAAATAGATGCTCAGCTACTGATATATCTATGAAAGGGGACAGGAGAGACCAGGAGAGTCCAATTTGTAAATACCAGAGTTCCCAATGCCAAATAACAGGTCTGGGTCTGGTTTGAAATATACTGATTCATGTGCTAATTTTTATTAGTCTACTCATTCCCAATATATACATTATAACTGTGTGCGCTTATGTTTTTGACTTGGGCTATATAATAAACATCATTTATAATTACAAAAAATACCTCCCCAACCCCCCCCCAACAAAACACACCAGTAATTGGAACCTGTTTATTTATTTATTTTTTTGAGAGTTTTTTTTTTTTTGCTATAGGGTGCGTGCGCTCGCCAGACAGACAGAGAGAGACAGAGAGAGAGAAAGTGAGAAATCACCCCCCCAGGGGGGATGGCCACGCCGCAATCCCTTCTCCTTCATTCTCCTCTTGGGATCTTGGGCACGCGCACACACACGTGCCCGGTGTGAGTTTAAGCCACCGGGTCCAGGACTCGAACTGCGGTCGACTACGTGGGAGTCCAGCGACATAGCCATTATGCTAACTGCTGGTCCCATTGGAACCTGTTTTAATAAAATTATCTATCCACTGGATATAGTATAATATAATCTTAGAAATAATAATTTTGAAGAACATTTAGTAATATGGAGGAAAGCTTAAGGTACATTACTGTGTATACCAACCATATATTTAGGAGACAACCAAAGACATAAAATATAACTGTTACAAGTAAAATTTCCAGTTAACTAAAAATCACTCTATTAACTTTAGATTATTCTCTCATGACTTAAAATCAGCTTCCACATTCAGGGTTTTCCAAACTCTCAATTGTCTGTATTCTGATCTTACACTGTGACTACAACTAAGTGATATTTTGAGGTCAGAGTAACCTGATATACTTACAGACACTTAGATTACTGAATAGGTGTCAGTTATTATGAGCACATGGATGAGATGAGAAATAAGAGATAAAGAAACAAAAAAGATCACTTATTGCTCTTCTCCTTGCTAAGAAAAAAATTTTAAGTGGTGTTACTAAAATGGCAAAATTTACTTACCCCACACTCCAGAAGGGGTCCCAATAGGTCTGCAAGGCTGATTCTGTTTGCCAGCTTCTGGATTCAAAGAAGGCTAGGAAAAAAAGGATATGAATGGTTGATATAGAAAGGTGATCATTTTGGCATTTTTCACAAAGTAGCCATCACCATGGAACCTATCAAATACTTAAAATTAGTAGGACATAATAATTTAACATTATTTAGGAAAAAAAAATGAACAGAAGATGTGGAAGTACAAAATCAACACATATGTTAATCTCAGGCTCTCTGAAGTTCCATTTCTTGGGACCGGCAGTCAGCGTAATGGCTATGTTGCTGGACTCCCACGTAGTCGACTGCGGTTCGAGTCTCGGACCCGGTGGCTTAAACTCATGCCGGGCACATGTGCGTGCGTGCCCAAGATCCCGAGAGGAGAATGGAGGAGAAGGGATTGCGGCGTGGCCATCCCCCCTGGGGGGTGATTTCTCGCTTTCTATCTCTCTGTCTCTCTCTGTCTGTCTGGTGAGCGCACACGCCCTATAGCAAAAACCTCTCCAAAAAAAAAAAATTCCATTTCTTTTGGTATAAGAGGGAATTTTATTTATTTTTCCAGATCAACAAGCTAGACACGCACATTCTCTCACATTCCTATAGGATATGTACGGCAGATGAGGCAAAGAAAGCAAAAATGAACAATAACATGGATCATTTTCCTCAGATTTAAGGACAATCTGGTCAGTAAAATGTGTAGTATTCACTGCATCTTTAAGACTGTTTTGGGTCAAAGGCAGACCACATGCCAGAGACTGTGCTAGACATGCAAAGACAATGAAGGGCCCCTGTCCTCCTCATAGGGTCCACAGTCTCACTAGAGATAAAAACTTGCAGGTAAGTGCCACAAAAAGGTTATAAGGATTATATAAAAATACATGTTAAAGTAGTAGTACTAGGGAGGAATGTCAATTATACCCAAAAGAGAAAGGCTAAAAGGTTTCATCACAGATGATAATGATCAACAGTCCTTAAAAATTAACGTTAACGTGGGACCAGCAGTTGGTGTAATGGCTATGTCGCTGGACTCCCTTGTGGTCGACCATGGTCTGAGTCCCAGACCCAGTGGCTTAAACTCACGCCGGGCACATGTGCGTGTGTGCCCAAGATCCCAAGAGGATAATGAAGGGGAAGGGATTGCGGCATGGCCGCACTGGGGAGTGACTTCTCGCTTTCTGTCTCTCTGTCTCGGTCTTTCTGGTGAGTGCACACGCCCTAAAGCAAAAACCTCTCAAAAAAAAATTAATGTTAGTGCTGGAAAAAGAGGTGATTCCAAGAACAAAAAGCATAATAAAGAGCAATACAGGAAAGCATGAAAAACAGAACAGAAACAGGACTATCAAGAGATCCTCGAATAGTTTAGCATGATTACTGCTAGAGAAGGAGGGAGCCCTTCTGTGGGGCGAGAAGTCTGGCAAAATAGGCAAGAGCCAGATTGTAGAGAATATTTTAGGGAGATTCAATTTTCTCCTGTAGAAAAGGAGGAACTCTCTTTCATGCAGAGAGTTAACATGATCCAATAACCAATTTATAATAGTCACTCTGGTAGCACCTTGAAGGATGGATTTGAGGGGATTATATATCAACTGAGAGACCACCAGGAGACACATTCACACAGGCCAGGAGAGTAATGAAGGCACCAGGAGTAAAGGAAGACATGAGGGGAAGAGTGGAGAAGAGTGAGGAACAATAAATTGGACTTTAATAACTAATTATATAGAAGGTACAAGGATGGCTGGTATTCAAGCCCAAACTTTACACCTAGTAATAAGGTAGGAAAATGGCTTTTCTGCACAGCTGCCTGCGGAACATAGAAGATATCTAAATACATCCTACTACATTGCTCCTGAATCAACATCTCTAAGGATGGGTCTCCAATAGGAAAAGGAAGGACAGATTTCCACTCCCCTAAATGCAGTAGAATAGGTACATGGAGCTCCCATGGGTAAAAACTGTGTTCCTTTCTTGGTTATCAAGAGAGATTGCCCATTTATACAGTATTTTTTCTCTTTTCCCACAGATTTTTATTTAATTGCCAGAGGGCCTATATGACTGCCCTGGGGGGGGATGTATGGTCACGCCACCACTTTTTTTTTAATCATCTAATGGCCCTTAGCCTACATGTGCACATGTACCTGTTGTGTATCTCCTTATAAATATTCGCTACAGGGCAAGTGTGCTTGCTAGAGATAGACAGAGACAGAGAGAGAAAGCACCCCTAATGGGGAATAGTTACAACACAATCCCTCCTCCTCCATTTTGAGCTTGCACCCATGCCTGGCATGTTTCTTAAGCTGCAAGGTCTGGGACTTGAACTGCAGCATCAGCTTTGTGAGATCCAGTCTTTTAAAATAGACTAATTAATTATTATTATTTTGAAATATTTATTTAAACCATGGTTGGCCATGTGGGAGTCCACTGTCCCAACCCACATGCCACCTGCTGGCCCTTACTATTTTTTAATTTGCTACAGGGTACATGCGCTTATGAGAGAGAGACAGAGAGAGAGAGAGAGAGAGAGAGAGAGAGAGAGAGAGAGAGAAAGCGAAAGCTTCCAGGCTGGGACGTGAACCATGGTAAGCCATGTGGGAGTCCACACCTTAACTACCATGCAACCTGGTGGCCCCAGGATCTAGTGTTAACCACCATGCCACTGGCTAGCCCACCTGTGTGTCTCTCAAGCCACTGGGGCTAGGTTTTGCATCATAGTTGACACATAAAATTTCTTTTTCTTTCTTTCTAAAAGAATTATTTTATTTATTAATTCCAATTTGACTCTATATATATATCTATATATATATATCTATCTTAATCTATCTATTTATCTATCTATCTATCTATCTATCTATCTATCTATAGAGAGAGAGGGGAGGAGGGAGAGAGAGAGAGAGAGAAAGCTGCCAGGTCCACGACTCGAACTGCACTCAGCCATGTGGGAGTCCAAGCGCCCTTACCACCATGCCACCTGCTGGCCCCCAAACCTACCTCCTCTTCCAAAAATAACTGACGGTGATTATGTCTTTCCTTTTCTTTTTCTTTCTTTTCTTTTCTTTTTAAATTTATTTATTCATTCATTTATTTAAATTTGACCAGAGAGACACAGAGAGAGAGAGAAAGGGAAAGTGAGAAAGCAAGCCACCAGGTCCAGGACTCGAACCTTGGTCAGCCATATGGGAGAGTGTCCAGCACCTTAACCACCACGCCACCTGCTGGTCCCTTTTCTTTTACTACCTAAGTATGTATCTCTCAGCACAGTCTTATTTTGTCTCCACACAATTCTTAATACTTTTAAAGAGTAATCTACAGGTTACCTTTAAAAATCTTACACCTCTAGTTTCCTATACAGTAGGTAGTTGGTCCTAGAAACCATAGAATTCTTTAATGATACATGTATGCATTTGCACTTAAGGTAAATTTATGTGTTTTGTTCTTCTATTAGGAGACACGTAGCAGCATCTGTTCTTTTGGTGATGCCAGCAGATACCAATGCTCACAGCCTAAAACTATTCATACATAAAGCAAGAAAACTGATCATTAAAAAACTTTAATTGCCAGAGGAGAAACACATTTACCAAATAGAGAGAGGAAGAGAGAGAAAGAGAACCTTCCCAATGGGGTGTTCATCTTGCAATCCCTTTTCTTCCAGCTCTCCATCCTGCTGTGATCTTGGGACACACACACACACACGCCCAGTTATGTTTTGCACATCCCTGGGGCTGGGGTTTGAACCATGATAGGTCATGTGGGATGCGGCTTCTTTACTTAGTTGGTTACAGGGCCAATTCCAAAACAATGACCTTCTAATCTTACAATTCCATCTTTACAAACTAGCACTAAGGCTGCTCATTATTATGGGGTTGTTTATTGTTTTTAGATCTTTTCGGTGGACAGAGCATGGGAACACAAACACCAACACACAAATAAAACTCTTCAGATCTTCTGATATTTCAAATTCATTTAAATACCTTGGAAATTTTACTGAACGTCTACCTTAGATCTGTATTTCCTTTCTTCTACACAGAATCCTGATTCTCAAGGACACAAAAGAATAATCATATTCCATCACTTCACCCTCCCCTACACACGTCCCAGAACAGTGATGTCAGTATTTCACTAATAAAGTCACTCAACGAGTTAATTTGTTGATATGCTCTCCCTATTATCAAAAAATAGTTTTTGGGGCCAGCAGGTGGCATGGTGGTAAAGGTGCTGAATTCCCATAGGACTTGAATGCAGTTTGAGTACCTGGGCCAAGCCGGGCGTGTACGTGCATGCGCACACCCAAAATTCCAATAAAGAGAATGAAGGAGAAGGGACTGTCTCGTGGTCATGCCCTCCTGGCGGGGATGATTCTCATTTTCCCTCTCTGTCTCTCAGCAAAGTTCACAAGCCCTATGGCAAAAATCTAAGAAGTTTTACGCTATATCTACGTTAGAGCACGTAGCTATTATAAGATATACTGTCTCTTATCCCTCATTTAATCTTAGTTCTACAATTAATCATGTATTTCATATTGACCATCATTCCTTTTATTGGTATCTTTCTGGTTATTCTGTCTTTGTTCAATAGTACTTTCCTGAAGAAAAGTCTCTGGAACAGTATCCTGAGTTCTTATACAGTTCATCTATTACCTTTATAATTGAGTTAAAGCTTGACAGAGTATACTTGGGCCAGCCCATGGCCTGGTGGTTAGGGAAGTTGGATCCCACATGCCTGAATATGCAGTTCAAGTACTGAACCTAGTGGTGTAAAAGCACACCGGGCACATCTGCATGCATGCTCAAAATCCCAAAAGGAGAGAGGAACAGGAAAGAGATTACACATCATGACCATTCCCCTGAGGCGATTTCTCCTGCTTCCTCTCGTGAACACGTGTGCTCTCTGACAAAACTTAAAAATAAACACTCTTTGGCTCATTTTTCCTTCTCTTGAGTACTTTAACTGTTAATTCTATTTACTTATGTCAGAAAGGTTTCCTGTAGAAGTCTGATTTTTTCCCTCTTGTAAGTCACTTCATCTTTTATGTCAAGATGAACAGAGTATTTTCTTTTTTATTCAAGTCTAGTATTTTGTAAGACTATGGCTGTTTTGGCTGACCTTTCCATTTGTAGCTTCAATTCTTATTGTACTTTAGAAAACTTTTCTTGAATTACACTTCTTAGTATTTGTTACTTCTTTGATTTTCTTTGTGAGGGGAGGTTCTATTATACAGATTTTGGCCAAACCTCTCTGTCCTTTTTCTTAGTTTTAACTTTTTAAAGAATTTTTTTTTAACTTTATTTTGATGCGACAGGGACATAGGGTGAGACAGGGAGTGAAGAAAAATGAGAAAGCAAGCCACCAGGTCCAGGACTTGAACTGCGGTTAGCCATGTGGAAGTCCAGCACCCTTAATCACCATGCCACTTGCGGGACCCTCTCAGTTTTAACTTTTAATCTGTTCGAATTCTCCTTCATTTAAAAATGTCTATTTCCTCTAATTCTTTCAAAATATTAGTGTTTATTCTGTGTCCTCCTTGTTTTACTTTTAAAACTTTTTACTATTATTTTTTAGTTCATTTATTCATTTTTTTCTTTTAATTTGACCAGGCTGGTTTTTAATACTATATTCTATTCTGTCTCATAGAATGTTCAGAAATACAATGGCTTCCTTTTTTTTTTTAAAAAGAATTATTTTATTGAATTTTTATTAATTTAATTTATTTAAATTTGATCAGAAAGGGACAGAGAGAGAAGTGAGAAAGCAAGTTGCCAGGTCCAGGACTCAAACCACAGTCAGCCATGCGGGAGTCCGGTGCTCTCAACCACCACGCCACCTGCCGGCCCCTATGGCTTCCTTTTTTTAAAGTATGATTTTGTCTCCCTACACCCTTTATCTGACCTTTTCCTTTCCTTCATCACTATTTTCTGATTCAGTGGACTCTATTTCTAGTAGTTAATTGTCTGCGAGAGACTTTGTCCTAGAAATATTGGCTGGTTAGTATGAACTATGACAGAACCCTATGCCATTTATCAATATATTGTTTCTTAGTTGCAAAGCATCTTTTCTACCTGCTCTGTGTAAATACATATGTAGATTTTAATAAAATTTTCCTCTGACAGCTTGCCCGGTAACTTTTCTTAGTGGAGCACTGGAGAAACTTTGCTTCCTGTTTCCTTGTGCTTGTTGTGCATGCTCAGCATGCTCCTGCAGCACTCAGTTCCTCAAAGCCAAGTTTTGAAGTGCAAATGAGCTCTGAGGCCAGCAGCATCCCCCACCCCAAAAGTGGTGCTACCTCCCCCTCCCCTAAACAGCTTTCTCAGCACTCTAGTGCAGGGGTTACCAACCCTAGGACCATGGGCCAACATCATTATTGGCAAATCCACCTCAGCTCCACCTCCTGTCAGATCAGCTGTGACATGAAATTCTCCCAGTAGTGCAAATGCCACTATGAACTGCATGTGGTGAAGGATTGAGGTTGCAGCTCTCATAAATCAGCCCCCACCCCCTGGGCCAAGCAGAACACACTGTATACCAATACTTAGCCTATATCACGGCTAGTGAAAAGCTAGGCAAGGAGGACTAGGACACAGAGGCCCTGTCAAAAATACCTATTCCCATGGGACCAGTGGTTGGCATAATGGCTATGTTGCTGGACTCCCATGTAGTCGACTGCAGTTCAAGTCCCAGAACTGGTGGTTTAAACTCACGCCAGGTGTATTTGCATGCGTGCATGCCCAAGATCCCAAGAGGAGAAGGGATTGCAGCATGGCCATGCCCCGGTGGGTGATTTCTTGCTTTCTGTCTCTCTGCCTCTCTCTGTATTTCTGGCAAGTGCATGTGCCCTATAGCAAAAACCTCTCCAAACAAACAAAAAATATCTATTCTCAATCCTTGGACTTTTGACTAAGATCAACTGTGGAAATACCTCTCTCACATACATAAGGAGGAAAAAAATGACATTCTGTAATATAATCATCTGTAATTTTAAGAATTGGGAAATAACATCAATAAATACTATTAACTCACCTACAATCCTTACTCAATTGTCCCCACTGATGTTTCAGAAAATGACTTTTTTTGTGCTCGCCCAAGATAAGAGACATAGAGGGAAAGTGAGAAATCACCCTGGGGGGGGGGGTTGGCCATGCCTTATTCCCCTCTCCATTCTTCTTTCAGGGTTTTGGGCACACATGCCCAGCATAATTTTCAAGCCACTGGGTCTGAGACCTGAACTGTGGTTGATAGTATGAGAGTCTAGCATCTTAACAACCATGCTACTTGCTAGTCTCAGCAAATTAGATTTCTTTAAAAACTGGTTTTCCTTCATTCAGTATTTAATGTAGGTTCATGTTACTATTATCTGAAGCTTCTTTATAACCTTAATATTTTTGAATGAAGAATGCAGGCTAGTTCTGTAGTTCTTTTATAGGAACTTGAATTTGGGTCTGTCTGATGTTTCCTCACAATGAGAACCAGGATATGCATTTCTGGAAGGAATATCACAGAGGTGATATTCTTAGTGCATCATATCAGGAGCCAAATTATTATCCATCTATATAAACTAAATATGTACACACAGTGAAATACACTTTGCCATTCCATGAGTTTTGAAATATTCTTCTACCTTCCCAACCTCTATGAAGATGTGAACACTCCCATCAACCAGACAGTTCCCTTGTGTCCTTTCCCAGTCAATTCCTACCCCATGCAGGCAACTTTCCTCTGATTCTCTTCTCACCATAGGTTATTTTTCTGTTATAAAACTAGTGCTCTATAATTCTCAGGATTTTCATGTCACCACAAATAAAGTAAAAGCTATGGCTACATTGCTGCCATACTCTGAATCCTCAAATTTCAAAAATTACTGTAGAAAACACTACCCTCGTACCTGGCTGCTCCTAGAGTACCAAGGGCCTTTAAAAAGTATTGGTGCAGGCTAACCCATCCTGCAGTGGTTAAGGTGGTTGGATCCCACATGGCTGACTGAGTAGTCTAAGTAGTGGACTCAGCAGGGTTTGAAACCCAACATACCAGGTACATGTGTATGCATGGCCAAAATCCTGAGAGAAGAATGGAAGAGAAAGGATTGTGGTGTGGCCATCCTCCGTGGAAAATACTTTCTCACTTTCCCTCCCTCTGTCAAGCACATGAGCCCTATAGTAAATAAACAAATAAATAAAAATCTGCGAGTTGTCCAGTGCATTGTAGGTGTTTAGCAACATGTCTAATCTTTACACACTAGATGCCAGTAACACGATACCCGGTTGTGATAACCAAAATGTCTCCAGAAATTCACCAATGCCCCTCAGGGAGACAAAATGTGCCTTTGGTTGAAATGTGCCTATGTAGAGCAGTATTGACACACATAAATCTCAAACAATATCACATCAACAAAAAGAGCTATAGCAGGACTGCTCACACAAAGGTCAAAAACATGCAAAACGATGACTGTAGAATGTTTATGAACCCACACATGTAGTATATCACAGCTTATCACACACATGCCTGAGAATGTTGAAACAATGAGATTAAGATGGTGATTATTTTTAGGGAAAAGAATAAGCTTAGGAATGCTAATATTTCAACTCTTCTAAAAGAATGGTCTACAGCAAATTTGGCAAAACGTCACAAAGCTAAGTGATATTAATACATTTCTTTAAAAAAAAAATACTGCATAAATGTAAGGTTTGTGCAAGTGTACCAGCCTGTGGAAAGGGGGTTAAGGTGCTGGATCCCACACGGCTGTGTACTTCAAAGTCCCAGACCTGGCAGCTTGAGAAACAAGCCAGATGTATGTGCATACATGCCCAAGGTCACTAAAGGAGGGAAGAAAAGGGATTGAGGTATCATCATTTCCCTTGGAGGGTGCTGTCTCACCTTTCTCTCTTTCTTTCTGGCAAGCACTAGGACCCTATGGAAAAAAATATTTTTAAAAGGGAAAAAAAGAGATAAATTGCTTTTATTTGTCTTCCCCCAGCTTGATTTGACAGCAAACTTCCCTTTAAATCATGTAGCAGGTAATGACAGTGCTACCTACATGTTTCGTTGTTTTGTTTTAGGTTTTTGTCACAGAGCACATGTGCTCGCCAGAGAGAGAAAAGGTGAGAAATCGTCCTCTAGGTGAATGGCCATGCCACAGTCCCTTCTCCTCTTGTGATGTTAGGCATGCAAACATGTGAGTCCAGTGTTTTTCAAGCTACCAGGTTCAGGACTTTAACCACAGTCAGCATGTGGGATCCAGCACCTTAACTACCATATCACCTGCTGGCCCCTAATAACATTTAAATTAAGGGCCTCAGGATAGTTCTTGATCTTAGGGGAAGAGAAGCTAATGCTTAAATTTAATCTTTTTTTTTTTTTTTTTTTTTTTTTTTAAATGTATTCTATCCTATAGGGCACAAGCACTAGTCAGAGGGAGAGGGAGAAACACCCTCATCAATTGGGGCCTGGCCATGCTGCAATTCCTTCGCCTCCATTTCTTCAGTCTGTCCGGACTTTAGGCATGCACATACATGCTTAGTGTGCTTTTATTCAAGACACCAGAAATGGGACTGAAACCATGTGGTTGGTCATATATGGGAGCCAGCTCCTTAACCATCAGGCCAGAGCTGGCTCCAATTTGACTCCTCTTTTTTTTTTTTTTTTTTTGAGAGGTTTTTGCTATAGGGCGTGTGCGCTCGCCAGACAGAGAGAGACACAGAGACAGAAAGCGAGAAATCACCCCCCAGGGGGGATGGTCACGCCGCAATCCCTTCTCCTCCATTCTCCTCTCGGGATCTTGGGCACGCACGCACACACGCCCGGCGTGAGTTTTAAGCCACCGGGTCCGGGACTCGAACCGCGGTCGACTACGTGGGAGTCCAGCGACATAGCCATTACGCTAACTGCTGGTCCCCGAATACAAACAATTCTGATGAAAAATAATCTCAATAACATGAAGACACTGATACATGCTATAATAGTGAGATTTTGGGTATATTTGGTAAAATAAAATATATTATCAAAAAAGTGATTTTTAAAAGATACTGTAAAGGGACCAGCAGTTGGCATAGTGGTTATGTCACTGAACTCCTATGTATCTGACCACAGTTCAAGTCCCAGACCCAGTGGCTTAAAGTCACGCCGGGTGCATATGTGTACATGCCCGAGATCCCGAGAGGAGGATGGAGGAGAAGGGATTGCGGCTTGGCGGTCCCCCACCAGGGGGTGATTTCTCGCTCTCTGTCTCTCTCTGTCTTTCTGGCGAGCTCATGCGCCCTACAGCAAAAGCCTTGGGGGGGGGGGGGGGGGAAGTACTGTAAAAATTCTACTGTTGGTTTAGAGATCAAAAAGCATGTAATTCACACAATAGTCTTTTTACTGGATAAACAGGCAACAGGTAAAATACTCCCAATTGCCTGTTTATAATTTATTGTAATTATTTTATAGAGAGCAAAATGAAGAGGGAAAAAAAATCAAACAAACAGTAAAGAAAGATAATTTACCATGAAAAACAGTTTTTCTTTTAAGAGAGATTTTTGCTATTGGGCGTGTAAGCAAGAGAGACATAGACAACAAGAAATCACCCCCCAGGTGTTTGGCCATGCTGCAATCCCTACTCCTCATTCTCCTCTTGGGGTTTTGGGCACACATGCCTAGTGTGAGTTTCAAGCCTCCAGGTCCAGGACTTCAACTGCAGTAAGCCATGTGGGAGTCTAGCAACATAACCATTACGCCATCTGGTGGTCCCTGAAAGACTACGTTTTTACACAACTTTATTTGAATTCTAAACTATAAAATTTAAGGGACACTGGGGCCAGCAAGTGGCATGGTGTTTAAAGGCGCTGGACTCCCACATGGCTGACCACGGTTCAAGTCTCGGACCCGGTGGTTTGCTTTCTCACTTCATCTCTCTCTCTCTCTGATCAAGTTGGAAAATAATAATGATAATAATAATAAATAAAGTTAAAAAAAAAAAAAAATTTAAGGGACACTAGGGTTTTGTTTTTCTTTTTTAAATTCTACAGGTGGAAACTTAAAAACTTCCGGTACCACCTTCAAATAGACTTCTTTTTTTTAAAAACACTAAAAATCTGAATTTAGGACAATCTTTTCTATAATTTTAAAAATGTTCATTATTTACAGGGTCTTAAAGGTATATAAGGTATATAAGGTATAGAGAGGTTTTAACTACACATATATAGTGTCACACTTACAAAATCTTCCTCTTCAAACTGCAGTTTTTCCACCTTGTCTTCTTTCTTTTCTTCCCTAAGCTCTGTAGGTGGCTTTTCTGGAAAGGCACAGCCTTTCCGGGAGTGGAAACTGCCATTCCAGTGGCGATGGTTCCCTGAGCCACCTCCACTACGCTGGCTCATGCCATCATGACCTCGGGAAGAGCCATGCCAACCAGATATGCTCCCCGTGATTCCAGCATAAGCTCCCTTAGAGACACCGGAGTCCACAGAATCATGGCGGAACAGGGAGGGCTGGTGCCAGGAATCTAGAATAGTAAGGAAAAGCAATACATTAGATTGTTCATTTGCTTCCTGGAAATTCAGACACAATTGGCCAGATGTTTCCTAATCTGACTTATGGTACTGCCAAAAGGCCTTCAGGGGACCTTTTCAATAAAAAGACCACACAAAGAAATCATAAAATACACCTCTTCGTTGTGAGCTAATTTCTAAGTGAGTTCTTCAACTAAGTAAACGATTTATGACAATGTTAGATCTAGAAAGGCAATGTAGGACCAGTCATGTAGCCTAGCAGTTAAGGGAACTGGGTCCCACACAGCTGATCATGGTTTGAATTCTGGCCCTGGCAGCTTGAGAAACACATGAGGTATATATGCATGCATGCCCAAAATTCCGAGAGGATAGAAAAATGGAAAAATGATTATAGTGTGACAGCTTCCCATTGGAGTGTGCTTTTTCTTTCTTTATTGTCTATTTTGGGTGAGCACACATATCTTCTGGCAATTAAAAAAAAAAAAAGACAATATAGTAGGAAAATGATTACTAGAGAATCTAATTAAAAACCATGTTTACAAAAGATGCCATTTTAAGATCATGGACACATACTCCTACCCTAAGCCTACCCTAACTGGTAGCTTAAATACGGTTATGAAGTTGGAAATGACTTACCTCCTGTAGTTCGTAGGGGTCCATTATTAAAAAAGCCATCGGAGGAATTATGTCGACGACGGCTTACTCCAAATCTACCTTCTCCTCGGGATACGTGCTCTCCGTGTTTTTCAAAGGTGGCTGTAGGTGACTAATATAATAAAATACAAAGATGAGCAAATAAGTAGATATTAGTCTTTTAGAAGTAAGTTAATATCGTGGCTGGCAGGTGGTATGGTGTATGAAGGCACTGGACTCCCATATGGCCGACCATGGTTTGAGTCTCGGACCTGGCAGTTAGCTTTCTCATTTTCCCTCTCTGTCTCTACTCCTCTCTGGTCAAATTAAAATAAGTAAATAAAGTTAAATAAAAAATAATTAAAAAAAAATAAGAAGTCAATATCTTACTAGGCTATGCATCAGGCTTTTAAAAAGTAACAACCCCCATTGTAAGTGTATGGATCCTAAAGGTACCACAGGCCTCTGAGCTAACTTAGAGAAGCGACAGATTACATAATCAATAATTAACTCGCTTCTCTTATACCAGAAGGGGAGAAAAAGTAGAATGGCTCACAGGAGATGGGGGGGGGGGGGGGCCCTCTGTCAATAACCATAGAGAATAAGCTTCCAAACTTGACACTTCTAAACATTAATCTGTGGGCCAGCTCATGGTATAGCAAAAATGCATTATTCAACAAAATCTGGATTTTGAGTCCGTCTTAATAGCTCAGGGATAAAGAAGCTAGATCCCACATAGCTGATTGTGCCTTTCTAGTCCTGGACCTGGCGGCTTGAGAAACACCAGGCGCATATGTATGCATGTCCAAAATCTTGAGAAAAAAAAAAAAAAGAAATAGAGGAAAAAGGACTGGTGTGACCATGCCCCATAGTGGGTGTTTGTGTCCTCCCTCCCTCTCTCTCACCTTCTGGTAATAGAAAATAAAAACAGAGAAGCCAGATATCAAATGATAACTGCGATCTGAATCCCCAGCCTTGTCTGAAACACACCAGCAGATCTCTCTGTCCCCCTCTCACTCTCATGTGCACGTACACACACTATTGTGAATAAAGAAATAATCTTACAATAAGAGAGGAAAAGCCTTAAAAATAATTCTAAATAACTGTATTTTTTCTGTAAATTATTCTAGAACTGGATAAGAAAGCAATGGTTTAACTATAACCTTAGTAGCTAATCAGGAATTGCAGAGAGCTTTTATAGTTTCATAAAACACCTATTTCCAAATATTACTCAGTACTTAATACATGATTTAGACATGAGGAAAGAGGTTACGGAAAATTAATCTTTGAGGTTACACAATTTAAAGGAAGCAGTATGTAGACAAATTCTAATATCCCTTTCCTACTTCAAAGAATTTTATTTTATGGCATTCTTTAGTCTTAAATGAGAGACCAATGTCTATAAAGTCATGAAAAGTATAGGTATGTTAAACGAGGGCTTATAAAAAAAACTATAGGTTGTAGCATAAACACTAAATATTTTTACACTTATTTTCTTACTGTTAATCATTGCCAATAGCTCAACATAATCAATCTTTTTTATCTTACCCATTTTAGTGGGTTACAGAAATGTTCTAAGTTTTCTGCTAATAGTTTGTTTCTTATACAAGAATTACTCATTTTATTTTTATTTAACTTGTTATAAGGCACAGGAACTCTTGAGAAAGAGAGAGAGTGAAAAGTTAGATACCAGGTTAGGGACTTGAACCACGGCCAGCCATGTGGGAGTCCAGTGCTTTAACTACCACATCACCTGCTAGGCCAAAATTTTATGGTTTTAACTTTTTAATTTAGGTTATAGTCCATTTAAAATTAATTTCTGTGTATGCTGTGAAATAAAGGATAGAGTTCTTCCCTCTCCTCCAGATATTCAGTTGTTCCAGTACTATTTGTTAAACAAACAATTGCTTCTCCACTGCAACACCTAGGCACTTCAGTCAAAAATCAACTGACTACATACAGGCCCATTTTTATATTCTCTGTTCTATTTAATTCCTTTACTTATCTTTATTTAAAAAGTATACAATCTTGCTTACTGCAACTTTATGGACAATAATAAAGTATCAATCATCATCTTTTTCCTAAGTTCACTACACTGCAACAATTGTTCTTTACAGATATATAATCTGTATACTTTTTCAGCAAGTTCCAGATTGTGGGCACCCATGTGCCCACCACATTCAGGGAGGTCTCTGGATGTGAACCCAAAATTTTCTCATATAAACTACTCTCAAATTTTCTCAATATAAACTACTTATTGGAGAAGCCTTGCAGAGCATAGTGTTATTCCTCGAGGTCTATCTGTATGCTTTTTCTCTCTTTTTTTTTTGAGAGGTTTTTGCCATAGGGCACGTGTGCAAGCCAGAAAGACAGAGAGAGAGGCAGAAAGCGAAAAATCACCCCCTGGGGGATGGCCACACCGCAATCCCTTCTCCTCCATTTTCCTCTTAGGATCTTGGGCACGCACGCACATGTGCCTGGCATGAGTTTAAGCCACCGGGTCTGGGACTTGACCCACAGTCAACTACATCAGAGTCCAGTGACATAGCCATTACACCAACTGCTGGTCCCTCTCTGGTCAAATTAAAATAAATGAATGAATAAATAAAATTAAACAAATAATTCATTAAAATAATTCATATTTTAAAATATGAATTCTCCTCTATTAGTTGGCAAATAGGAAGCACTTTTAAGTTTACCAAAGGCTTCCTTTGTCAAGAATTTCTCTGTGTTATAACTAGGTCTGCCTTCATCTACATAAACTGGATGTTTCATTTGTCTTTACTTCAATGGAACAGAGTTCCCCCAAAATCATTACATAGATTAATTTCTCTAAAATAGAATTTCTAGGATTTAACCTGAGATCCATACAGTATAGTAACTGATCATTCTATTTCTTCCTCCTCACCTATTATTTTAGACAAATATGCATTCATTTCAGAGGTCTGTTTATCCAAGGGCATATCTCACCACTGCCCCTCTGTCCTTGTGAATAAGTTAGAAGGTATGTTTTCTCTACAAAGTGTGCTGCAGGTAGCAAAGGAAGGCTTAAGTGTGCCATGTAATGAGAAAAGCCTAGGATGCAATGAAAGAAATGAGACACTTTGCAGTAATAAGGTCCACTAATATAGACTGCGTAATTGTTAGTCTATTAAAAGTAAGATTAATCTTCAGGCAAGGTTGATTATCTAAAAATCACAGATTAGAATATAGAGGCTAAAGGTCAGCAGGAGATAAGAAGACTGGGTATTCCGGGTGTTACCAAGAGAATGGAAAGCAACAGTACCTTTGCCGACTGTGGTGTTGAGAAATTTAGCCAAGCAGGAACAAAGTCATGCTGCGCCATTTAGGTCCAGTGTCTCTTCTCAGCAAGGTGAGGCATCCAACCTCATGGCCAGGATCTGAAAATAAAGAGAAAGCATTTATGCTCACAAGAATCTAACACTAATATGTAAGGAATCTGTGATAATCCTATGATCTGGCTTTACAGAAAGACCTGCCTTCTCAGCTTCAATATAAACTACTTATTGGGCTCCCTATCTCTGAGACGGTCTAAAAAAAAAGAAAATCTATGAATATATAACTATGAAAAACTCCAACAGAAAAATGTGACATATGTTTGAAAGACTATATGAAGGAATCTAAGGAATTCCTGAATTCCATCAAAAGGACCTGGAGAAAAAACACTTTCTTAGAATTAAAGACCTGCATAAAATGAGATCGATTTGTTTCAGATACGCAGGAAACTTCTGGCAACACCAATAGTAATGATCTTCCTACGAAAGATACAATCTCAAAAGCTTTTCTATGTATCAATAGTTCACATTAATTTCTTTCAATATCAACTAGCATCGGTTTTTTTGGAAAGAGCTGTCTTCTCTAAATCACCCTACTGATAATCTTGAAAATGAAACACATTAGAAAGCAATAGATAGATACTTTTCATGATACATCTACAGTACAGTTTTTTCCCAAAGTTAGACATACAGAGAATATTTACCCCAGAGTGTAACCTCTGTGGTCCTGTTTCTCGAAGTCCTTGAGTCTGCTAGCTTGGATCTCCCACGAGGTTTTCTTGTTATAAGGGTGCTTAAGTAGTCTGGCAAGCACAAAGAAGCCAGGCTCCGTGTGGCTCTCTCTCTCAATCCCCTCAATTGCTCATCTTAAACTATCTAGAGTTCCTGACGTGTTTCCAAAAAGGGGAGGGGGAAGGGGAAGGGGGAAGGGGAACATAAAAGTATGTGTTACATTTAAAAAAGGGGGGAAGGGGAAGAGCTATGTCTACGTTCACCTCATTCAACTTCCTTGAGTTATGGCACTATGATGTTGCTTAAATAGGTAATACATGGACATCTGCACAGAGTGCAAACACTGCTCATAACAAGGTCATAGCTAGAAGACAGGTGGGCTCACGTGTGGGCAAATAATGTCATCAAGGTGACAGATTAAAAATATAATATGAAAACACTAGAAAAGGTCTGAGCAGTCAACTACAGTGGCAAAACACCTGCATGACAAAGCCCTTAAAATATAAATCTCAGTATTCTTACACAACTGCTAAATGGTGTGCACACAGGTATTTACATCTGTCTTAACCTTCAAAATCTAAGGATATAAGAAATCTTGTTAAGAATCCGAGAGAAACTTGATATACTTTTCCCTCCACAGTAGAGCAGCTTTCAAGGCAAATTTCTTGGTATAAAGCTCCAAAATGAATATTCTACTTCTTTGGTATTCACTATTTATAAATTGAAAGCAAAATTTTATAAAGTAAAAGATAGGAAGTAAGGGGTAGTCGAGGAGAAAGATAGTTCCAAAATGAGTTTTATTCTCTTCAGTTTTCAGTATTTCACTTGTACTGCCCCTGCCCAAAAACTGAACTGAGCTACTGGGAAGTAATGAAGAACTGCTTCGGTAGAGAAGTCACTTATTTTGGATCCATCTCCATCATCAGAAGGCCACACGAATTTATCACTCTGTAAATTTTAAAAAAAGAGAAAGAACATATAAAATCATAAGAAACCATTCTCACATACAATTACTAAAATGACATATAGTCAAATGATCAAATCAAGGTCCTAATTCTAATTTAGACATTAATTTGTCACTGCCTCTAACAACGCAACTAGATATAAATCTCTAAAGGATTTAAAAAGACAACGTTAACAGTTCTTTTTTTATATAATATTTCCCCAATTAACTATCAAAGGTAATCACAACTCCAAATTAATGAGTCCTTTAGATTTAGATTTTTCTTTCATAGATGGAAGAGCTTGCCATTTGGTCAAAGAGTCAGTTTGCTGGTGTAGTACCACAGACATTGACCACCTAATTACTATTTCATTTTTTTAGAGAGATATTTGCTATAGGGTGTGTGCACTCACTAGAGAGACAGAAAGAGAGAAATCACCCCCAGATGGCCACACTGCAATCCCTTCTCCTCCACTTTGTGAGTTTTAAGCCGCTGGGTCCAGGACTAGAACTGCTGTTGACTAAGTGGGAGTCTAGCAACATAACCATATGCCTTCTGCTGGTCCCTAGTTTTTTTGTTTTTTTGTTTTTTTTTTGAGAGGTTTTTGCTATAGGGAGCATGCGCTCGTCACACAGAGAGACAGACAGACAGATAGACAGAAAGCGAGAAATCACCCTCTTGGGAGGGGACAGCCACAGTGCAATCTCCTTCATTTTCCTCTCGGGATCTTGGGCATGCATGCACACGCACCCAGCGTGAGTTTAAGCCACCGGGTCCGGGACTCGAATCACAGTCGACTACATGGGAGCCCAGCGACATAGCCATTAGCCAACTGCTGGTCCCCCTAGTTAAGTTTTTGATATGAGAGAATTTTTTTTTTTTTTTGGAGAGGTTTTTGCTATAGGGCGCGTGCGCTCGCCAGACAGACAGAGAGAGACAGAGAGATAGAAAGCAGGAAATCACCCCCCAGGGGGGATGGCCACGCCGCAATCCCTTCTCCTCCATTCTCCTCTCGGGATCTTGGGCACGCACGCACACGTGCCCGGCGTGAGTTTAAGCCGCCGGGTCCGGGACTCGAACCGCGGTCGACTACGTGGGAGTCCAGCGACATAGCCATTACGCTAACTGCTGGTCCCGATATGAGAGAATTTTTACATCTGTGGTAAATTCTGGGCCACATTGGTAAATTCTAGTTTGGTGGAATCTAACTCAGTAGCTTTGCTATACTGTTTTTTTTTTTATTCTTTTTTAATTTTTTAAAATTTATTCATTCATTTGTTTTAATTTGTCCAGAGCGAAACAGAGAGAGAGAGGGAGAGAAAGTAGGAAAACAAGCCACCAGGTCCAGGACTTGAACCGTGGTTGGCCACGTGGGAGTGTCCAGCACCTTAACCACCACGCCACCTGCTGGTCCCGCCTTGCTATACTGTTTTAACTTCAAGGGGATAAACAAGAAATACCAAATTCCAGATAGTAAATCAAGATAGGGAAAAAAGGGAAAGGAATCAAGAAGTGGACCCAGAGGACTTTTAATTGTACCTGTAATACATCATTTCTCAGGGTGAATAATGGGTACCATTTACTATCTACCTACACTTTTATATACTTCTAATATTTAAAGAGAATTAAGAGAACAGGGGCAGGACCAGTGGGTGGCATGGTGGTTAAGGCGCTGGACACTCTCACATGGCCGACTGGGGTTCGAGTCCTGAATCTGGTGGCTTGCTTTCTCACTTCCTCTCTCTCACTCTCACCCTCTGTCTCTCTCTGGTCAAATTAAAAAAAAAAAAAATCAACGAATGAATAAATAAAAAATAAGTAATTATTAAAAAAAAAAAACAAAAAAAAACAGGGGCCACGCATGGTGGTTAAGGTGCTAGACTCTCACATGGTCGACTACAGTTAAAGTCCTGGGCCTAGTAGCTTGCTTTCTTACTTTTTCTCTCTCTCTGGTGAGTGCATGTGCCCTATAGCAAATTTTAAATTATTATTAAATAAAAGGAAAAAAGTAATTCTTTTTAAAAAAAAGTATTGGGACCAGCAGGTGGCATAATGGCTATGTTGCTGGACTCCCACATAGCTGATCATGGTCTGAGTCCCGGACCTGGTAGCTTAAACTCACACCAGGTACGTGTGCATGCATGCCCAAGATCCCAAGAGGTGAATGGAGAAGGGATTGTGGCATGACCATCCCCCCAGGGGGTGATTTCTTGCTTTCTCTTTGTCTCTCTGTCTCTGGCAAGCGTATGCGCCCTATAGCAAAAAACTCTCAAAAAATAAAGTATTAACAGAGCACATAAAATATTTGAATAATATAATTGATAAGCTTAAATATACACAGTTGTTCCTCAGAATCTTTAGGGTACTGGTTTCAGGACTCCAAAAGGTACCAAAACACACTGCTGCTCAAAATATAAGAGGGTACGGTATTTGCATATAGCCCATGCACATCCTCCCATATACTTTAAGTTATATCTTGATACTTATATAATCTTAGCATTGGATACAAATTTAAAAAAACACAAACTTCAGAATCTTCTACAGAGTGCCTCCTTCCTACATCTCATCACCGGCTGCATCTAGTTGGTTAAATCCTCAGATGCAGAACTTGCAGATACCAAAGACCATGCATTACTACAGACTATACATTCCTTCAACACAAGGAGGTCATAAAAACTGGTGATACGTAGTTGAAATAAACTTCTATTAGTTCCAAAGAATAAAATACTTTATGTTCTCTGAGAATTACACTAAAATTTAAAAATGACTTTCTCTTGCAGTTTCCACTCTTCCTCTCCTCCCTGAAGAAATTCTGTCCAAAAGTCATAAGGTGTGGGAAAGGTGAAAATCCACGAGTGGCAGACAGATGATGGGGACCTGTGAGGGTGAGGGAGGGGAGCAGCGGAGGAAGCAGTAATCCAGTGCAGGGCCTCAGATCTCATTCACCATCAAGAGGAGAGTGTACCAGTAGGTGAGCAGCCCCATACAGAACACAGCAGGGTATCCTGGCAGAAGGACATGGTGGCCAAGCAGACCAAGGTCTTCCACATAGCAAGGCACCTTGAACAGATGGTACAATCTTAGTAAGGTGAGGAGGGAATCCATGCAAGAGAGGAGGTGGTAACTGGAGGTTGGTTGTACATTGGGAAATGATCAAAAAGTTAATTAATAGGAAAAAACAGAATAATAATTTTCTACTATGAGAAAAAGGAGCCAATGATAAGAAAATTCAAAATGCTTAAAATACAATGACAAGGAATACTGAGTAAATTTGCAACATAATAGCTTCAATAGTATCTAATGGAAAATTAGTTTTAAAAATATCTTTCTTGGGACTGAAAGGTGGTGTGGTGGTTAAGATGCTAGACTCTCACATGGCTGACTGCTATTTGAGTCCAGACCTGGTGGCTTGCTTTCTCAAGTTCTCGTTCTCTTAAATATCTTTTCTCTTAGGGATCAGCTGATAGTGTAGTGGTTATGTCACTGGACTTCCACATGGCTGACTGCATTTTGAATCTCAGATCCAATGGCTTGAAGCTCACACTGGGTGTGCGTACGTGCGCCCTGAAGATCCCTGGAGGAGAATGAAGGAGAAGGGATTATGACATGGCCATCAACCCTTGGGGGTGATTTCTCATTTTCCCTCTCTTTCTTCAGCGAGAGCATGCGCCCTAAGACAAAAACATCTTCAAATTTAAAAAACTAAAAAATTTTTTTTTTCCTTGGGGCCAGCAAGTCACTTGGTAGTTAAGGTGCTGGATTCCCACATGGCTGACCATGGTTCAAGTCTTAGACTTAGTGGCTTAAAAAATCATGCCAGATTTGGGACCAGCAGTTAGTGTAATGGCTATGTCGTTGGACTCCCGTGTAGTCGACCATGGTTCGCGTCCTGGACCCGGTGGCCTAAAACTCACGCCAGGTGCATGTGTGTGTGTGCCCAAGATCCCGAGAGGAGAATGGAGAAGGGATTGCTGCGTGGCCATCCCCCCTGGGGGGTGATTTCTCACTTCCTGTCTCTCTTTCTGGCAAGTGTACACACCCTATAGCAAGAACCTCTCAAAAAAAAAAAAAAAAAAAAAAAAAAAAAAAGTGGTTGGATCCCACATGCCAAATGCATAGTTGGAATCCAGGACCTAGTGGCTTGAAAAACATGCCACATATGGTGTGTGCATGCCCAAAATCATCCCAAGAGGAAAATGGAGAAGGGCTTGCAGCACAGCCGTCTTCACGGAGCGGAGGGTGGGGGGGTGAATTGTTGTGATTTCTCTTTTTCTCTCTCCCCTCTCCCCAAGTACATGTGCCCTATAGCAAACTGAACACACACACCCACACACCCTTGTTTAGCAAATTTTTTAAAAAGTTTATTTACTTTTCCTATGAGAGTGAGTGATTGCAACCTCTAAAGGGTCCTGACACCATACTTTCCCAGCCTTCAGCTAGCACCCGATCAAGACCAAGTGCCAGCATGTCCAAGGTACTTAGGAAAGTCTTTGGATTTCAAATGGGAATGTTCCCATGTATGACTGCCTCAGTGTCATGTTTTTTATTCAAAAAATTTTTTTTGCTTTAGGGTGTGTGTGCTCGCTAGAGAGGGAGAGAGGGAGAGAGGGAGAGAGAGAGGGAGGGAGGGAGGGAGGGAGAGAGACAGACAGACAAAGACAGTGAGAGAAAAAGTTTATGTAAAATCACCCCCTGAGGGGATGGCTATGCCACAATCCCTTCTCTATTCTCTTCCAGGAATCTTGAGCACACACATGTGCCTAGGTGAGTTTCAAGCCACTGGGTCTGGGACTCAAACCGCAACTGACCACGTGGGGGAGTCCAGTAGTGATGTAACCACTACGCCATCTGCTGGCCCTAAGAGTGTAATGTTTTATTGCTATGCCACTGTCTGACCCCTGCTCTGCAAATACTTAAAGGTCTCTAGTGGTGCCTTTTGGGGCTGTGGCTATTTTTATAGAATAACTGGAGGATTTTTGCTTAACAAAAACTTATCACTTAAAATACTCTTAGAACTTTAAAAAAAATGAAAACCTAGCTTGGGGGGAATCAGCAGTTGGTGTAATGGCTATGTTGCTGGACTCCCTTATGGTTGGTGTAATGGCTATGTTGCTGGACTCCCTTGTGGTCGACTGCAATTTGAGTCCTGGACCTGGTGGCTTAAACTCACGCCAGGCACGTGTGCGTGCGTGCCCAAGATCCCAAGAGGAAAATGGAAGAGAAGGGATTGCAGTGTGGCCATTCCCTCTGTGTGTGTGTGGGGGGGGGGGGGGGGGAGGGGGGCGGGGGATTTCTCGCTCTCTGTCTCTCTGTCTCTTTATGGCACATGCACATGCCCTATAGCAAAAAGCTCTAAACACACACACACACACACAAACCCAAAAAACCTAGCTTGGAGGAAATATAAAGTTCTTCTTTGGGGGAGGGCAGCAGGTGGTGTGGTAGTTGAGGCACTGGACTCACACATGACTAACTGCGGTTCAAGTCCTAGACCTGGTGGACTTTCTCATTTTCCCTCTCTCCTGTCACTCTCTGGTGAGTGCATGTGCCCTATAGCAAATTAAAAAAAAAAAAAATTAAATAAAATTTAGATCTAAAAAAAAGGGTTTTTTCCCCTAAATGTGTTAAATACAGCATGGTGCCCCCCTGCCTGAGTCTGTGGAACTTGCAGGCTAACCTAGTTGGTGAGAAAATCGCCTAGGGCCGTAGCCAGAGCCTGTCTCTCAGGATCGATAAGAACAGACTGCAGTTCATCATGGGTGATTTTTTCTCAAGTATATTTTCCAGTTTGCTTGGAACTCAGGAAATGAGGATTTTCATTTTGAGATTAGACGGAGCAGGAAAAAACCAAAATTTTGTACAGATTAGAAGTTGGAGAAGTCGTTACTACTATTCCTACTATACCTACTACTGGATTTAATGTAGAGGTGATGACATATAAAAACCTTAAATTCCAAGTCTGGGATTATTATCAGGCCATACTGGTGATATTATTATTCAAACATAGATGCAGTAATTTATGTAGTAGTCAGAACTGGCATTTCCAAATCAGAGATATTTGCCATACTGGAGGAAGAAGAGTTGAGAAAAGCCATTTTTGTGGTGTTTGCAAATAAGCAGGACATGGAATAGGCCATGACTCCCTTAGAGATGGCAAATTCACTTGGATTACCTGCCTTGAAGGACTGAAAATGGCAAATATTAATATTCAGAACATCAGCAATCAAAGGCACTAGCCTCAGTGAGACCATGGAATGGTTAAAACATTGAAAAGCAGAGAGTAATTCAGTCAATTCAGCTCATCTGAAATGAAGCCTGCATCACATATCCCTTTGGAAACAGTCAAGTATGCTCCACACTTATAAACGCTAAAGCTGTCTCATTGTTGGTACATACTGAACTGACTGCAGTGTTCATAATGTGAAAAATTAAAATAAATACAAATGGCAAATATATAGCATAGAGCGCAAAGAAATTTGTTCTAGAGGTAGAATTTTGAGAACTGTTAGTATCTGGTATACAATGTTTAAAGTAAGGGAAATAGATGACATCTAGGGAAAACAGAGACCCAACTATAGTAGCACAATGCTGTTAGATGCTGCTATTTGGCAGGCGGAGACCACGTGTGAGATCGAGGTTCAACTCCCAGCCCACAGTAGCTGCCCACAGTAAAACACAGACTAAAGGGGCCAGCAGGTGGCATGCTGGCTAAGGTATTGGACTTCTACATGTTCGACTGAGGTTTGAATCCTGGATCTGGTGGCTTGCTTTCTCACTTTCCCTTCCTCCCTCCCTCCCTCCGCCCTTCCTTTTTACTCTAGCGAATAAAATAATAATAAATAAAATTAAATAAATAATTCTTTAAAAATTAAAAATCTGGGGGTAGTGGCATGCAACTGTTGTCCAGGTACTAGGGAGGTTGAGGCAGGAGGACAAAGACACAGTAAGCTCTTTTTTTTTTTTTTTTTTAAGGTTTTTGCCATTGGGCATGTACACTTGCCAGAGACAGAGAGGGAAACTAAGAAATCACCCCTCAGGCAGAATGGCCATGCAGCAAACCCTTCTCTTCCATTCTCCTCTCAGGATTTTGAGCACACAAGCACATGTGCCTGGGCATGATTTTCAAACGGCTGGTCTGAGACTCAAACTGTTGTCAGCCATGTGGAGAGTCCAGAGCCTTAACTACCATGCTACCTGTTGGACTCTCACAAGATCTTTTCTTTAAAAAAATAAAAAGAAGAAGAAAAAAAGACAAGTTTGCCAAGTCTTATTTATTCCTTTATTTCTTTTCCATTTGTATTTGTCACTCTCTAAGGTCCAAAACTCTCCTGGGACCAGCAGATGGCGTTGCTGGACTCCCACGTAGTCAACCATGGTTTGAGTCCTGAACCTGGTGGCTTAAATTCACACCGGGCACATGTGCATGTGTGCCCAAGTTCCCGGGAGGAGAATGGAGATGGGATTGTGGCATGGCCATCCCCCTAGGGGTGATTTCTAGCTTTCTGTCTGTCTCTGTCTTTCTGATAGCGCATGTGCCCTATAGCTAAAACCTCTCAAAAAAAAAAAAAAAAAAAAAAAACCAAACTCTCCAATTAAAAAAACTCGTTCCTTGGGACCAGCAGTTAGTGTAAAAAAACTCATTCCTCACTAAGTACTACTCTCTTCTACCATCAGCCTCAGCTTCTCCTCTTGCCTCCCAGAATATTCTCTGCTCCTAAATCCATAATCAAGTTATATCATTATCCTGCTCAGAAATTTCTGGGTTCCCAACAACTGCAGATTAGGATTAAATTCCTCACTCTGATAAAGACATGAAATAAGCCTTTCTTTATTCCTCAAGAGCCTCCTCTAATTCTCTCCCTCTGTAAATCTTTGAAGAACTTTAATTATGCCTTACTGGAAACTAACACTTGCTCCTTCTAGGACAGTTATAAATGTTTATCTTAGCTCTCAGTGGGTCAAAAACTTGTCACTTTGCAAAATCCTGTTTTGCCCTTCTTTGAAACTCACAGAATTTATTTAGTGAGATGCCTTGCATACATACGGTTAAGTATTCAAAGGTTTGATGGGTAAAATTTTACAAATTATAAAGATACAGTAAAATAAGAACACATGTTAGCAGAAATAAACAATCATAATAAAAGCTGGGCAGTTCCTCAGAGTTAAAATACTGGATTATCATATGATCTAACAATTCTACTCCTAGATATCTATCGAAGAAAAAAAAAGTCCACACAACACTTGTACAAGAATATTCACAACAGTTTTATTCACAGCAGCTACAAAGCAGAGACAACCCAAATGTTCATCAACATATGAATGGATAAACAAAACACCATCTAAATAACAGACTATTATTCAATTATTACAAAGTATTAAGTATAGATATAAGCTACAACATGGATGAACTTGAAAACATTATGCTAAGTGGGACCAGCAGTTAGCGTAATGGCTATGTCGCTGGACTCCCACGTAGTCGACCGGGGTTCGCGTCCCGGACCCGGTGGCTTAAACTCACGCCGGGCACCTGCGCGCCCAAGATCCCGGGAGGAGAATGGAGGAGAAGGGATTGCAGCGTGGCCATCCCCCCTGGGGGGTGATTTCCTGCTTTCTGTCTCTATGTCTCTCTCTGTCTGTCTGGCGAGTGCACGTGCCCTACAGCAAAAACCTCTCAAAAAAACAAAACAAAACAAAAAAACCATTATGCTAAGTGAAAGAAGCCAGAAACCAAACCTGAATATGAATTCATTTATGGAAACTATCCAATCCAGAAAGACAGAAAACAGATCAGAAATTACCACTAGCTGATGGGGAGGAGGGATGTGGGTGCTCCTGCTTAATACATTCGAAGAATAAGTTTTGGGCAATGAAAAATTTCTGGGAAAGAAAATTCTGGAACTAGATAATGGTAACAGTTACGGGCTGGCACACGCAGCCAGATCCTACATGGTTGCCAATGTAATTAAGAGTCTTGGACAGAGTCTTGAAAAACATGCCAGTCACATGTGGGTGTGTGCCGACTCCCCTACAGGACAGAGAAGTGGAGAAGGGGCTGTGACATGACCACATCCAACTGTGTAGTGGTTTCTCCATCTCCCTCTTTCTCTCTGGCAAGCACATGCACCATCTGGCAAATAATGAAATAAAACAAACAAACAAAAAAACCAGGTCAGCAAATGGCATAGTGGTTAAAGTGCTGTACTCCTTAAGGTGCTGAACTCCCATGTGGCCAGCTGTGGTTTGCGTCCCAGACCCGGTGGCTTGAAAATCATGCCAGGCACAGGTGCCACAAATCCTAAGAGAATGGAGAAAGGTTTGCAGCATGGTCATCTCCCTGGGGGAAGATTTTTCACTTTCCCTCTCTGTCTCTTTCTGGTAAGCACAAGTGCCCTATAACAAAAGCACACACACACACACACACACACAAAGTTACGATGATACATTTTTTGTGTGTTTTCTCTATTTAGAAATATAAAAAATATAGTAAAGCCATTATCACTGAATGGTAGTTAATAAAAATGGTAGTTAATAAAAAACGTTCCACATCATCCTTTATTTTATTTCCTTTTGGAATTTTTTTGTTTTGTTCTGTTTTCTTTCTTTCTTTCTTTCTTTTTTTCTTTTTTTTTGCCACAGGGCGCATGCGCTCACCAGAAAGACAGAAAGTGAAAAATCACTCCCCAGGTTTGATGGCCACACCACAATCCCTTCTCCTCCATTCTCCTCTTGGGATCTTGGGCACGCACACACACGCACCTGGCATGAGTTTAAGCCATGGGGTCTGCAACTCGAACCGTGGTCGACTATATGGGAGTTCAGTGACGTAGCCATCATGTCATCTGCTGGTCCCATCATCCTTTCTTTTCTTACGGCTTAAGTGCTTTTGTTCTCTCCCTGCAATAATCATATATGAATTGCTTGTAACTGAATACTTGACCCAAGCATTTATTCATAAATATCTGACACATGTTTTACCTTTTCAAAAACTATGACTTGGGACCAGCAGCTGGCATAATGACTATATCGCTGGACTCCCATGTTAGTCAATCGCGGTTCAAGTCCTGGACCCAGTGGCTTAAACTCATGCAGGTCGTGTGTGCATGCGTGCCCAAGATCCGGAGAGAATGGAAGAGAAAGGATTGTGGCATGGCCATCCCCCTGGGGGGGTGATTTCTTGCTTTCTGTCTCTGTCTGTCTGGCAAGTGCACATGCCCTACAGCAAAAACCCTCTTAAAACAAAACAAAACAAAACAAAAAACAAATAAAAAACACTATGACTTATGACTTATAGGGCATCTAATATCCCAGCAACTCTGCTGGGTACTTCACATCATGATATAATTTTAAGCTTTATAATTAAGCTTTTACTGCTAGAAGATATCTCCACCAAAGGGCTTACCACAATTTTCTCTACTTTAGACTTTTACATAGGGTCCAACACTACCTGTGCTCCTAACCACTACCATTCAGGTCCCCACCTTGTCCAGTAGTGTCACCTTCTAGTAACTGCAACTTCTACCTACACTGATTCCACCCCACTAACAAATACATGCCCACTTGTTTCCTGACTTAACCCCTCTTTGAAGTACTTGAATTTCCCTGCAGTTACCTGTATTTTCACTCTAGTCTCAAAAAGAATTGACAGACCAGCTGATGGTGTAATGGTTATGCTGCTGGACTCACATGTAGTTGACTGTAGTTCAAGTCCAGGACCCGGTGGCTTAAAACTCACACTAGGCACGTGTGTGTTCGTGCCCAAAATCCAAAGAAGAAAATGGAGAAGGGATTGTGGCATGGCCATCCTCTCTAGGGGATGATTTCTTGCTTTCTATCTCATGAGCACACATATCCGATACCAAAAATTTCTCTCAAAAATAAAAAAAAGAGAATTCAATAGAGAACATACCCTTACTCCTTTCATTTCCTTACTCCCTATTCATTCCTAAAGCCAAAGAAAATTACTTTTCCCCGACAACTCCAGTGAACAATGAAAAGTTAAAATATATTCCCATTAAGTTAATCTAATAAATACATGATAAGAATAAATACATTTGTAGAGACATAGTTCATAAATGACAGTGCATGAAAGATTGGCACTCAAACATGAATATAAATGTATAGTATTCAGAATACTATGGAAATATTTATGAATTTTTTAAAAAGTTCCTAGCAAAGTAAATTAAACTGTACTCTTCATTTCTTTCTTTATTTTCTGGAGAGGTTTTTGCTATAGGGCACATGTGCTTGCCATCAAGAAAGAGACAGAAAGCGAGAAATCACCCTGGGGGGAGGGGGGGAGGGATGGCCATGCCACAATCCCTTCTCCATTCTCTCAGGATCTTGGGCACATATGCACAAGCGCCCGGCGTGAGTTTCAGCCACTGAGTACGGGACGCGAACCGCAGTTGACTACATGGGAGTCCAGAGACACAGCCATTACAACCAACTGCTGGTCCCTAAACTGTACTCTTAAAACATCTACATCTAAGGGACCAGCAATTGGCATAATGGCTGTTGCTGGATTCCCACGTGGTCAGCTGTGGTTCGAGTCCCAGACCCAGTAGCTTGAAACTCACGCTGGGTGCGTACATGCGTGCCCAAGATCCCGAGAGGAGAATGGAGAAGAGACTGGGGCATGGCCATCCACCCGGGGAAAGGAGAGGGAGGTGATTTCTCATTTTCTGTCTCTCTAGTGAGTGCACAAGCCCTACAGCAAAAATCTATTTAAAAATATATATATATAAATAAGAGGGGACCAATAGCATAATGGCTATGTCGCTGGACTCCCATGTAGTCAACCGTGGGTCACGTCCTGGACCCAGTGGCTTAAAACTCATGCCGGGTGCGTGTGCGTGCGTGCCCAAGATCCCGAGAGGAGAATGGAGGAGAAGGGACTGTGGTGTGGCCACCCCTGGGGGGGTGATTTCTTGCTTTCTGTCTCTCTGGTGAGCGCACGCGCCCTATAGCAAAATAACCTCTCCAAAAAAAAAAAAAAAAAAAGAGGTTGGAGGGGGGGACCTCTAATAACTGTGTAAAATAGCAATGAGTCTAGGTTCAATATGGAAGAACTGACATCTTTATAATATTCTAAACCATAAACACGGTCAATCTCCACCAAGATCTTGCTTATCTTTAATTATTTTGGATGTATTATTATTCTTTTCTTTTTAAGAAAAGTGAAAAATGGCCCCCCCAGCAGGGATGGCCATGCCATAACCCCTTCTCCTCCATTCTCCTTTCAGGATTCTGGGCACACACACGCACATGCCCAGCATGATTTTCAGGCCTCCAGGTCCAGGACTTGAACATGCAGTTGGCTGTGTGGGTGTCCAGCTCCCAACCACTATGCTACCTGCTGACCCCCTTAGGATTTATCCTTTAGCACTTTATTCTCTTTGATGTTATTGTGTTATTTCCTTTAAATGACTATTTAATGACAGTATAAATTATACCCAGTGTCTGGCTAATCTTTTATGAATCCTAGTACTTTGTGAATCCCACAAATAATGACTTTCTTGGGAGCACATTAACTATTAGGTGCTTATCAGATACGTACGCAGAGATGTTAAACAGGCAGCTAGAAATGAGACTGTAGTTGCTAAAAGGCATAGACTAAAGACAGAAATTTTATTTAAATCCACAGATCAAGATGAGATCCCCAAGGAAATGAATGTAGACAAAGCTAGAACCTTAATGTACTACAACTAAAGACTGGGGCAAATGAAAACATACAAACCCCAGAGAACAAACATCCAGAAGCTAAAGAGAAGAATTTCAATGGCCAGCTATGGCCTGGTGGTTGAGATGGTTGGATCCCACATGGCTGGCTGTGTGGATCGAGTCCTAGATGCAGTGGTTTGAGAAACACACTGGGAGCATGTACTCCCTAAAATTCTTTTTCTTTTTTTTTTTTTTTTTTGGCTATAGGGCGCGTGCGCTCGCCAGACAGAGAGAGAGAAAGCGAGAAATCACCCCCCAGGGGGGATGGCCACACCGCAATCCCTACTCCTCCATTCTCCTCCCGGAATCTTAGGCACGCACGCACAAGCGCCCTGCGTGAGTTTTAAGCCACTGGGTTCGGGACGCGAACTGCGGTCAACCACGTGGGAGTCCAGCAACATAGCCATTACGCTAACTGCTGGTCCCACTCCCTGAAATTCTGAAAAGGAGGAAAAATGGAGAACAGAATGCAGTGTGAACATGCCCCAAGTGGAGAGTGCTTTCTTGCTTTCCCAGAGCTTTCTCCCTTTCGAGTACACACACTCAAGCAAATAGTTTTTAAAATTATTTAACTTTATTTATTCATTCATTCATTTATTTCAATTTGACCAAAGAGGGATAGAGTGAGAGAGGGTGGGTTAGAGTGAGTGAGTGAGTGAGAGAGAGAGAGAGAGAGAGAGAGAACCACTAGGTCTGGGACTCGAACTGCAGTTGGCCATGTGGGAGTCCAGCACCATTAACCACCAAGCCACCTGCCAGCCCCAGGCAAATATTTTTTTAAAAAAGGAATATATTTCAAGAAGGTAGGAGTAAACATTTTGCCAAATGTCATTAAGTACAATGAAAGAGAACAGACTACAGGATTTAGCAACATGGAAGCATCAATGACTACGCTGGATAGGGGTAGTAGTGAAAATCTGAACTGAGTGGGTTTAAAAGGGAAGGGACAGGGAACTGCAAGCACAGTTCATTCTTTTGAGAAGTGCTGCTGTGGAACAGAGAAATGGGGTGTTAGCTAGATGAGATACTTGGTCAAAAGAAATTTTTTTAATGTAATAGGTGCATGAACCAGTAGAGAAGGAAAACTGGATTCAGTTGTGGATGCAGAAAACTTAAAACAATGTCCTTGCGCTGTTCAGGATGGAATCTGATGCATCAGCAGAGATTGGCTTCAATAGGTTCATACATACTTAATTTACAGTGACAGAAGGAAAGGCAGAATACCTGGCTATACAAAGAAAATTTAGAATGTCTACTCTGATTGCTTCACCTTCTCAATGAAGTAGAAATCAAGACCTTTAGGTGACAATAGGTGCAAAGGAGCTGAGAGGTTTTACAAGAGTTAAGGTATGAAACTGGAGTGAACTATGTAGATTAAATTCTTGCTTCTCCACTCATCAAGCTGATTGTGATAGAAGAGACATAACCATACTTTTATTTAGTATTTTTGTTTTCTACAACAGAGAGTCCTGGCCAATACTCTTAAAACTCATAACTTGCTGAGAAAGAAAGCAATTCAGGGACCAGCAGTTAGCGTAATGGCTATGTTGCTGGACTCCCACGTAGTTGACTGCGGTTTGAGTCCCGGATCCGGCAGCTTAAACTCATGCTGGACGCGTGTGCGTGTGTGCATGCCCAAGATCCCGAGAGGAGAATGAAGGAGAAGGGATTGCGGCGTGGCCATCCCCCTTGGGGGGTGATTTCTCGCTTTCTGTCTCTCTGTCTGTCTGGCGAGCGCATGCGCCTTTTAGCAAAAACCTCTCCAAAAAAAAAAAAAAAAAAAAAAAAAAGAAAGAAAGAAAGAAAAGCAATTCAGAGTAATCTATGCAATGTGAGGTCCCTTAAAATCCCAAGAGAAGCATGAACAATGAACATGAGTCCTTGGGTTATACCTCACATCCATCAGGGTTACTATCCAAAAAGCATGTCTTAGCTATAATTCAGAGTAAATAAAATGATATAATAAACAATTGTAGATTTACAATATAACCCCAAAATTCATGTAAAAAACAAGGTATTGTCAATCAGTTGCCTGTTTTGCTAAATGGATCCATGTGAATTCTTTGCAAACATCTTGAACCTCCCCATCTTCTAGCCCTTCTCTTGGTAGCCATTTTACTGAACACCTTCTAGGCAACTATATTCTGTGTCACCTAGGAATCATCTTCAACCCTCATCTCAAATTTCTTTTGTTTCGCTTTCTTCTCTTTTCAAGAGAGAGATGTTTGTTATAGGACATGTTCACTCACCAGAAAGACAGAAAGCGAGAAATCACCCCCCCCCCCCCCCCCGGGGATGGACATAGCAATCCTTTTTCCTCCATTCTCCTTTTATGATTTTAGGCATGCATGCACATGCGCCCAACATGAGTTTCTTTTTTATTTTTTGAGAGATTTTCGCTATAGGGTGCGTGCGCTCGCCAGACAGACACAGACATAGACAGAAAGCGAGAAATCACCCCCCAGGGGGGATGGTCACACCGCAATCCCTTCTCCTCCATTCTCCTCTGGGATCTGGGCATGCACACACACGCGCCCGGCGTGAGTTTTAAGCCACCGGGTCCGGGACACGAACTGCGGTCGACTATGTGGGAGTCCAGCGACATAGCCATTACGCTAACTGTTGGTTCCCCGCCCAGCATGAGATTTAAGCCATTGCATCTGGGACTTGAACCGTGGTTGACTATGTGGGAGTCCAGTGACATAACCATTACTCCACCTGCCTGGCCTCCTGCTTCACTTCCTACGCCTCAAGTCTTCCTTTCTGGGTTGACACTGTGACTCACCAACCAATGACTTACATTCCTGGGCCTACCCTCTTTTAAAATCTCTTTTCTTGCTTTCCATAACCTTACGTCATTTGACCACAGTTTTCAAACTCAGATCAAATCAAGTTATGAAATTTCAAAACCAAAAAGTTGTGAGGACTAATATAGGTTGCCAATTTTATGTAGATAAGTAGAATATTAAAAAGAATCCTAATACCACCCTCTCATAAGAGAAAAGACACATCTCATTAAAGAAAGACAAATCTTGGGGAAAAAGCCTACCTATCTATTTTTTGTTTATTAATTATTATTATTTTTTAATTCATCTTCTTTTTTTCTTTTTTTGAAGTTGACCAGAGAAGAAAGAAAACAAACTGCCAGGTCTGGGATTCGAACCATGGTCAGCCATGTGGGAGTCCAGCCGCCTTAACTGCAACACCACCTACTGGCCCCAAGGCCAACTCATCTTTAAAAAAAAAAATAAATAAAATAATAATCTTATGTATGTAGTATTCATAAAAGGCTTGTAAAAACTTTGTTAGAGAGCAGCATGAAAGGCAATGACTGCATTAAGATATTCTTGGTCTATCTCCCTACCCTAGGATTACTTCTTTTCTAACCCTTTTCCTTTGTCCTGTAAATATAATAGTTCCTTAAATGCTTGTTAATTGTTTCTGTGTACTCTTCAAATTACCCCCATCTATTTTTTTAGGCTTTAAAGGTTTCATTTCTGAATGGATGACTTAAATTCCTTAAATTTACTCTGAATTGTAGCTAAGACGTGCTTTTTGGATAGTAAACCTGATGGGTGTGAGGTATAATCCAAGGACTCATGTTCATGCCTCTCTTGGAATTTTAAAGGACCTCACATTGCATAGATGACTCTGAACTGCTTTTCTTTCTCAGCAGGTTATGATAATATGCACACATTACATTCAAGCACCCATAGCAAAGTATTACATTTACCTGTTTACATGTTTATCTTCCCTACAATGGGACAAACTTGGTAGGAATTAATAGCAAATAGGGTTGGGGGACAACAGATGGTGGCACAAAAACAAAGCTCAATGCTCTGTAAGGCAGTCCCACTTGGGAAGTTTCCTAGTTCAAGTCCAGAGACCTCTCTTAAGTATGCAGGGGGTGTGTGTGTGTGACCATAATCTGGGAATGGCTAAAGGGTGAAGGTAAACTGCAGCACTAGGATCCTGTTAAGGTCTGTGTGTGTCTCTCACTCATAATAAATAAAAAAATGTAAAAAATTAAAAATAACAAAAATCAGATGAGATTATATCTTCACACAGAGCCTACATGGGCTACCCAAAAAATAATTTCTTCTGGGACCAGCAGTTAGCGTAATGGCTATGTCGCTGGACTCCCATGTAGTTGACCGCAGTTTGAGTCCTGGACCCAATGGCTTGAACTCACGCCAGGTTCGTGTGCATGTGTGCCCAAGATCCCGAGAGGAGAATGGAGGAGAAGGGATTGCGGCATGGCCATCCCCCATCCCCCCTGGGGATGGCCATGCCACTTTCTGTCTCTCTCTCTCTGTCTTTCTGGAGAGCACATGCGCCCCATAGCAAAAACATCTCCAAAAAAAATTAAATAAATAAATAAAAATTAAAAAAAAAAATTTCTTCTTAAGAGGTGTTGACAATTTCATCAATTAGTATCCTCTTAATCTGACTTTTTTTTTTCCTCCCCTCAGAGGGAATGTGCATTCACTGGAAAGAGATAAAGTATCACCTCCATAAGAAATGGTCATGTCACAATCCCTTGTCCATCCCTCTCTTTCAGGATTTGGGCATGCACATCCACATGCCCAAGTGTGTTTTTCCAAGATGCTGGGTCTGAGATTTGAACCACACGGTTGGCCATGTGGGATGCAGCTGCCTTTGCCACCAGGCCCCATCTTACTGTTTTTAAGAGCTCTTCTTCAACACTCCTTATTCATTAAACTGAGGAGCCCAAGACCGTAACTGTATATCTTCAGATATCCTCTAGTCCTAACATTTTCTTTCAAAATCTCATGATTTAAAAAGAACTATGTATGTTTGGGGCCAGCAGATGGCGTGGTGGTTAAAGTGCCAGACCACTTGGCTGATCACAGTCCCAGACTGGGTGGCTTGCTTTCTCACTCTCCTTCTCTCTCTCTTTGGTAAAATGGGAAAAGAAAAATAATAAATAAAATTAAATACATAATCCTTTTTTTTAAAAAAAAGAAAACTATGTATGTTTAACTGTCTACCACTTTCACCCCTCCACTTCTCTCTCCAGTGAGCACATGCACTCTATGGCAAAAACCTAAATAAATAAAATACTATGCTACATCAAAGAAGCCAGTCACAAAAGACCACATATTATATGGGTCTACTAATGACAAATAAGATGTCTAGAATAAAAACATCCAGAGAAAGTACCTCAGTGGCTATCTAGAGCTGGAGACAAATGGAAGTTGATTGCTGATAGTCATAAGTTTTTTTCTGGGGTAATAAAAAGGTCTTAAAATTAGTAGGAATGACAGCACAGCTCTGTGAATATACTATAAGCCATTACAGCGTACACTTTTGGTGGATGAATTTCTTGGTCTATAAATTATAGCTCATTAAAGCTGTTCCATATTATGAAAAACAAACAAACAAAAGGCCAATGGTTGATAAAAAACAGGAACTCTTAGTGCTAGGGTAACACCATGCAAATTAGTTTCTTCTGCAAGAGAAGACCAGCAGTTAAATACACTGCTCAACTTAATCCAGAATCAATCTTAATTCCATTAAAATATTGCAAAGGGAGACCAGCAGGTGGTGTGGTGGTTAAGGTGCTGGACTCCCACATAGCCAACAGTAATCTGAGTCCTGGATCTGACAGCTTGCTTTCTCATTCTCTCTCTGGTTGAGTGTACATGCCCTATGGCAAATAAAATAATAATAATAACAACAATAATAAATAAAATTTTAAAAAGGAAAAAGTATTAAAAAATAGTCCCAAGGTCATCCTTTATGAATAAATATAGCAATGTGTTTTATTATATGATGCAAAATCTATGTTGTATTTTAGTAAAAAAAAGGTTCAGAAGTAAATCCATTAAACTTTTGGCTATAAATTAGAGAAAAATACAGGAATTAAATAAAGAAGAGGGCCGGCAGGCGGTATGGTGGGTAAGGTGCTAGATCCTACATGGCCAATACCAGTTCATGTCCCAGACCAAATGACTTGAAAAACACACTGGCTATGTGTGCATGCTCGCCCTAAATCCCAGAATTGAGAAGGGATGTGACATACCCATTCCCCTGGGGGGTGATTTTTCACTTTCCCTCCCTGTCTCTTTCCAGCCAGTCCAGGTACCCTGTGGCAAAAATCTAACAGCATTCGCATGACAATCATCCAGCCTTAAAGTCGTTGTCATTGAAAAATCACTAGAATAAGTAGGTAAAAAGAAACTTAAGTATGCAACAAGGTCCTATATCAGATATCTTTTAGCCAGCTAGTTGTAACTCGGCTGGGGAAATTTGAATAGTACCTGGGTATTAGGGGAAGAGACTATTTACCCACAGGCAAAGCGGGCATCACAAACTAAAAAAGCAAGTTGCTCTCATTTCAGTAAAATAAAAAGAAACCTGTACATATATGCTTAAGACAACAATCTGAAAAAATGCACCAAGCTGTTAGTAATATTAGGTTGTTGGGAAAGTCATATGTATTTTTCTATGCAAAAATGACCCCAAAGTAATTTCTGTTTAATAGGAATGCCAACATTCTGGTTTTGTATATCTGTATGTTCTAATATTATATATATATACATAATGTTTTTGTATAATAATAAAAGTAGTTAAATACTGAAAGAATAATAAATTAATTATTAAAAGAAAAAATCTTACAGGGATCTTTAATAAACCACTGATGTTCAGGCTTTCTTAACCTGGATAAAAATTTTTGTTTTTTAAATTTATCTTTTAAATTTGCTATAGGGTAGGGCTAGCAGGGGGTACGGTAGCTAAGGCTCTGGATCCCACATGGCTGACCATGGTTAGAGAATCCTGGACCTGGTGACTTGAAAAATTAGGTCGCATACATGTGCATGCATTCCTCAAAATCCTGAGAGAAGGAATTGGGATTTGGCCATTTATACTGGGGTAGGGGAGTGATTTCTCACTCTACCACTCTCTGTCTCTCTCCTGTGAGCGCATGTGCCCTATGGCAAAACCCAAAAACAACAAAAAATATTTGCTACAGACATATGTGTTCTCAAGTAAGAAAGTACATCTTCAGGTGGGGGTGTAGGGGGATGCCGAAGCCACAATCCCTTCTCCTCTCAGGATTTTGGGCATGCAGGCAGACAAATCCTGCATATTTTTCAAGCTGCCAGGTCCAGGTCTAGGACTCGAACTGCTCAGCTGGCCATGTGGGATCCAATTGTCTTAACCACCACACCACCTGGCTGACCTAACCCAGTAAATTTTAAAAGACGGAGAACTACTGCTTTTAGGAATTGGGACAGCTCTGGGGTCTGGCGGTTAAGGCAGCCTGGACCCTATAAGGTCGACTATGTAGCTGGAGTCCTAGACCTAGTTAGAGAAAATAGAGTATGTACATGAGTGCCAAAAGAGTGAGGGATGGAGAAGGAATTGTGGCATGACCATTTCCCATGGTGGGGGGGTGTGCTTCTCCACCCTCAATCTGTCTCTTTCTACCAAATGTAAGTGCTCTCTAGCCAAAAAAAAAAAAAAGCCCCAGAACTAAAGGCTTGAAAATCACGCCAAGCACACGTGCACGCATTCCAAAATCCCAAGAGGAGAATGGAGGACAGGGGATTGCAGTGTGGCCATTCCCAGTGGGAGGTGATTTCTCACTTTCCCTCTCACTGTCGCTTTCTGTCTCTCTCTGGCAAGCACACACACACCCTATGGCAAAAGCTTAAAAAGAAAAAAAAGACATTTACAGAAGTTTTTCATGTCATGAGTTAGAAGACCATCTAAATAGAAGCAGTAACAAATAAAACCTTACAGGATAGCAAATTATGCAATCTAGGGCCCTTGGTTGAAAAAATAAATTGTATTTAGAAAGCCAAACAGAAAAGGAGCTCATCAGACCACTAGGAGTGGGACCAGCAGATAGAGTAATGGTTATGTTGCTGGACTCCCATGTAGTCAATTATGGTTTGAGTCCTGAACCCAGTAGCTTGAAAGTTAAAATTAAAATGTGTGCGTATGTACCCAAAATCCCAAGAGGAGAATGGATTGCAGTGTGGCCACTCCCCCTGGGAAGTGATATCTCACTTTCTGTCCGTCTCTCTGGTGGGCATATGCTCCCTAGAGAAAAAAAAAAAAAATCTCTTAAAAAAAATAAAAAAGGAAGAAAAAAAAAAAGATGACCACTAGGAGTTTAGAGAATAAGAGCCTCTTTAACTTGGCAAACATAGAGACATCAAGGGAAGCTAAGCAATCAAAAGCACTGTCAAAGTCTTGTTACAAGAGTCTGCTGAGGAAACTGCCCACATGGACCAGCTCCATGGCCTAGTGGTTAAGAGAACCAGATCCTACATGGTTGACTGCTATCTGAGCTCTGGACTCAGCTGCTTAAAAAGCACACATGCATGTGTACATGCATGGTGAGTCCCAAAAGAAAGAGAAAAAGAGAAGGGATCGCAGAATGACGGTGGCCCACTGTGGGATTGCTTTCTCCTTTTGTCTCTCTCTGACCATGGCACGTGCATTCTGGCAGTAAAATAAAACAAATAAATACATCATACATACTAAGAGACAGAAAAGTAGAGATTTAAAAAAGAAAAAAGAAAAAAGAAAAAGAAAAGAACCGTTGCTTTTAATTTAAATGTACCATTTAGATTGCTTAGAATGGAAATAAAGGTTTTATTTTTTAAGTCAGAAGAGCAGACTTTGTGACTTTGGGCAAGATATTTTACCGGTTTCAAATCCCTGTCATTTGGAGATTGCTGGACTGTTAACTGAATGAATACAGGAAACATGTTAGGAATAATGCCTGAGGCCACTCCTTGGCACAGTGGTTAAGGCAGTTGGATCCCACACAGACAACTGCTTGGTTGAGTCCCAGATCCTAAGGCATAAGAAACACTCCCTTCCTAAAGGATGGAGAAATGGGAAAGAGATCACAGCATGGCCAATACCGGGAGTTGCTTTCTCACTGTCCCTCTCTCCTGCAAGCACACATGCCCTCTGCCAGAAATTTAAAATAAGGGGGAGAGGAGATAATGGCTGAATGTTTTTTTCCCTAGAAAAAGAAAGACCAGTGCTTGGGAGCAGATCTCGGCACAGTGGGAATGCAACTGGGCCCTCACTGGAAAGGTCCTGAGTTCACATCCTGGGACCTCCCTGAGCATATTTTTTTTAGAGAGGTTTCTGCTATAGGGTGTGTGTGCTCGCCAGAGAGACAGAGAGAGACAGAGAGACAGAAAGCGAGAAATCACCCCACGGGGGGATGGCCACGCTGCAATCCCTTCTCCTCCACTCTCCTCTCGGGATGTTGGGCATGCACACACACGTGCCCGGCGTGAGTTTAAGCCCCCCGGGTCCGGGACTTGAACCACAGTGGAATACATGGGAGTCCAGCGACATAGCCATTACGCTAACTGCTGGTCCCCTCCCTCAGCATAGTGAGAGCACAAACACACTCAACCATGATCTGGGCCACCTGAGACTAGGGGTAGATTGCAACATGAACACCATGTTGGGGTGCCTGTTTGTTTCTCTAATGGAATAATAATAATTTTAAAAAAATAGTGCTTGGCCTATAGTAAATATCTAGTAAGTGTTAAGAATGCAATGCCGGGGGGGGGGGGGGGGGTATGATGTTTAAAGCAGGTGTATTACATATGGCTGATTGTGTAGTTTGGGTCCCTGACCTGTAGGCCTGGAAAACACACCGTGTGTGTATACACACGCATACCCCAAATCACGAAAGGAAGGAAATAGAGAAGGGATTGCGGCATCACCATTCCCCACAGGGATGCTTTTTACCCCTCTACGATCACTGTTGGCAAACTAAAAGAGAAAAGTATAAGACTGGGGGGCGGGGGAGAACAAAATGTCTAATAGTTGGAGGGTAAAACAGGAACAAAAATAAAAACAAAAACAAAACCCACAGTTCTGAGTAAAGAAAATCACTCATTAGTAACCCAAACTAGGAAATAAAAATACTGAAAACCCAACATACTTAGCTCAATTTTCTAATACCATAAACAAACAAATAGAAGAAAAAAGGACAGGAAACAAACTACTTGGGAAAGTTAATGCAGAATTGGGCACTAAAGCAAATCAAATACTCCACTTTAAACAGCATCATCAAAGGAGGGTAAATAACCCAGACAATTACTCTATGCAGCTCAATAGGGAAAATCTGAGAAAATAATATACATGAGAACAATGAACAAACCAGGAAATAAAAATACCCAAATACAGAATCACCTAGGACCCACTCACAAATAAAATCTAAGCCTCACTATCCACCCACCAATTTATAAGAAATCTGGAAAATCTAGAACACGAGTAACTGTAGAAAGTGACCTGGTTTCTTTAACAAAGAACAAAGGGGAGGGGGGAACACAGGAGAAACATATACATTAAAATAGGCCTAAAAGAATGTCAGCCAATTGCAATGTGTGGAATCCAGATCTTGATTCAAATAAACTGGTAAAGAAAAGTCAACATAAAAGTAATATGTAAGAAAGAAAAACACAACTCCATGTGCAATAAATCTGTCAGATTTCACTAAATTTCAGTGGACTGGTATGTAAGGGGATGCTCATTAAAGATAATTTTATTTAAAAATCATGAAGTGCTTATTATGACCAGATATTGCTTTAAGAACTCTACAAATATTATTTCACCATATTTTATTTTTTTAAAAAAGAATAATTTTATTTAATTTTTGTTATTACTTTTTAATTTCACCACAGAGAAAGTGAGAAAGGAAGCCTCCAGGTCCGGGACTTGAGCCACTGTTGGCCATGTAGGAGTCCAGCGCCCTAACCACTTTGCCACCTGCCAGCCCTTCATATTACAGCAACCCTACCCCATTCAACAGATAAAAGAGGCCCAGAATTTGATCTAAGTAAACCACATAAGGTCAGAGAGCTGAGAGCACCAAAGCTGAGACTCAAACCTAGGTGGTCTGGCTACAAAGTTGGTGCCCTTGATTCTACTATGCAACCTCTCTACGTAGTGTGGTGGAAACTGCTTTGGATTCAGAGAAAGCTGCCTGAACTCTTACTCCATTATGCAAATATCTAGTATTTTAACTTTCTGAAACTTCTATCACTTGCAAATAGGTTGGTATCATCTAGTTTAAACTAGTGTTGGGCAGTAGGTGGCATGGTATAGTTAAGGTGCTGGACTTCCACATGGCCAACTACAGTTTGAGTCCTGAACCTGGAGGCTTGCTTTCTCACTTTTCTTCTCTCTCTCTCTGGTCAAATTAAAATAATAATAATAAATTAAGAAATTTTATTTAAAAAAAAAGCATATCCAAAATTAAGTAAATTAGACTTCTCTGGGGGAAAAAAATGTATTCTACATAAAAAGGCCTATTGTTCAAAGAGTACTCAAACTGTTTATTCTAACGATTCTCTAGCCTCAAGTCTACATAAGGTGAAATATGGAAAAGGGACGGACCAGCTGGTGGTGTGGTAGTTAAGGCGCTGGACTGCCACACGGCTCACCATGGTCCAAGTCCTGGACGGGGAGCCTGAAAATCATGCTGGGAGTGTGTACATGCATGTCCAAAGGTATTACAATGTGGCCATCTCTCCTGGGGACGGGAGGGTGATTTCTCACTTTTCCTCTCTTTCTCTCTCTCTCTGGGGAGCGCATATGCCCTATGGTAAAAACCTAAAAAAATGGGGGGGGGGACTTAATGAGTGTTTAAAATCAACTCCTTTAAGAAAGAAAGTTCTGAGACCAGCAGTTAGTGTAATGGCTATGTTGCTGGATTCCCACATAGGCGACTGCGGTTGGAGTCCTGGACCCGGTGGCTTAAACTCACACTGGGTGCGTGTGTGTGCGTGCTCAAGATCCCAAGAGGAAAATGGAGGAGAAGGGATTGCGGCGTGGCCATCCCCCCTGGGGGGTGATTTCTCACTTTCTGTCTCTGTCTCTCTTTGTCTTTCTGGAGAGCACACATGCCTTATAGCAAACCCACTCCTCCCCCAAAAAAGAAAGACAGTTCTTGGGACCAGCAGATAGTGTAATGAATGGTTAAGTTGCTGGACTCCCAGGTTTGACAGCGGTCAGACTCAGGGGCTTAAACATCCCACAGGACGTATGTACATGCGTACCCAACATTTTGAGAGGAGAATGGAGAAGGGATTGCAGCATGGCCATCCCCGGGGAGGTGGAGGTGATTTCTCGCTTTCTGTCTGTCTCTACGGTGAACACACGCACCATAGAGCAAAAATCTCTCTTAAAAAAAAAAAAAGGAGAAACAAAGAAAGATAGCTGTCTGTGTTGGTCTTGATGATGATTATTTTTGTTCTTTAATAGCAAGAATAATGTTTTATACATCTAGATATTTCCAGTCACTACAAACACTGCAACTGGCACCAGAGTAAAGACTCCAATGTTTCTTAAAAGAATTAGTGACCTATTTTTAAGAAAAAAATAGTAATTTGCTTGAGGCAAGTCAGTTGCCTAATGGTTAAGGGAACAATATTCCACATGGTTGATCCTGGTCTGAATTCTGGCCTCCACAGCTTGAAAAAAATTCCAGGCATGTGTGTTGCATGCCCAAAATACCAACAGGATGGAGAAATTGAGATGGGTTTGTAGTATGACTACGATTCACTGGAAGGGAGTGCTTTCTCCCTCTCCTGTCACTTTTTCTCTCTGGTAAAAAAAAGCTTAACAGATCAATTAAAGGCTAATTATTTGTGTTAATAAAGGAAAACTAATGGCTCCTTTAAACATATGTCCAATATATTTTAAATTACCTATAAAAATTATATATATATGTGTGTGTGTATATATATATTATATATATATATATATATATAATATATATATATATTAAAAAACACATTAGGAATAAATCTACCTCACTGGTTAAATAAAGTAGATCTACAGACAAAAAAGTTCAGTTCCTTCAGTTCCTCTTACAAAACTACTTTTTTTTTTTTTTTTTTTGAGAGGTTTTCGCTATAGGGCACGTGCGCTCGCCAGACAGCCAGAGAGAGACATAGAGACAGAAAGTGAGAAATCACCCCCCAGGGGGGATGGTCACGCCACAATCCCTTCTCCTCCATTCTCCTCTCGGGATCTTAGGCACGCATGCACACACGCGCCTGGCCTGAGTTTTAAGCCACCGAGTCCGGGACGCGAACCGCGGTCGACTACGTGGGAGTCCAGTGATATAGCCATTATGCTAACTGCTGGTTCCCCAGAACTACTTTTGAAGTCTTCTGGGAGGCAATTTTGTCTTAGGTAGACTTCAATGGGAAGTAAGAATCACCAAGTCTGACTGAGAAGTAACTTGGGCAGTCAGGTTTCTAACAGCACAACCACATATTAGATTCCAGACAAGAGCAACGATAGCCACTTATTAGGTAACATATCTCTCCACCACCTAAATCCCCCTCCCTCCCTACCTGAAAAACCATAAATAACACCAGAACTTGGCTTTTCCATGAACTACTTTAATTGGGGTCCCTTAAAATTCATTAGTCTCACTTTCAGGTTTAAGAGAAGAAATCACAATAGTTAAGCACAGTGACTTAGGAACAGATTGTCTAGACTGTTACCTACTAGGTGGATGTGTCTCTGGATTCATCTTCCCTGAATATAAAAAGGGGAATAAAACATTTACTCATTAGGAGTAAAAAGTTAATAAATGTAAACTTTGAACAACAGTAAATCCCTGGCACATTAGAGTTAGACCATAAAACAAAGATATGCAATCTGCTAAAGAATACCCTCTCCTGGGCACTAAAAAACTGAGCAGAAATGTACCCTGGATTTCTTATCATCTCGTACTTATTAAACAGCCACTGATGAGAAAACTGGTCAATTAAATTCATTCAAAATAAAGAAGGCCACCCAGCCACAGTGGAAACAGTATGAAAGGCTCCAGGGCCAACCTGAACAAGCCTCCAAGACTGTGCCTCTTATAACCCTAGTAAACTGGGAAATTAGGGCAGGAGAATCAAGACCATCAAAAAAAAAAAAGTCTTCCCAACAGTCTCCCCTAAACTTCAAGAAAATGCACAAGATATCATCCAGAATCAATTAAAAGAATGTTTATATCAACATGTACAAACCATTTTGAGGATGCTAAAAAGAAAAAAAAAAAAAAAAAAAAAAAACTGGAGTATAGTCTCACTCAAATCCTGTAAGCAACAATGGCAAAACACAGAGCAACAATTTGTAATTTCTGCAAAAATCTTTAAATGCTTTTCTTAGAAAACCAAATAACTTCAAAACATTCGTGCGGGAACTGACAAAAATAAACTTCTGTGTTTTAAGAAATGTAGGCAAGTTAATTGAATCTGACTCCCTGGTAGAGAGGACAATGAATTTCGAAGTTCTCGTTTACAATTAGTATCTTTAAAAAAGAATTATTTTATTTACTTATTTTAATTGGAGAGGGACAGAGAGAGCGAGCGAGCGAGCGAGCGAAAGCAAGCCGCCAGGTCCGGGACTCAAACCGCGGACAGCCAGCCATGCAGTAGTCCAGCGCCCTTAACCACCACGCCACCTGCCGGCCCCTAAATTAGCATGTTACTTTTTTTTTTTTTTTTTTTTTTTTAATGGATTGCAAGTTCAAACTCAGGCGCCTTTCCACATACTGAAATGTTCTGTTTTAGGTTTCCAAACTGTTTTCAGGTAAAATTCGGAATCTATTGGTTGTTTTTTTTGGTTTGTTTGTTTTAAAGCAAAGAGAGCCCTCTGGTTAAACGAATACTACAACCAGGTACTTTACATGTAAAGTATGTTTTCACTTGCTGAATTGTAATACAATATTCTAGTAGATGTCCTAAACTTAACAGCACCCCGATTTCCTTTCACACAATGGATATAAAACCTTATAAAAGAACATCAGTCTACTTAATTACAAATTTAAGCTAAGATTTACAAAGGAATGTGACTTGTTGCTAAACTATTATAAAACATAAACCACACCATTAAATCTGTGTTTTTTCAGTAAGCAGTAAATATCAAAGTTAGAAGCAAATATTTCAACAAATATGACAAGCCAACCTCAGAATACAAAGTTGGCAGATAAAAAGTTGACACCACAGCACAATTTCAGACCTTTAAGTAACTGCCGGAAAAAAAAAAAAAAAAAAAAGGAAAGAAAAACCGCACCCATTCTTATGTAAACTTTTGTAGTAAGCAAACTTCGAGAGCCTCACCTTTGTTTTCACCTAGCAAAAGGAATCGAGGTAAGACAGCAATTGCAAAAAGACCAAAAGATCAACAGATTCAATAAACGTCCTTGGAAACAGCTACGATTCTGAGAGACGTTAAAGTTCTTAAGTTACCGAAACGCAGGGCACTTCCCCAAGCTACAGCCATTTTAGATCCAGCCTTTCTTTTGAATTTCTCGGGGCTCCGAGCAGATTTAACGGGGGGCGGGGGGGAGTACTTATTAAAACGCTTCAAGACCAACCAGATCTTTCTTCGAGGAATGGAGGTTGGTAGATACTGGGTAGACCCAACGAAAACACCTCGCTCCCACGAAGGACCGGGACGCCAGGGGTTAAAGCTTCTCCTTCCCCTCAGAGCCCTCACATTTGACTTAACACGACTTTTCCCTCTTCACATTTTCCTTCAGGGAAAAAACAAAAGCTCCTGGCTCACATTTCAAGGAAAGAGGCCCGTAAGCCAAGCCAAGCAACCGGCAGCGAGCCGCAACGCCGGAGCGGCGGAGCCGCAGGTGAGCGTTCGGAGCGGCGGAGCAAAGTTGGAGCAGGAGCGCTCTCGCCGAGCCGCGGCGACGCCGGCCAGGGCTCCACGCACCGGGGACGCCCAGTCCGCGCCGCAACCCCCAGGGGCTCCGCTAGGCCCTCCGGGCAGACCCGCATCCAACCACCTGTGTGAGAGCTTCCCTCAACTAGTTTTAACAGTTGGACGGTTTGGCACCGGACGGCACCCCGCGCGGGGTCGACTCCGAGATCCCTTACAGCCCCGTTGTCCGGAACTCCCACTCACCAGGCAGCGGCAGGGCTACGGCCAGGGACGAGGCACGGCGTCTGAGGACGCGTCCCCAGCTTCTCGACCCGGCAGAGGTGGCTAGCCCACAACCATAACAAAGCTCTTCCCAAAATGGCTGCCCGGCCCACAAGGCCCAGGAGGGGCAGAGCGGGTGGAAGAGGCGGAGCGACGCCCGGCCCGGCCCCCTCCCCCATCCGGCCCCGCCTCGCACACGCCCACTGCAGGACCGAACGCGCATGCGCACGAGCGCTGCTCCACGGGCCTCGCTCGGGTGACCCTGCTGGGGACGCCTGCGCCCCACGGCGCCAACGTTCGGCTGCGTAAACGCCGGTTAATCCCGGCCCCGCCCCCAGCTCGCCCCTTCTGGGCACCCGACGGTGCGTTGTCGCTCCAGCCCCTCGGTGTGGAGAGGTCTGCCTTTGCTCGGGCCGTGCGAAGGGCGGAGACCAGCCAAGTTTACTAGTGTCCTCAACGCCATGCCTGGGCGCGTGTGAAAGTGGGTGGATATGTTTATGTACCCGCTTTTCCCCGCCCCTTCTTTTTCCGCCCTCTTGCACCCCGCCTCGAGGCTAGCGCGCCTCCCCAGCCTCCCTCTACCAGTACTAGCAAACCGCTGTCGGGGGAGCGTGTTTTCCAACCCCTTCCCACCTTCCACTCCTTTCCTTCACGTGTGCGCGTCGTTGAGACTCCAGCCCCCAGCGGGCTCCACGGCCGGGCTCCGAAGGCCTGCGCGGGCGGAACTGGCGCGCTACCCGCTGGGAGTGGTAGTTTCCAGGGAACAGCAGGCGTCCTCCCCCGCCCCGGCGCTTTTGCCCAGGCGGAGAAGCCGTTTCACCTACCCGAAGTCTCATTGGGTATGGCACGACGGGAAGGGGCGGTGCTGCCGTGACGCAGAAGGAAATATAACCGAAAACCTAGGTCTCCTGGAAGAGGGTACTACTGCGAAGAATTCTCTGTACCTGTTTAATACGGGAAGTTAAGCTATAAGATGGCTGGCACTCAGGAAGCTTGACTACCTGAAATCCGGAGGAACGGGCTGGCATGGGTCCGACATCTATTACTTGTCTTCATCGTGAGGCTTGGAGACGGAAGGACGTTCACATTGCCTGGTGCCATTTCCTATGACAGATTGTGAAATAGAGCCCAGAGAAGAGAAGGGACGTATCCAAGATCACGGACCCGGGAAATTAATGTTCAGGGTGGCAGGAGGAACGATTTCACTTTCCGGATCACCCCTAACCCCAAGGCTCTTCTTGCCACATCTTTTTGGGCAGTAAAAATCCTGCCCCTTGTGCTCTTTCTTCCTTCGTGATTTTCTAGCTTCCCTCTCCCCAAACACACACAGAATAGTTAGGACCGTAATGCAGAATGAGATGTGCCCCGTCGATCCTATAAACCCAGTTATTTGCAAAGTAGAAAATGATTTGCAGAGATGTCAAGAAATTTGGCCACGTCTACCTTCCTCCACTATCATCACTCAGAATGTTTCTGTAGTGCTTTAGCTTTCGGAACTCTGCGGGCAGATTCTGCTGGCTAGGAATCTTGGAATAAAGAGTCAGAGACTGTTCAAGTACTTTGTTCAACACTCAGTTTAAACTATTATTTTTTTGAATGGACCCATTTAAAAGAACGGCCAAGCGTGGGAACCAGTTAGCGCGGATCAAGACCCCTACCGGACTTACTTTTGCCGGTCCTTAGGAAGGGGAGGGCTTTCTAATTTCACTCGCCGGAAGTATTTTCCCTCAAGTTCCCGGCTGTTCTGGTTGTTCGGCTTTCCACCTCCCGGTTCGACCGCGTCAAGTAAGTAACAGAGCCACCACCGGGGCAGGTTGAGAAAGGAGATACCTAAGTTGATAGTAAATAGGGCAAGTGGGGCCAGAAGGTGATGTGACGGTTAAGGTGATGGATTGTCACCTTGATGATTGACTGCGGTTCAAGACCCCGATTGGTGGCTTGGAATACAAATAAATGTTAAAATAATAATAAGGTAGCAAGGCCTGCACGGATCCTTGTGTCTAATCTCTGCCCTCTTCTCGCAGATGTCAGCTTGAGAGGTGGAGTCTGCAATCTTTCCTTTGGGCAATGTTCACATTGTGTTTTCACCTGAATTGGACAGATTAATCCTTGGGTCTCTGCCATTAATCTTCGCACCATCTGCCATCCATGGGCTTTAAGGCTATCACTTTCTGACTTTAATACCCATGAGTTAGTTGGAAAGCACATGGCACAGGGGATAAGGAATTCCCGAAGGTGGGTGAGGGTAGAGATTTAAGTGAGGTGGTCCAGAACGTCCTCACAAAGAGATTTTTTTAACTAAAGTGAAAGTGAGCCCTGCAGGTATCTAAGTCTGACTATCAAGACGTGGGCGTGTCATCTAAAGTGGGAGACTTTTATTTCCTACTTGCTAATTTATGTGTAGAAATCAAGACACTGACTGGCATACAGGATTTCTCAACCCAGCCCTAAATTCTGTGGTCAAGATAGATTAATTTTCTAAAATTAAACGGCTACTGTAGGTTTTGTGTGTTAGATACCCAGTATCTCTTGGTTAGGAACAGGACTAGCACACAGATCTGGATTCATAATCTCACTCAGCCCCTTACTGGGTGCATGCATTAGATGGGTCTTCACCAGTCTTTCTGTGTAATGAGGGAACAATAGCTAATATGCTTTGAGTGCTTACTTCGTGTCCGGAACAGTTCTCAACTGTCTCCATGTAGTGCCTTTTTAAATTTTTATAATGACCCTATGAAGTAGTTATTTTCCTCATTTCAAACAGAATGAACTGCCCCATAGCAAGGTGAAATGACTTGTTGAAAGTCACAAAGCTAAAAATTGTTGAAGCCAGAATTCCAACCCAGATTGTCCAATTGTAATTCTAACTTAACAGGATATATTGTCTCTCCCTATCAAGTTTATGATGCTACTGTGAGCGTTAAATTATTTAATGCATATGAAATTATGTAGTTACAATGCCTGGCTCACAGGTAATTTATATTAGTTGCTACTATCATTATTTTGAGCTGTGACCTCTTAAGCCCCAAGGTAGGTAAGGTGCAAAAAGAGGAATAGAGAATCTATGGTCTTCAGGGTTTTTTTCTTTTATTTCTTAGGTTTTTGCTATAAGATGTGTGTGCTCACCAGAGAGAGGGAAAGTGAGAAATCACACCTCCCCCCTGAAGAGGGATGGCCATGCCGCAATCCTTTCTCCCCCATTCTCCTCCTGGGACTTTGGGCACACACACACACACACACACACACACACACACACACATGCACCTGGCAGGATTTTCAAGCTGTTGCATTACCACTGTTTTACTTCAGGTGTTGTTTTTTTTTTTTTTTTTAAAAGACAGGGCCTGGAACCACCAGATGGTGTATTGGCTACATCACTGAACTCCCACATGGTCAACCATGGTTCGAGTTCTGGACCTGGTGGCTTGAAAATCATGCCAGGTGTGTGTTTGTGGGTGCCCAAGATCCTGGGAGGAAAAGTGATTGCAGAGTGGCCATCCCAGGGGGTGATTTTGCACTTTCCCTGTCACTGAATCTGCCTCTCTCTCCCTAAGTACACACTCCCTAAGGCAAACACCTCTCAAGAAAAATATTCGTGTATAAAGTGATGAAAGTTGAATGAAATCTTGTTTTCTACACAGCAATATGCTTCTGAATCAGCCCCTCCATTTTGCCGTAAAAATAATTTAACTAGAACTACCTGGCCTGTTCCTGAACAAGTCTTTTGATAAGGTCCAGTATGCTTCACCTCATCCAAAAGTTTTCTCAAGCATCTTCAAAGGTAGGTTGATTTGGCAAATATTTCAGCACTATTTTCCAAGCACCGCTCAGCCTGGGGCAGTAGCATGAAAAACACAAAATCTGGGCTAGTTCCCTGGCCTAGAGGACAGGGCAGCTGGATCCCACAAGGCCAATCATGTGGTTCAAGTCCCAGACCAGGTGACTTGAGAAACATGCTGGATGTATGTATGTGTGCCCAAAAATCACAAAAGGAGGAAGAGATGAAAGAGAAGGGATTATGGCGTGACCATTCCCCATGAGGGTGCTTTCTCCTCTCCCTCTCTGTGTCTCTCTCTGGCAAGCACACACATCCCCTAGACAAATTTAACAAGAAAGGAAAAAAATTTATGCACATATATTTAGATGACATGGGGAGGAGTTGTGTAAAATACAAGTAAATTATTTAATATGTAAATTGGTAAGTGCTACAGAGAACTGCAAAGCAAGGAAAGGGAATAGGGAGTGTCAACGACAGATGCAGGATTGCACTTCCAAAGAGGGTGGTCAAAAATGAGGGAATGAAGAGCCGTCCATAGCTCAGTGGTTAAATGCTCTGCATGGGAAGCTAGACTGTGGCCTGAAATGAATTCCTGGTGGCTTGAAAAACACAGTAGGGGGACCAGCAAGGACACTGGACTCGCACATGGCCAACCATGGTTTGAGCCCTGGACCTGGTGGCTTGCTTTCTCACTTTCTCTCTCTCTCTCTCTCTTAGTCCCTCTCTAATTAAAATAAATTTAAAAAGTTAAATAATAAAATAATTCTTTTAGAAAAAAAGAAAAACACACTAGGTACATGTGCGCACATGCCCCTGAAGGGATGTAGATATGGAGGACAAAGGATTGTGGCATGATCGTGCCCCATTGGGGAATGCTCCTTCCACCCCCCATATCGCTCTCTAGCAAGTGTACATGCCTTCTGCCAGTTAAAATAAATAGATAAATAAATAAAGATATAAACAGAAGAGGCAGTTGAGAAGGCAGAATACTGAAGATAGTTTTTACCTGGTCCTCTTTTAGTATTTGTCTCACGAAATAAGATTAGGAATGGGTCAAAATGTATCACTGGTTCTGCTCAGCAGTTTCTCTTGCATGTTGTGCAGCTGTTTAATAGTCTTACCAGTAATATCACTGTCGTCAGTTCAGCCCTTCTGTAAAGTTTGATGTGCCAATAGAAAGCAGTTTTGTTTGCATGTTTTGTTTTCTATTGTTTCATATTGGGACTTAACTAAGGGGAAAAATTATTTATTTATTTACATTTAAATTTTGTCTTCTGGTTCTATTTTCTTTCTAGATGCTGAAGTACCCTTCAATAATGGGACTAGGAGCCAGCAAGAAATTAGATACACTTTCTCTCAAGACTTCTTTCCAGCAGAACTTTTCTCCTTTGTTCCCACGGCCTCAGGTCCTCTCATTGTTTCCAGTGTGTATGAGCAAGACACAATGCTATCATACATCCCCACGCAGCTTTAAGAAGCAGAAGCAAGCAGTGCTCCCAGCCAGGCCACCAAGCACTATCACCTACCTGCCTCACAGCCCAAAGCCAGCATTATACATAACTCTGGCAGGACTGATCCCCTTTGTTGCCCCACCACTGGTCATGATGATGACAAAGGCTTACATCCCGGTGCTAGCTTTAACTCAGATGGCTTATGGAGCCAGTTTCCTATCTTTCTTGGGAGGGGTCAGATGGGGTTTTGCTCTGCCAGAAGGCAGTCCAGCCAAACCAGATTTCCTTAATTTAGCTAACAGTACAGTTCCTATTATGTTTTCATGGTTTGCCTTCTTTATTTCTGAAAGACTCAGTGAAGCTATAGCCATAGTAGTCATAGGTTTGGGGGTAGCATTACACATTGAACTTTTCCTCTTGCCACATTATCCCAGCTGGTTCAAAGCCCTGCAGATAGTAGTCACTTTAGTAGCCTTTTTTTCATTTGGAATCACTTTATTAGTTAAATACACTTATCCAGAAAAAGGACCCAAGAGACTTCATCAAGTAGAATAAATTTAAAGTGACGTTGGGATCAGCCACAGTGGCACAAGTGGAAGGGTGCCACTGCATAGGCAAAGTAGCACATACCTGTGGTCCTGGCTGGTCAGCAGGCTGGGGTAGGAGGATCATGATGAGACCCATTGAAAAGTACATCTCTCTCTCTCTCATTAAAAAATGCTTTATAGATAACATTAACATGTTGGCTACTTTCCTTGTAAGGTTGCATTTTGCCATCACCCTTTCTACTTCCGTTTGGCCCTTTTCCCCACCAATGGCAGTTTCTTCTTTACAGAATGTTCTCGTCTCTAGAAATTGTAATTTCATGGGGATTACTTGAGCAGGAGATTGAAAATCTCTAACAATACTTTTTCATGTCATATTAGGTTAATTTTCATGCAGACTTTTAAATGAATTATATAGTAATCCATTTAAACATTTAAATGTTTTGCCTTTAAAAATGTAAATTTTTTTTAAAAAGATGAAAAACTCCCTTTGTTAGATAGAGCCTTATGTTCATTAAAAAAACATACACATTCTTCTCCTTCAAGAGGAAAACTTTGTATCTATGAGTGTCTGAAAATAAAAGGTAGATCCAGTGTGGCATTTTCATAGCCGTTGCCTCTAGAAATGCATGTCCAAGCTTATTTTATCCGGTATAACCTACTTGTATGAGCTGAAATGATGTGGCTCTAAAGTCAGTCATGAAGGAAAACCACTCTCAAAGAAAAACTGGATACGTTTTCCAGTTTTTAATCAGGATTTGGCATGGTATGCAGCTTAACTCCTTATCACCAAATGTGTAACACCAACTGATAAAAAATACTTAAAGCCTAAGTGTTGTATATGTCATATGAATTAGGACGAGTCAAGCTGGAACCATCTCAGTGCTCTAAGGAGTAGGCTTACCTAGTTAATATTTTAAGTTCAGGAGAGGCTTTTTTAAATAGTAAAAGGAACACTCTGTTTTTGTTTTGTTTTTTTCTTGAATTGCGGGAGGATGCCTATACTTGCCATTGAGAGACAGAGAGAGTAAGAAATGTGGCCTGGTCACATGGCCCATGGCTGAAACCATGGCAGGATCTTTATTATAGAGAACAGTTTACTATGGACTGATATGGAAAGAAAGCAAGCTTATAGTCTTCAGATCTTCAGATTCTATTCAGATTAAGTGTTTTGATGAGGAAACTCACTTCTGTGCTTATAAATTGCATGACTACTATACAAAGTGAAGACTTTCCTAATCTCAAATGCATTATCTTCCAGAATAAGGGTAAGTCATATTTTTAGACTCATGCCCTAATTTCAGTTAAAAAAAACAACTTTTTTGCAATTGAATTACAGTATATGTATGTTTCTGTAATTAAATTGATTCTTAAGTTTATCTGATTAATTACATTGGGCAGGATATTTAGAAGCATTTTAAAATGTCAAACATTCTGTAGGAAGGTTGATCACTTTAATAGTTGCTCAGAAAATAGAAGTAAATGTAAAACAAAATGTACAAGTCCTTAAAGTTAATACAAACTAAAAAACCTGTGCAATCCTGCTACAGTCAGTAATCCAGGAATACTACTAATAAATAAGTGATTCAAAGAAAAGAAAAAAAATCTAGATACTTTATTAGTACATTCTTTTAAAAATGATCTGTCATTCCCTAAGAGATATAACCATATTTATAGTTAACCTATGTTTAAGAATCTTCTGGGTTTGGGACCAGCAGTTAGCGTAATGGCTATGTCACTGGACTCCCACGTGGTCGACCACAGTTCGAGTCCTGGACCTGGTGGCTTAGACTCACACCGGGCGCGTGTGCGTGCATGCGTGCCCAAGATCCCAAGAGGAGAATGGAGGAGAAGGGATTGCGGTGTGGCCATCCCCCCTGGGGGGTGATTTCTCGCTTTCTATCTCTCTGTCTCTGTCTGGCGAGCGCACGCGCCCTATAGCAAAAGCCTCTCAAAAAAGATTATTAAAAAGAATCTTCTGGGGTTTTTTGTCTTGATTCTGAGAATGCAAGTAATTAATAGGAGGTCCTTAGTAACAGTCCAAACACTTTAATTGTCTTGACATTACATTTCTGCCACAACAGTGCAAAAATGCCTTCCTTCACAGTGCCATTTTAGATTGGTACTAGACAATAATTAAATTATAGGAGTGCTTTGTCAATCTGTTTTGAACCAGAAAGCGGATTTAACTAGAAATATTAAAGGCACATGAGCTAGAACTGAAATAGTCTACAAATGAGCCTGATACTCACCTTTTAACATCTTACAGATCCAAACAAGCATCAGTGACCCTTCTGTCTTTCAGGATACCCCAGAGAGGGGACATCGAGCTTTCTGTCTACATAAGTTTTCTCTAAAACTTGCATCAAGGTATCCTTGTGGGCAAAACCAGATATTTTGGAAATGAGTACTACCTGAGTGCTGAATGCAGATCAAAGGTTTTCTATCTCAATAAGCTGTTAATATTTATAACTCCCCCATGGGGTTGCTATATTTCCTTCTCCTTTTCTCACTCCTATAGGGATTTTGAGGATGCATGCACCCACACCTGGCCTGTTTCTCAAACCCGAGATCCAGCTCCTTTAATCACTAGGTCATGGGGCCAGCCCAAAATGAGAAGTTTTGAGAAGCAATTTTGGAATAAATGGGCCTTTCAACTTATACTTGAGTCAGAGGCTGTAAGCACCCAGAATTGTCTTCTCCACACCAAACAATAGCTTTGTAAAGCTGATAATTAGATTTGGCCATGTTAAATTAGTGAGGCTGGATAATTTAGTAAAGTTTCTTCCTAAAGTCAAACAGCTACTTTTGGTGACAACCTAGAAAATACAGAAATTTCTAGGTGCCTGCCTGGTGCATAGTGGGCTCTAACACCTAATATAGCCTATTATAATCAAGGACCGTTACTAAGGACTTCCTATTCATTACTTACTTGCATTCTCAGAATCAAGACACAAATTGTGAGTGAGCTAAAGCTTTTCTTAAGTTGTTATCAGCAATCAAAAACTTATCTCTCTAAATAGCTAGATATTTTTTACACACCCCTTCTAGTATATCCGTTGCCAGTAAAAAGTTTGGAGCTAATGAAAACTCCTGAACTCAAATAAAAGTAGAAAGTTAACTACATTGGCTTTTCTTTGTAGGTTAAACTATGGCCATGGAGAATTGTGCTCTAGCTCTGTCATGAATGTACAGAGAGCTTTTAAACTGTCTCACTGACACTCCTTCATCACACAAAGGTTATGTACAACTTGAATTGCACTGGAGAAGCAGCTAAATGGGCTATCTGCCAAGAAACTTCTAGCAAATAATTTTTACAAATAGGACTCTATGCTTAACCAGACAATTCTAGAGCATAAAGAACATTTCTATTGGTAAGCTTAGCAAATTTGTGTGAGCTCTTAATTTAGAATTTATTTCATATCTCTTCTCAGCAAAATTTTTAGAAAAATCAGTCTTGAGTCACCTATGTACCAGACCCATAGAAAACTCAGAAGAGTCATAGATCAAATCCTACATTTTCAAAATGCTCCTGCTCTCTTACTCTTTATACTTCATAGGACAGCAACGCCCCCTTCACAACGGCTGGTGATCATGTGACCGATTTCTGTCCATGTATCTGAATGAGGGTTATAAACTTCAACTGAGTCCAAGGTACCAGGGGCCAAGAAATCATGGCTGGACGATCGACCTCCAGAAACATACAGAAGACCGTTGACTGCCACAACACACATGCCTGCTCTAGGCACTTTCATTGAGGCAACTTCAACCCACTTTTCCTGAATAAGAGAGAAAAATAAATATATTAGTGTCATAAATAATAACAAAGAGGGGCCAGCAGGTGGTTAAAGTGCTGGACTCTTACATGCTGACCATAGTTTGAATTCTGGACGTAGCAGCTTGAAAATCACACCAGGAGCGTGTGCATGTGTGCCCAAAGTCCTGAGAGGAGAAAGGAGAAGGGACTGCAGTGTGGCCATACCCACTAGGGGATGATTTCTCACTTTCTCTCTGTCTCTCTCTGGCAAGCACACCTTCACTATGGCAAAAACCTAAAAATAGTAATAATAATAGAGAAAATCACTCTGAGAAATCAGATTATTCTGGTTCTTTTCACATACTTAAATTTCAGTCTCACAGGGGCAGCAGGTGGCATGGTGGCTGAGGAACTGGATACACACATGGCTGGCTGCACTTCGTGTCCTGGAATGGGAGCTTTGAAGCTCACATTGGGTACATGTGCATGCTTGCTCAAAATCTCAGGAAGAGAATGGAGAAGAGCGGATACAGTATGACCATCACCCCTGGGGGTGATTCCCTCTCATTGTCTCTCTAGCAAATGCATGTGCCGTATAACTAAAGCCTTGAAAAAAAATTTCAGTCTCATAATCTAGTCAGATACATATAGAGGACATTTAAAAATGAACTTTTGAGTAGGCATACACAAAGTAGTAAATTTATAGAAAATAATTGAAAAACGTGTAGGATCATAAATTACAATCAGGAGATGATCTAGAAAGAATACATTGCCAACATTCTAAGAAACTGTTCTACGAATACCAGTAGGTAATACACTAAATGCAAAACAAAAGAACCACAAAGTTCTATAGAAAAAGAAGCGTATTTACCAAAGGCCCCTTTTTTTTCAAGCTGCTGGGTCTAGAAATCAAACCATGCAGTTGGCCATGTGAAATCCAGCTGCTTTAACCATTATGCCACTGGCTGGTCCCCAAAAGGCCTTTTAAAGCCATTAATATACTAATAAGCTTTAAACATTTCCAAGAGAATAATATAGTGGGACAATCCAATGGTATTAGTAATCTGCAGAATATATTTTCAAAAAGGTAGGTTAGGCCATGGGTTAGGAACTATAATCTATTTTTGTATACCTTGAGAATGAAGAATGATTTTTTCATATTAAAATTTTGTTTTTAAAACAAGAAGAGAGGGTCCAGCAGGTGGCATGGTGGTTGGGGTGTTGAACTCCTACATTGTCAACCATGATTCAAATCCCAGACCCAGTGGCTTGAAGATCATGCCAGGCATGTGTGCATGTGTGCCCAAGATCCTAAGAGGAAAATGGAAGAGAAGGGATTGTGACATGGCTACCCGCTCTTGGGGGCTGATTTCTTACTTTCCCTCTCACTGTCTCTCCAGTAAGCATATGCACCCTATGGCAAAAACTTTCAAAACAAAAACAAAACAAAGCAAATAAAAACCAAGAATATACCAAAAGAAGAGATTTTATGTGGCCTTAAAGGCCAAATATATTTACTCTCTGGCCCTTTACATAAAAAGTTGGATATCTTTTGACTGGTATACATTGTTCCCTGAAGACATTTCAGTAAGCTGCTAGAGGTAAAAGGACTAGCAGTATCCTACTTAAGGGAAAATGTCTATACCAGAAAACAAGAAAGCTTATAAAGGTAATCAGAAGGAAAAAAGAAAACAAAAAGCCAGGTAATAAAAGAGTACGTTAGCAAACTGTATATCAAGCATGTAATAAACTCATCATCTATCTGTCTTTCTCATGTGCACATGTATGTAGTCTCTGAAAAAAAAATTTTAAGTATGTTCTTTGATCAAAATCAAATTAAATTAGAAATCAAAGGGCCAGTGGGTGGCATGGTAGTTAAGGCCCTGGATTCCCACATGGCCGACCATAGTCCAAGTGCTAGACCTGGCAGCTTAAAATTAACAACAAATAAAAAGATAAATATTTAAAAAAAAATTTTTTTAAAGATAATTAGAAAACCCGCATATCTTGGTAAACTAACATACTTCTATCAACCCATTAGTCAAAGAAGAAATTATCAGTAAAATTAAAAAGTATTTCAAGATAAATGCTATTTAAAACAACCTATCAGGTCAGCAGGTGATGGGTGGTTAAGGTGCTGGACTCACACATGGCCAACCACAGTTCAAGTCCTGGACCTGGTGGCTTGCTTGCTTTCTCCCATAAATCAAAAAAGTAATAATAATAAATAAATAAAATACAACATATTAAAATGTGTGAATGTAGTTAAAGTGGAGCATGAATAAGACTGTTAGCTTTAAAAGTTTATATTGTAGGGGTCAGCAGGTGGTGTGGTGGTTGAGGCACATGGCTGACTATGTTCGAATCCTGGACTTGGCGGCTTACTTTCTCACTTTCCCTCTGTCTTTCTCTCACTGGTGAGCACGCTTGTCCCATGGCAAATTAAAAATAATAATAATAGCAATAATAAATTAAATAATTCCTTTTTTTTTTTTTTTTTGGAGAGGTTTTTGCTATAGGGTGTATGTGCTTGCCAGAGACAGACAGAGACAGAAATGAGAAATAACCCCCAAGGGGGGATGACCACGCCGTAATCCCTTCTCCATTCTCCTCTCAGGATCTTGGGCACACACGCACATGCGCCCAGCATGAGTTTAAGCCACTGGGTCCAGGACTCGAACCATCGTTGACTACATGGGAGCCCAGAGACGTAGCCATTACTCCATCTGCTGGTCCCAAATTAAATAATTCTTAAAAAAAAGTCCAAGGCTGAAATATTAAAAAAAGAGAGAAAAGTTTATATTACACAAAAGGGAAAGTCTACAACAAATCATCTAAGCTTCTACATTAAGAACCTAGAAGAACAAGAACTAAAGGAGAAAGTAAAAAAATCAAAACAAAAGTTAGTGAAACAGAAAATGGTCAATCAGTGGGCCAACTGGTAGCATGGTGGCTAGGCACCGGATACCACATGGCTAACAGTGTGGTTCATGTCCTGGGCCTAACAGTTTGAAAAAAACATCAAGGTGTATCTGTGCATGCCCCAGATCCAGAGGGGAGAATGAAGGAGAAGGAACTGCATTGTGGCCATCGCTCCTGTAGGGGTGCTTACACACAGACACACATACCCTAGCAAAATTCACATACAAAAAGAAAATGGTCAATCAACAAAAAAAGTCAATACATCAACAGTTGGTTCTTTGAAAGAAAACAAAACAAAACAAAAAATTCCACAAATGTTCAGTATCATAAATGAAAGAGCACATCTTTATAGACTCAGAGACATTAAAAGAATACCAGAAATCATCCAACTTACGTCTTCAAAGGAGTATTTTTCAACAGTATGAAGAGCATCTTGTGTCTCATTCCACCCTCCAATAGAATAGATGCAGTCATTGAGTGCAGCCACCCCAAGATATGCTCTCCTGGTTCCCATTGGAGGAAGTGGAGACCAGCGTTTAGAAAGTGGATCATAAACTTCAAAAGAGCGAAGCTCTATTCCTTCATTGCTGATGCCCCCAACTACATAAATTAAACCTGGAAATGGAATATTTTTGCTCAGATGTTTTGAAATAAGATACAAGTTATGATGAAAGCAATAGAGAGTTGGCCCTGTGACCTGGTGGTTAAAGGAGCTAAATCCTACATGGCTGGCTGTGTGGTTCAAATCTTGGTCCCAGTGGATTGGAAATCATACATGCATGCCCCAAATCTAACTGGATAGAGTAATGGAGAAGGGACTGCAGCATGACCATTGAGGTGGTCTTTCTCCTTCTCCCTCTCTGTCTCACTGTCTTTCTATGGCAAGAACACGCACCCTCTGGCAATTTTTTAAAAAAGAAAAGTAATAGTTATGATCTATGTTTGCCTTGCTGATGCTATATTTAATATAGCGTTTATTATATTAAGAAGGAAAGTCAACCTCTATCTTAGTTACATCTCACATTTGAGCATGTTACAAAAAATGAGGAGTATTGGGGCCAGCAGGTGGCATGGTAGTTAAGAGCACTGGATTCCCACATGGCTGACCACGGTTCAAGTCCTGGACCTGGTGGCTTGCTTTCTCATTTTCTCTCTTTCTCTCTCTCTCTCTCTCCCTCTCTGGTCAAATTAAAATAAATAAATAAATAAAATAAAGTTCAATATAAATTTTTTTAATTGGGAGTATTAAAGTGGCATTGAATTTTTAAGGAACTTAATTATACTATAACAAAAAATTTATCAGACAAGAACTTTCAATCTCATTGTCTGCTTGGTGACCTCAGGTGTCAGATCCACTGATACCAATTATAGATAAAAAAAAAGAGAAGGGACACAGATTCCCCCCACACCCCCCAAAAAAAATGTCATGTTGATCCAGTTGGGTGGCAGAAGTGAGAGAGCACCACTGCACAGTGACTGGGACCATGTGAGGCCTGGGTTCAGTTTTAAGCCCATCCTAAACAGGCTAGGTACAATGACCAGGGGTTTTATTTATTTATTTATTTATTTATTTTTGAGAGATTTTCGCTATAGGGCGCGTGCGCTCGCCAGACAGAGACAGAGACAGACATAGAGACAGAAAGCGAGAAATCACCCCCCAGGGGGGATGGTCATGCCGCAATCCCTTCTCCTCCATTCTCCTCTCGGGATCTTGGGCACGCACGCACATGCTTCTGGCGTGAGTTTTAAGCCACCGGGTCCGGGACGTGAACTGCGGTCGACTACGTGGGAGTCCAGCGACATAGCCATTACACTAACTGCTGGTTCCCACCAGGGGTTTTAGTCCTGGCTAACTGGGAGACTGAGAGAGAAGGATTGTGATGTGACGTGACAAGACCTTGTCAAAAGTGCCTATTTCTCTCTCCCTGTCACTCTGTCTTCCTCTCTTGTGTGCACACATGTGCACTTACACACTTTCTCATTAAAAGAAAAGTCATGCACTTAAACTGGTAATGACATGGCCCTCTTTGATGATAGTCTATAAGTTGCTCAGATGGACATAAAATAAAATAGAAAATTTTAATTAGAATAATTATGTGGCTAGATTAGAGTACCAGAATCAATTACTAGAGCACAATAGAATGTAATTTATAGACAGCTACTTATTAAATTTGATTTGATGACCTAGCCACTGTGGTGCAGATGGTAAGATGCAACCGTGGAATATTGGAGCCACATGGCCGGTCCAGGTTTAAACCTTGAGCACAACCCTGGCCTGAACACACTAGGCACAATTGTGAGTGCCTGTGATCCTGGCTGGTTGGGAGAAGGATTATGACATGAGGAGATCTTGACAAAGGCTCTTTTCTCTCTCTGTGTGTCTCCCTGATTCGTTCTCTGTCTCATGAAAGAAAAAAAACTCTCAAAATGTTTGATTTGAGGGGCCAGCAGGTGGCGTGGTAGTTAAGGTGCTGGACACCCACATGGCCAATCACAGTTTGAGTTCCAGACCTGGTAGCTTGCTCTCTCACTTTCCCTCTCTCTCTGTCTCTAATCAAAATGGAAAATAATAATAAATAAAATTAAATAATTCTTTTTAAAAATTTTAAACGTAATAAAAATAAATGAATGAATAAATGAAATTAAATAATTCTTAAATTTTTTTTTTTTTTTTTTTTTTTTTTTTTTTTGCCAGCAGGTGGCCCGGTAGTTAAACAAGCTGGACTCCCACATGGTCACCTGCAGTTAAAGTCCCAGACCTGGTGGCTTGCCTTCTCACTTTCTTTCTCTCTCTCTCTCTCTCTGTCCCTCTCTGGTCAAATTAAAATTAATTAATTAATTAATTAATTAATTAAAACAATTCTTTAAAAAATTTGGTTTTTTAAATTTTTTTTATTTGAGGGACTGTTTATCTCGTACAGCAGTTAAGTGCTGCACAGGGGAAGCCAGATCTCACATGGCCAACCAGAGCTCAATTCTGGAAGCTTAAAACACAATCTAGGCACACACATATATGCCCAGGATCTGATGGGATGAGGAATTGGAAGAAAAAGGGATTGCAGTGTGACCAAATCCCATCTGAGGGTGCTTTCTCTTTCTATTTCCCTCTTGCATGTACATACTCTCGGACATAAAAATAATTTTGTTTTATTTTAAATTAATTGTTTCTACCTATAATTATTTTTGAGTCCCTAGTGTTTTTCCCTTGCTCTAAAGTGAGAAATTAAAAAGAATGATTTTGGGGACCAGCAGTTGGTGTAATGGCTATGTCACTGGACTCCCATGTAGTCGACCATGGTCTAAGTCCCAGACCCAGAGGCTTAAACTCACGCCGGGCGCGTGTGCATGCGTGCCCAAGATCCCGAGAGGAGAATAGAGGAGAAGGGATTGCGGCGTGTCCATCCCCCCTGGGGGGTGATTTCTCGCTTTCTGTCTCTCTGTCTCTCTCTGTCTTTCCGGCAAGTGCACGCGCCTTATAGCAAAAACCTCTCAAAAAAAAAAAAAAGAAAAAAGAAAAAAAAGAATGATGTTTTAAGAAACATGGGGCTAATGTTAGTAAACTTGAGTTCTAGTTCCAGCTTTGCCAGTAACCAACTTTGAGAAAAGATAACTTACAACCTTCCTGATTTTTGGCTTCCATGTCTATAAATTAAAAGGGTTTAAACAGATAAATCCCAAGCTTTCTCTGTGGCTCTGTGATTTTTAGCTGGAAAGATAAAAATAATATAAAACAACTGTAGAACACTGTAATATTAAATAACAAAATATAGTCAGCACCATGTAATTTGAATTTAAATGCTAGTGGAAACTGGAGACAGTACCCACAAAGCAGAAGGAACCTGAGCTGGAAACAGAGCAGGCTGAGCCCTACTCCACAGGTGCATACAGATCCAATCTGCAACCCTGGGCAGAATCAGGTTCTACTGGACAGTGTTTACTACTCATTCCTCAGAATGTAGCAGACAATTAAAATAATGTTTGTGTACCACTTTACTAGGCAGCCCAGCATTTTCCAAATCTACCATAGGTCATATGCTGTGTGGACTGAATTGTAACATGCTGTAGAGAAAAATTCTAGTCCACTCTGTGGCACAGTGGCAGTGCACTGCTGAAGAGAAACCAGATCTGATATGGCAACCCTGGTTTGAGTTCCCAGATGGAAACATGCTGGTCACACACTTGGATGCCCAAGATCTGATGGGCTGGAGGACTGGAGGAAGAGGATCACACCATGACCAGACCCTGTGAAGGATGTGCCTCTCTCTCACTCACATATGTGCACACATACTCTAGCATGAATAAAAAGGATTTTTTTAATATTCTAAAAAAATTCTCTGAAGAAACTTTTTTTTTTTTTTTTTTGGAGAGGTTTTTGCTACAGGGCGCGTGTGCTCGCCAGACAGACAGAGAGACAGAGAGATAGAAAGTGAGAAATCACCTCCCAGGGGGCATGGCCACGCCACAATCCCTTCTCCTCCATTCTCCTCTCGGGATCTTAGGCACGCACGCACACGCGCCTGGTGTGAGTTTTAAGCTACTGGGTCCGGGACTCGAACCGCAGTCGACTACGTGGGAGTCCAGCGACATAGCCATTACGCTAACTGCTGTTCCCATGAAGAAACTTCTAAGCAGAGACTGTGACAGTTGTTTTTGATATTCTCTCCCTATTTAGAAATACTGATGTGTTCATGGAACAGAAAATGTCAACAGCAGATGGCATTTCAAATACTTACTTGGCTAGCTAGGTATTTCTGCCTATCTGAGATTTTCAATTCTAGCTCTGTTTATGTTGAATAAACTTTATTATTTTGGCAATAGAGAATAAAGGTCAATGGTTTAAGAAGTAAAGAGTAGAACTTCTGAGACCAGCAGGGGGCATGGTGATTAAGGGTGCTGGACTCCCACATGGCCAACTGTGGTTCAAGTCCCAGACCTGGTGGCTTGCTTTCTCACTTTCCCTCTCTCTCCCTCTCTCACTTTGTCCCACTCTGGTCAAATTAAAATATATAAATAAATAAAGTCAAATAAAATAATTTTTTAAAAATAAGAGTTATACTGCTAGTATCAATCACTAAATACTAATAGACCTGAAATATACTTTTGTGAAAATAAAGCCTCAAACTTGAACGCTTTTGAAAAATATTTTATAAAGCAATTACCTTGCATTTCACAGCACCCAAAGTAGTAGCGTGACACAGCCATGTTGCCAACTACTTCCCATTTATTTTCATCAGGGTCAAATCTTTCAATGGTGTTCCCTATCTCAGCTCCAACCCATCCACCTGTAACCAAATAGAAAAATGTTATAAAAGAATGGCTTAAAGAGGGGCTGTCAGGTGGCATGGTGGTTAAGGATGCTGGACTCCCACACAGTCTACCACAGTTCGAGTCCCGGACCTGGTGGCTTTCTTTCTTTCTCTCTCTCTCTCTCTCTCTCGCTAGCTAGCTCTGTCCCTCTGTAGTCAAATTGAAAATAAATAAAGTTATGAGACCAGCAGTTGGCATAATGGCTATGTCACTGGACTCCCATGTAGTCGACCGCGGTTCGAGTCCCAGACCTGAGGTTTAAACTTACGCCAGGCGCATGTGCGTGTGTGGCCATCCCTCCTGGGGGCTGATTTCTTGCTTTCTGTCTTTCTGTCTCTGTCTGTCTGGCGAGCCCACGCACCCTATAGCAAAAACCTCCCCCCCCAAAAAAGAAAAGAAATAAAGTTAAATAAAATAATTCTTAAAAAAAAAAAAAAAAAAGAATGGCTTAAAGGAATCTTATTTGTTACAAGACCTTAAAAAACATCTGGGCCAGCAGGTGGTGTGGTGGTTGAAGCGCTGGACTCCCACATGGCTGACTGCAGTTTGAGTCCTGGATCTGGCGGCCTGCTTTCTCATTAGAAGGAACATCTCTAAAGTAATGAGAACCTAGGAATTTAAATAATATCACCAATCCCTAAATGGAACAGTGTAATTACCTAATGCATAGATAGCTCCATAACACACACACACTCCCAAGCCACAGCGGGGGTGATTCATTGAAGCTACAGTTGTCCACTGTTTAGTTACTGGATCATAGCATTCGGTGCAGTCAAAAATCATCGAATCCTTTTCACCTGAATTAAATAAAAGAGACATCATCACAAGTAGTGCCAACAGACTATAATAAAATGTTCAGTACCATTCCCTGTTGTCAGAAATTCAACCATTATGCCTGATTTTATACTATTCATTAAAAGTCATCAGCCTCAAAAGTATTATTTTTAAATCCATATAATTGTTGGGGCCTGCAGGTAGTGTGGTGATTAAGGGCACTGGACTCCTGCACGGCCGACCGCAGTAGGAGTCCCAGACCTGGCAGCTTACTTCTTACTTTCTGTCTCTCTCTCTCACTCTGTCCTTCCCTGGTCAAATTACAATAAATAAATAAAGTTTAAAAAGATTCATATCAGGATCATCAGGTGGCGTGGTGGTTAAGGCGCTGGACACTCCCACTTGGCTAACCACGATTCAACTCCTGGACCTGGTGTCTTGCTTTCTCACTTCTCCTCTATGTCTCTCCCTGTCAAATTAAAAATAATTGAATGAATAAATAAAATTAAATAAATAATTATTTTTAAAAATCCTTATCAGTGTCATTTATTAAAGTCCACTTATGGGGGCCAGCAGGTAGCATGATGGTTAAAGGCGCTGGATTCCCACATGGCCAACCACAGTTCGAGTCCTGGACCTGGTGGCTTGCTTTCTCACTTTCCATCCTCTCGTGTCCTCACTCGCTCTCTCTGTCCCTCTCTGGTCAAATTAAAATAAATAAATAAATAAATAAATAATGTAGAAAAAAAAAGTCCACTTATGAAACAAAGGCACATATTTCTATTACCCTATTACCTATTCCTAATTCTTTTTTTTTTTTTTTCAAGATAGTTTTTTTGCTATAGAACACATGTGCTCATTGGAGAAACAGAAACAGAAATCGAGAAAGCACTCCCAGTGGTGATGGCCACATCGCAATCCCTTCACCACCATTCTCCTCTCAGTATCTTGGGCAAGCACACACATGTGCCTGGCGTGAGTTTCAAGCTGCTGGGCCCACGACTTGAACCACAGTCAACTATATGGGAGTCCAGCGATATAACCATTATGCCATCTGCTGGACCCCCTATTTCTAATTCTACCACCCAAACAATTCATGTAATTTCTGAGGATACAAGTTGCATTTTAACACTTCAGTTTTTGTTCAAATATTAGTTTGGGTAGCTGCCCCTGATACAACTTGAGTTTTAATATAATCCTTATATAGCTACAAACAGAAAAAAAAAATTTTTTTTAAAGATACCACTTCAAGGAGAAGTGTCTAGACAGTGGTGTGTGATAAAATGCAACACTCTGAGAGCAAACATATGAGAAGTTCCCAAGTTCAAGTTCTGAGACCTCACTCAGTACACCAGGTGTACATGTGCCCATGATCCAGGGCTAGCTAAAGGCTGGGGAGGATTGCAGTGTTGAGATCCTTTTGGAGGTACTGTCTCTCTGTCTCTGTCTCTCTCATTCATGAAAGAAAGAAACTTTAAAAAACAGAATTTTAAAATATACTATACCTAGGAATAAATCTAACCAAAGATTGTATAAGGGCTTCTATGGATAAAACTTATAAACTTTATTTAGATAAAACTTCGAGGAACATCAAAATAAGTGAGAGATGCGTTATGTTTGTGAATGATAAGAATCAATGTGAGGACTGGTAGGTGGCATGGTGGTTGAGGGCACTGGACTTCCACATGGCCGTCTGTGGTTCCAGTCCTGGACCTGGCGGCTTGCTTTCTCACTTGCTCTCTCTCTCTCTCTTTGTCCCTCTTTGGTCAAATTAAAGTAAATAAATAAATAAAGGTAAGTAAAATAACTTTTAAAAAATAATAAGAATCAATGTAAGACTGATAGATTGATTTATAGATTTAATGTAATCCCAATCTAAAAGAGAAAGTTTTAAAATGGATTTGACAAATTAATTCTAAAATTTATATTGAAAGTACAAAGGGCCTAGAATAGCCAAGCACTACCAGAGGAGAATAGTATAGAGGAAGAGACAGTCCCATCATATATCAGGACTTATAACCCAGCTAAAGTACTTAAGATAGGGATAGACAGACTAATGGAACAGAAAACTTCAGGAAAAGAGCCATACATAGATGACTACATGGTATGTGACAGAGTCGGCAATGCAGAGCAGACGGGAAGCATCAATTTTCTATGCTGAGATAACTGATTATACATATGGGGGAAAATGAAGCTGGTTCCTTACTTTGTACTAGTCATAAAAACTCAGTCCCAGGTAGATTGTGGAATAAATGTGAATAGTTAAACTACAAGATTTTATAAAACAATAAAGGGGAGCTGGCAAGTGCCATAGTGATTAAGGTGTTGGACTCCCACATGGCTGACCATGGTTCGAGTTCCAGATCTGGTAGTTTGCTTTCTCTTTTTCCTCTCCCTCTCTGGTGAGTACATGTGGCCTTAAGCAAATTAAAAGATAATAATAGGGGCTGGCAGGTGGCATGGAGGTTAAGGGCACTGGACTCCCACATGGCTGACTGCAGTTTGAGTCCCAGACCTGGTGGCTTGGTTTCTCACTTTCCTCTCTCTGTCCCTCTCTGGTTAAATAAAAATAAATAAATAAATAAATAAATAAATAAAGTTAAAATAATTCCTTTTTAAAAAAAGATAATAATAAAAAAATGAAATAAATAATTTCAAGAAACAGTAAAAGTATATATTCTTACGGCTTTGGAGTGGGGAAAGTATTTTTTGCTACAGGGCTCATGTGCTCATTGGAGAGAAACAGAGGGAAAATGAAAAAGCACCCCCATGGGGAATGGTCATGCTACAATTCCTTCTCCATTTCTCCTTTTGGGCAGGCACACACATACACAATGGCTTGGTATGTTTTTCAAGCTGCTGGGTCCAGGACTTAAACCACAGAGTCAACCACGTGGGATCCAGTCACCTTAGCCACTTCTCTACCGGCTGACCTAGGAAAGGATTTCTTAGATAAGACATAATAAACACTAGCCATAAGGAAATAAATAATAGATTTTTGACTACATTAAAGTTAAAAATATGTATTCATCAAAAGATGTCATAAAGAGAGTGAAAGATGAAGCAACAGATGATATCTGTAGCACATATAAGTTTAGGAAGGCCTAATTTCCTGACTTTACATAAAATTCCTACTGTGCAGAAAAGAATGAGTGTGGCAGGCTCAAGATCAATTATCCCCTGCTTATAAGGCTGACCCTGGGCTGGAATCTGGGAGGGGCTGGCTCCCTACACTGATACAAAATTTTCTCAAAGTAAGTGTGGCCCACTGTGCATAACTGTCTACACAAACAGTACAGTTTATACTGCACACATGCTATCCTCCTAAGAGTCTGGAATGTTGGTATGTGCTAGAAGAAATCTGTGTGACTAGCCCCCAGTAGAAATTTTGGGCACTGGAACACACCGGGTGCACATGTATGTGCATCTAAAACCCCAAAAGAAGGGAGAAATGGAGAAGGGATTGTGGCTGACCGTGGCCCATGGAGGGTGCTTTCTCACTTTCTCTCTCTCTCTGTCTCTCACTGGTGAGCACGCACACCCTCTTTGCAAATTGCAAAAAAAAAGAGTGAGAGAGAGAGAAAGAAAGAAAAGAAAAGAAAATGTGGGCACTGGGTCTCTACTGGGCTTCTCTAAACAACACTTTCTGCATGTTGTCACAACTCATTGCTGGGGGAATTAAGTAAATCCTTCCTACGTGACTACTCAGCGAAGACTCTTGGAAGCTTCTGACTGGTTGAGACTTCATCCCATATTCCTTATTCATTTGTTGATTTTACTTATATCCTTTTACTGTAATAAATCTTATCTGCGGATACAACTACCTGCTAAATCCTGTAAATTTTTTTTAAAGATTTATTTACTTAATTTTATTCATTTATTCATTTTCTTTTTCTTTTTTCTTTCTTTCTTTTTTTTTTTTTTTGGAGAGGTTTTTGCTATAGGACGCGTGCGCTCGCCAAACAGACAGATAGAGACATAGAGACAGAAAGCGAGAAATCACCCCCCAAGGGGGATGGTCACGCCGCAATCCCTTCTCCTCCATTCTCCTCTTGGGATCTTGGGCACGCATGCACACGCGCCCAGCGTGAGTTTTAAGCCACCAGGTCCGGGACACAAACCGCGGTCAACTACGTGGGAGTCCAGCGACATAGCCATTATGCTAACTGCTGGTTCCCTCATTTTCTTTTTGTTAAAGAATTATTTATTTAATTTTATTTATTCATTCCTTTATTTTAATTTGACCAGAGAGAGACAGAGAGGAGAGAGCAAGTGGGAAAGCAAGCCACCAGGTCCAGGACTTGAACTGCGGTCGGCCATGTGGGAGTGTCCAGTGCCTTAACCACCATACCACCTGCTGGTCCCCAATCCTGTAAATTTTTTAAAGATAATTACTTAATTTTATTTATACATTCATTTTTACTTTTTACTTTGACCAAAGAAAGACAGACACACACAGAAAAAAGGAAAGTGAGAAAGCAAGCCACCAGGTCTGAGACTTGAAGCGTGGTCGGCCATGTGGGAGTGTCCAGTGCCTTAACCACCACACCACCTGCTGGCCCCAATCCTGTAAAATTTTTTTCTTGGGACCAGCAGTTAGCGTAATGGCTTTGTCGCTGGACTCCCACGTAGTCGACCACAGTTTGCGTCCACTTTTTTTTTTTTTTTTTTTGAGAGGTTTTTGCTATAGGGCGTGTGTGCTTGCCAGACAGACAGACAGACAGAGAGACAGAAAGCGATAAATCACCCCCCCCCCCCTCGGGGAGGATGGCCACACCGCAATCCCTTCTCCTCCGTTCTCCTCTCGGGATCTCTTTTTTTCTTTTTGGAGAGGTTTTTCGCTATAGGGCGCGTGCGCTCGCCAGACAGACAGAGAGAAACATAGAGACAGAAAGCGAGAAATCACCCCTCAGAGGGGATGGTCACGCCGCAATCCCTTCTCCTCCATTCTCTTCTCGGGATCCTGGGCACGCACGCACACGTGCCTGGCATGAGTTTTAAGCTACCGGGTCCAGGACGTGAACCGCGGTCAACTACGTGGGAGTCCAGCGACATAGCCATTACGCTAACTGCTGGTTCCCTCCTCTCGGGATCTTGGGCATGCACGCACACACGCCCAGTGTGAGTTTTAAGCCACCGGGTTCGGGACGCGAACTGCGGTTGACTATGTGGGAGTCCAGCGACATAGCCATTATGCTAACTGCTGGTTCCAAAGCTCTACTGTCCCAATCCTGTAAATTTTTTAGAAGTTTTTTTTAAAGAATTATTTAATTGTATTTATTATTATTATTTTAATTTGACCAGCAAGAGAGTGGTAAAATGAGAAAGCAAGTTGTCAGGTCTAGGGCTTGAACCATGGTTGGCCATATGGGAGTGTCTAGCACCCCAACCACCATGCCACCTGCTGGCCTGTCTTTTTTCTTTAAAGAATTGTTTACTGGGACCAGCAGAGGGCGTAGCTGTTACACTGCTGGATTCACACATGGCCTATGATGGTTCAAGTCCCAGACCCAGTGTCTTGAAATTCACCAGGCACATGTGTGAGTGCCCAAGATGCTGGGAGAAGGGAGAAGGGATTGTGGCATGGCCATCTCCCCTGAGGGTGGTGATTTCTCACTTTCCCTCATACTGTGTCTCTCTATTTCTCTGCCAAGCACATGTGCCCTAAGGCAAAAACCTTTTTAAAAATGTATTTATTTATTTATTATTATTATTATTCAATTTGACCAGAGAGAGCAAGAACAAGAGAGAGCAGGAGAGTGAGAAAGTAAGCCACCAGGTCTGGGACTCAAACTGCGGTTGGTCATGTGGGAGTCCAGCACTGGAACCACCACACCACATATTGGTCCGTGGTCCCAGTCTTATTAGCCAATCACTAAATCTGGGGGTGGTCTTGGGGAACCCTGACACACCTACAAAACAGTAATGCAGATCATTTTTAAAATAAGTCAAAGACTTAAAAAGTTATTTCCTGAAAGGAGAAATCCAAATGGCCAGAAAATGACAAAAAGTTACTCTATATCATTACTCATTCAGGGAAATACAATTTAAGATCAGGAATATTACTATATCTCTACTAATAGGGAAAAGTTAAAAAAATTGGACGGTACCAAGAGTTGGTGAAATATGGATGAAATATAATATAGCTGCTCATGAAAACAATTTGGCACCTATTAAAATTGAAGATCTGGACACATTAAAACCCATTCCTAGCCACTGATACCACTGATTCTACTCATAGGTATAATCCTAGAAAAACTCATGTACAAAGCAACTATTGATAAGAATTGTTTTTTCATTTGCTAGAGGGCACATGTGCTCACCAGAGAGAGATGGTAGGGGGAGAGAGAAAGCACCCCCCCCCCCATGGGGAATGGTCATGTCGCTATCCCATCTCCATTTTTCCCTCCTTTCAGGATTTTTGGCATGCATGCACACATGCCTGGTGTATTTTTCAAGTTACCAGGTCCAGTACTCAAATCATATAATCAGTCTTATGGGCTATGATTGAGACTGGATTTCATCTTTTTTTTTGTTTTTGTTTTTTAAGTTTATTCATTCATTTCTTCCATGCATAAAGGAAGTAGAGAAACACAGTACCCCCAGAACAGGGCCATGATTCATCCTCAACCCAGTCAGCCCCAGACCATGGGCATGTGCATGCCTGGAAAGTTCAGGGAAGCCCTCACACCAAACCCTCCCAATGTGGGTCAGGCCTACAGAGCACTGCATTCCACCACTGTGCAGCCATCTGGCCCCAAGACTGGATTTTATTTTAAGGGTAAACAGGGCAATGACATGGTCAGACCTGAATTTTAGAACATCTCTGGCCACAATGTATGGAACAGACTTCAGAGAACCAAAACAGAAGCAGGGAGAGTAAGGTAGTACAGTCCTGGCAGCTTGCTTTCTCACTTTCTCTCTTTCTTTGTCCTTCTCTGGTCAAATTAAAATAAATAAAGTTGAATAAAATAATTCCTTAGGAAAAAAAGGATAATAATTGCCTAAAACTTGAATTTCTCTGTTGTAATTTCCACAGTGACCTCTCTGTGACTAATGGCACTGGCGTATTTACAAGTCCCTCTACCCCATATCCTGGGTCTCAGCCTGGGACAACTCCTGGGCAGAAAATACATTTCCTGGGAAGATCTGAACTGGCTCCACTCTACCTCTCCTCTGCCCTACGTCCTTCTCCCAGGTGGTGAAATGGGACCTGGGCGCATGGTGATCCCTACCCTGGGACCTTGAATCATGACTTAAAATAATAATAAAAGTTCATTATCCAAAAGAAACTATTTTTTTAAAGAATTATTTAACTGTATTTTATTATTATTATTTTCCAGTTTGACCAGAGAGAAAGCGTTAGAAAGCAAGCCTCTAGGTCCGGGACTTGAACCACGGTCAGCCATGTGGGAGTCCAGCGCTTTTAACCACCATGCCACCCGCCAGCCACTCAAAAGTAACTATTAATATTTTAAAAATTACCAGGACCAGCACATGGCTTAATGGTTATGTTGCAGGACTTCCAAGTTGTCGACCGCGGTTCGAGTCCCATACCCAGCGGCTTAAAAATCACTCCAGGCATGAGTGTGCATGCATGCCTAAAATCCTGAGAGGAGAATGGAGGAGAAGGGATTGCAACATGCCCATTCCCCAAGGGGTGATTTCTCGCTTTTTGTTTATCTGTGTATCTGGTGAGTGCATGCCTATAGTAAAAAAATCTCTCTCTGGGGCCAGCAAGTGGTGATAGTTAAGGGCGCTGGACTCCCACATAGCTGACTGAAGTTCAAGTCCTGGACCTGGCAGCTTGCTTTCTCACTTTCCCTTTCTCTCTCTTTCTCACTCTGTCCCTCTCTGGTCAAATTACAATGAAGAGAAATAAAATAATTCTTTAAAAAAAAAAAAAAAAAAACCTCTTAAAAAATTAAAGCTACGGGAACCAGCAGTTAGCGTAATGGCTATGTCGCTGGACTCCCACGTAGTCGACCGCGGTTCGCGTCCCGGACCCGGTGGCTTAAATCTCACGCCGGGCGCGTGTGCGTGCGTGCCCAAGATCCCGGGAGGAGAATGGAGGAGAAGGGATTGCGGCGTGACCATCCCCCCTGGGGGGTGATTTCTCGCTTTCTGTCTCTCTGTCCCTCTCTGTCTGTCTGGCAAGCGCACGCGCCCTATAGCGAAAAACCTCTCAAAAAAAAAAAAAAAAATTAAAGTTACCATTCATTTCTCTTTAGAAACATATGCCACTGAGTTGGTTTTTATATATCCTAGTGTTCAGATAACTTGGTTTATTAAAAATGAATCATAGGGGCCAGCAGGTGGCATGGTGGCTAAGGTGCTGGACTCCCATATGGCCAACTGAGGTTCAAGTCCTGAATCTGGTAGCATGCTTTCTCACTTTCTCTCCCTCTCTCTCTCTGGTGAGCACACATGCCCTACAGCAAATTAAATAATAATAATAATAAATAAAATCAAATAAATACTTTTAAAAAATGAATCATAAAGCAGCTTTCAGAATTTAAAAAATTTTTATTATAAATGTTGATCTAAAGTTCAGTGCCACATTTTACTAAAAAAACTTTTCATTAAGACAAAACCTCAGGGGGCCAGCAAGTGGCATAGTGGTTAAGGTGCTGGACTCCTACGTGGCCAACTATGGTTCAAGTCTTGGACCTGGTGGTTTGCTTTCTCTCTCTCTCTCACTCTCGCTCTGTCCCTCTCTGGTCAAATTAAAATAAGTAAATGAATAAATAAAGTTAAATAAAATAATTCTTTTTAAAAAATCACGTTGGGCAATTGTGTGTCCAAAATCTCAGGAGGAGAATGGAGAAGGGGTTGTGGTGTGGTCATCCCCTGAGGGAGGGGGATTTCTCACTTGCTCTCTCACTGTCTGTCTGGTGAGCACACACAAGCTGTAGCAAAAACCTTAAAAATAAAACAAGCGAAACAAAACTAAACCTCAGTATTCTATCTTATGGTAAGGTATTCCTATGGTGTGAAATACTCAACATCTAGTGTTTTCTTTTTCTTTCATTCATTTATTCAGTATTATTTACTGGGCACAGCCATATCTACTAATATATACAGCACCCGCAGTATAAGGATGTAGCCGACTAGACTAAGGAGGGAAACGAGACATCTTATATTACCTCCAATAGCGTAGACCATCCCTCCTAGCACTGCTACTCCCAGCCCACATCGAGCCTGATGAAGCGAAGACACGGTGGTCCAGTACTGGCTAAAGGTGTCGAAGCGTTCCACACAGCTGAGGGCTCTGCTGTCACTCCAACGACCTCCCTGCAACCGAGTATATCCACCTAAACAAAGGAAGGACAGGGAGTACATAGCAAATGCTAAGTATGGAAGTGACAGTAATGAGGAAAAACTAGCCCTCTACACTTAAATATTTAGTATAACTATTCTATACCAAGAAATAAATGCATATAGAATATATTCTTGGGAACCAGCAGTTAGCGTAATGGCTATGTCGCTGGACTCCCATGTAGTCGACCGCGGTTCGCGTCCCGGACCCGGTGGCTTAGAACTCACGCTGGGCGCGTGTGCGTACGTGCCCAAGATCCCGAGAGGAGAATGGAGGAGAAGGGATTGCGGCGTGACCATCCCCCCTGGGGGGTGATTTCTCACTTTCTGTCTCTCTGTCTCTCTCTGTCTGTCTGGCGAGCGCACGCGCCCTATAGCGAAAACCTCTCCAAAAAAAAAAAAAAAAAAAAAAGAATATATTCTTAAATGTGCCAAGTTCTGAACTGGCAACTTGCTTTCTCACTTTCTCTTGCTGGTCAAATTAAAATAAACAAATGGATAAATAAAGTTAAATTTAAAAAAATCTAAAATAAAAGTCTGAAACTGGGATTTGAACCACATGGTCAGCCATGTGGAATCCAGTTCTGTTAGTCACTAGGCTACAAGGTGGCCCAATCATTCTTATCATCCCAAATGGCCACAAAAGATACTGTAAATAGTTTAAAAATTTGAGATTCATTTTCCTTAATTTTCACTAGAATTAAAAAATATTTTAAGTTTTAAAGCAATGCTTCTTTAGTCGATGATTTGATAATTGGGTAATCTAAAAATCCATACATTTAGATCACAGATCAACGGATGTCAAATAAATATTTACTTTTAACAGCATTTACTATAATATATCGATGCAATTTATAAATCTGTAGCCTACATGTGAAATTGAACATGCTTCCTTGACACACTTGACATGTATGGTAATAAAAAACTTAAAGGGTTTGTCCCTGAAAATGAAGATAATTTCTATTACTTGTTAAACAGCTCTCACCTACTGCATAGAGGTACTTTCTTGCTTTTTTCCGAGGGCGAACCTTAGATGTCTGCAGAAAACTACAAAACTTGTTCTCTTTGGGAGATTTGCATACTTCACAGTACTCTTTCAAAAGTGTTTGCAATGCAACACGAAGATTAAAATCAGATACTCCTAGAGCAAATGTTTAAAAAGATAATATTTTAAACTTTTATACAACATTGAAAAGACATGTTTCTATAAAGATAAGTCACATTTAATAATCAAGAAACAAAAACTCATCATCAAACAATAGTGCTTGTTTCTACAATACCAAATATTATTCTTTTCATTGCTACAGAAGAATATACTTTCCTTGGGCTGGCAGGTGTGTGGTGATTAAAGGCACTGGACTCCCACATGGCTGACCGCCGTTCGAGTCCTGGACCTGGTAGCTTGCTTTCTCACTTTTCCTCGCTCTGTTTGATCAAACTGGAAAATAATAATAATAATAATAAATAAAATTAAATAAAAGAATTCTAAATTTAAAAAGAATATACTTTTCTTAAATCTATCGAAGATTATTATTATTTTTTAGATTTCTACCACAGAGCATGTGTGCTTGCCAGAAAGAAAGAAAAAGTGAGAAATCACATCCCTGGGTAGCGGGGTATGGCCACACTGCAATCTCTTCTCCATTCTCTTCTTGAGATTTTTTTTTTTTTTTTTTTGAGAGATTTTCGCTATAGGGCATGTGCGCTCACCAGACAGACAGAGAGACATTAGAGACAGAAAGTGAGAAATCATCCCCAGGGGGGATGGCCACGCTGCAATCCCTTCTCCTCCATTCTCCTCTCGGGATCTTGGGCACACACACACACGTGCCCGGCGTGAGTTTTAAGCCACTGGGTCCGGGACGCAAACCGCGGTTGACTACGTGGGAGTCCAGCAACATAGCCATTACGCTAACTGCTGGTTCCCTTGGGATTTTTTTTTTTAAAGAATTATTTTATTTAACTTTATTTATTCATTTATTTATTTTAACTTGATCAGAGAGGGACAAAGAGAGAGAGAGAGAGGGAGAGGGAAAGGGAGAAAGGGAGAAAGTGAGAAAGCAAGTCGCCAGGTCTGGGACTCGAATTGTGGTCAGCCATGTGGGAGTCCAGCACCCTTAACCACTACATCACCTGCTGGACTCTCTCCTCTAGGGATTTCAGACACACATGCCTGGCATGATTTTCCAGCTGCCAGGTCTGGAAATCAAACTGCACAGCTGGCTATGTGGGATCCAGTGCCTTAACCTTCACGCCACCTGACGGCCCCAAAGATTATTTTTTAAAATAAGCTTTACAATCTCCAACTGAAAAACACATAAAGGAGGATTTCCAAGTTCTTTATATAAAATGTATAATATTTACATATACATCCTGTTTTAGAGAGCCACCTCTTCCCCCATTGTATAACAATTGGTGCAACCTGGCTGCATCTACAGCAAAGATGCAGAACACCCAGCTACGGAAGGTTGGCAGTATTATCACATATCTAATTATATTAAATTGCTTGAATTTGTCTGGTAGTAATTAATAATTAAAAAAGAAACACTAGGGAAAAAATGTACACATTTCACAAGCTCTACTATTATTATTATTTTTACTTGTTAGGTTTCTGCCATAGGGTGTGTGCCCTCACCAGAGACAGAAAGTGAGAAATCACCTCCAAGGAGTGATGACCATGCCACAATCTTTTCTCCTCTATTCTCCTCTCAGGATTTTAGGCACACACACGCATGTACCCAATGTGAGTTTCAAATCACTGGGTCTGGGACTCAAACTGCAGTCAGTCATGTGTGGGTCCAGCATTTTAACCACCACACCTTCTGCTGACCTACCACATTTCACAAAATTTAATCACTTTGACTAAGTATTTTGCTCCCTCTTTAAATTTTGTCATAAAGTCTCATAATTTTTCCATTTAATTGCCTAGAGTTTTTCCTCCAACATGGTTGAAGAGGAAAAGTTTCAAAGTTGAAAACATTAAAATTGTCTTTTTAAAAAATTTTGCTATAGGGTATATGCATTCACCAGAGAGATAGAGAAACAGAAAATGAGAAATCACTACCCAGGGTGGATGGCCAAACTGTAGTCCCTTCTCCTCCATTCTCCTCTTGGGATTTTGGTCATGCATGCACATGTGCCTGGTGTGAGTTTCAAGCTGACGGGTCTGGGACTCGAACCATGTGGGAGTCCAGTGCCTTACCCACTATGCCACTTGCTGGCCCCAAGGTTGTCTTTTTAAAAGTCCTCAATTTACTTCTTTCTTGACTTTTTGTAATTTTCTTCCTGCAGGAAAAGACCTCTAGGTGATAACTACAAGGGATGCTAAAAAACCAGAGCAAGACTTGAATATTCTAATGTTAAAAAGCTATGAGAAAACATGGTCCAATTCTATGGACCCTTGCCTTGCTCCTAGCAGAAAAACTTTTCTTTAGCTCTGTCTATCTGCAGCACTTGGAAATGTCAATCCAACCAGGAAAGGCTTTGTCCCACTCCTACGTTCTCTCATGATCCGTGCAAAGTATGTCTGGATAATTTCTCTCCCTTGTTTAAGCATTTATATGCAATCAATATTTGCAGATTTCTTATTTGTGAATATGTCTCCTTGCTATAATGTATTTGTGACCCCCCAAATTAACACTTGGGATGCTTTTATAGACATTTCATGGACATGTGTAGAGTGGCAAAAAATTTGAATCACCCTAGGAGGCGGGGTTAAACAAGGCTTAAATCTGTCTTCTTATTCAGCTCTTATATTGTAAATAAGTATCCTTTACAGTCTATTTAGTGCCTTATTGTTTGCATTTAAGTGCTTTTAGTTGGTGATTCTGCAAATTTAAAATGATCCCCACCATAGTGCCGTGTTATTTAGTATTCCTAAGAGCAAAAAGGCTATGAAGTCTCTTATGGAGAAAATACATGTTAGGTAAGTTTCATTCAAGGATGAGTTACAGTGCTCTTGGCTGTCAGTTCAACGCTAATGAATCCACAATATATATTAAGTAACATGTTTTTAGACAAAAACACACATAAAACAAAGGTATGTATTGATTGGAGTACAAAAATGTGACTAGATGCTTGCAAGAACCTAACCCTGAATTTCTGTTACAAACAATGGTTCAATATTTGCTAATTCAGTGTTCGCAGCAGCTTTGAGGGGTGTAATAACTGCAAGCAACAATCAAAGATATGTGCATTAATACATCACTGAGAAAAACCCACAAAATTTTGTTTACACTACTAAGTATGGATAAAAATAACCCAATACTAAAAAGAAAGTCTTCACAAAATTACACCTTTAATGTTTAATATTGTATTTAACCTGTACTAAGATCATTTGTAACTCAGTGTTTAACTGCATGACAAAAGTAAACACTTCAAATCTTGAAACAGGTCTAGAGATTTTTTTTTAAAGAATTAATTTATTTACTTTATTTATTTATTTTAGTTTCCCCAGAGAGGGACAGAGTAAGAGAATGAGAGAGAGAGAAAGAAAGAGAGTGAGAGAGAGAGAGAGAGAGAGAGACAAAGTGAGAAAGCAAGCCACCAGATCTGGGACTCAAACCACAGTTGGCCATGTGGAAGTTCAGTGCTCTTAACCACCATGCCCGCTGCCAGCCCCTAAGAATTTTTTTTTTTTTTTGAGAGGTTTTTGCTATAGGGCATGTGCACTCGCCAGAAAGACAGAGAGAGACAGAGAGACAGAAAGTAAGAAATCACCCCCTGGGGGGGTGGCCACACCATAATCCCTTCTCTTCCATTTTCCTCTTGGGATCTTGAGCACACATGCACACATGCCCAGCGTGAGTTTAAGCCAATGGGTCTGGAACTCGAACCGTGGCTGACTACACGGGAGTCTAGCAACATAGCCATTATGCCAACTGCTGGTCTTGCTAAGAATCTTTTAAAAATAAATTTAAATAATGGGACCAGCAGATGGTGTAATAATCACATCACTGGACTCCCATGTAGTCAACCATGGTTCAAGTCTCAGACTCAGTGGTTTAAAAACTCACACCTAGAATGTGTGTGTGAGTGTCCAAAATCCCAAAGAGAGAATGGAGGAGAAGGGATTGCTGCATGGCCATCTCCCCCAGGGGGTGATTTCTAGTTTTCTGTCTCTCTGTCTCTTCTGTCTCTCCAGTGAATGCACACACCCTATAGCAAAAATCTCTCTCGAAAAGAATTTAAATGTTATCATTTTCTAATATAAGGATAAAAACTATTTTATACTATGGTAAAACATTTTTTTGAAATAATTTAACTTTATTTATATTTGACCAAAGAGGGACAGAGTGAGAGAGAGAGAGAAAGCAAGACGTCGGGTCCAGAATTCAAACTGTGATCAGCCATGTGGGAGTCCAGCGCCTTTAACCACCATGCCACCTGCTGGTCCCAATGGTTAAACATTTCCAGAAAGAAGCTTAGAATTTTGAGGCCAGGATTTTAAATCTGAAGTGTGTCCTGGCATGTTCAGGGACCAAGGCAACTGAAGCTATGCTCTAAACCCCATCTTCTAAACCTCAAAACATTCAGACAGGTAGGGAGACCTCTGTCCTCTCCATCTCTGTCTTTATCTCTCTCTAAATTTTTAAATTCTTTTTTCTTTTAATGGAGAGGTGTTCGCTATAGGGCGCGTGAGCTCACGAGACAGAGAGAGACATAGAGACAGAAAGCGAGAAATCACCCCCCAGGGGGGATGGTCACATCGCAATCCCTTCTCTTCCATTCTCCTCTCGGGATCTTGGGCATGTACGCACACACGCCCGGCGTGAGTTTTAAGCCACCGGGTCTGGGACGCGAACTGCGGTCGACTACGTGGGAGTCCAGCGACATAGCCATTACACTAACTGCTGGTTCCCAATTTTTAATTTCTAAAACATCTTCTTCTCACCTCGGGCCTTTTCTTTCTCTTGCTAATTTCAGAAGCCATTTTATTTATTTATTTATTTATTTATTATTTTGGGGGAGGTTTTTGCGATAGGGTGCATATGCTCGCCAGAAAGATAGAGAGAAACAGAGAGACAGAAATCCTCTCGGGATCTTGGGCATGCACGCACACATGCCCGGCCTGAGTTTAAGCCACCAGGTCCGGGACTCGAACCACGGTCAACTTACATGGGAGTCCAGCAACATAGCCATTACAGACTGTTGGTCCCTCAGAAGCCATTTAAATCTGAGGTGTGTCCTGGCAGTGCACCACACGATTTTCATATTTTACTCAAAAAATTGTTTCTCTTTTTTGGTTGTTTTTGTCTAGTTTTATTTTTTATTTCCTTTTGCTGTTCTTTTTTTTAAACCTTACTTTCCAACTCTGCTCTTCAGTCTCCACACACTGAGTGTCTAGACAGGCCTAGGTGTACAGCAGCCAAGTACCTGAATACTTTTAGAGTCATTGAAATCCTCAATGCTTACTGAAAGAAACTCCTTTATGTAAATCTGAACTCAAAATCTTTTTCTTTGGATACCATGTTGCAAAACACAGTAGAGGAGAGATTCTGTCATAGAACTACCCTACAGTAAAAGGAAACACATGATCTTAGAGCTGCGGAAACCTTCTCTAAGCAATTAGCCAAAAGTGAATTCACTACCAAATAACTAAAATTCAGAGAAGAGAGACTGCAGAGTGAGCAGCAGGGAGAAAGACGGAGCCTCAGAGAGAATACGGCTTCTCTCCTCCCACACGCCTCTGAACTCTGTTGAAACCCTGCAGTTAGGCCCAGGTGCACCTATTCCCTAGAGACTGTGAGGCCTTTGTAATATCCAATTCCAAAGTCAAAACCACAGGTTGCTTGATGAGCATAAGGGAAATGGAACTGCAGGGAGATTGGGTCACCTCCTCCCGCACACCTCTGAAAGCTCAGAATTAGCTCCCAGAAATTAGGGAGACACATATAATCTATCAGATGGCCAGAAACCACCACAGAGGCACAAGTAATATGAGAAACCAAGAAAATGCATCTCCCCTGAGGGAAAAGAACAATCCTTCATCATCCACAGGCAGTACAGTGGAACTCGAGGAAATGTCCACCAGAGAATTCAGAATATTTGTAGTGACAAAACTAAACGGAAAACAAAACAAAACAAAACAAAACAAAAACTAAACGAGATGCAAGAGCTGAGAGACAATGAACTCCAGAAGTTACAGGAGAAAAGAGACAAGGAGTTCCAGGAGGTGATGAAGTTCTTGCATGATCTGAAAGAGGAAATAACACACCATATAAAAGAATCAAATGGAGCTGTTAGTGATGAAGGCTGTAATACAGGAAATCAAATCAAAGCCTCCCTCAAAAGTATTAAAAGCAGATTAGTCTATGCAGAAGACCGAATCTCAGATGTTGAAGACAAAACCTCTGACCTAGAAAAAAATAACCAAAAAAGAAAAAAAAAACTGAGAAAATAAACAAAAAATGAAAATACTACATGAGAAATACTAGATATCGTTAAGAAATACATAGGACCCCTAACAGAGTCAACCCAAGATGATCTTCTCCAAGGCATATCATAGCCAGATTGGCCAAATTCACAAAGACAAGATACTAAAATTGGCAAGAGAGAAACGTCAGGTTACTTATAAAGGTTATCCCATCAGGTCTCTCATCAGAAACAATGTGAACAAGGAAAGAATGGGAAAATATATTCAAAGTGTTAAGTGAAAAACTGTTTCAACCAAGAATACCATACCTGGGGGACCAACAGTTAGTGTAATGGCTATGTCGCTGGACTCCCATGTAGTCGACCGCGGTTCGCATCCCGGACCCGGTGGCTTAAAACTCACGCAAGGCGCGTGTGCGTGTGTGCCCAAGATTCTGAGAGGAGAATAGAGGAGAAGGGATTGCGGCGTGGCCATACCCCCTTGGGGGGCGATTTCTCGCTTTCTGTCTGTCTGTCTCTGTCTGGCAAGCGCACGTGCCCTATAGCAAAAACCTCTCCCCACAAAAAAATAAAAAAGAATATCATACCTGGCAAGATTATCCTTCTTATGGGAAGAAAAGATAAAAACATTTTCAGATAAACAAAACCTGAAAGAATTTACCAACACCAGATCAGCTTTTCAAGAAATTCTGAAAGGAATGCTTTACCAGGAAAACTGAAGACACACATACAGAAATAAGAGAACAAAAAGCAACCAAGAAAATAACCAACTTAATGTTAGGGACAAGAAATATCAGCAACAACATTGAATGTTAACTTCCAGGATTTAAACAGAAGTTTGGACCACAGTAACACTGCAGATTCAACAGAAGAGATTAATTACATAAGACTGAACTGGTGAAATAGAATTTTATGACTTTTGAGTAAAACATTACTAATTTTTTTTTTTTACTATGCTTTGTTTTCCCAATTTAAGGATGTTGCTTTCTTTTGAGTTGTTGATAGGTTTAGCAGTTTGTTAAAATGTTTTTTCTTCTTGTTTGATTGCTTCTTTCGATTTTAACATAAACTTTTCTCGCTTCCTGACCCCTTTGGAATTGGAAAGTATTTGGGAGTATTCTTATTTTGTGGCAAATGGTTATTTGCATAAGTTCAATAATACCTGTTACCTTAAATCAGAAATTGGAAATACTCGTTAGTGGACAGAGCTTTTTTTTTTTTTTGGAGAGGTTTTCGCTATAGGGCGTGTGCGCTCGCCAGACAGACAGAGGGAGACATAGAGACAGAAAGCGAGAAATCACCCCCAGGGGGGATGGCCACGCCGCAATCCCTTCTCCATTCTCCTCTCGGGATCTTGGGCACGCATGCACACATGCCCGGCGTGAGTTTTACCACCGGGTCCGGGACGGGAACCGCGTCCACTACGTGAGAGTCCAGCGACATAGCCATACGCTAACTGCTGGTTCCCTGGACAGGGCTTTGACTGGAATGTCCTATCTGAAAATTAAACCAGAAAACTATGGAACTCAGGTAGATCTCAATTAACCCAACAGAAGCTCTTGGAAAGATGGCCTGGAACCATAAACCGTTCTGCCTGGCAGAGAGGATTAGAAAAGCTATATGAAAGAATTCATACCATAAAATAACCCAGACTTTTCCAGCCCAGCTTTGTAATCAGTAGAGACTGCAAAAAGCAGCCACAACTAGAGGATTACCTTGAAGAAGACTTTGCTGTCTGTCTGACGAGCGCACGCGCCCTATAGCAAAAACCTCTCCAAAAAGAAGACTTTGAAGGAAGAAAAAGAGACTGATCTTTGCTAGCAGGTGGTATATCACAGACGATCTGGTAGGCAGGGCTGAATTGAGAAGGTCTGTGTGTGCATTGTGTGCTCTGTGTTTGCTTTTCAATAGTTTGAGTAGTTGACACGTAAATATTTTCTCAAAAATATTTCAAACCATACTGTATCTATTGTTACAGAGTCACGAACAAAAATTATAGCAGGTATTTCAAACATTATCTTTAAAATTCAATTTTTTGAAAATGTGTTTAACTGTCAAGAACTATGGAGTATGAGCAAAAATTTTTTGATATATAAAGTAAATGTTTGTGGGAAAATGTAAAAATAAATTATAACAGAAAAAAAGAAGAAAAGAAAGAATTTTGAGGCCAGCAGGTGGCATGGTGGTTAAGGCACTGGCTTCCCACACGACTGACCATGGTTCGAATCCTGGGCCTGGCAGCTTGCTTTCTATTTCTCTGATCAAACTGAAAAATAATAATAAGTAAAAATAAATAAATAAATAAATGATTTTTTTTCTTTTTTTCTTTTTTTGGAGAGGTTTTTGCTACAGGGCACATGTGCCCGCCAGAAATAGAGAGATAGAGAGACAGAAAGCGAGAAATCACCCCCCAGGGGGGATGGCCACACCACAATCCCTTCTCCTCTATTCTCCTCTTGGGATCTTGGACACGCATGCACATGCGCCTGGCGTGAGTTTAAGCCACTGGGTCCTGGACATGAACTGTGGTCAATTACATGGGAGTCCAGTGACATAGCCATTACGCTACCTGCTGGTCCCATCTTATTTATTTACTTTTTTTAAAATAAGTTTAGAATTTTAAGATGATCCCAAGGCTACTCAGAAGCTTTGATATTTTATTTTATATTTATTAATTTTTGCTGCAGATGCATGTGCTCATTAGAGACAGAGACAGAGGGGGGAGGGCCACATCACAGTTATCATGCCCCGAGGGATGGGCACACCTTAATCCTTTCTCCTCCATTCTCCTCTAGGATTTGGGGCATGCATGCACATGTGCCCCTTGTGATTTTCAAGACACCAGGTATGGGACTCAAATCATGCTATTGGTTATGAGGGATTCAGCTGTCCCAACCACCACACTATTAGCTAGCCTGAAGCTTTCATATTTTATCAATATAAAATTCATTTTGTTGGGTCCAGCAGGTGGTGTGGTGGTTAAGGCACTGACTCCCACATGGCTGACTGTGTTTTGAGTCCTAGGCCTGGCAGCTTACTTTCTCACTTTCCCTCTCTCTCTGGTCAAAATAAAAATAAATTAATTAATTAAATTAAACACATAATTTTTAAAAATTTCATTTTATTTTATGATTATAATTTTTTTAGAGAGAGATATTTGCTACAGAGTACATGTGCTTGCCAGAGACAGAAAGAGAGAAATCACCCCTAGGGGAGATGGCCATGGTGCAATCCCTTCTTCTCTAGTCACCTCTCAGGATTTGGGGCACACACACACATACACCCGGGCATAAGTTTTAATCTGTCAGGCCCGGGACTCAAACCACAATTGACTACATGGGAGACCAGTGATGTAACCATTATGCCATCTGCTGATCCTTATTTTATTATTATTATTATTTAGAAATTATTTTATTTAACTTTCTTTATTTATTTTTATTTGACCAGAGAGGCACAGATTCAGTGAGAAAGAGTGGGCAAGTGAGAAAGCAAGCTGCCAGGTCTGGGACTTGAACCACAGTTGGCCATATGGGAGTCCAGCACCCTTAACCACCATGCCACCTGCCAGCCCCACCTATTTTATTTTTTAAAAAAGAATTATTTATTTTTAACTTTTTAATTCATTTATTTATTTATTTATTTTAATTTTGACCAGATAGAGAGAGGGAAAATGAGAAAACAAGCCACCAGGTCCAAGACTCGAACCGCGGTCAGCCATGTGGGAGTGCCCAGCGCCCTAACCACCACGCCACCTACTGGATTCCTGTTTTATTTTTTTAAGAATTATTTTATTATCACCATCATCATCATCATAATTATTATTTTATTTTGACTAAAGAGAGACACAGAGAGAAAGTGAGAAAACAAGCCGCCAGGTCCAGGACTCGAACCACAATCAGCCATGTGGGAATCTAGCACCTTAACCACCATGTCACCTGCTAGCCCCATAAAATTCATTTTAAAATGAGAGGGCTTACAAGGTTTATTGAGCTTTATTTTTGTTTGCAGTATGCATTTTTCTCAAATGTTGGGTTTTGTTTGCTTTTACAGAGTAGGGAGAAGAAATCTTAAACTCGAATAATTAATACTACCAGCAGCAGCAGCAGTTATGTTAGCTCTTGTAGTAATTTTATCTATGATACTAATCTATCTTAGTAATTAATCTCAAGAAAGGTACACAAGATTTGATTAAACTAATGGTAGAAATACAGAAACACTACTGCCCATTCACAGAACACAAAAGCTGAATCAAAAAAATGAAAACACTATCACACTTCAAACAGAAAAGCTATTGGATAGTTAGCTGAATAATTTGATATATAGCAAAAAAATAAAAGTTACCTTCTATATATTTTAAAAGCCTCTGAGGAGGTAATAAAGGAAATCGAATAGGGTCAAGTACTTCCACCACATGTTTTCTTCTCCTTCCCAGATCTTTCAGAATCCACTGCATTGCCGCTAAGAAGACCTGGTATTCATCCTCAATGCTAAGCTCTTCGCTTCGTAATATTTTGATCAGTTGGTCTTTTGTAAGGGCCAGGAACTCTTCCCCATTATGAACCTCCAAGAAATGGACATGAATGTAGTTTTCTGTGAATTCCAAAAGATCATGGCAAGCAATTTGCTCAGAGAACTGAAAGATCCCAATGCAGTTGAGTGGATCAATTTGTCCTTTCAAAAATTCACAGCAAAGATGAACAACTTCAGTCAACTGTAGCATGTCCGCTGCAACAATCAACTCCTGGACGTTATTCACACCTATGTTCACCATGCCTAAGGCAGGAAGGAGATAAAATAACCAGTAAAATAAAAACAAGTATGTGACTTAACATATTCAAGAAGTATTATTCTTGATTTCACTAATAGCTTCATGTTTGCAGAGTAGACAGATGCTGAGTAAAAAGGCAGTAAGATTTATATAAAAAAGAGCATAAAATTTAAATAACAATGCCTAACATTTATAGAACACTTACAATGAAACAGACACAACATGAATTGCTTTATGCACTCGTTTTGCCCTTATTTTAATTTGATACAGCATAGTTTCTTTTTTTTAATTCTTTGTATTAAGGAAACAGAATTGGAAAGTTTCAAAGTTTAAGTAACTTGTCCCCATATCATATGGTTAAGTAAATTCTAGGGTAGGGATTAACATCAAAGTCCATGCTTTTAACATAAAGTTATCTGCATTTAACAAACATTTACTGAGGCATCAGGGAGATTAAACCATGGTCGCTATCTGGGGACCAGCAGTTAGCGTAATGGCTATGTTGCTGGACTCCCACGTAGTCGACCGCAGTTCGAGTCCCAGACCTGGTGGCTTAAACTCACGCCGGGCGCGTGTGCGTGCGTGCCCAAGATCCCAAGAGGACAATGGAGGAGAAGGAACTGCGGTGTGGCCATCTTCCCTGGGGGGTGATTTCTCGCTTTCTATCTCTCTGTCTCTCTCTCTCTGTCTGGCGAGTGCACGCGCCCTATAGCAAAAACCTCTCAAAAAAAACAAATAAAAACAAAACCATGGTCACTATCTTCAATTGTGATAAAGTGGTATACAGTGTTAGTTTTTAATATCAGGTATAACCAAGGGTCTTAGTTTTTAATATCAGGTATAACCAAGGGTCTGAAATGTATGAGAAACTATTAAATACTTAATCTATATAAATGGCTCTCTTAGGGCCAGCTCTGTAGCCTAGTGGTGAAGTGAGCCATCCCACATGGGGGAACACAGTTTTAGACCCAGCCCTGGAGGCTTGAAAAACACACTGGGTGTGTATATGTGTGTGCCCCAAATCCTGACGGGATGGAGAGATGGCAGGGAAAGGACTGTGGCATGACTAAGGCCCACTGGAGAGTGTGATCTCCTCCCTCTTTCCCTGTCTTTCTCTGGCAGCCACCACTTACATCTCCTTGCTGAATTCTACTTCATATACTTTTGGAAACACCCCTGTTTGCATTCAGTGGGCCATGTTCTTCCTCTCACCAAAATCTCTTTCACTGCTCATTCATTTGGAAAAAAAAAATTATTTTTTGGGATATTTAGTATGTGCTAGGCATTGGAAATACAGAAGCGACAAGCCTTGCTCTATAGACTTTATTTATTTATTTTTTATTTATTTTTATTTTTTGGAGAGGTTTTCGCTATAGGGCACGTGCGCTTGCCAGAAAGACACAGAGAGACAGAGAGATAGAAAGCGAGAAATCACCCCCCGGGGGGATGGCCGCGCTGCAATCCCTTCTCCTCCATTCTCCTCTCGGGATCTTGGGCACGCACGCACACGCACCCAGCATGAGTTTAAGCCACCAGGTCCGGGACTTGAACCGCGGTCGACTACGTGGGAGTCCAGCGACATAGCCATTACGCTAACTGCTGATCCCCCCCCCATAGACTTTATTAATCTGCTTGGCAATACAAACTTTAGGCAAATAGTTTGGTGTAGTGAATGTTACGAAAGGGATAACATAAAAGGAAAGTGTAAGATTGAACGGTGAGTTTATTTCTAGTAGGTAGGAGAACTACAGTGTCTTATCTTCTTAAGTATAATTAGTTATTTGATGTCTTCCCAGAGTCATTATGTAAGCAATGCAAGTGAAGCCTCCTATGAGGAGAGCCATTTATTTATTTATTTTACTTGCCAGAGGGCACATGTGATTGCCAGAGAAAGACAGGGATAGAGGGAGAGGGAGATAGCATCCTTGGATGGGGTGTAGTAATGCCACAATCCAAGAATGACTTTGGAATAATAAGAATGCCCTATAATTTAATAGGGTTTTATAGTTTACAAAGCACTTCCACAATTACTAGGATTTATCTCATTTCACCTTCATATGAAGTATAAAGTGCTATCCTCACTTTACAAATAAATAAGGAAAATGAGGCCCTTGCAAGTCCCCATTTCTGTTTTCAAAATAACTGCACTATCATTAAAGTTCTGTGAAGGTAGGGCTAACCCCAAAGCACAGTGGTTAAACACTGTATATTGGGAGCCAGATCCAACATGGAAGGACCGCAGTTCAAATCCCAGGCCCAGTGACTTGTAAACCATACTGGGCATGTATGTATGTGTGTCAAAAATTCTGATGAAATGGAGAAAAAAAGATGTGGCATGACCACATCCCACTGGGCAGTCTTTCTCTGGTGAGCACAATTTTTTAATTTTTAATTTTAATTTGTTTGAATTGCCAGAGGGTGTGTGCACATATGCCAGGTATGTTTTTCAGGCTGCCATGGCCAGAATTAGAACTGTGGTTGGCCATGGAGAATCTGGCTCCTGAGGCCAGCAGGCAGCTGGTGTTGGATTCCCACATGGCTGACTGTGGTTCGAGTCCTGGACCTGGTGGTTTGATTTCTTGCTTTCCCTTTCTCTCTGTCTCTCTCTAGTCAAATTGAAAAAAAAATAATAATAACAAATGGAATTAAATAAATACACAATTCTTTAAAAAAAGAAAAGAAATAGAATCAGGCTCCATTAGCCACTAGGCTATGAGACCACACTACCCTCTGGCAATTAAAAAAAAGAAAACGCTTGGTACTGTCATATCCCTAATTTTTTAAAAAAAGTATTTAGCAAATGTTTGCTGAAAGAATGAATACTTGACTAAAGTTAAATGAAATGCCTTGATGCCTAGTACCACACAGCTGATTAGCGGCAGAGAGCTCAAACCCAGGTAATTTGATTGCAAGTGAAGTGCATAGGGGCTGGCAGATGGCGTGGTAGTTAAGGGCGCTGGACTCCCACATGGTGGACCATGGTTCAAGTCCTGGACTTGGTGGCTTGCTTTCTCCCTCCCCCCACCCCCCACTGTCTGGTCAAATTAAAATAAATAAATAATAAAATAATTACTTTAAAAAAAAAAACAATCTAAGGTGAAAGGTCAGCAGGAAGCATGCAGGTTAAGGTGCTAGACTCCCACATGGCCAACCCCACAGTTTGAGAACTATGCAGGGCATGTGTGCATATATCCCCAAAATCCTGAGAGGATAATGGAGGAGAAGGGACTGTAGTGTGGCCACACTATTCCCCCAGGAGGTGATTTCTCACTTTCCCTCTCTCAATCTCTCTCTGGTGAGTGCATGTGCCCTATGGCAAAAACCTTGAAAAAAAGAAAAAGAAAACTAAGGCGAAACATGTACATTAAAACATTTTAGAAATTATGAATGATATCTGTAAATGTGAATGGCTAATAAAGAATGACAAGTTCAGGGACCAGCAGTTGGCATTATGGCTATGTCATTGGACTCCTATGTAGTCAACTGCTGTTCGAGTCCCAGATCCGGTGGCTTAAACTCGCATCGGGTGCATATATGTGCGTGCCTAAGATCCCGAGAGGAGAATGAAGGAGAAGGGATTGCGGCATGCCATCCCTCCTCGGGGGGTGATTTTTCACTTTCTCTCTCTCTGTCTTTCTGGTGAGCGAACGCGCCCTATTGCAAAAACCTCTCCCCCCTCCCCCCCCAAAAAAGAATGACAAGTCCAAAGGAGAGATAAATAACCGGTTTTTGCAGTCCCCACATACCAAAAAATGAATTGCTTTTATTTATGTTGACAATGAAAATGAAAGAGTATTTTCTAAGAGCTAACTGTCAAAGACTCTACAGGTTCCTCTCCAAAGGATACTCAATACTCATTATTCTTCCTTCCTTACTAACAGAACCTTGATTTTTTTTGTGGGTAGCAACCGTGCTCTGTGAAAAATTATATTTCTTATCCTCCTTTGCTGAAGCAGTGAACTTTTTACTGAGTGTAGTCAGCAGGATATAGGCAGCAGTTGTTGGGTAGAGATACCAGAAAAGCTTTAAAAAGGCAGAGAGTCAGATTAGCAGGACCTTCTGCCCTCCTCCCTTCTTTTAGCTAGCATTCAGTGATCATGAAATTAGAAGCTACAAGCCATATGTGACGAGGCAAAATGCTGGAAGACTATGGAGACACTACTGACACCATGAAGTCACTGTATCACTCTTAGAATGCTACTATGTATTCATTTTTGTGGAAAAATAACTTCTCTCTCTTTTTTTAATTTGCTAGCAGGCACATGCACTCATTGGAAACAAGAAAAATGAAACAGCACCCCCCTGCACACACACCTCGGGGATAGCTACACCATAATCCCTTCTCCATTTCTTCTTTTAGGATTTTGGACACACATGCACATTTACCTGGTATGTTTTTCAACCACCAGCTTAGAGACTTGAACACGCAATAGGTCACGTGGGATCCAGCTGCCTTAATCACCGCACCATTAGCTGGCCAAAATTTTTCTCTAGTAAGCCATCTTTTATCTATTTCAAGCAGCCAAATGCTGTTCTTAAGTGATACCAATTTTACCTTTTAATGTCAATCCTCTACAATGTTATTTTCCCCCAGATATGCTCAGTAACTTTTATTTCTGAATTTTACCACGCTTTCCCTTTGTAATAGGAATGCTAATCACCAACAATATAGTGATGACGATACCATATTCTCTTTCAATAAATAACTCTTGCTGTACTGTTACGAGAGGCAGAATACATAGCTTGTAGCATTTCTTCGTTTTTTACATAGTTCAATGCTAATTCCATGGATTAATCTGTGTCAATTTATATTTTTCAAATAAAAGAAGGAGCATTTATGAAGTAATTTAATCTGTTCACATAAGTCATTTGGAACTCTGAGTTGAAGAACCCCTCAATTTTAATTTGTACATAAGCCAATAGGTAGAGCTGCACTGCTTTTAGTAGATAATTATTGTTACAGTTCCCAAACTAGGTTATCATTGCTTTCTGAAACTTCTGAAAAGGAATATAAAACAACATAGAGAGGGCCAACCAGTGGTGTGGTGGTTAAGGCAGCTGAATCCCACATGGCCAAATGTGCAGTGTAAGTCCCTGGTAGTCTGAAAAACATAACGTGTGCATGTGTGCCCAAAATCCTAAAAGGAGAATGGAGAAGGGACTGCAGTGTGGCCATCCTCCCAAGGGGTGCTTTCTTACTTTCCCTCTCTGTCTCCGATAAGTGCATGTGCCTATGGAAAATTAAAAAGCAACACAGAGGGAAAAAAAATCACTTTTTATCATTTTCCAGGTTTAAATATCATGCAAGAAAAAAAATATCTTGTTAGGCCATATAATAATCTCCTACAATTTTTTTTTAAAAGAATTACTTTATTTAACTTTATTTATTTATTTCTTTTAATTTGACCAGAGAGGGACAGAGGGAAAGAGAAAGTGAGAAAACAAGCCACCAGGTCCAGGACTCAAACCACAGTTGGCTATGTGGAAGTCCAGTGCCCTTAACCACCTGGCCACCTGCAGGCCCCTGAAATAGTTTCTTAAGGATAGTATAGTATAGTATCAAAACTAAACCACAGTTTTTGTTATCAAATGTTTTTCTGATTAAGAACAGTAAACAGGGTGGCAGGTGGCGGGGAAGTCATGATGATTTTCCTATGCAAGAACACAACATGACTTTTGTGAAAACTCAATATTTGCCTGCCTCACTAATTCCTTAGGATTCCTAGAAAAAAGTACTACATCAAAAGATAACATTTTAGGGGGAAAAAATGAACATTTCAGTCTCATAATAACATGTAGCTAAATAACCTCTATGAAGGAACTACAAAAATTCACAGAAAATGGAATTAAAGTGTGAGTTTATTTTAGCGCAAAATATGTTTGAAATCCGTGCATCATTTTTTCATAAGACCCATTTTCCAAGAATTTTCTGAAGACCCCCTCATGTATGTGAGATTGCTCTATGTCCCCACAGTAGTACAAGAGTTACTGCATCATTCTTCACTCAAAGCAACAGATTCATGTAACATACCTGTGTAAATGAATTCCAGAAGAATTCGAAAGATTCCAGCTTCAATTCCTAGAATCTCTACAACATCTTTTGAGGACTCTTTCATTCCTCCAGTGAACAAAGCTGCAAAGTAAGGACTACTGGCAGCCAAAACCAGCCGATGAACTTTGAACGTTTCCTTCCCAACTTGAAGCTGCACATCGCAGAAATGCTGTCCATTTCTCATTTTATTGATCTGAGCCAAGATGACTTGGGCATGTTTTTCTGATGAAAAAGAATTATCACCGGCCTTGGGACAGCCCTCATTTGCCATCATGACAGATTAATGGAAAAGACAGTTGCCCATAATCTGCCCCTGTCCTGGAAAAAACAAAATACAAAGGGATCAGACAACATCTTTTTGTACTGAACATGCCTTAACACACATAGTAAATATTTCCTATACGCACACTCTACTTCGGGACACAGCGCATACATCAAACAGTGAGGACCAAACTGCGCAGTGCCATTTCTAGTAAGATTTCAGAAAAAGGAATAAGTAGTGGGGGGCTAAAATAATTGGAGGATGCTTCACAGAAGAAATGAAACCTGAACTGGATATTGAAATAAGTAGTAATAGAGTATGAGAAGAAGTCATAAACCCTGATGTCTGAAGTAAAGAAAAATCAGGCACAAAGGCAGAAAGGAGTTTTTGTACACTACAGTACAGAACACTTCACAGCCACATTAAATTTTCAAAAAGCAGTTGTGGGGGGACCAGCAGTTAGCATAATGGCTATGTCACTGGACTCCCATGTAGTTGACCGTGGTTCGAGTCCCGGACCTGGTGGCTTAAACTCACACCAGGCACGTGTGCATGAGTGCCAAGGATCCCGAGAGGAGAATGGAGGAGAAGGGACTGCGGCGTGGCCAACCCCCTGGGGGATGCTTTCTCGCTTTCTGTTTCTCTGTCTCTCTCTTTCTTTCTGGAGAGGGCACATGCCTTATAGCAAAAACCTCTCCCCCAAAAAAAGCGCAATTGTGGGGACCAGCAGTTGGTTCATGGCTATGTCGCTGGACCCCCATATAGTCAACCGCAGTTTGAGTCCCAGACCCAGTGGCTTAAAACTCATGCTGGACATGTGTGCGTGTGTGCCCAAGATCCCATGAGGAGAATGGAGAAGTGATTGCGGCATGGCCATCCACCCTGGGGGGTGATTTCTCGCTTTCTGTCTCTCTGTCTTTCTGACGAGCACACGTGCCCTATACCAAAAACCTCTCAAAAAAAAAAAAAAAAAAAAAAAAAAAGCAATTGTGATCAGGACAACTGTCTCTTAAATTCCTTGTTTGTATGCTCACCTTAGCACACAAGGCCCTTTTGGATCTTTGTTACAACTCAAGACTGTTCAAATATAACTCCTCCAGGGACCTTTCCCTGTTCCTCTTTCCTCTGAGTTTGGTGTTTACCCTATCTATTAGCTCACCCTATGCATAAGCTTACCTATTTTAAAATTTATATTACAATCTTCTTTTTTCATACACCCTATCACCTATGACATGTACACACATTCTCATTCTAACACATACACACACACACACACACACACACACACACTGAAAGCCCTTTCAGAGACAGTACCTTAAGGACAGGGACTATCTTTCATAGCTGTAGGACCAGCATCTAGTAAAACAGGTTTTCAAATGTTTGTAAAAATGAATGACTACAATGAGAAATAGTAATAACAACTTAGGTTTGTTTTTATTTTCTTTTTCCTAGGCATTTGGTTATATTTTAATGCAAGCCCACAGTCCCATTGACAAGATATACTTTAAAATTCAAATGTTTAGAAATTTAAAGCAGCATATATCTTATACACTCTATAACACTCCTACAGGAATCTTGAGTAACAACCTTAACCAAGCACATTAGCATTTCTGTATTAAAAGTTTGAACAGTCCCCCAAAGGGATTAAATAAACACACAGCTTCAAATCAGTTCAGATCATGTTTTTTTTAACTGTTTGCTTTTCCACATATAATGTCTATTGTAATTCTCACAGCAATGAAGAGGCAAGAAGAAATGATCATCTTATCCAAAATGAGAGAGAAGGTAACAAACCCAAAGTTTCTCCAAGGATACGATATTGGTGTAATGAAAATCTCATACTAAATCCAAGTCTTCTTACTTTAAATTATTTCCACCAAATAACATTGCATAGGAATTATTAGACCATGTTAGGGAGAAGGGGTCTCAAAACCAAAGCACAGGATTTTCTTTTTTTCTTTTTTTGGAGAGGTTTTTGCTATAGGGCACGTGCGCTCGCCAGAAAGACAGAGAGAGACAGAGAGATAGAAAGCGAGAAATCACGCCCCCAGGGGGGATGGCCACGCCACAATCCCTTCTCCTCCATTCTCCTCTCGGGATATTGGGCACGCAAGCACACGTGTCAGGTGTGAGTTTAAGCCGCCGGGTCCGGGACTCAAACTTCAGTCAACTACATGGGAGTCCAGCGACATAGCCATTATGCTAACTGCTGGTCTGGTCCCAAAACACAGAAATTTGAACTGAGCCTTCAAAGGTTTATAAAGCATAATCATGACAATACCCATATTTCATAATCATTACTTGGTTCTTCAGGGGAATGAGCTACGAGGTAATGAAGTCTTATTAAATAGCCTTACAGCTTTGGCAAAGAAAATAAAATGAATAAATCTAAGTTACCTTTTAAATAAAGAAACCAGGGCCAGCAGGTGGTATGGTGGTTAAGGTGCTGGACACTCTCACATGGCCAACCACGATTCAAGTCCTGGACCTGGTGGCTTGCTTTCTCATTTTCCCTCTCTGTCTCTGTGTTCTCTCTGATGAAATTAAAAAATTAATTGGTAAGTAAAATTAAATAAATAGTTTTTTGTTTTGTTTTGTTTTGTTTTGTTTTAAAGAAAGAAAGAAACCATGGGACCAGCAGATGGTGTAATGGTTAGGTTGCTGGACTTCCACATAGTTGACCCCAGATGGAGTCTCGGACCTGGCAGCTTCTAACTCACACAGTGTGTGCATGTGTATGCCCAAAATCCTGAGAGGAGAATGGGAGAGAAAGGATTGCAGTGTGGTTATTCCCTGGAGGGAGAGTGATTTCTTGCTTTCTGTCTCTCTGGCTCTCAGGTAAGCACACACATCCTAAAGCAAAAATCTCTCTCTTAAAAAAAACAAAAACAAAAACAAACAAACAAAAAACAAGTAAAAGAAACCATGAGATCCTATAATATTAGAAATACTGAGATAACACACAAGGGAAATCCGAGATGACTAAGGTTTTGTAATTTAGGATACAAGAATTGGTAATGACTGATGGAAATAGTGTAGGCAGCTATCAGAAAAATGGTTAAGTTTATACGATTCAAATTTATCAAAGTCAAAATAAGTTGATCATCATGATTATCTAGGAATCCACTTACTGAGAAATCTGAGAAATTTTAAGGTAGCTGCTAAAACTTCACATCAGCAGCTACAGGATGTCAACATATTACATTTAACTGGTACACAAAAGCAGTGTATTTATACATGTAAATAATAATTTTTTAAAGATTTGATTTTATTTAAGCTATTTTAGAGGTTTTCACCTTAGAGCGCATGCGCTCGCGGAAAGAAAGACAGAGACAGTGAGAGGGAAAGTGGGATGGGACGATGGACATTCCTCAATTCCTTCATTCTCTTCCCAAGATCTTAGACAAGTATGCACAAGTGCCAGGGGAGATTTTCGAGCCAGCAGACCCAGGACTCGAACCATGGTCAACCCTGTAGGAGTCCAGCAATGTAACTGCTATGCCATCTGCTGGTCCCTTGTTATTATTTTTTAATTTGACCAGAGACAGAGAGAAAGGGAAAAGTAAGAAAACAGCGACTAAGTCCAGGGCAGGAACCCAGGTCAGCAACCCAGGTCAGCCATGTGGGCCAGCAGCACTTCACCACGCCACCTGCTGCCTCGCCCCGTACGTATAAATTTGACCTGCAGATACTGTTAAACACAACATAGCTGTCAGTTTTGTTTTTCTGTTCTAGACTTCTGACAGATTTCAGATCCAGGGGTTCAAATACAAGCTACCCAGTCTGTCCAACTTCAAGGTGTCCAGCACAGCCGCTGAGCTAAAATGCTGCCTCCTGCAGCATTAGAAGAGTTCACTGAACGTGCTCCGAGGAGCAGCCGGCAGAAATCCTAGCCGGTTACCATTTCTCAGTAACTGCTGACATCCCACCGTCAGGAGATTTCAAAAGGCGGCTTGTGGGGTGACCCTATTTCCAAAGGGAAAGACCACAGCCACAGTTCTGGGACACTGCATAGGGATGTAAGGAAAGTGCCTCAGGAGACTCAAACTCGCCAGGCACGTCGTTAGGAAACAGTGGAGACTCCCAAGGGAATTAAAATGTTTGAACCTGCTGGGTCTTAAATTCGCTGCGGAGAGCACCAGGACGTGCTTCGCAAAGGGGTCAGAAAGAATCCCGGGACAAGCGTCAAAACAAAAACAAAAACAAAACAAGGAGGCTCTCTGTGCTTGCATTGAGGCCGGACCTAGAGAACTGTCCCGAAGGTGCTGCGACACAGGCGGATCGTCATTGCGGAGCTACGGCAAGAGCCGGGAAAGGACCTCGGCATCCGCGCGGCTGCAGAGCGTACTGCGGGCACGGCTCGGGATTGCGCAGTGGGGGCGGGGAGAGGACGGGACCAGACCAAGCTCCGGCGAGACCGCACGCACCGACTGGGGCGAAAGGCGAGGAGAAAACCGGTGCCAGAGGCTCCTCTCACTCACGTCCTCAGGGTCCCGAGAGTTGGAGAGAGCCGAAGAGGAAGTTCCCCGCCCCGGCACAGACGCACCCCGGACGCAGGCCCTTCTTACCCGCCGCTTCCCCTTCCCGCCGGCGCCCGCTCAGGCCCCGCGCGCGCAATTGCGACCGGCACAGGCGCGGAGACGGCAGGGGAAAGCTGGCGGGAGTCAGTGGATGGCTCGGTCCCCGGAGGGCCGAAGGCGAGGCCGGGCTGGGTGGATGGTGTCTCCGGCGCCGAGCGGCCCTGGCCTTTGACTGCGCCTGCGCGGGTCCTTCAGTGCGCGGGTGGCTGTAGTGCCCGCCGCTGCGTCTGCGCTTGCTGCCCCGCCGGCCACCAGCCCGGCTGCAAGCCTGCGCTCCTGCCCGCTGCGCGGGCCCGCTAGCTGTTCCTCCTGCCTCGGTTCTTGCGCGTCCAGGCACGCCGCAAACCTCAGGGTTGGGAGAGACAGACAGACTTCTCTACGGTGCTGTCATTTTCAGTCTGCATGAATGAACCCGGCACTCAGTGGATGCTTACTTTGAGGGAAGGGAAAACTCAAAACGTCCAGTTTTCCCTGTTGCAACTTGTCACGTATCATGTTAGTGCCTTTGAGCTCGTTTGATCCTAACCCACAATGTACAAAAAAAAAAAAAAAGTCTTACAATACTGCGTAAGTGTATATATAGATACACATATCTGAAACGAAACGAAACTTTCTATGTCTACAGTGAGCTAAACTTCTGCTTTTCTATTTTATTACCCCCCTCCCAAAAAAAAGGAAAGAAAGAAAAGAAGAAAAAAGATTAAGAGACCAATTGTCAAGAAACGTTTCAAAGATTTGGAAATGAACAGAGGTTATCGCTGGGTGCCCTTTCACTGTAATGCTGGGCATCTTCTATCAGATGCTGGAAGAATTTAAATCCACAGAGACTAATGACTTTTTCAAATAACTTATTTTACAAGAAAACAGATGGTATTGAAGATAATTCTTGTACATTCTGTAGAAAAGAGACACCAAAATATGTTTTATTAACATAAACCACTTTTGTCCCATTTAGCAAATTCACGTTAACATTCCTGATTCTTGCCAAATGTATACATTTCCGTAACGCTTTACTGATTTCCCCATTAATTAATTAGAAAAATAAAATATTTGGTGTGTGTTTATACTTGTGTGAGGGTCATGATTTCACTTTTCAGAAAATTAAACTTCAGCTACACTAGAATTAATTTCACTACTTAATATGGGACCATGTACAGCAATTTGAAAAGCATCACTTTAGACTTTTTACCTAGGAGCAGAATTGCTGGACCATGCATCTCCAATTTCACTAGAAAATACCTCACTCTTTTCCAGACCTTTCGTCCCAAATACATTCCCACCAGTAGTGAATGAGATTTGCCTTGCTCTGCATCCTTGCCAACACTTAATAAAACGGTACTTGTTTTTATTTTTATTTACATTTCATATTATGAATGAGATTAGACAATAGAAACATGTTTATGGGCTGCTATGGATTAAATTATGTCCTTTTCGCAAATCGCATATTGAAGCCCTAGCCCCCAACGTGATAGTGCTTGGAAATAGGGCCTTCGGGAGGTAGATAGGATTACAGTTTATGAGGGTAGGGCCCTTGTAATAGAATTCATGCCCTTAAAAGAAGACATGCCAGAGAGCTTCTCTTTCATCCTCACATGCACATACAGGAGGTCATTTGAGCACATAGTAAGATGGCAGCGGACTGCAAGCCAATAGAAGAGACCTCAGAATGAAACCTCCCTGGCTGGCACCTTTATCTTGGTCTTCCCAGCCTCCAAAATGGTGAGAAATAAAGTTCTTTGTTTAAATCACCCAGTCTGTGGCATTTTGTTATGTCAGCCCTAGCAGATTAAAACATAGGACAATCCCTTTCCTTTTTCTGTAAAATAGTTTTTGACATCTCTTGCCAATTTTATTTTTTAGAGTTTTTTGCTATAGGGTGTGTGCGCTCACTAGAAAGACAGAGAGAGACAGAGAGACAGAAAGCGAGAAATCACCCCCCAGCAGGGATGGCTATGCTGCAATCCCTTCTCCTCCATTCTCCTCTTGGAATCTTGGGCACCCACGCACTTTCGCCTGGCATGAGTTTAAGCCGCCGGGTCTGGGTCGACTACATGGGAGTCCAGTGACATAGCCATTACATTAACTGCTGGTCTCTTGCAATTTTTTTTTCTTTTTTTTTAGGAGAGGTTTTCACTATAGGGCATGTGTGCTCGCCAGCCAGCCAGAGACATAGAGACAGAAAGCGAGAAATCACTCCCCAGGGGGGATGGTCACGCCGCAATCCCTTCTCCTCCATTCTCCTCTCGGGATCTTGGGCACGCACGCACACGCGCCCGGCGTGAGTTGTAAGCCACTGGGTCCGGGATGCGAACCGCGGTCAACTATGTGAGAGTCCAGCGACATAGCCATTACGCTAACTGCTGGTCCCTCTTGCAAATTTTTTAAAAAGTTTTTATTTCTTTCTTCCTTCCATGAGCAAGAGAGACAGAAAAACTGGCACCCCAGGTCATGGATACACTTGTGTTCTGCATGCTAAAAGAGGCCTCCAGACTTGAACCAGGAAACATCCCCTGTAGGATTGCCTCACAGAGCGTCACATTTTACCCTTGTGCCACCATCCAGGCTCTAATTTTTTTCCTGTGTCAACAAACATATCATATGCATATATGGCAGGGTTTTTTTCTTTTTTTTTTTCCTTTCCAAACTTTATACCTTCTATTTATTTTTCTGCTCTTCCTCTCCTGGCTAAGAGGTTGACTGCACAAGCAGCATACTGTAGGAATTAATTGACTTTGGAGTCAAATGTCTATTTCCAAAACACGACTCTGCCACTCTAAGTCCTCCTGCAAACTGTTTAACTTTTTTTTCCTTTCTTTTTTCTCAATTACCAGAGGGCACATTAACTTGTCAGAGAGAAAGAGAAACCGAGAGAGCAAAAGAGAAAGAAAGCACTCCTCGACAGGGCATGGTCATACCACAATCCCTTCTCCTCCATTTCTCTATCCTGTTGAGATTTAGGGCACACATGCACACATATTCAACCTGTTTTTCAAGCTTATGGGGCAGGACATGAACCATAGTTAGCCGTGTAGGGTACCTGGCTTCCTTTAACCACTAGGCAATGGGACCCACCCTTTTTCTTTTTTTGTTTATTTATGTACTTACTTAAGTTTTTAAAAAACAAATTCACAGGACCAGCAGATGGTGTAATGATTATGTCACTGGACTCTCACATAATTGATTGCAATTGGAGTCCTGGATCTGGCCGCTTAAAATTCCTGCTGGGCACGTGTGCATGCATGCCCAAAAGCCCGAGATGAGAATGGAGGAGGAGGGATTGCAGCATGGCCATTCCCCCAGGGAATGATTTTTTGCTTTTTGTCTGTCTCTCTGTTTCTCCAGTGAGTGTACATGCCTAGAGCAAAAATCTCTCTTAAAAAAAAAAAATCACTATAGTGCACATGCGTCTACCAGAGAGCAAGAGACAGAGACAGAGAAGAAGTGAGAAAGCAGCCCCCAAGGGTGATGGCCACATCACAATTCCTTTTCTATTCTCCTCTTGGGATTAGGGCACCCACAGGCACATGCCCAGCATGTTTACAAACAGCCAGCTCTGAGACTGGAATTGCACAGTTGGCTGTGTGGGATCCAGTCATCTTAACCACCATGCTGCAGATCAGCACTTTGTAAATATTTCTTAAAACCATTTGCCAGAGGGTTTATGCACTTGTTGTAGAGAAACAGAAATACAGAGAGAGAAAGAGAAAGCAATCCCCAATGGGGCATGATCACTCTGCAATCCCCTCTTTTCCATTTCTCCTTCCTGTCAAGATTTCAGGAACACGTGCACCCATACCTGGCATGTTTTTCAAGCTACTGGGGCCAGGATTCATACTGAGTAGTCAGCCATATGGGCTGTGGTTAGGAAACCACCAAGCCACTGGACCTCACCTTAAATTTATTTACTTATTTATTCCATGAATGAGAGAGATAAAGAGACAGCATTCCCAACTGGGTCCAGACCCCACAGTGCACTCCCAATTCCAGCCAGCCCCAAATCATGGGCACATGTATATCCGGCATACTCAAGTGGGTTTTCAGGCACAAATCTGCTATCTTCCCGTGTGGATCACAGAGAATTGTGTCCCACCCCTGCAACTCTAACCAGCCCATATTTAGCTTTTCTTGTAACTCAAATTTCTGAAGTTAAACTATGTCTATTGTACTTTATGTAGTCCTTGTAATGATTAAATTAAGCTGACATACAAGAGGTTTTCAAAAAGTTTATGAAAAATTCATATTATGAAAAAAACTATCCATGGATTTCAAAAATTTTTGCAGAAATGCAACCTCATTTTTTGTATGTCTGTGTTTTGTCAGAGGGTATCAGAGAAAGAGAGAGACGGAAAGTGAGAAGGTACCCCCCCCATGGGACATGGTCATACCACCACAATCTCTTCTCCTTTCACAATTTTGGGCACACACATGTGCCCAAGATGTTTCTCAAGCTGCCAGGTCTGAATTAACTCTTTTTTTTTTTTTTTTGCTAGAGGGAGTGTGCACGTGTCAGAGAGAGACTGAGAGATAGAGAGTGGGAAAGTGAGATATTACCACCTGGTAGGGGAGATGGCCATGCCACAATACCTTCTCCTCCATTCTCGGATTTAGGGCTCACGTGTGCATGCACCAGGAATGTTTTTCAAGCCAACAGTTCCAGGACTTAGAAGGCCATTTGGAATCCAGCCACCTTAATCTCCAGACCACATGCTGGCCCTATTTAATCTTTTTTAAAAAGAATTATTTTATTTAACTTTATTTATCCATTTATTTATTTATTTAATTTTTTTAAAATTTGACCAGAGAGGAGGAGGGGAAACTGAGAAGGCAAGCCACCGGGTCCGGGACTCCAACCGCGGTCGGCCATGTGGGAATCCAGCATCCTTAACTACCATGCTCCCTACTGGCCCCTATTTAATCTTTTTTTAAAAGCTTTTTTTTTTTCTCCACATGAGAGAGAATGAGTGAGAGCAAGGCAGAGAGAGAGAGACAAAGACAGAGAGACTGTCACTCCCAATAGTGTCTTCTTGTTGTGATCCATCCCCAGTCTTGGCTGGTCCACATCATAGTCATGCAGTGCCCACTGTGCTCGTGAGGTCCTGGGGTGCAAACTGGGCACATTTCCCATATGGGTTCAGAAGCACTACCACTGCGCCTGACCTCTCTCATTCTTGTCAAAGAACTTTTACTGTGGCTTTATTGATCTTTTCCATTATAACTGTGTTTTCTATTTCATTAATTTCTACTCTTATGTTTATTATTTCCATATTTTTTAAAGAATTATTTGATTTAACTTAATTATTATTTTTTTAAAATTTGACCAGGGAGAGACAGAGTGAGTGAGAGAGAGAGAGAGAGAGAGTGTGAGAAAGCAAGCCGCCAGGTCCAGGACTTGAATCGTGGTTGACCATGTGGGAGTCCAACGTCCTTAACCACCACGCCACCTGCCAGTCCCTATTATTTCCATATTTGGCTTTCATTGGACTTACATCTTCTTCTTTTTTAGTTTCTTAGTATTTTCAGTCACTTTGTTCTTGATTCTTCAGTCTTTCTTCTTTTCTAATATAGGTTTAAAGCTATATATCTCTCTAATGTAGTTGAAATAATTATTATATTTATTATAATGTCTTTATATTTGGTAATTTTTAGAATCATAAATCCTATCATAATGCTTGTAACATAAACATGAGTGATACCCATGAGATTTAGTGGGGAGAGACAGAGCTGACTAGGGAAACATGACTGAATTTCCCTGGCAGTAGTGATTTTTTTCTTCTCCATTTATTTATTTATTTATTCATTCATTTATTCATTCATTCATTTTCCTGGCAGTAGTGATTAAAAGCTCAAGCTCTGGAATCATCTCTGTGGCACAGCAGTAATGTACCACTCAAGAGAAATTGGATCCACTTGGTGTCCATGGTTCAAATCCCCCGGTCAGCCTGAAATGAGTCATGCACATAAGTGCCCAAGATCCACTGGACTAAAAGACTGGAAGAAGAGGATTGTGACATGACCAGACTTTGTGAAGCGTGCTTCCCTCTTTCATTCTTTTTCTAGAGAGTTTTTTAAAAGAATTATTTATTTAACTTTTTATTTATTCATTCATTTATTTTCATTTGACCAAAGAGAGACAGAGAGAGAGAAAGTGAGAAAACAAATCACCAGATCCGGGACTTGAACCACAGTTGGTCATGTGGGAGTATCCAGCGCCTTAATCACCATGCCACCTGCTGGTCCCCATAGAGAGATTTTTGCTATAGGACTGGTATGCTCACTGGAGAGACAGAGAGAGACAGAAAGCCAGAAATCACTCCCCAGAGAGGATGGCTATGCTGTAATCCCTTCTCCATTCTCCTCTTGGGATTTTGGGCACGCACACACACACACCCAATCTGAATTTTAAATCACCAGATCTGGAACTTGAGCTGTGGTTGACTTCGTGGGAGTCCAGTGATGTAACCATTATGCCATCTGCCGGTCTCTCTCTTTCACTCTTACCATGTATGCTTGTATTATACCATGGATAAAGAAACAATTTCTTTTTTCTTTAGATTTTTTGCCACAGGATACATGTACTCACCAGAGAGAGTGAGAGAGAGAGAGAGAGAGAGAGAGAGAGAGAGAGAGAGAGAAAGTGAGAAATCAGGAGGAATGGCCACATTGCAATTCTTTCTCCTTCATTTTCCTTTCAGAATTTTGGGCACATATGCACAAGCTCCTGGTACATTTTTTTCTTTTTCTTTTTCTTTTATTGTTTTCACAAATAAGACTTTTTATTTGTCGCTATTAAAAGTCTGAACTTTAAACAGATTCTTGGACTGGTGGTTCATATCCATCAGCTTGTTCAACTTTGGTGCCAGTTTCATCCCCAGTAGCTTTTCCAGAGCTGCTACCTTCACCAAGAAGCTCCATGAGTTTTCCCAATTCAAACTTGGGCTTCTTCAGCATTTTTACTTTTCTGATGAAGACATCATGGAGAGGATAAATGGACTAACAAGCCTCTTCCATGTCTTTTCCAGTGCTGTCTGGAATCAGTTTATTGACCACTTCTTTCAAGTCATTTGTCTGCACCTCCTGAGTCATGATTTCCATCATCTTCTTCCGGATTTGGCGGACCTGCTGATACTGGGCATAAGAGGTCTTCCGTATCTGATCGTTGCATTTTTTAGTAAACCCAACACAGAAGAGATGAAGCAAATAACCATTGGTAGTCTTTTTTTTTTTTAAAAGAATTATTTTCTTGGGAACCAGCAGTTAGCGTAATGGCTATGTCGCTGGACTCCCACGTAGTCGACCACGGTTCGCGTCCCAGACCTGGTGGCTTATAACTCAGGCCGGGCGTGTGTGCGTGCATGCCCAAGATCCCAAGAGGAGAATGGAGGAGAAGGGATTGCGGCGTGGCCATCCCCCCGGGGGGTGATTTCTCGCTTTCTGTCTCTCTGTCTCTGTCTGGCGAGCGCACGCGCCCTATAGCGAAAATCTCTCCCCCCCGCAAAAAAAAGAATTATTTTCTTTAACTTTATTTATTATTATTATCATTATTGTTTTCCAATTTGATCAGAGAGGCAGAGAGAGAGAGAGGAAGTGAGAAAGCAACCCACCAGGTCCGAGACTTGAACCGTGGTTAGCCATGTGGGAGTCCAGTGCCTTTAACCACCATGCCACTTGCTGACCCCCCATTGGTAGTCTTGACACTGACATGAGCTTCAATCATAGTCTGACATTTTTTTGACCATGGAACACTTTTTGTCACAGGTGAGATCCATACCATGGAAGTTAGTCAGGCAGTTATTGCCCTGAACATCCTCAGTAATTAGCTCGAATTTCCTAAATGAGACTTTGTCATTCTGTAGATCTGCAAGGCTCACTTCAAACACATGGCCCTTAAGGCTGTCAGATGCAATTCTGGTTCCTTGAATCCTGGTAACTAGTGTTTTCCCAATATTTCTTATGTGAAACATAGCAGGTGCTTTCATGTCCTACCAATCTTTTTTAGATCATGGATCAGCCACTTTCTTCTTGGCTCCCTTTTTGCTGTCTTTTGCGAGGCTCTTATTCTTGCTAACCACCATGGTGCTACTGAGATAGCCAAAAGGGGCCTGGTGCTTTTTTTTCAAGCCACTGAGTCTGAGACTTGAACCATGGAGTTGGCCATGTAGGATCCAGTGCTTTAACCACCATGATGTCTGCTGGTCCAAGAAAAAAAAAAAAAAATTTAAGTTCCAGCTCTGAACTCAGAATGCCTGAATTGAAAGTTCAGACTATGGGGCCAGTAGGTGGTGTAGCAGTTAAGATGGCTGGATCCTAGGTGGTGGGTAGGTGGTGTAGGGGTTGGGGCATTGAACTCACATGGCCAACTGTGGTTTGAGTTTTGGATTTGACAGCAGCTTGCTTTCTAGTTTTCTCTCTCGCTCTCTTTCTCTCTGTCACTTTCTGGTCAAATTATAAAATGATAATAATAATAAATTAAATAAATATTTTTTAAAAAAGAGATGGCTGGATTCCACATGGCTGACTATATGGTTTGAGTCCCAGACCTGGAAGCTTGAGAAACACACCAGACACGTGTGCTTGCATGCCCAAAATCTTGAGAGGAGACTGGAAGAGAATAGATTGTGGTGTGGTCATTTCTCTGGTGGAGGGTCTCTCAATCTCTCTCTCTGTCTCTGGAGCGTGCACATGCCCTATAGTAAAACTGAAAATAAAGAAAGTTTAGATCTTATGTCTTACTAGCTTTGTGACTTTAAACTATTACATAACCTCTCTCTGCTTCAGTTTCCTCATCAGTATATGGAATAAATATCTACCTTATGATGGTGTTATAGGTTTTAAATGATACTATACAACTGAATGTTCATATCCCTTCCAAATTCATATGTTGAAATCCTAACCCCAAGGTGACAGTATTAGGAGGTGGGACCTTTGGAAAGTAATTAGGTCATGAGTGTTGAGCCCCATGAATGGGATTAATTACCTTATAAGTGAGGCCCCAGAAAACTCCCTTATCACTCCCACTATATCAGACACCAAATCTGCCAATCTCTTGATCTTGGACTATCTACTCTCTAGAAATAAATTTCTGTTGCTTATAAGCCACCCAGTTTATGGTGCTTTATTATATCAGCCTCAAAGGACTAAGACAAAAGAATAAATGCAGATTAAAGCATTTACACCATTTTCAGGTATAAACACTAGCAACAGTTATTCTTTTTTTTTTTGGAGAGGTTTTTGCTATAGGGTGTGTCCGCTCGCCAGAAAGACAGAGAGAGACAGAGAGACAGAAAGCAAGAAATCACCCCCCCAGGGGGGATGGCCATGCCACAATCCCTTCTCCTCCATTATCTTCTCGGGATCTCGGGCAAGCACACACATGCGCCCAGCGTGAGTTTAAGCCACTGGGTTCAGGACTTGAACCGCGGTCGACCACATGGGAGTTCAGTGACATAGCCATTACACTAACTGCTGGTCCCCAGCAACAGTTTTACTTAATTATGTTGTCCTTATGGGTTGGAATTGGTTGAATAAATATTAGTTATTATTTTCCTTATTTACCTTGTCCTCATTGGTGAAAATAAGTAACCATGAATGTGTAGTGGCAGTAATTTATTGGGTTGTCAGAAAAGTCATGACATATTTTTCTATGTTTTTCTATGCAAAAATGCATCATGACTTTTCTGACAACCCAATACATAGTGGAATGATTTTCTCCTATCGTGCCCGTCTAGAGTCAGAAAAGTAACCACTTGGTTAGATCCAAGGTTAGGATTTTTTGTTGTTGCTGTTACATGAATTAACTCATTTATTATAGACTAGTGATACTCCAAATGTCTATGGAGCTTCTACTGGTCTTTCAGTCTTCTGATGGCAGGCTTTACTGTGACAGCCGAAGTGGTGGTGTAGGTCCAGGTACCACCGGCTACCGTTTTCATGTAGGAACCACAGCGCCAGATCCTCACAGCCTGTCTCTTCATCTTGGTTTTGCCACAGAAGGAGCAAATGTACTTGGCATGTTGGCTGATTTCAATTGTCTTCACCATTTTCCAGAGGGAGGCACCAAAGTGGGTCCCATATTTGCCGATGATGCTGACCTTCTTGGTGCATTTAGCCATATTGCCACCAACTAGATCCAAGCCCAGAGAGAGCCAGGGTTAAGGATTTTCTAGGTAGGCACTGTGAAAAGAAAATGGGACAAGTACCTTGAAGAATTTATGAAACAGTGGTTGAAATGACGGACTAGAAGAGTCATTCTCTAAAGCCCCAGAAAACTTCCTCAGTGCACCCTGCTTACTTGCTCAAGTAGGCCTCAGATAATCTGTGGCTGAGGCCTACTGTTTGCTGAGATACTCTTCTTGCTAAGTTCTCTTTCTGTTTTTACAGGGATGAGCTGGAAAAGAAGAGGAAGGAGATGTGATGGTGAACTTTATTTATTCATTTATTCAACGGATACTTAATGAGCAACAGTAATGTGCCAAGCAGTATAGGTGGTAGTAATATAATAGTGAACAAATCAAGTGAACAATAAGGTTCCTGCCATTGCAGGATTACATTCTAGTTGGGGAAGTAGAGAATAAACAAATGAATGAGCCTATGTCAGGGGATGATAAGCATTAAAATGAATAAAGGATAAGGGGATAGAGAGTAGTATATTGAGGAGAGGTTCTAGACAATGTGGTAGAGGAAGCTTTCTAAGATGATAATGTCTATGATGCAGCAGTAGTATGCTGCTCAAGAGAAGGTGAATACCACATGGTGGTTGTGGTTTGAGTCCTTGGGACAGTCATCCTGAAACATGCCAGGGTGGTGTGCAAGTGCCCAAGATCGAATGGCCTGAAGGACTGCAGCAAGGAAATTGCAGCATGACCAGATGCTGTAGAGGGTTCTCCTCTCTCTTTCTCACAATAGATGTGCACACATGGATTCTACCATGAATACAAGAAGAAATATTTTTTAAAATAAAAATAAGATACAGATTAATTTTTAGTAATCCAACAATTAGGTTGGGCTTCAAACTACAGGAAATAAAAAATTAAGAAGACCAGTATTTGGGACCAGCAGGTGGCATAGTGGCTAAGGCACTGGACTTTCACATGGCCAGCCACAATATGAGTCCCAGACTCCTCAGTTTGAAAATCTCGCTGGGTAGCTCTTCTCTTCCCTGTCTGAGGTGACAGCCTGCTTCACCTCCTCGTCACCTCCATTTTACCTCTTTCTGTTTTTCCTCTTCCCTCAGGCCAAGTGTGGCCTAAGCCTCTATCCGCCTCCTTAAAGTGGCCGCAGAGCCCCTGCATCTTCTCCTTTCTCGGGTCCTCCCTCCACGCCCTGACCTGCCATGAACAAGGAGATAGTGTATCTATAACACCACTGGAAGATTTATACAAAAGATTTAAAGTAACAGGATAAAGGAACCAATGTCAGAAAGCGGGTAAAATGTAGAAGCATCTTTTATATCCCAGGCATGGTTTCTTCAATGGCCCAAGCTGCAATGCAGTGTTGATTTGACAGAGCCTTCTCAATGACGTCTGTCTCAGAATGGCTCCAAATGATTTCTGTACTACAAAATAAAGCCAAACTCTGGAAACCAAAAAAAAAAAAGAAAAGAAAAGAAACTCATGCCGGGTATATGAGAAATACACCAGGCATGCACATGAGCCACAAGGCAAAATCCATAAATAAATAAATAAATAAACAAACAAACAAACAAACAAACCAGTACCTGGATCCCAAGTTGCCCTGAAACACAGCGGGCACACACATGTGTGTGCCTATGATCCTGGCTGGCTAAGAGGCTGGTTGGGGAGAATCGTGATGTGATGAAACCCTGGCAAAGGTGCCTATTTCTCTCTCTCTCAAGAAGTAAAACTTTTCTTCATTCACTCAATGAAGTAAAACTTTTTTTTAAAAAATTAAGGGAGCTGGCCCAATAGGTTTGTGGTTATAGGAGCTAGATCCCACACGACCAACCATGCAATTTGAATCCTGGCCCCAAAGCTTGAAAAATATGCTGGGCACTTATGTGTGCATATCTAAAATCTCATCAAGATGGAGAAATGGAGAAGAAAGGATTGCAGTGTGACCGTGCCCCATTGAGGGACGATTTCTTCCTCTCCTTTTCTCTCTGTTTCTAGCTCTGGTGAGCTCACACAGGTGCTGGTTGAAAACAATAAAAAAGCAAAAATAGTTAATTAATGTAGTTCATGACATCAACAGTCCAAATAAGAAAAATCACATTGTGTCAAAGATACACAAAACTCATTTGACAAGATCCAGTGCCTTTTCATGATTTTTTTTTTTTAGAGAGATTTTGCTGTAGGGCACATGTGTTCCCTAGAGACGCAGAGAGAGACAGAGAGACAGAAAGTGAGAAATCACCCTTTGAGGGAATGGCTGTGTTGCGATTCCTTCTCCTCCAGTATCCTCTCGGGATCTTGGGCACACAACCACAAGTGCCTGGCATGATGTTTAAGCCACTGGGTCCTGGACTCGAAAGAGGTCAACTATGTGGGAGTCCAGAGATGTAACCCTTACACCATCTGCTGGTCCTCCTTTTTATGATTAAGACTATCAGCAAATTAGGAATACAGGGAACATCCTCAACTTCATAAACGTCTACAAAAACTCTACAATTAGGGAAGAGCAGATGGTGTAATGGTTACGTTGCTGGACTCCCACAGTCGACCACTGTTTGGGTTCCGGTCCTGGAAGCTTAAACGTCACACCAGGCACGTGTGCATGAGTGCCCAAAATCCCAAGAGAAGAATGGAGGAGAAAGGATTGCAGCATGGCCATTCCTTCAGGGGGTAATTTCTTGCTTTCTGTCTCTCTGTCTCTCTGGTGAGCTCATATGCCCTATAGCAAATTCTCTCTCTAATAAATAAATAAATAAAACAAAACAAAACCTCCACAATTAAAATCATATTGGGCTAACCCCTAGCACAGCTGATAAACACAAATGAAGGGAGTCAAATCCCACATGGCTAACCGTGGTTTGCATCCCGGCCCTCGCCGCTTAAAAACATGTGTGGATATGCCAGGATATTACCTTGAGGAGAAAGAAGAATAAAGGAAAGGGGGTTGCCGCTTGCCCCATTGGGTATGTGCTTTCTCCCCCCACCCCTGCATGTGCACACACCCTCTGTACACACACCCATATATTTATGTGTATATAGATATATATTGAGTTGTCAGAAAAGTCATGACCCATTTTGGAATAGATGGCACTAATTCATTTTTAGAAGTACAAGAGTCATTTGCATCTATGATATTGCTATGTCATTTGACAGCTGACAGGTCTAGCTTCATTCTAAAAGAAAATTAAGCTATTTAGTTGAGTTTTATAGATTTTACAAGTTGAGGATGGAAGTCCAAACTGTGCATTTTTGCCATATTTTACTGTTTTACTTCTGCAAAGGGAAGAACATGCATCAAGGTTGTGTACACTTTGTTGTGACAACGCTCTACAACAATGTCAGTGCCAATGATGCTTCACAAAATTCTGAGCTGGTGATTTTGATCACAATGATTCGAAGGACTCAAGGAGGCCCACTGAGGTTGATGATGACAAAATAAAGGCATTGATCAAGTCAAACCCATATTACCCAATGTGAGAGATTGCAGAAACATCGAACATCCATCATTCAAGTGTTCATGACCAACTGAAGAAGCTGGGGTACATAAGCAAGCTTGCTATTTGGTTCCTCATGAACTCAAGTCATTTGACGGTGTGTGTAAACATCTGCAATATGCTCATTAAATGTGAGGAAAAGGATCCTTTTTTGAAGCAACTGATGAGAAGTGGATAGTTTACAACAATGTGATGCATAGGGACCAGCAGTTGGCATAATGGCTATGTCGCTGGACTCCCATGTAGTCGACCGTGGTTTGAGTCCCGGACCCGGTGGCTTAAACTCATGCTGGGCACATGTGAGTGCATGCCCAAAATCCTGAGAGGAGAATAGAGAAGAAGGGATTGTGGCATGGCTATCCCCCTGTGGGGTGATTTCTCACTTTCTGTCTCTCTGTCTCTCTCTTTCTGTTGAGTACACGCACCCTATAGCAAAAACCTCTCCAAAAGAAAAACCAAAATCTTATCTGTTTTCTAATTGTTTACTTATTAGCAATGATTCTTCTGTGAAGCACTTTTCCACACCATCTCTTTGGTTGCCCTAAAATATAATACGTGAAGACAGAAGCTTGATGCTTGACATCACTTACTAATTTTCAGAGTGATGAATTTTCAGAGTGATGAATCGACACTAACAAAAATGGCTATTTTCATGTCATTATGACATTATAAGTTTTTATATATTCAATTTGGTTGAACTCATTGCAATCATTATTCTTTTTGATAGTCAAATTATCCCGTTGTTGCTAGTGGGAATCTCTTTCTAGTTGGCTCCTGTATCATTTTGACAGAAGTAGTCTTTAAGAGTTCCCTTGCTTGTAGGCACGAAAGGCTATTTCAGGCTTATCTTACTCTTTCTCGTCTTGGGCCTGCAATCAGTCATTTCTCAAAGGAATGCTATATCTTTTCTAATGGAAAGTGGGATTTAGACACCACAATCTAGGCACCAGAGAGGACTAATCGCTACAGCATTAGTACATAGCTTAAGTATGTTCTGAGTTGTTAATGCACATTTTGGTTAATGACACTGTATTTCTTGTAAGATTATGTTAAAGACTAGAGATTTTTCCAATTAAGCAACCTATTTCAGAAAGAAATAACCTGCCTACATTAATCAGAAGCTAGTATTGTTTATATTTTGGGGTTTTTATTTCTCCTGAAAAAATAGTAGGTGGACTGAAAATAAAGGGTAAGGTTATAAAAAAGTTTAATAGAAGAGCCCACTTTTAAATTCCGAGAGAAAATTTGTTGGCAGGATAAACAGAAGCAAAGGCAAAACAGTTTTCTGACATTAGCTAAAGAAATGTATAACCTAAATAGCCTGATGCAGTGGTTTAGGTCTATAATCCCAGCTGTTCGGAAAGCCAAGGCAGGAGGATTATGAGTTCAGGATCACTTGGGCAGCATTATAAGACCCTGTCTCAAAAAAAAAAAAAAAAAAAAAAAAAAAAAAAAAAAAAAAAAGTATAACCCTGAAATGCAGATGAGATAGAAAACAAAAGCAATGCAGTGGTTCTTTTAGCAAAGGGTTAAGGAAGGAAAAGAGAGTCAGCAAATTATATGGAACCCACTGCTTGCTTTTGGTGCCCAGCCTAGAAGTGCTCAGTTGTTCTGCAGAGTCATTGTATAAACTAATTTGCCAAGCAAAGCAGTGGAGAACCGAGGGGAAAGTAAAGCAGCTTATTTATACACCCGAGCAGAGCCGAATTCAAAACTCATGGTCCACCATTGTCCTTACTTCCCTCATAACTTAAAACTTCTTGAATCTTGGTTAAGGACCGTTTTGCCTCTTAAACGTGTGTTAGTTTGAACTTTTATCTAATACTCATGGCTTTATTTCAGTTAAGAGGAGAGAGATGCATGCTGGCTGGACACCTTGTGATCTGGATTACGTTTCCTCTAGGGGTCAGTTTCAGGGCTTCCAGGAGTTGGGGTTAGCCAAAAAATCACACCCCAAACAGGATGTTTTTCCAACTGGGTCTTTTCCACTAAGTACTTTCTAAAGACAATTGCCTGTTTCAAAGGCAGGGGATCTCAATCCTGGCCACCTACAAGGGTCATCTAAGGAGTTTCTAAAACAATACTATGCCTAATCCCCAGATTAAATTGGTTTGAATGAGGTACAGGCTTCTTGTTGCCTTAAAAAAACCTCCCAGGTGAGGTACCAGCAGATGGCATAATGGTTATGTCACTGGACACCCATGTAGTCCACTGCAGTTCAAGTTCTGGACCCAGAGGCTTAAACTCACACAGGGCTGAGGCCGGCAGGTGGTGTGGTGGTTAAAGGCACTGGACTCCCACATGGCCAACCATGGGGCAAGACTGGGACTTGGCAGCTTGCTTTCTCATTTTCTCTCTTTTGCTCTTGCTCGGTCCCTCTCTGGTCAAATTTAAATAAATAAAAGTTAAAAATAAAATGGTTCTTTAAAAACAAAAGAAAAAGCTCACGCTAGTGTGTGTGCTAATATACCCAGGAATGAGAATAACTACTAAATAGAGTGAAAACCCTGGAGGCTTTTGATAGTGGAACAAAAAAGGTATACATAAAGGACAGTATATGCCGAATTCTTTGATTATATACCCCATCAGTAAAACTTAAGATCCCTTCAAATATATGCATATTTATTTTTGTGTAAATTATATAAGACACAATAAGGAAGAATAGGGTTTGTTCTTTTTTTAAAAAGAATTATTTTATTCAACTTTATTTATTTATTTATTTATTTATTTAAATTTGACCAGAGAGGGACAGAGTAAGAGAGAGAGAGAGAGAAAGTGAGAGAGCAAGTCATGAGGTCGGGGACTTGAACCGCGGTAGGCCATGTGTGAGCCTAGCACGCCACCTGCCAGCCCCAGCTTCATTCTCCTTAAACATCTCGCTTGGCAGTGACCAGAGTTTGGAGTGGAGAAACACGGAGGCCCCGATGCATAGTACAAGGTTTTCCTCCCTGATGTCCCGTAGGACGTCCACCTTCGCCCTCATCGTCGCTGTGGACGCCTTGTTCTTTGAGCACTCCTTCCATCAAGGTGCGGAGGCCATCTGCGAGCACGTGAACCACAGGAAGCTGCGGAAACACATCAAGCACAAGTATGAGAACAAGGAGTAGTTCCTGGGAGGCACTCATCCAGGCCAGGAGGACCAGGTCCACCTACTAGCTGCTTGCCCAGAGCGGGGCCCCGCTTGAAGATGGTGTTGAAGTTAGCCTTCACGGACTACCTGTGGCTGTTGACAAGAAATGACTTCACCTGACAGATTCTTTACCTTCCACTGTGTTTGAAGTATCTTTTCTTTTTCTTTATGTGAGAGGCTGTGCACCAGTGAGTCTGCCGAGGTTTCTCAGAGAGCAAACAATTGCCATGATTGGTTCTCTTCATAAAACCTGACCTTCGAAACCTTGCTCTGATTGGCCACTAGAATCCCTCAGATTTGCATATCTGGCATCTCATGATTGGTCCAAAAGCAACCAATCATAACCCACCGTTTACAACCAATCACAGCCCACTGTTTACAACCAATCACAGCCCACCGTTTACAACCAATCACGGCCCACCGTTTCTAACCAATCATAACCCACCTTTTACGATCCTTCATTCAACCAATCACGGTCCACCAGCATGTATATAACTACGATGCCTGGCCCACAATAGCCACTCCACCAGGAAGACGACGAAGACGGCACAAAAGACCAGGAAGACTAGGAGGACGACCCTGGAGAGCCTGAAGAGCTGAAATGATGACCCTGGAGAGCCTGAAGAGCTGAAACATCGCACAGTCTCCAGACTACCCTGAAGAGTTGTAACACTACATCGTCTCCGGACGACCCTGAAGAGTTGTGACACCGCGTCGTCTCTGTGCTGCTCACAACAGACGATGCGACCCGTAACACTGCGTCGTCTCCATGCTGTACCATGCTGCCCACAGTAAACAGACGACACTGAAGACACTGTGTTGTCTCCATGCTGTGACACTGAGCCGCTTGTCCTGGCTCTCACTCCTTCCTTCAGGAAACCTGTTCAACTGTCCCCCCGGGGTGGGACATGTGGTACCCGAACCGGGTCGGGACAAGTGACGCCCGAACAGGGAGGGGACACTCTTTCTTTCTTTTTTTTTTTTGGAGAGGTTTTTGCTATAGGGCGCATGCACTCGCCAGAAAGACAGAGACAGACAGAGAGACAGAAAGTGAGAAATCACCCCGCAGCAGGGATGGCCACACCATAATCCCTTCTCCTCCATTCTCCTCTCAGGATCTTGGGCATGCTCGCACACGTGCCCAGTTTAAATTTAAGCTACTAGGTCCAGTACTCAAACCTCAGTCAACTATATGGGAGTCCAGAGACATAGCCATTACACCAACTGCTGGTCCCGTGTTTGAAGCATCTTTAGTCATGGTCATCATCAAATAAATGTAAATTGTACTTGAAAAAAATATTGCTTTAAGGGGCCAGCAGCTGGCATTGTGGTTAAGGCAGCTGGGCTCACATATGGCTGACCGCAGTGCGAGTCCTGGACCTGGCAGCTTGGTTTCTCACTTTCTTCTGTCTCTCTCTGGTCAGCTTCAAAAAATAAAAATAAAAATAATGACAAGTAATAAAATTTTAAAAAAAGATCTTGATTTAAGGGCATAGTGGTTAAGATGCTAGACTCTCACATGGCTGACTGCAGTTGGAGTACCAGACCTGGTAGCTTGAGAATCATGCAAGGCACATGGGTGTGCATGCCCAAAATCCCAGGAGAATGGAGAAGGGACTGTGGTGTGGTCATCCCCCCGGGGAGTGATTTCTCACTTTCTCTCTCACTGTCTCTCTCTCTGGCAGCAAGTGCATGCAACCTATGACAAAAACCTTTTTTTAAAAATTTTTTAGAGAATTGTTTATTTAATTCCACTTGTTATTATTATTTTTAATTTGACAGAGAGAGAAAGGGAAAGTGAGAAAGCAAGCCACCAGGTACGGGACTTGAACTGCACTCAGCCATGTGAAAAATCCAGCGCCTTTAACCACCATGCCACCTGCTGGCCCCAAAAGTGAGACAGCAAGCCACCAGGCCCAGGACTCAAACTGTGGTTTGTCATGTGGGAGTCAAGTGCCCTAACCACCATACCTCCTGCTGGCCTCAGGGCAAAAACCTTAAAAAAAATTTTTTTTTGCTTTGATATCTTGTGAAACAGTAATTTGAAGATATCAGTTTAACTTTAATTCATCTCTCTATTTGATTTTAATAGACATTAAGTTTGCCAAGTTAACTCAGAAAAGGTTCCATGAGTCCTTTTAGTCCTGATATTAAAAGATGTGAATAATCGGGGCCAGCAGGTGGAGTGGTGGTTAAGGTGCTGAACTCTCGTATAGTTTACCACCATTCAGTTTCTGTACTTGGCAGCTTGAAAAATCACACCAGGCATGTGTTCTTGCATAGCCGAAAATTCCAAAAAGGAGAATGGAGGAGAAGAGATTGTATTATTGCCATCCCTCCTAGGGGTATGATTTCTCACTTTCCCTCTCTCTGTCTCTGTCTCTTTCTGGTGCACACACATGCCCTGTGGCAAAATAAATAAATAAATAAATAAATAAATAAATAAAGATATGAATAAGGAGCTATATTAGCTATTCATTGCTATGTAGCAATAATCTCATGATTGTGGCCTAAAACAACACCTCTTTATTATCTCACAGTCTAAGTGACTTAGAAGCCCCAGCATGTCTTAACTTGATTCTCTGCTTCTGGGTTTCACAGAGTGAGACCCAGATAAGGGGCTTGTCTGCCTGTGCTGCTGTCTCAGCTGAGGCTCAACTGGAAAAATATTCACTTCCAAGCTCTTGTGTGTGTTGGCAGTGTTCAGTTTCTTCAGGCTGCAGGAGGGAGGGCCTCTGCTTCTTGCTGGCTGTTAGGAGATTGCGCTCTGGTCCTAGCCAGGTGCACCTCTCCATTACAGCAGTACACAATGGCAGCTTGCTTCTCCCAAGCTAGCTGGGGAGATAGAGTCTCCACCCAAGATAGTTGCAGTCTTACGTAATAGAGCCACATACAACTAACCACGTGTAATAGTCACCTTCGCCATATTCTATTGGCTAGAAGCAAGCCATAGGTCCTACCCACACTCAAAGGGAGGGACTTGCATATGGCAGTAAGCACAGGAAGACAGAAATCATGGGGACCACTTAGAGTCTGTTCACCATATTAACTGGACTTAATATGTAAGTTAAGGTGGGAAAAAGAAACGCTATTTTTTCATGGAAACTAACTTAATAAATATAGAAGCAATAATAGATACTCAAGAAATCACTATTTTGGGGGGCCCAGCTGGTGACATGGTGGTTAAGGTGGCTAGATCCCACATGGCCAACTGTACAGTCTGAGTCCCAGACCCAGTGGCTTGAATACCACGTCTACATGGTACATCCATATCCCAAATCATGAGAGAAAGGTGGGACCAGCAGATGGCATAATGGTTGTGTTGCTGGACTCCCACATAGTCAACCGTGGTTCAAATTCCAGACCCAGCAGCTTAAAACTCACACTAGGCACGTGTGCATGCGTTCCCAAAATCACGAGAAAATGAAGGAGAAGGGATTGCTACGTGGCCATGCCCCCTAGTGGGTGATTTCTCACTTTCTGTGTCTCTGTCTCTCTGGTGAGCACACATGCCCTATAGCAGAAATATTTCTAAGGGGAAAAAAAAACCCTGAGAAGAGAATGGTGGAAGAGAAGGGATTGCAGAGTGGTTGTTTCCCCAGGGAATGCTTTCTCACTTTTTCTCTGCCTTTGCTCTGTCTCTGCTTTCTCTGATGAGTGCACGTGCCCTGTTGCAAATTAAAAAAACAAACAAACAAAGCTTATTTAATTGAATTTATTATTATTATTTTAAATAATTATTTTATTTAGCTTTATTTACTTATTTTAATTTGACCAGAGAGGGACAGAATGAGAGAAAGAGAGAGGGAAAGTGAGAAAGCAAGCCACCAGGCCCAGGACTTGAACCGTGGTTGGCCATGTAGGGAGTCCAGCGCCCTTAACCACTACACCACCTGCTGGTCCCATTATTATTATTTTTTAGAAAGTGAGAAAGCAAGTCGCCAGGTCTGGGATTTGAACTGCAGTTAGTCATGTAGGATTCTAGCATCTTAACCACCACACTACCTGATGGTCCCAGCCTGATAGCAAATTTTTGAAAAAGAAAAGAAAATCACTATGTTGTCAACTTTTTCCTCTTTTTAAAAAGAGAATTGGGGAACCAGCAGTTAGCGTAATGGCTATGTCGCTGGACTCCCACATAGTCAACCGCGGTTCGCGTCCCGGACCCAGTGGCTTAAAACTCACGCCGGGCGCGTGTGTGTGCGTGCCCAAGATCCCGAGAGGAGAATGGAGGAGAAGGGATTGCAGCGTGGCCATCCCCCCTGGGGGGTGATTTCTCGCTTTCTGTCTCTCTGTCTCTGTCTGTCTGTCTGGCGAGCGCACACGCCCTATAGCGAAAACCTCCCCCCCCAAAAAAAAAATAATAATAAATAAAATAAAAAGAGAATTGTTCGTTTAATTTATTATTATTATTTTTAAATTCTCTATAGGGCACATGCACTCACCAGGGAGAGACAGAAAGAGAGGGAAAATGAGAAAGCAAGTCACCAGGTCTGGGACTTGAACCATAGTTGACAATATGGAAGTCCAGCATCCCAACCACCACACCACCCGCTGGCCGTATTTTCAATTTTTATAAATTGAATGTGTCCCACCAAACTCATGTGTTCAGCTGTTATAACAGGATTAAGAGGGTGAAAGCTTAATCTGATTATGGTATCAAAAGATAGGGCCTTTGGGAAGAGATTAGTGATTGGGTGGTTGGGCCGGCCTCCGTGATTACCTTCTGGTGTGTGTAAAGACAATGAGGCAGAGAAAAAGCCACATGGAGATCGACTATGCTCTGCCCTGAGCCTACCTGCTGCCTTTTGGGATGGTTTTGGACTTCCCAACTACTAGAACTGGAGACAAAATAAACAACTATTCTCTCTCTTTTTTTTTTTTGGAGAGTTTTTTGCTACAGGGCGTGTGCGCTCGCCAGACAGAGAGAGACATAGAGACAGAAAGTGAGAAATCACCCCCCATGGGGGATGGTCACGCTGCAATCCCTTCTCCTCCATTCTCCTCTCGGGATCTTGGGCACACACGCACACGCGCCTGGCGTGAGTTTTAAGCCACTGGGTCCGGGACGCGAACCGCGGTCGACTACGTGGGAGTCCAGCGACATAGCCATTATGCTAACTGCTGGTTCCCAACAACTATTCTCTTAAATTCACCCAGCCTCAGGTATTTCTGTTAACAATGCAAAAGTGGACTAAGATAGCAACAAGTATAGCAATAAATACTGTAAGTAAGAATGACTATAGATGCTAAGGCCCTTGAATGAAAAATATGTTGAATAACCTATTTACATAATCTCGAAGTATCCCCTTACAGACATTTACTTCCAGCCATGACTTACTCTCTGACATAAAACTTCTAAAAACCTGGACACAATACTTGAAACATTTTTCCAGTGCTGGAAAACAACACAAGTGGAAAGATATCTGGAAATAAGGGAAACAAATGAGGTGAGCCCTAGCTTACTGTGTAGAGAGAATTTCCTGGCCACAGTTCAGGGAGGGGTACTCAAAGTCCAGCAAGCTCACTGAGCTGAGGATGCAGACTTGAGAATTTGAGAAGGCCAGGGTGGATAGAATTTTCAGCCACAGTGCCAGAGAAGAGATAGCAGCATAGAGAAGAGAGCTAGACAGACAGAAGGATTTGAAGACCTGCAGAATTTCCTCTCACATCTTCAGCTGGATACTGGATCAATTCAATTGTGAGACAACGATCCAAATCTTGAGAAAACAGGTGGAAAAATCCTGACTTCGTATACACCAGAAATGTTTCATATTCCCAAGAGGCAGAGTAGGTCACCAGGTAGATACTCAATCATTTTTAGCATTATAGCAAAATTAGCTCTAGTGTATCAGCCACTCTGGTTCCACTTGGGAACACTTAAAAGCAAGGCTTGGGACCAGCAGTTGGCATAATGGCTATGTTGCTGGACTCCCACGTAGTCGACCACAGTTCGCATCCCAGACCTGTTGGCTTAAAACTCACGCCGGGCGCGTGTGCGTGCGTGCCCAAGATCCCGAGAGGAGAATGGAAGAGAAGGGATTGTGGCGTGACCATCCCCCCTGGGGGGTGATTTCTCGCTTTCTGTCTCTATGTCTCTCTCTGTCTGTCTGGGGAGCGCATGCGCCCTATAGCGAAAACCTCTCAAAAAAAAAAAAAAAAAAAAAGCAAGGCTTGAAGGATCAAACTGGTTGATCAAAAACAGCAAAAACCTCTCAACAAAACAAAACAAAACAAAAAATCTATTTCCTAGAACAAAGCTCAAGATTATTTATAAGAATACATGGGGCAAAGCAGGTGGCATGGTGGTTAAGGGTGCTGGATTCCCACATGGTTGACTACAGTTTGAGTCCTGGATCTGGCAGCTTGCTTTCTGTTTTTCGCTCTCTCTCTCTCTTTCACTCCCTCTCTGATCAAATTAAAATAAAGATAAAGTTTTAAAAAAGAATATTTATAAGAACACAAAAGTATCCGGCACCTAATAATTGAGAATGTGAAGCATCCAATCAAAGATTACCAGACAGGCCCAGCTGCTGTGGCCCAATAGTAAGGCATGTGCACGGGCACACAGAATCATGAGGAGCTGGAGGGCTGGGGAAAGAGAATCACAGCCAGCATAAAAACACCCTGTTAAAAGTACTCCCTTTCTCTCTCTCTTGCTCTCACTCTCTGTGTCTTGTGCACACACATGTGCTTTCTATCATAAAAACATTATCAGGCATGCAAAGAAACAAAGAATATAACCTATAAGAATAAAAATCAATTGGTATAAAACATATCCAGAAATATAGAATTCAGACAAGGACAGTAAAATAATTGTTTCAATTACATTTTATGTGTTGAAGAGGGTGGAAGGAAGGAAGTGAATGCTAAAGAGAAACATGAAAGTTATTTCTAAACTCCCAAATAGGGGTCAGCATGCGGTATGGCTGTTAAAGACACTGGACTCCCACATGGCCCTGATCATGGTTCTGGTCCTAGACCTGGTGGCTTGCTTTCTCACTTTCTCTCTCTTTCTCTCTCTCTCTGGTAAGGGCATGTATCCTATAGTAAATTAACATTAATTAACTTCTTTTTAAAGAATTATTTTATTTAACTTTAATTTTTTCTGTCTTTATTTTAATTTGGCCAGAGAGGGACAAACAGAGAGATAGAAAGTGAGAAAGCAAGCTGCCAGGTCTGGGACTCGAACTACAGTCAGCCATATTGGAATCCAGTGCCCTTAACCACCATGCCACCTGCTAACCCCCAAATTAATTAATTACATCAATGAAAAGAAAAGAAAAGAAAAGATCCCAAATAAAACTTCCAAAGGCAAAAAAGAAATTTAAAAAATAAATTAGATGAGATTAATGGCAGATTAGATACTATAGTTAGCCTGAACACATAACAGTAGAAACTATCCAAAATGAAACAAAAAAGTCTGAAAAGGAATGACCACAAACACAAGCTGGAGTCCACAAGGTGAAAGAACTTTGATGGCAGGTGCACCCTGCAGAAGTCTTGAACCACACTATCAGCCACTTGATCTAATTGATAGCCAACACTGGGAATAGATACTGTCTTTAAGTACACACAGGACATTTACCAAGGTAAGCTATATTTTAAGCTTTAAAACCAGTCTTAAATGTAAAAGGATCCATATCATACAAAATATGCTCTCTGACCACCAATAAAATTAAATTAGAAATCAACAGCATAAAGATATCTGGGGAACCAGCAGTTAGCATAATGGCTATGTCGCTGGACTCCCACGTAGTCGACCGCGGTTCGCATCCTGGACCCGGTGGCTTAAAACTCATGCCGGGCACGTGTGCGTGCGTGCCCAAGATCCCGAGAGGAGAATGGAGGAGAAGGGATTGCGGCGTGACCATCCCCCCTGGGGGGTGATTTCTCGCTTTCTGTCTCTAATGTCTCTCTCTGTCTGTCTGGTGAGCACATGCGCCCTATAGCGAAAAAATCTCTCTCTCAAAAAAAAAAAAAAGATATCTGGAAAATCCCTTATTATTTATTAACTAAATAACGCACTTTTAAAAAACTAATTATGTATTTAATTTTATTTATTAATTCATTTTGTTTTAATTTGACCAGAGAGAGACACACAGAGAGAAAGGGAAAGTGAGAAAGCAAGCCACTAGGTCCGGGAATCGAACCGTGGTCAGCCATGTGGGAGTATCCAGTGTCTTAACCACCACGCCACCTGCTGGTCACCACACTTTTTTTTTTCCAACTTGCCAGTGGGCCTGTAAGCTCTCCAGAGAGATAGAGAGAGAGAGAGAGAAAGAGAGGGAAAAAGTACCCTTCAATGGGGCATCGTCATGCTGCTATCCCTTCTTCATTTCTTTTTTTTTTTTTTTTTTTTTTAGAGAGGTTTTTGCTATAGGGCGCGTGCACTCGCCAGACAGACAGAGAGAGACAGAGAGATAGAAAGCGAGAAATCACCCCCCCAGGGGGGATGGCCACGCCGCAATCCCTTCTCCTCCATTCTCCTCTCGGGATCTTGGGCATGCACGCACATGCACCCGGCGTGAGTTTTAAGCCACCGGGTCCGGGACGCAAACCGCAGTTGACCACATGAGAGTCCAGCGACATAGCCATTACGCTAACTGCTGGTCCCCCTTCTTCATTTCTTTATTCTGCTGGAATTTGGGACATGTGTTCACATGCATCTGATGTGTTTTTCAAGCTGCCAGGGCCAGGATTCAAACTGCAATCAGCCATGTGGGATCTTGTTCCCTTAACTACAAGGCCATGGGGCTGACCCTTAAATAACACACTTTTATTTTTCTGACAGAAGGCCTATCTGCTCGCCAGAGAGAGACAGAGGGACAGAGAAGGAGAGGGGAAGAGGGAGAAAGCACCTCCCACTAGAAATGTCATGCTGCAATCCCTTCTCCTCCGTTTCTCTACCCTGTGGAGATTTTGGGTCCACAGCACACACATGCCTGGCATATTTTTCAAGTCACTGGGTGCAGGAGTCAAACCGTGGGATTGGCCATGAGGGATCTGACTGCTTTAACCATTAGGCCACGAGCCAGCCAAATAGCACACTTCTAAATAATGCGTGATTCGAGAAAGAGCTCAAAATAGAAATTAGAAAAAAAGAAATTTATCAATGAAAATGAGAACTCAGCATATCAACATGTGAAAGGTATAGCTTAAAGCCATTCATGGGGCAATTTATAGTACTAAACACCTATGTTAGAAAAGAGGAAATGTCTTAAATCAATGACCTATGCGTCCATCTTAAGGAAGTAGGAAAGGTGGCTGTGCTGTGGTGGTGCAGCTGTAAAGCAGTGCTGTGCAGTACTGGAAGCCACACGAAAGATCAGGGCATAGTTTCCCGGCAACCTGCACACTCTGAGTGTACGTGCGCGTACCCATGGTCTTAGCTAACTGGGCAGGCTGAGGAGAGGACTGTGACATGAGACACTGTTAAGGGTGCTTGTTTCTGTCTCTTTCTGTGTCTCTCATGAAATAAATAAACTTTTTTTTTTTTTTGGTCAGGGGCCAGCAGGTGGCGTGTTGGGTTAAGGTATTGGACACCCATGGCCAGCAATGGTTTGAGTCTCAGACCTAGCAGCTTGAAAATCACTCAGGGCATGTGTGTGCATGCCCAAAGTCCCAGGAGGAGAATAAAGGAGAAGGGATTGAGTTGTGGCCATCTCGCGTAGGGTGTGATTTCTCACTTTCCTTCTCTCTCTTTCTCCCTCTTTCTCTGGCATGTGCCCTATGGCAAAAATCTAAAAACAAACAAACAAACAAACAAAACCAACTTTTTTTGCCAGTGGATGTGTGCATTCACCAGAAAGAGACACAGAAACAGAGAGAGAGGGAGAAGAGAAAGTACTCCCCTAATGAGGGATGGTCACGCCGCAATTCCGTCTTCATTTTCTCTTCCTTTTGGGATTTGGAACACACATGTACACATGCCTGGCATATTTTTCCGGGTCTGGGAGACAAGCGATGGGTTTGGTCACATGGCATTTTGCTGCCATAACTACCAGGCCACAGAACCAACCAAATAAATAAATAAACTTAAAAAAAAAAGTGGGAAAAGAAAAACAAACCCAAAGGGAATAATAGTGAAAATAACACAAGGTTGCATGTGCTCTGTCTTTTTTAAAAAGAAAAATAAGAGCATAAATCAATAAAATAGAAAGTATAAAGACATATAGAAAATCAATGCATGATAGTTAAGGCAGCTGGATCCCACATGGCAGACTGCAGTTCTAGTCCTAGACCCACTTGCTTGAAAAACAGGTAAATGTGCACGTGCGCCCCAAATCCTGAGAGAATAGAGAAGGGATTGCGATGTGACCATCCCCTGTGGGGGTACTTTCTCACTTTCTTTCTCTTTCTCTCTGTTTCTCTCTGTTGAGCACATACTCCCTACAGCAAATTAAAAACAACAACAAAAAACTAACAAAAAAGAAAATTGATGCAACTAAAACCGGTTCTTTAAGAAGGTTAATAAAATTGATTGGGAGGGGGGGAAGAAAACATACAAATAACCTATATCAAGAATCAAAAAGGGGACATCACTACAAAGTCCAATAGGCATTAAACCATAATAAGGGAATAGTAAGAACAAATTTTTGCCAAACGTTATGACAGCTTAGATGAAATGCATTAATTTTTAAAAATACATTAGTTACCAAAGTTCACTCAAAAAGAAACATGTGACCAGCAGGTGGCATAGTAGTTAAGGCACTGGGCTCCCACATGTCTGACCACTGTTCAAGTCTTGCACCTGGTGGCTTGAAAATCATGCCGGGCCTTCTTTTCTTCCCTGGCTGCCTGAGGATTTACTGTCATGATGAATGACTCAGTAACTATCTGTACCAGGAGATTCATGACCAACTATTTCAGAGGAAGCAAATGGTCATCGATGTCCTTCACCCTGGGAAGGTAACAGTACCTAAAAAGGAAATTTGGGAAAAACTTGTTGTACAAGACCACACCAGATGTCATCTTTTTTTTTTTTTCCACAATAAGTATTTCATTTAACTATTTGTTTGTTTATTTATGGAGAGGTTTTTGCTATAGGGTGCGTGTGCTCGACAGAAACACAAAGAGAGACAGAAAGTGAGAAATCACCCCCTGGGGGGGAGGGTCAAGCCGCAATCCCTTCTCCTCCATTCTCCTCTCGGGATCTTGGGCACGCATGCACACACGCCTGGCGTGAGTTCAAGCCACTGGGTCCGGGACGCGAACCACGACGGTCAACCACATGGGAGTCCAGCGATATAGCCATTACACCATCTGCTGGCCAGCCAGTGGTGTGGTGGTTAAGGAAGTCAGATCTCCCATGGCCTATTGTGTGGTTTGAATCTTGGACCCAGTGGTATGAAAAAAATGTAAGGTGTGTGTACACGCACGCCCAAAATCCAAAAAGGAGGGTAATAGTGGAGAAGAGAGTCCAGCTGTTACGCTAACTACTGGTCCCCTAAATGCAATTTTTTGACGGCAGCAGTTGAATTATACAACTTAGCAACTTTCAACTCTACAATCTATTATTTTATATAATATATAGCTACCATGGTATGTATTAGGTCTCCAGAACTTATTCATCTTATAACTGAAAGTCTGTACCCTTTTACCATTATCTCCACTTTCCCTCCACCTCCCAGCTCCAGTTCACTACCAGTCTATTCTCTGATAACTCTGAGTCTGACTTTCTTTTAGATTTCACGTAATGAAGGGAGGTCACGCAGTACTTGTCTTTCTGTGTTTGACTTGCATCATGCCCTCGAGGTTCATTCATGTGAAACAGGAACGCAGGGGACCAGCAGGTAATGTAGTGGTTGGGCTGTTGGACTCCCACATGGTCGACAGTGTTCAAGTCCCAAACCTGGAGGCTTGAAACTCATACCAGGTGCATGTACATGCATGCCCCAAATCCCAGGAGAAGAATGGAGAAGGGATTGCAGCGTGTCCATCCCCCCAGGGGGTGATTTTTTATTTTCTCTCTCTATCACTCTCTGGCAAATCCCCACACCCTATGGCAAAAACAAAACAACAAAAAACAACCTTAAAAAAAAAGGAATAACAGGATTTTTTTAAAGGCTGAATAATACTCCATTGTGAGTGTGTGTCTATATCTATTTCTATACACACATACCACATTTTCTTTACCTATCCATCTGTTAATGGACACTTCAGTTGTTTTCACATTGCAGCTATTGTGAATGTTGTGATGAACACAGAGTGTAGATATCTTTCAAAAATCATGATTTGGGGGCCAGCAGGTGGTGTGGTGGTTGGACTTGCCAATCACCTCGCCAGGTGGCGAGGGTGCTGGACTCCCACATGGCAGACCATGGTTTAAGTCCCAGACCTTGTTTTTTCACTTTCTCTCTCTCTCTTTCTCTCTCACTGTGTCTCTCTCTGGTCAAATTAAAATAAATAAATAAAGTTAAATAAAATAACTCTTTAAAAAAATCATGATTTTATTTCTTTTGGATATATACCTCAAAGTGTATTGCTGTATTACATGATTGTTCAATATTTAATTTTTTGAAGCCAGCAGATAGCTTAATGGTTACATCTGTGGACTCCCACATAGTCAACCTCTCTCTGTTCAAGTCCTGGACCTGGTGACTTGAAACTCAAACTGGGCTTGTGTGCAAGCATGCCCAGAATCCCAAGAGGAGAAAGGAGAGGGATTGTGGTGTGGCCATCCCCCTGATAGGTGATTTCTTGCTTTGTGTCTCTTGGTCTCTCTCTGTCTCTCTGGAAAACTCATGTACCCTATCACAAAAATCTCTCTAAAATTAAAAAAAAATTTTTTTTAAAGAATTTGCTGTTTTCCATAATGGCTGTATCAATTTACATTCCCACTGACAGTGTCCAAGAATTCCCTTTTCTTCATATCCTTACCACAACTTGTTATCTTTTGGCTTTTTGACAAAATTTATTAATTTATTTCTTCCATAAGTGAGAGAGACAGAGAAAAGCAGAGAGACAGATAGCACCCCAAATAGGATCATGATGCCCAAGGATGGGAGAGGAGACAGCACTACAACATCCAGTGTCCGTGGTAGCCTCATCCAGTCCCTGATCATGGACACAAGAGTGCCCGCCGTACTCGGAGGTCCTCAGACACGAACCCAGAACCTCCCCACGTGGGTCAGCCTTGCAGGGGATCACATGTTACTGTCTTACCACCATTTGGCCCCATCTTCTGACTTTTAGATAATAGCCACCCTACTAGGAGTGAGGTGATATCTCATTGTAGTTTTAATTTTTATTTCCCTGGTGATTAGTTATGTTGAGCATCTTTTCACATACCTGTTGGTCATTTATATAGCTTCTTTGGAAAAACGTCTATTCAGGTCCTTCGTCCATTTTTAAATACTGTTTTATTTTTTGCTATTTATTAGTATGAATGTTTAATTCTTTTTTACTGTGAAACATTTACATGGCTCAAAGATCTAAATTGTGTAAAAAGTTGTACTCAGAAGTCTCACTTCTGTCACTCTCTCTCTTCATTCCATTTTCATTGCTAGAGGGCACATGCACGCATCAGAGAGAGACAGAGAGGGAAAGAGAGAGAGCAGCCCCCATGGGGGATGCTCATACTCATATCCTTTCTCTTCCATCTCCTTCTGGGATTTTGAGCACGCACACACATGCACCCAGCATGATTTTCAAGCCTCCGGGTCCAATTACATTCTCACTGACAGTGTCCAAGAATTCTCTTTTCTTCATATCCTTACCATGGAACTACAGTCAGTCATGTTGGACACCAAAGCCTTAATCACCATGCCACCTGCTAGTTTCTTCATTCTTTTTTTTTTTTTAACTTTAAAAAACTGTGGTAAAAGGGCCAGCACGTGGCATGGAGGTTAATGCACTGGATACCATATGTCCAACTCCGCGGTTTGAGTCCTGAACCCCAAGGCTTGAAAATCGCTCCAGGTGCGTATGTGAGCATGCCCAAAATCCAGAAAAGAGAATGGAGGAGAAGGGATTGCAATATGATCGCCCCTCAGAGGATGATTTCTAACTTCCTCACACTCTTGTCTCTCTTTGGCGAGTGCACATGCTCTATAATAATAATAAAAAAAAACAGGTAAAATATGCACTGTATATATTATATGACATGTTATACAGTAACATAATATAATTATTTAATTGTATATCATACATAAAATAAATATTATATAATAAACATTTGTAAATATATAATACTGTACAATATATATGATATTATACTATGTATTATATAATATAATTACATTGTACATAATATATGATGTTATACTATATATGACATTAATATATACATAAAATTTATACCATTTGGAAAGTTTAAAGTTCGGTGGCATTGAGTACATTCAACTTTTTGTGCATTCATCTTCGGAATTTTTCCCTCTTCCCAAAATGACTCTTTACCAATAAAACCCTCACTCCCTTTTCTCCCCTCCCTTTAGCCCCTGGTATCCACCATTCCACCCTCTATGAATCCGAACACTCTAGATATCTTCTGGAAGTAGACCCATATAGTATTTGTCCTTTTGTGAATGGCTTATTTCACTTAGCACAAGGTTCATCTGTGATATATAACATTGTCAGAATTTCTTCCTTTTTTTTAAAAAAATTTTATTAAAGGTGCGTGTGCTCACAGGAGAGAGACAGAGTAAGAGAGGGAATGTGAGGAGGCACCCTCTGTGGAAGATGGTCACGCCACAATCCTGCTCTTCTACTTCTCTCAGCTTTCAGTTTTTGGGGCACATATGAGCACGTGCCTGATGTGTTTTCCAAGCTGCTAGATCCAAACCTGGAACCACACAATTGGCCATGCAAGATTAGGCCATCTTAACTACCACGGCCGGCTGACCCAGAACTGCCTCATTTAAAAGTTTTTTGGAGGCCTGGCAGGTAGCATGGTGGTTAAGGACACTGAACTCCCACATGGCCAACCATGGTTCTAGTCCCGGACCTGGTGGCTTGCTTTCTCAGTTTCCCTCTCTCTCTCTCATTCTGTCTCTCTCTGGTCAAATTGAAATAAATAAATAAATAAATAAAGGTAAATAATATAATTAAAAGAATTTTTTTTTTTTTTTAGGTTTTTGCCATAAGGCATGTACACTTGCCAAAGAGAGGCAGAGAGACAGAGAAAGAGAGTGGGAAATCATCCCCGGGGGGGATGACCATGCTGCAATCCATTCTCTTCCATTCTCTTCTCAGGAATCTGGGTACATACGCACATGCACTAGGTTTGATTTTCAAGCCACTAGATTTAAGACTTGAACTTTGGTCAGCCATGTGGGAGTCCAGAGTCTTAACCACACACCACGTACTGGCACTAAACTTTCTTTTTTAGGCTGACTAATACACACACACACACACACACACACACACAATGTTTTGTTTATTCATTCATCCACCCATGGACACTGGATTGCTTCTTCCTTTTTGGCTGCAGTGAATAATGCTACTATGAATATGAATATTCAAACATCCATTTGAGCCCCTGCTCACAATGCTTCTGGATACACCCAGACATAGAATTGCCGGACCATCTTCATCCCTATTTTCTACTGGGGCATAATGATTTATTTCAGCAGTTTACCATTAATGGATATTTTGGGTAACTTCCAAATTTTTACTATTATAAATATTATCACAAGAAAACTAACTTTGTGCAGTTGTGTGTATGTTGTTTTATATTCGTGGAGGCATGTGGAACATTGTCGAGTCATTCGTCATTCCAGTCACCCTGGTTCTTCTGAGTTCAGCTTTCTCAAACCATTCTCATATTCCATTTAGGACTCAGGCTTATTTTATTGCCCTTGTTACTTGCTGGGATCACAACACACTTATGGGAGTCTCTGTAATCATTTACCACTTCCACACCTGTCGTAGGAGCACAGCCCCCTTGCTACACTGGCGATCAGGAGCTCTGTGAGGAGGCCGCAGGCCGGTGCACCACCCAGCCATCTTGACTCTGGATTGCTGCCTCTGTGGCCTCTGCCTAGTAATGGATGCAAAGATTCACCTTGTGCTTGGATTACCTCCAACTGAAAATCACACTGGGCACATGTGCATGCATGCACAAAATCTCGAGAAGAGAATGGAGGGGAAGGGATTGCTGCCTGCAAGTTTTTTACTTTAAAAAACTGTGGTAAAAGGGCCGGCAGGTGGCATGGAGGTGCCATATAGCAATAACCTTAAAAACAAACAAACAAATAAATGAATAATAAGAAAAAGATAACCTTAGGGCCAGCCCTGTAGCCTAGTGGTTAAGGGAGCCGGATCCTACATGGCCGACCACAATTCAAATCCTGGCTTCAATGACTTGAAAAACACACTGAGTGCATGTATATACCCCCAAATCCCGACAGGATGGAGAAATGGAAAAGAGATTGAAGTGTAACCACACCCCACTGGGAGATGCATTCTCCCTCCCCTCTCTCTTTGTCCTCTGGCAAAATGAGAAAAAAAAAAAAATCCAAGAAATTTAGAAGAAAACTGTTATCTTCACACCCAGGAATTAGGGCATTCAGGTCTCTCGTGGGTCGAGGGTCTTGTAACTTGATTCTGACAGAAGAGTTCTAGAAGGGCTTCTGCCTTTCTCCTCTCTGTCTGACCTGAACTGGGCCCAGCTGCACACACTCAACCAGGTTTCTAACACATCAGGACACCTCCTGCTCCCAGGTGCCCTCTCTCCCAGCTAACAACCCAAGGTTCCCTGGGGGAACTGGCCAAACGGCATCATGTGCCTAAGCTAAGGACCCTATTTACTTGAGGTCAACCAGGTTATTGGACTCTATACAACCCCATGAAGGGAACTTCTCTTTTTTCAGGGAGTCCCCAATATGCTTCCAGGAAGGGAACACTGAGAAGACCAATATGGGAAAGAAAACAGAAGAGACTGAATTTTCTGGTTTTGGTGTCAGATATCCCAGCTGGGTCACTAACCAGTTATATGACCACAGGAAAATCACTTAACCTTTATGCTCTCATCATTTCATCTATAAATGGTTGTGACATTATCCCCAAAGGGCCCAAATGAGGCTCACCCGCGGTAACGCAGTTAAAGCCCTCATAAACTGTTTGTCTTTGTGCAAGCATATGGCATTGTTGTCATGAGGCCGATTGCTTCCTGTATGACCAAAGTAGCTAGTGGATTTCCTGCACATCCAGTGTGCATCTGTTCAGGCTTTGGTTGCTGTGTTGGGTCTCAGGGCCCCCAAGCTGAGTTTCCGCCCTTGTCCAAACAGTTTAGTTTGTGACTTGGCCCTGCTTCAGCTTGGGCTGGCGTCGAACGGGGGCCATCCAGGAAGTTCTGCTGAGCCATTCTGGACCTCCTGAGATAAGGGGTTGGAAAATCCTCGTCTGGATCCTGTACATCATCCTGAATTTGCTTTTGGCTTTTCCGTTTCAGTGTTTGAGCTGCCCCATTTTGCTCTTGTCCTCATGTCTCTGCTTTTTCTGTTCTCCATTTCTGCTTTTCCTCCCTATGCTCAAAATGTGAGCTTCAGGATCTAGCCCAGGCTATACCTGGCTGGCCCACCAATCATCTATTTAGCCCGGTCAACCACCTAGAGCGTTATCCAGTCTGGATACATTTGGCCCCAGGAATAAGGCTAGTCTGAATGGTCTGTGCCTCTAATTTCTCCCAGGTCTAGGATCACAGCACCGTTTGAAGGAGAAATCACTGGGTTTAGCTTAAGTTGCCAGATCAGAGTCATACTGGCACCACTCCCAACTGTGCAGACTGACACACATGTCCATGGTCATGGACACACACACACAGACATGTACATTAATGTGATCACACATACCGATGTGCACATACGTGCACAAATACACACTGACACACATACTGCAGAATAGAAGGTCTAGATGGAGGAGGGAAAGTGACTGACTCCCAATCTCTTTTACTCTCGAAAGTCCGAGACAGACAGGTAAAGACCTCACACAAAGAAGGACCTGGCAACCTGAAGGACATGCCATTTCTGTCTCTGAAGACCCCTTGTATTGACAGAAATCAGAAAAGTACTAAAAGGTGACTTCTATTGAACTGCCTTAACCCTTATTCAGTAAGAATATTTCCCTTCACCAGATGGTTAGTTCAGACTACCTTAATTTTTTTTTCTGTTTTTTTTAGAGTTTTTTTTTTTTCTATAGGGCGTGTGTGCTCTCTAGAAAGACAGAGAGAGACAGAGAGACAGAAAGCGAGAAATCTCCCCCCAGGGGGAATGGCCATGCCGCAATCCCTTCTCCTCCATTCTCCTCTTGGGATCTTGGGCACACACACACACACACACACACACACACCCAGTGTGAGTTAAAGCCACTGGGTCTAGGACTCGAACCGTGGTCGATTACATGGGAGTCCAGGGACATAGCCATTACGCCAACTGCTGGTCCCAGTAAATTTGTTTCATTATAAATTACCCAGTCTCATGTACTATTTTTTTTTTTTGAGAGGTTTTTGCCATAGGATGCGTGTGCTTGCCAGACAGACAGAGAGAGACATAGAGACAGAAAGCGAGAAATCATCCCCCAGTGGGGATGGCCACGCTGCAATCCCTTTTCCTCCATTCTCCTCTCGGGATCCTGGGCACGCACGCACATGCGCCCGGCATGGGTTTTAAGCCACCGGGTCCGGGACACGAACCACAGTCGACCACGTGGGAGTCCAGCAACATAGCCATTACGCTAACTGCTGGTCTCTCATGTACTATTTTAATAGCAGCACAAAAGAGACTACAGTGAGTTTCCACACTGAGCTCTGAATGCTATATCCCCCATTTCAATGCACCTAAGACCTCTTAACGCTTGTCAGCTATTATAACTCAGAAAGTATAACTGAGGCCTAGGAGCAGCTTACTCTAGCCTGAGGAAATTGACTTTATTAACTGCTCTGGCAACAGAACAGAAAAGAGATGAAGTCCAGGTGGACTATTTCTTCAGCTTTACTAAGAAGCCTTTCTTCTTCTTCTTCTTTTTAAATTGCAGGTGCATGTGCTCAAGAAAGAGAGAGAGAATACTCACCCAATGGGGCATAGTCATGCTGCAGTCTTTTTTCCCTTCATTCCTCCCTCTTTTTAGGATTTTGGACACACATACACATGCAGCAAGGCTGGGACTCAAAAGACAGTTGACCATGCAGGATCTGGTTTCCTTAACCATTGTGCTTTTAGGGTCAACCCAAGAAGCCTTAGTTTTCAAAGATGCCCTTGAGCAACTGGCCTTGTTATTGCTACTGTTGCTAAGTTATAAAAAAAGAAAATGACTAAGTATGTGGATAGTGACGAGGTCAGAGCCACCTAACCTTGGGCCAAGTGCGGGTTGAGCACATATGTGCACATGGGTGAAGCTGATTATATATTTCACTTCCAAAAAAACCCCGGCTTTTCTCTGTATGTCTGTGTTTTCTTTCAACTCCACTGTCGCTTCCACTCAGGTTTACATCAGGCCGTGGCAGGCCGTGGCACCAGTCATATCTTTTCCAAGTTCCTAATTGTTTAGATAGGTTTATTTGTTTGTTTGTTTGATTGAAAAGGGTGCCCTGTATTTTTCTTGTGGCAGAATTGGAAAAGGAATGGATCAGAACACCTGGAAACCACACCTGGTAAGTCACAACTGCTTTGTTCGTTGTTCTTTGCTAGGAAGAGGCTAAAGGGACTCAACAGGCTTTATCTGATCAGGCTAATATCTGCAGATTCTACCACCTGGAGGTTGTTTTTTTTTTTTTTTTTTTTTTTTTTTTTTTTTTTTTTTTGGTAAAGTTTTTAAAGGTGCCACTATAGTTTCTGGTACATGACAGAAGTTTCATAAATTATTTTCGAAGGAATGAGTGAATTGCAATGGCAGATCTCTCTTTATAGGTGAAGTGAGAAAATGTCTGGAGGAGAAGTAGATTTGGAAGGTCAAGTCATCATTTAATGAAAGAGAACTGAGAATGAAGTAGGTCAAACAAACAGGGTGTGACTGTGTTTTGGTCTCAAAACAAGCCCAGTTGCTTGGGGACTCGTAAGGATTCTGCCTGGGCCCGAATTTTCCTGTCTGTCCCAACATCACCTCTGAGGACCTAATAGCAGGAGCTCATCCACCCAGATGCGCTGACTGTTCAGTTCTCTGGATTATTTCAGACCAGGCCCAGCATTCAAGGCTTGGCCCAAAGAGCATGCTCTCTTAGCTGAAAAGGTCCTTTACGATCTTTAAATCCATCTCCTCAGGGAACAAGGAGACTCTCTATCTAGTATAATGTTTAGACCATTCGTGGAGAGACTCCTATGACAGACAATGGCGTCAGAATATGGTAACTAATGTTCTTTGCTGTGCCCATCGGATTTTTCTTTTATTCGTTTTTTTGGAGAGCTTTTTGCTATAGGGAACATGCACTTGACAGAAAGACAGAGAGAGACAGAGAGATAGAAAGCGAGAAATAACCCCCTGGAGGGATGGGCATGTCGCAATGTCTTTTCCTCCATTCTCCTCTTGGGATCTTGTGCACACACTCACAAGCATCCAGCATGAATTTAAGCCACTGGGTCCGGGACTTGAACCATGGTTGACTGCATGGGAGTCCAGAGACATAGCCATTATGCAAACTGCTGGTCCCACCCATCAAATTTTTCTACTTCCCTTCTATGGGCAGCAACACTTGCCCCTTCGGCATAGGATGCATAATGTAGCATGGCCTGTCATCTTCCTGGTGCAGGAATTGGTCCACAGAGAACATGTAACCAAAGTAGAACTAATCAGAGTCCTTCCTCCACCTAATCTATGAACTGTAGGAGAAGCCCTCTCCTTTTTGACTGCAGATTCTCATGAGAGGATGTAAGGCATGGGCTGCTGGCTACCATCTTTCCTATAGTAAAGAGAAACCAAGTGAGTGAAAGAGTGGTCCAGCCCATGTCCTGGTGACTAAGGTGGATGGATTGCACACGACCAACCATGTGGTTTGAGTCCTGGATGGTAGCTTGCAAAACACACTAGGTACATGTGTACATGTGCTCCAAATCCTGAAAGGAGGGAGAAATGGAAAAGTGATTACAGCATGACCATGGCCCATGACGAGTGCTTTCTTGCTTTTCCTCTCTCTTATCACTCTCCAGTAAGCACATGCACATTCTGGCAAGTTGAGAGAGAGAAAGAGAATCAAATAATACAAATGCCTAGCACCATAGGTTCCATAAGCCTTGTAAATTCACTTCTCAGTCAAAAATCTTGTTTTTTATTTTTTTTGGTTGAAAATTGGTCTTCTGCCTTTTTTTTTTTTTTTTTTTTTTTTTGTCACGTCTACTGCAAGGATGAAGACCATTCTCAGCAATCAGATGGTCGACATTCCAGAGAATGTCATCATCACTCTGAAGGGATGCACAGTTATTGTGAAGGGCTCCAGAGGAACCCTGTGGAGGGACTTCAAGCACATCAATGAAGAGCTCAATTTCCTTGGAAAGAAAAAAAAAAGAGGTTGCAGGTTAACAAATGGTGGGGAAACAGAAAGGAATTGGCTACAGTTCGCACTATCTGTAGTCACGTACAGAGCATGATCAAGGGTGTTGCATTGGGCTTCTGCTACAAGATGAGGACTGTGTCTGCTCATTTACCCATCAATGTCTTTATTCAGGAGAATGGGTCTCTTCTTGAAATCCAAAATTTCTTGGGTGAAAAATACATCTGGAGGATTCAAATGCAACCAGGTGTTGCTTGTTCAGTATCTCAAGCCCAGAAAGATGAGTTGATCCTTGAAGGCAATGATACTGAACTTGTTTCAAATACAGCAAACCACAACAGTTATAAATAAGGATATAAAAAAATTCTTGGATGGTATTATGTCTCTGAGAAGGGCACATTTCAGCAGGCTGATGAGTAAGATCTAAGAGTTCGCCAGCTACAGTAACAAACTAGATAACTTTTTTTTTTTGAGATTGCTCAAATTTACTTAATATTGATTAGCTAAAAAATTTCACATGGCCACTATTATAGGATTTGGCCTTCTAGAGAAATATGTAAATAGGCATTCTATTAAGATTCTGCCTTCTTAGAAAGGTGAGAAATGAAAAAACATGGAACGCTTGGGAACCAGCAGTTAGCGTAATGGCTATGTCGCTGGACTCCCACGTAGTCAACCGCGGTTCGCGTCTCCGACCCGGTGGCTTACAACTCACGCCGGGCGCGTGTGCGTGCGTGCCCAAGATCCCGAGAGGAGAATGGAGGAGAAGGGATTGCGGCGTGACCATCCCCCCTGGGGGGTGATTTCTCGCTTTCTGTCTCTATGTGTCTCTCTGTCTGTCTGGCGAGCGCACGCGCCCTATAGTGAAAAACCTCTCAAAAAAAAAAAAAAAAAAAAAAAAAAAAAAAAAAAAACATGGAACGCTTCACGAATTTGCGTGTCATCCTTGCGTAGGGGCCATGCTAATCTTCTCTGTATCGTTCCAATTTTAGTCTATGTGCTGCCAAAGCGAGCACCAAACTGGATAACTTCTAAGGCCATTATATGATATTTTAAAGATAATAATAGAAGACGACAATTGATTTGAAACTTTTTCTTAAACTGATTTTCCTTTTCCAGTTCCTTGGCAAATAAGCAATTGAGGAGTAAAGAATTACTCCTGGTAATAGGAGTATGCTAAGAACAATACATAATTCCTGATCAGGAATTTTTTTTTTGTCTAGTTGCTTTTCTTCACAGGAACAAGTGGCTTAAATCTGGTTTTTGAAGGGATAACAAGGGTATTTTAGGCAAGAGAAATACAATACCAGGGAATGTGGCTGTTCATGACTGGATGTAGAAATTGAGGATGATCCTGGGACTAATTTTACCATGGCATCAATTTTTATTTGGTACAGACGTGTCCTAGTCATTTGTAAAGAGATACCTAAGAAATGGAACAAAGTAATAAAACCTTACTATGAGCTAGAAGATGTAATTTGTGTCATTTGTGCCATGATCAACATAATTTTGCCGTCCAATGTCTCAATAATCTGCTCTACTTAGGCTGTGCACCCTAGACTTTGTTTATTGTTAAAAAAATCTAATAATCATTCCATAACCTCTTAATTCCTCATGTCACACTTGAAGTGTGATATGATGCTACCGTGCCAGAATGTAATTTAACGTGGTTCTTTCAAAAAAAAAAAGAAAAGAAAAGAAAAAAGAAAAGAAAGAAAGAAAATTGGTTTTCTTGGGCATCTATTTTACCTATAGCCTCTATTTTGTATTTTGTATTTTGTATTTTTTTTAAGAGGTTTTTGCTATAGGGCGCCTGTGCTCTCCAGACAGACAGAGAGAGACAGAGAGACAGAAAGCAAGAAATCACTCCCCAGGGGGGATGGCCACACCACAATCCCTTCTCCTCCATTCTCCTCTCAGGATCTTGGGCACACACGCACATGTGCCTGGCGTGAGTTTAAGCCACCGGGTCCGGGATGTGAACTGCGGTCGACTACGTGGGAGTCCATAGACATAGCCATTACGCTAACGGCTGGTCCCTCTATTTTGTATTTTTACCAATAAAGGAGCTGATAATCTAAGAGGGTCTGAGGAAATGTTGGCAGAGCAAGTCTAGCAGAGGAGTTTTGTAGAATTGAGGACCCAGAGATAAACAAGACAGATACGGTCTCTGTCCTCAAGGAGTTTATACTTTCAGGGGGAAAATACATGCACAGACCAAGGACCGCACAATGCCCGAAAGGCGATGACATAATTGTGCACTGGAGGCTGTGGATGGAGTGGCTGAAACGTGGAGAGGAACAAAGCAGAGCGATGAAACTTTGGGTGCAGGCTCCATCTATAGCATCAGCGCTGGTAAGTTCTCCAGGCAGCTGATGGTTCTGGTACCTCCCCGAAGTGCCCAGCTTCTATGTGGTGGTGGTACAAACTGCTGCTGTGTTGACTCCTGCTCATGGGGACTTCTGAACTTTCTCTACAAATATTGTCTTTCCATAAGACAGAGCTAGGAGACTTGAACAGCCCAGGACTTCCATCTAAATTCAGCTGTGGCTCCTAGGAAAGAGGAGAGGACCAGAAGAACTGGTGGTGGGGCAGGGAGGAGAACCGGGTAGGAGACAGCAGTGTCTGGAGAGTGAGTGTGCACAACCTGGAAGAAATGTGGACACTTAGAATTGCTCCAGTGACCTGATCCGCTGATCTGTCCTATAAGAAAGACTTAATCCTCAGCCTGTAGGGGAAAACGTTCACTGTCTTTACTGAGGAGATGGGAAGAAACCATGTATGGCTCTGCCCTGTCCACAAACTTCTGAGAAAGTGCTCAGTCTCACTCGTGATGAAGAAAAATGCAAATTAAAACAACTAGATACCACTTTTTGCCTTTCAAATGAGCAAGATGTCAGCCCTTGCGTTTCCTCAGAGTTAGAAGGGTACAAGGAAGCAGGAACTCCTAGACTCTGCAGGTGAGAGTCTAAGTTGACCTTAAAAATGCTCATATCACAGCCAGCAGGTGGCATGGTAGTTAAAGTGCTGGACACCCGCATAGCCAACTGCGATTATAGTCCCGGGCCTGGTGGTTTGAGAATCACACTAGCTTTCTCATTCTCCCCCAACCCCACTCTGTCCCTGTCTGGTCAAATCAAATCAATCAATCATTAAGTAAGCAATAAAGTGAAAAAAAAATCTTAAAAAAAAAAGAGAGTTTACAGACACTCAAAACTTTAAGCAACAGTTACCCTGGGGTAAACTTTCAATTTTTTGCTTCATAAATTTTGGTGTTATTTGAATTTATATATGGAACATTGCTGACATAACTAAGGTTATATTAGGAACAGTTTCTATGTTACCATATACTTTAAAATTGCTGTCTTTTTTTTTTTTTTTTTTAGAGAGATTTTAAATATAGGGCATGTGTGCTCACCAGAGAGACTGAGATAGAGAAATAGAAAGTGAGAAGTCATCCCCAAGGGGGGAAGGCCACACCACAATCCCTTCTCATTCTCCTCTCAAGATTTTGGGCATATACTCATGTGTGCCGGGTGTCACTGGGGCTGGGACTTGAACCATGGTAGACTATGTGGGAGTCCAGCAACATAACCATTATGACATCTGCTGGTTCCAATTGCTATCATTTTAACAGTTACATAATTTGGCTTTATAAGAGTGTATCATAATTTATTAAGCCAGTGCTTGCTGTTTATATTTTTAAATTTTATTTAGTTTTTATTTACTATTATTATTATTTTAAAAATTTCCTATAGTACACATGCTCTCACCAGAGAGCGAGTGAGAAAATGAGAAAGTAAGCCATCAGGTCCAGGACTTGAACTGCGTGGTTGGTCATGTGGGAGTCCAGCGCCCCAACCACCACGTGACCTGTTAGTCCTTACTATCAGGTTTTTAATATTTTTACTATTTTGTTTATTATTATTATTATTATTATTATTTTTTTGGAGAGGTTTTTTCGCTATAGGGCGCGTGCGCTCGCCAGACAGACAGAGAGAGACATAAAGACAGAAAGCGAGAAATCACCCCCCAGGGGGGATGGTCACGCCGCAATCCCTTCTCCTCCATTCTCCTCTCGGGATCTTGGGCACGCACGCACACGCGCCCGGCGTGAGTTGTAAGCCACCGGGTCCGAGACGCGAACCGCGGTCGACTACGTGGGAGTCCAGCGACATAGCCATTACGCTAACTGCTGGTTCCCATTATTTTTATTATTTTAATTCACCAGAGAGAGACAGACAGAGAAAGAGAGAGCAAGAAAATGAGAAAGCAAGCTGCCACGCCTAGGACCTGAACCCTGTTCAACCATGGGGGAGTCCAACACCTTAATTAATCATCACACCACCTGCTGGCCAAGTTTTTGTTATTTTAAACAATGTGGTGAAAAATACATTTAATGCGTAAAGATTTTTTTTCCACATTATGATTATTTGCTTAGGACCTTTTTCCAGTAGTGGAATCATTACAGTGGAATATTGCTATGGTCCATGAATAATTTTGGCTACAAGGCTTACTCTAAAGGCTGTATCTGCTTCCCCTGCCATCTGAAACACACAGCTGAGGGCCTAGGTCTAGCACATTGCCTCAGCAGCCAGCCTACTTGTTAATCTAATAAGTTAAAAAAAAAAATAGTACATCTTCTTGTTTCAATTTTCTTTTCTTTAGTCACCAGTAAGTTAGAAGATTTTCATGTTTAATTCTTTTAATTTCATCCTTTGCAAATTACCTATTTCCTACCTTCTGCTCTTTCATTCATTGGAAACTGTAATTCTCATGTTGATTTGTATAGAATCTTGACAGAATTAAGGTCAGAATTTGGTATTTAAAACCACAGGAAATATGAGTAGAGAAGAAACATTGATATCATTCTTAATTTATCCATTTTTTTCCCCCATTAGTCTTCTTTCAAGTCTATCAGTCACCTAATAATTATCTCCCAAATCCCTCTTCTAATCAAATCCCTCTTCTAATTCTGGAACTGCTACTCTAATTCAGCTTTTGTAGTAAACATCTACTGTTTTGTCTGTCAGGCATCCTCCTTCTGGTAGGAATTGACTCTCTAATTCTATCCATATGGCTCCTCCTGCAGATTACATGACCATATTTGACCTTCCCTGTCTGACTTTGGTGGATTGGTCTAAGGGCAGTCAGCTCACCCATTGTGGGCCAGTAAGTTTCTTTTTACCTTTTAAAATTTAGGACCTAGAGAGTGAGGTTAATCTCTTTAATGACTGTAGCTATTGAATGTAAAACACAGAAGCTGATGTTACCTGTTTCTGTCATATGGACTAAAGAATTTAAAAAAAAAAAAAAAAAAAAAAGCCAGGCTGGAGCCTTTTCTTTCTCTCTCTTTCTTTCTTTGTCTCTCTCTCTCTCTTCCTTCCTTTCTTCCTTCTTCCCTTCCTTCCTTCCTTCCTTTCTCTTTCTTTCTTTCTCTCTCTCTCTCTCTTTCTTCTTTCTCTCTTTCTTTCTTCTTTCTTTCTTTTAATTTGACCAGAGAGGGACAGAGAGAGAGAGAGAGAGAGAGAGAGAGAGAAAGTAAGACTCCAGGTCTAGGACTCGAACTGTAGTCGGTCATGTGGGAATCCGGCACCCTCAACCACCATGCCACCTGCCAGTCCCTACTTGTTCTTATTTTTAATTTGATTAGAGAGAGACAGATAAAGAGAGAAAGGGAAAGTGAGAAAGCAAATCACCAGGTCCAGGACTCTAAGCCATAGTCAGTAATGTGGGAGTCCGACATCCTAACCACCATGCCACCTGCCAGCCTCTTTTTAAAAACAAACAATTATTTTATTTATTTATTTATTTATTTAATTATTATTGCTATTGGAGAGAGATTCTTGCTATAGGGTGCATACACTCACTGGAGTGAAAGAGAGACAGAAAGTGAGATATCACTCCCAAGAGGGGATGACCACGCCACAATCCTTTCTCCATTCTCCTCTTGGGATCTTGGGCACGCATGCACATGTTCCTGGCTTGACTTTTAAGTCTCTGAGTCCAGGATTTGAACCATGATCAACTATGTGGGAGTCCAACAATGTGCCATTATACCATCTGCAAGTCCCTTTATTATTTTTGCTATTTAAAATTTTGCTACAGGGAATATGCTCTCACGAGAGACAGAGAGAGAAAGAGAGAGAGAGAGGGAGAGAAGCTGCCAGGTCGAACCACGTTTGGCCATGTGGGAGTCCAGCACCTTAACCACCACACCACCTGCTGGCCCCAGAGTCTGCTTTCTTTGCAAGAAGAGAAGGACAGGACAAGGACCAAAGTACAAGCACATACCAGGCATGTACCTATGGAAGCCTGACTCTGAAACGTCCTTTTGTTCTCTCATTGTCCAGAACTGGGTCATACGGCCACCCCTAAATGCAGATTACCCCAGTCTGCACTCTAGAAAGGCAAACCTTTTAGTTCCTACATATACTGCTGTCCCATATAAAACAGGTTCTCTTCGTATGGTACACGAATAAATGGATATTGGGTCGGCAATTGACAGTATGTTAAATGGCTCACTTTTGCTTGTCTGATTAGGTTAGGTTTTTGTTTAATTGCCACAGGGTGTGCGCACTCACTAGAGAGGACAGGGGAGAGAAAGCATCTCCCCTACCATCACTACCACAAGGTGTGGTCATGCTATAATCCTTTTTCCTCCATTTCTCCAATCTGTCAGGATTTGGGGCATGCATGCACATGTGCTCAGTGTGTTTTTCAGGCCCCAGGGGCTGGAATTAAAATAGTGGCCGGCCATGAGGGATCTACTTCCCAATGTTCAGTGCTTAACCACTATGCTATGGGGCCAGCCCTGGTTAGATTAGGTTTGATCACTTGCAAACACATACATTTTGACTAATTGAGTCTTTATTCTCTCTCTCCTGGATTACTGCATTGGATTCTTCACTGGTATTCCTGCCACCAATTTCTGCCTTGTTTGAAATGATTATGCAAATATAATCAGCCTTCCCAAGGCACATCTCTGAGCTTGGCTACTCCATTGCCTAATACAGAGGTTGACAAACTTTCTCTGTTGAGACTCAGATAGTGAATATTTTAGGCTTTGGGGACCAAGAAAAAAAATTAAAGATATTTTGTGGGAACTTACATAATCATAGAGAAAACGAATGTCCATACTTTTGTTGACAAAACCCAAAATATAATAACAGTTGAGTACCTTTTTGTTCTACAGGTCTACTAATGAAGAAAACGGAATTCTTTTCTTGAGGAGGAGATGACATTTCACTTAATTGGGTTTCAAAGTTTATATTCTTTATCATTAGACAGATTACAAGCGTTCATCTGCAAAAAACTAGTCTTTTCTCACGGGCCTAACAAAAACAAGTAACAGGCTGCAGTTTGTAAACTTAGGACACAATGCCTGAAGTTTATATTCTGAAGCTTGGTATTCAAAGGATTTCCAAGATCTGGTTATGACTTCTAGTCATATTTCTATTTCCACTCATTCACTGTTGTTACTATTCACTATAAACCACCTACATTTTCCTAAGTCCACTCTCCTTTCTGTTGCTCCCTCTGCGACCTCTCAAGTATCAAAATAGTTCAAGGTTCTGCCCAAATAGCACCTCCTTCTTGAGACTTCCTGAACCGCCAGCTGGAGCTGATCCTTTCTTCTCAATCCTCATAGAGCAGATATTTCCTATGTCTGATCGAGCGTACATATTTTATTTCTTGTACAAGACTCGGAGATCCTTGAGCACAGTATCCTCTCTAGTTCCTTGTTGTGCCTCACTCAGTATATAGCATGATAGTTGTAGAATTCATGATTGAATCCCAAAGAAGAATGATTCATTTTAGGCTAAGTAGCCTATCTTCTGGGTTCCATAAAAAATCTATGAGAAAACTCCTAACTCATTGTTCCAGGAACTCTTTAGTATAAGTGCTCTCTCCTTCCTTGTCCTTCTTTCCTTTCCTTTCCTTTCCTTTCCTTTCCTTTCCTTTCCTTTCCTTTCCTTTCCTTTCCTTTCCTTTCCTTTCCTTTCCTTTTTTCTCTTCTCTTCTCTTCTCTTCTCTTCTCTTCTCTTCTTTCTTTCTTTCTTTTCTTTCTTTCTTTCTTCTTTCTTTTCTTCTTTCTTTATTTCTTTCTTCCTTTCTTTCCTTTTTTAATTTTTTTTAAAGAGAGATTTTTGCTATAGGGCGCGTGAGCTCTCCGGAGAGACAGAAAGTGAGAAATCTCCCCCCACCCACTCACCAGGGTGGATGGCCATGCTGCAATTCCTTCTCCTCCATGCTCCTCTTGGGATTTTGGGCATGCGTGCACACGCTTCTGGCTTGAGTTTCAAGCCGCCAAATCTGGGACTCAAACTGTGGTCGACTATGTGGGAGTCCAGCAATGTAACCATTATGCCATCTGCTGGTCCCCTTCCTTGTCCTTTGATGGATGATTAAAGCATTAATTCTCCTGGCTTATGTATAGCCCTTAGATTAATTGTACATGTCAGGATTTGACCAGAGGAAGAGAGTTCATGCTATGTAGTTAAACAGAAGGAGATTTATGCAGGGAGGTAGTTACAGATGGGTTGGAAGTGAAACAGGGGTGGGGAAGCAACTATTATGATAGCAACAGCAGGAAGCCTCTATCACTTTTTGGGCTGGAGAATCAGTAGGGGAGATGTTAGTAACCAAGCCCATGAACTGGGACTACTCATGGGAACTGAAACCACAGAGGGAAGGACAGCCTTGTGGAAGCTGAGATAGGGAGGAAGAGACTCTGGTGAGACCTGAAACTATGGAAAAGACACAGCCAGAGTTAGAGATGCTGCCTGAAGCAAAGATCCTACCATATCCCTCCCATTAACCAAAAGTAACCAGGTTAGGGGGCTTTAGAAATATAACTCGAGGGACCAGCAGTTAGTATAATGGCTATGTTGCTGGACTTCCATGTAGTCGACCGCAGTTCACGTCCCGGACCCGGTGGCTTAAAACTCACACCGGGCGCATGTACGTGCATGCCCAAGATCCCGAGAGGAGAACGGAGGAGAAGGGATTGCGGAGTGGCCATCCCCCCTGGGGGGTGATTTCTCACTTTCTGTCTCTCTGTCTCTCTGTCTGTCTGGCTAGCGCACACGTCCTATAGCAAAAAAGCCTCTCAAAAAAAAAAAAAAGTAAAAATAATATATATATATAACTTGAAGGATCAGCAGATAGTATGGTGGTTGGAGTGCTGGACTCCCCGCGGTTCGAGTCCAGGACCTGGCAGCTTACTTTCTCACTTTCCCTCTCTCTCTCTTTGTCTTTCACTGGCAAGAGCATGTGCTCTATAGTAAATTTAAAAAAATAATAATGAGGGGCCAGCAGGTGGTGTGGTGGTTAAGGTTCTGGACATTCCCACATGGCCAACTGTGGTTTGAGTCCTGAACCTGGTGGCTTGCTTTCTTACTCCCCCCCACCTCTGTATTTATCGCTAGTCAAATTAAAATAAATAAATGATAAATAAAATTAAGTAAATAATTCTTTAAAAATACATAACTAGAAAGAACCGATCCACTGCAATGTGGAGCAGAGAAGGAAAAAAGGCAAGATACGGATCTGAGCCTAGCACAATCAATAATGGCTAAGTTTACAAAGATGTTCCCCAGATCTAAGATTTTTAAAAATCTAAACTTCAAGGGAACCAGCAGTTAGCGTAATGGCTATGTCGCTGGACTCCCACGTAGTCGACCGCGGTTCGCGTCTCGGACCCGGTGGCTTACAACTCACGCCGGGCGCGTGTGCGTGCGTGCCCAAGATCCCGAGAGGAGAATGGAGGAGAAGGGATTGCGGCGTGACCATCCCTGGGGATGGTGGGATCCCTGGGGGGTGATTTCTCGCTTTCTGTCTCTATGTCTCTCTCTGTCTGTCTGGCGAGCGCATGCGCCCTATAGCGAAAAACCTCTCCAAAAAAAAAAAAAAATCTAAACTTCAAAATGATAAATGGAAGTGTCAGAGCCAAGTGGATTTTCTTCTTTGCCATTGGTTGCTAAAATACAGGCCACCTTTTTGTTTGGTTTTGGTTTTGGGTAGAGGGCCTATGTGCCTGCCAGAGAGAGACAGAGGGACAGGGAGAGAGAGGAAGCATCTGCCATGGGGCATGCCACGCCATAATCCTTCCTCCTCCACCTCTCTCTCCTTCCAGGATTTTGACTATGCACGCACATGCCCAGTATGTTTCTCAAGCCACTGGGTCTGGGACTGGAACTGGCCCTGTGGGATCCAGCTGCCCTAAATACCAGGCCACAGGACTGGCTCAGCATTTTAATTTGCTTCATGGTTAGACCATTTTGTGTTTTTGGAAATTGTAATAGCTCTTCTTATTTTTCTTGTTTAGAAACTTCTTTTATACCACATGGATAAGCTCTTTCATCTTCATAAGCATACTATCATTAGCATTCTAGATATTCTATATATAGCTTCATAAATCTCCTATCATTAGCATTCATTCTATCTTCACTCTTGATTTCTTATTCTAATTTGAAACAACCGCACTTTAGTTCTGCTATATAGCCAAATTCTGGCATTTATTTTCATTGTATTGTTGCATCAATTGTTTCTTTTCATTCCATTCTCTTTTTGGATCCCTTTATATGTTTTTGCTAGACTATATACTTGTACTTAGATATGCTTTTTTTCAGAAAGAGTACATGGAAGATATAGTTTCTGAATGATTAAACATCTGAAAGTGTAACTAATAAGAAGTTTGATGTTAACATGTGTTTTCTAAGGGAAATAAATAATTAAAGAGGGAAGGGATGGGCTAATAAGATTTTCCCCACCCAAATACCAGTACATGGAGCGTTGGAGCACCAAATCTCCCAAGCAGATTCTTTCATTTATTCTCAAGATATATTTAGAGGTGCCAGCAATTGGTGTGGTGGTTAAAGGCACTGGACTCCCACATGGTCAGCCATGGTTCAAGTCCGGATCTGACAGCTTGCTTTCTCACTTTTCTTTTCTCTGTCTCATTCTGTCCCTCTTCAGTCAAATTAAAATACATAAATAAAGTTAAGTAAAAACATTTCTTTAAAAAAGAGATATATTTAGAAATAACAGGGACGTTAGAGGCTGCCTGTGAATAGAGGGAAGGATGTCAAATAGTGTAGCTGTCCATGGACAGTGCTTCAATTCATTATCCTGATATCTCTCTGCTTTTCTTCTCAGATGCTCTCTCTTCCTGCTAACTCCATATTAAAAATTCTCTCAGGGCCAGCAGGTGGTTTGGTGGTTAAGACGCTGAATTCCCAAATAGCTGACCACAGTTCAAGTCCCCGACCCAGAGCCTTGAAAATCATAACAGTTTGGGAACCAGCAGTTAGCGTAATGGCTATGTCGCTGGACTCCCACGTAGTCGACCGCGGTTCGCGTCTCGGACCCGGTGGCTTACAACTCACGCCGGGCGCGTGTGCGTGCGTGCCCAAGATCCCGAGAGGAGAATGGAGGAGAAGGGATTGCGGCGTGACCATCCCCCCTGGGGGGTGATTTCTCGCTTTCTGTCTCTCTGTCTCTCTCTGTCTGTCTGGCGAGCGCACGCGCCCTTATAGCAAAAAACCTCTCAAAAAAAAATAAATTCATAACAGTTTAGGACGCTGGACTCCCACATGGCTGACCGTGGTTCCAGCTGACCGGGGTTTGAGTCTTGGACCTGGTGGCTTGCTTTCTTACTCTCTCTCTCTCTCTCTGGTCAAATTAAAATAAATAAAAATAATAACGTTAAAATAATTCTTTAAAAAAAGAAGAAATGGAGAAATTGAGATTTTTTTTCCTCTGCTGATGAACATAATAGGATTTGATGATTGACTGCATATGGGGGGATACAGAGGAAAGAAACATCAAGGGTGACTCCTGGGTTTCTGGCTCAAGCAACTGGATAGCTGAAAGTGCTATTTATCAGATGTTACTGGCTAAGTGAAAAAGTATATCAGGAAGGAGAAAATGGACTGATTCCACATTTTTGCAGGAAATGTACAAGATAATTTTGGAGCATCTTCTTTTCCAGAATGCTAGACTATTTACCAAAGACCACTGAGGTTTGTCAAAAAACAGGAGCTAGGGCCAGCAGATGGCACGGTGGTTAGGGATGCTGGACCCCCTCACATGCCTGACCATGGTTTGAGTCCCAAACCTGGCGGCTTGCTCTCACTTCTCCCCCTTCTCTCTCTCGTACTCTGTCCTTCTCTGGTCAAAATAAAATAAAGAAATAAAGAAATAAAGTTAAATAAAATAATTCTTTTTTTTTTCCCACCTCAGGTTTATTCGTACACACAGCACAGGAGGACACCAGCCCCACACAGAGAGCAGCCCAGGAATCAGTCCTTCTGTCCTCATACTGGCAAAGGCCTCTACTACAGGCACGAGCACGTTTCCCAAGCTTAGGGTGGGCAATGTAGGCAAGACGACTGAGCTTGCGGCTGCTGTGGTTCGGGACGCCCTTCTGAACCTCCTTGGGCTTTACGAGGGCCTTGATGGCCTCCGCTCGCGCATCATGGCCTTGGCGTTGTTGGCCTGCGTCTTCTTCAGACCCTTCCTGTTGTGCTTCTTGGCAAAGCGCATGTTCCTCAGGAATTTAGGGTTCACCCCTTTGAGAGATTCATATCTTTGTGATCGAGGTTTCTTGATGCCATTTCTATGCCATTTTCGGGACTGGTTGTGTGTGGTGTGGTTCTTGGACTTGGCCATGTCTGCACTGAAACCCGCGGCCGCCGAGGAGCCTGGGGCCGGAAGAGACTAAATAAAATAATTAAAAAAAAAAAAACAGGAGCTAATCTAAACTAGCTCCCAGCGGTCTAAAATGGAGCAATCTGGATATCAAAGAATAATGACTATGATGGAAACCATGAGTCCGTAGCTAGCCTTGGTCAACAATAATAACAAATAAACATCTTTGGACATGGCAGGACACCCATTATTCTGAAAATTGGTAAACAGAATTGGACATGTATTTTGACTTTTCCATAAAATTAAATATTAGGTTCTCTAATAAAACAATATATGTACATAATAATCATTGGTCTGCTAAAACTATTAGATGAATGGTTGATGGGAAACTCTATAATATATGGATCAAGTTGACTCAACTATGGTAGCATATGATGCAGCTGCTTAGCAGGCTGAGGCCATCTGAAAGGCCCTGGTTCAATTCCCAGACCATCCTATGAAGCTGGGTATGGTGGTGCATGACTGTGGTCCTAGCTACTCCTGAGGCTTGGACAGGAGAGTAATGACATAGTGAAACACTGTTTGAAAACACCAGAGACACCAAACACACACACACAGAAAAAGAAAAAAAAGATCAAGTGTACAGTATCAGAACCCACTCATCAGTCTTATTATCATCATTGAAAGTGGAAGCAACAGTTATCATGTGCCCGACACAATGCAGTGAGAAGTACACAGCATCACCTGTGAAGTATTCATGCCAAGAAGAAAGAACCTGAATTTCATCAAACCTCCAGCTATAACTACCAATTTATAGAAAACACTAGAGGGGCCAGCAGTTAGCGTAATGGCTATGTCGCTGGACTCCCACGTAGTCGACCGCGGTTCGAGTCCCGGACCCGGTGGCTTAAACTCACGCCAGGCACGTGTGCGTGTGTGCCCAAGATCCCAAGAGGAGAATGGAGGAGAAGGGGTTGCGGCATGGCCATCCCCCCTGGGGGGTGATTTCTCGCTTTCTGTCTCTCTGTCTGTCTCTGTCTGGTGAGTGCACGTGCCCTATAGCAAAAAAACCTCTCCAAAAAAAAAAAAAAGAAAACACTAGGAATAGGTGACTGTTGAATGACTCAAGAGACCCAATCTAATTCTACAGAAAGTTCTTTAAGATAAATGACCTGGTTCTTCAGCAAATACACAGCCTAAAAAGAGGAGGAGTAGAGCTCTTTGGTAGGTGGTAGCCATCAATTGAGCCAGCATATTAACAGGTGCTTACAAATACATCCAGGAGCTATGGAGGAAGAAGCAGTCTAAGGTAATGTGTCATCTTTTGAAGGTGTGCTGCTGGCAGTACAGTAAGGTCTCTGTACTTATGCACCCCCATCCTGCCTGATAAACTACAAAGACTGAGATACAAGGCCAAGCAAGTTTCTGTCACATATTGGACTTGTGTGCTCAGTGGGGACTGCAAATGCCCAGTTCCTATGAGTGAGGCCTGTGAGAAGCCTTCTATCCTGATGGTGACCAGCTACCAACTGTTGGACCATTGTTTGCTCAAAGCCTTCCGCCCTATGTGCCACTACAGGCTCTGAGAGTTATGAATACTTACTGGGTTGGTGAAGATTGATGTTCGAATTCTTTGAGTTTGTCTTAGTCCATTTTGATATTACTAACAGAAATGTTTGAGGCTGGATAAAGTATAAAGAAATAGAGATTTAATAACTCACAATTCCAGTGGTTGAAAAGTCTAAGGTGTCGTGAAATGGAAGGCACAACTAGTAGGGCAGAGCATGGTCTGTATCCATGTGGCTTTCTCTCTGCCATTCCAGTCTCATTCCTTCTCCTTATGTACCCTCCATAATTCATTCATCAAGGCCCCTCCCTAAGGATATTGTCACACCCAAAGCCCTCACCCTGGGACACCATGAAGGAATTATTTTCATTTAATAGTTTTACAGTACAGTATATATAATCAAGTCCCAACAGATACATTTCTGAGGGCCATCAAATGATTGTCCTCTAAGACCAAATTCCAAAACATGAAATTCTGTGGAACAAACCATGACCAAACCATTATAGAGGGTATTCTCATTAATCCATTCCATAAAGCTATCAGAAGAAATCCTAATACCAGTAGACTACTAAATCCATTTATAAGCCTTAGAAAGGGCCTTGGAAAGGGGCATGGTTGGACCACAGCGTAGTTGTTCTTGCTGTGTGGTTCGAGAAGTTACGATATTCTCCAGCTCCATCATCACTGCTAGTATAAGTAATATTTATGAACTTCACATCTAATAAATATTTTAGCATAGTTGTGTCTACCTAAAATTGTCCTTCAATTTGTCTGTTAAAGCTAGTTGTCTGGGGCTGACAGATGGTGTGGTGAATGAGACACTGGACTCCCACATGGCCAACTGCAGTTCGAGTCCTGGCCCTGGCTGCTTGCTTGCTCGCTTTCCCTCTCTCTTCTCTCTCTCTCTCTGGTCAAATTAAAACAAACAAACAAATTAACTAGTTAATTATTTTTAAAAATTTGTCTGGAGTTGGCAGGTGGCATGGTGGTTTAGGTGCTGGACTTCCACATGGCCACGTGGTTTGGTTTGGGTCCTGGACCTGGTGGCTTGCCATCTCACTTTCCTTCTCTCACTTTCTGTGTCTCTCTGATTAGTGTGTGTACCCTGTAGAAGATTTAAGAAAAATAATAGTTATAAAATAAATAATTGTTTTTCCTTCTTCTTCTTCTTCTTCTTTTTATTTTTTTTAGAACTTTTTACCATAGTGTGTGTGCTAGAGAGAGAAACAAGGACAGTGAGAGGGAATATGAGAGATCACCCTCTGGGGAGGATGGCCACACCACAATCTCCTCTCCTCCATTCTTCTCTTGGGATCTCGGGCATGCACGTACATGTGCCCAGCATGATTTTCAAGCCACCAGGTCTGGAACTTGAATCACAGTTGGCCATGTGAGAGTCCAGCAACATAACCACTATGTCATCTGCTGGCCCCAAATAGATGATTATTTTAAAAAACCCAACCAACTAGTTGTCTATAGGGGCCAGTAAATGGCATGATATTTGCTGGATTCCTACACAGCCGATCACAGTTTGAGCCCCAGACCCGGTGGCTTGAAAATCACACTGGGCGCGTGTGTGTGTATACCCAAGATCCCAGGGAGAGAATGGAGGAAAAGAGATTGTGGCATGGTCATCCCCTCTGAGGGATGATTTCTCACTTTGCCACTCACTGTCTCTGTCTCTCTCTGGTGGATGTATGTGTCCTATGACAAATACCTTAAAAACAAACAAACAAAATCTAGTACTGGTAGTTTTTTTTTTTTGTTGTTGTTGTTCTTTTTAAAATTAATTTAATTTAATTTATTATTATTACTTTTTAATTTGACAAGAAAGAGACAGAGAGCGAGAGGGAAAGTGAGAAAGCAAGCTGCCAGGTCTGGGTATCGCAGTTGTCTATGTGGGAATCCAGTGCCCCAGTCACCATGTTACCTGTCAGCCCCGGCACTGGTAGTTTTGACTGAATGTTATTACATGGCAGGATGAGGCCTTACAGAAGACTTGGATTCAATTCCTGCCTCACCCTAAAAAAATATCTGGGTGTAGTGACGCTCACCTGCAGTCTCAGCTACTCAGGAGGCTGAGGCAGGAGATCACAAGCTCGTGGCCAGGATGGGCTATATGTCGAGACTGTGTCTGAGAGAGGTGGCATGGTGGTATGTGTCCGTGGTCCCGGCTACTTGGGAGGCCAAGGCAGGAAGATTGTGACAGGGTGAGACTTGGTCTTAAAAGAAAACCCACCACACACAAAACAAAAACATCATTTTCTGTATACTGTTGAATGTGTTGTTGAATTAAGAAAAGTTGTCAAATTAAAAAAAATGTTTGAAGGGTATAAGTGACTTGTGTGTCTAGTTTCTTATTTTTATTTTATTTTATTTTTTTGGAGAGGTTTTAGCTACATAGTGTATGCGCTCACCAGAAAGACAGAAAGAGACAGAGAGACAGAAAACGAGAAATCACCCCCCAGGGGTGATGGTCATGCCGCAATCCCTTCTCCATTCTCCTCTCGGGATCTTGGGCATGCACACACATGCACTTGGCATGAGTTTAAGCCACTGGGTCTGGGTCTCGAACTGTGGTCACCTTAGATGGGAGTCCAGCGACATAGCCATTACGCTAATTGCTGGTCCTAAGTGTGTCTAGTTTCTAATAAATAGTTTTATCTTTGCTTTATCTTGTTAACGAATTAAATGTCAGTGTTTAAAATGATGTGTCATGGGGACCAGGAGATGGTGTAATGGTCACGTTGCTGGATTCTCACGTAGCTGACTGTGGTTCAAGGACCCAGAGGCTTGAAACTCATGCTGGGTGCATGCGTGTGCATGCCCAAGATCTAGAGAGGAGAATGGAGGAAAAGGGATTGCTGTGTGGCTATCCCCCAGAAGGTGATTTCTTACTTTTGTCTCTCTGCTCAGTCTCTCTGGCGAGCGCATGCGCCCTATAGCAAAAATCTCTCTTAAAAAAAAAAAAAAAAAAGAGGTGTCATGTGGTATAATAAATGTTAAATAAATTCTGTAAAAGGGGAGTGCTGAAACTAGCCCTATAGATTTGTTTGCATGTAATAAAGACTACAGCTTTATTATGGTGATGCAGTGTTCTATGGCTTACTGTCAAATAGATTTTTTTTTCTTTAAAGTTTGACAACCAACATTTTGAATTGGATTTTGCTTGGAAATGTTTGGGAATGATACATGGGAGAATGACATCCTAATCGTTAGTTGTGATTTAATGCAGGAAAATATGAAAGTTGACTAGGCACACTCCCCCAGTTTCAGATATAATCTAGTATTCAATTTATGTAACTACCGCTTGTGAAAGGAAAAAAGCTTAATAAAAGTCACCATCTTTTTTGGATAATTGAATTAAACTGTTACAAGAGGTTCTCTTACACATAAATAAAGCTTGGTTAAACAAAATTGCCCTGGTCTTTACAATACCATTTAAGTTCACGTAAGAAGTGAAAGCTCCTGGTTTGATCCCATGACCCCACACAATCCAGAGTCTTACATTTGATGCACAGGAGTTAGTACTGGTATTTACTTACAATGGTGTACATTGAAACGGATGGAAATCAAACACTAAGTAAAGGAGAAAGGCATTATTAACCTTCAGGGTTTTTGTTTTTTACTACAGGGTGCGTGCACTTGCCAGAGAGACAGAGAGAGGGAAAGTAAGAAATCACCCACAAGAGGGGATGGCCACACCACAATCCCTTCTCCTCCATTCTCCTTTTGGGATTGTGGGCATGCACGCACATCTGCTCTGGGTGATTTTCAAGCCGCTGGGTCCAGGACTGAAGCAGCAGTCTGCTGTGTGGGAAGTCTAGTGCCTTAACCACCATGTTACATGCTGGCCCCTATGAGAACTTTTGATATTAATCCTTAGAGTCACATAAAGTGGGCCTCTTTGAATGACATAAAGGCTCTTAGAAAAGAGTGTTAGAATTATTAGAAAAAAAGAGCATGTTAGAATTACTAAACACATGGGAATCAGTGGTTAAGGCATGGTGGTTAAGGTGCTGGACACTCCCATATGGCCAACCATGGTTCAAGTCCTGGACCTGGTGGCTTGCTTTCTCACTTCCCCTCTCTCTCTCTGTGTGTGTGTGTCTTTCTCTGGTTAAGTTAAAAATAAATAAATGAATAAATAAAGTTTTTTAAAAAAGAATTACTAAACATAGTCTTTTTTTTTTTTTTTAAGAGAGATTTTTGCTATAGGGCATGTGTGCTTGCTGGACAGACAGAGAGACAGAAAGATAAAAAGTGAGACCCCAGGGGGGATAGCCATGCCACAATCCCTTCTCCTCTATTCTCCTCTCAGGATTTTGGGAATGTATGCACACACGCTCAGCATGAGTTTTAAGTGGCCAAGTCTGGGACTTGAATCATGGTCTACTATGTGGGAGTCCAGCGACAAAACAATTATGCTATCTGCTGGTCCCTAAAAGCAGTCTTTTGTAGGAGTTTATATATATATTCTCCATCTTCCTGGAAACATTTAGCCCCTAGGGTGTGGGCTCCTTGGGAAACTTTTTCTGGAGTTGCTGGCTTCCCTGGGGAGTGAGTATGCTGTGTACGGTACTCGAAAGGGTGATGAATTAAGAGCTTCAATTGTGGACTCTCTGGCCTGGAGATCCTGGTTTAGTTGGCACTAGGAGAAAGAGCATGCCCTCCCTCATTAAATCTTTTGGGTTGAAAGGACCTTTCCTTGAAAGAAATGCTACATGGCGTGTATTTGTACATGCTGTCATTAAAAAATGCCGTAGATTGGGTGGCTTAAATGACAGAAATGTATTATTTCCCAGTTCTGGAGGCTACAAGTCTAAGAATAAGGCTCCAGCCAGTTTGGTTTTTGATGAGGGCTTTTCCTGGACTGTAGATAGCTGCCTTCTTACTCTGTCTTCATGTGGCCTTCCCCTGTGCGTACACCTCAGGAGATGGAAGGTGTCTTGTGATATCTCTGCTTATAAGGACACTAATCCTGCAGTATTAGAGTCCCACTCCTGTCATCTTATTTAACTTAACTATTTCCTTAGAGTCTCTATCTCCAAATACAGGGGGTTAAGACTTCAGCATCTAGGTTTAGGGGACAGGAATACAAACATCCTATTTATAACATGCTCCCAGGCACAGCGATGGTAATGGGCTACTCTAATTGCAGCTGGATTTGGCTATGGAGGTTGAGACTAATCTTCTCAAGTAGATTTCAAGCTAGTCATACATTCTTTTCCTCTCTGGATTCACTTCCTCTTGCTATGTAATGCTGGTCCCTTTCAGTAAATGATTAATTTTACGACTTAAGAATTGCTTAGGCAATAACAAAGTTGCCAATGTGACACCCATAGAGACTTGAAAAGTGTTTCCCCAGTGAGGTTTGCTGTCTCTTTTTCTTCTGGGGGCCCCTGTCACTGCTATCATGTGAGGTCCAAGCCAGCCTGCTGATGATGAGAGATACGTGGCTTAGTCACTCTCATTCTGTAGCCAGTAACCTGCCAACTGCCGGGGGTGAGAGATGCCATTCTAGATGATCTAGCCCCAACAGGCAAACCCTCAGCTGACTGCAGAAGCATGAGCATGTCTTAGAGTGATCAGAAATGAGCTCAGACCCCAAGACCCACCCAGGTAGCATGTAGAAGTGTCAGTTAAATAAATAGTTGTTATTTTACACTACAACTTACGGGGTATTTTATTATATAATAATACGTAACTCCAATGTCTACCTTTTAGAATAAAAAAGAATCTTCATGTTTTTAGATAATTAAAGAGGAGATTCTAGACTTTCTGATATGACATGGGAGTCTGAGTGTTAACTAGACAAAAGGAAAGCAAGGTGGTCATATTTATACTCAGATTATGAAACAGTTTTTATTAATTATACAGCTACAATAAATACAGGTGGCTTTCAGTTCTAGACCTATTTAACTAATAGCTCACTGGACATCTTCATTTGGGTGTCTCACTGATACTTTGGAGAATACACACATAAACAACATTAAATCAACCAAGATGTCCTTCAAATTTCTCTTCCTTGGTTTCCTACCTCCTCAGTTGCTCAAGTTAGAAACTTAGAAATAATTCTCAGTTCTTTTCTTCTCTCTCTCCACCCAGATGTGGTCAAGACAGGTCTTGTTGTTTGCATTTTCTGTTTTTTTTTTTTTTTTTCTATAGGTTGCATGCACTCACTGGAGAGAGAGAGAGAGAGAGAGAGAGACAGAAAGCAAGAAATCACCTCCTGGGGGTATGGCCACACTACAATCCTTTCTCCTCCCTTCTCCTCTCAGGATTTTGGGCACACATGCACACACATGCCTGTTGTGAGTTTTAAGTTACTGAATCTGGGACTTGAACCACGGTCAACTACTTGTTACACAACAAGCTAACTGGGAGTCCAGTGACACAACCCTTATGTCATCTGCTGGTCCCAAGAGGTTTTTGCTTTATGGCACGTGAACTTGCCAGAGAGAGAGAGAGAGAGAGACAGGGAGAGGGAAAGTGAGAAATCGCCCCAATGGGAGGTGGCAATGCTGCAATCCCTTCTCCTCTCTGGATTTTGGACATGCATGCATGCACATGTGACTGGTGTGATTTTTCAAGCCACCGGGTTCAGGATTTTTTAAAAGATTTATTTATTTAATTCCATTAATTATTATTATTATTTTAAAAATTTGATTGGAGAGAGAAAGGGAAAGGAAGAAAGTAAGCTGCCAGGTCTGGAACTTGAACTGCGGTCAGCCATCTGGGAATCCAGCACCTTTAACCACTATGTCATCTGCTGGACCCCAGGTCTAGGCTTTGAACAGTAGAAGACCATGTGGGAGTCTAGCAATGTAACTGCTATGCCATCTGCTGTCCCCAATATTTGCTTTTTTAAGGCAGGATTTCACTGTGGCAATCCTCGGCCTCAGCCTCAGTCATCTCTGGGATTAGCCACTATGTCATGATTTAGGTTGGACCTGGGCCTCAAATGTGGTCCCAGTCTGAAGAGCACAGCATCTTAGGACATGCCACCGTGGCTGGGCAAGTTAGCTATTATTACTACTCAGAAAGGGTTTAGGGAAGAGGACCAAGACAAATGGGTAAAGACTTCAGAAAAGGCTTCTGAGAAAGAACTCTGGTCAGATCAAAAGAGGAAAAATACAGCCCCGTGGCAGACCAGCCAAAGCCAGGAGGCCAGGCTGGGGTAAGCTACTGCCACTTATTGCTGAGCAGATGAGTCATTGGGTCAGGCTGCCGAGACCACAGCAGGCTGGACTGGGCTACAACATGATGACTTCATTGCCAGTGGGGAGTCCTGGGGATGGATCCGGAAGCCCTTTTTTGTCCTCTTCTTCCCCTAGAAGGAATCCAGCATTATTCCTCTTTTATAGGACTTTCCACACTATCTTACTGTCTGGGATGAGCAGGAAACAGTGGAAAGGGATGGAAGAGCCTGCATTTGAGTCCTGTCTAGTTTAATCACTGGTTTGCTGGGTGACCTGGAGCATTTCACTTTCTATCAGTTTTCTTATCTGTAACTTGAGAACTTGCAGAGTTGCCTCCAAAATGTGATGCAAGAATTAGGTGAGGGTTGGCAGGCGCTCAATAAAAAGGAATGCATGGGGGCAGGCAGGTGGGGTGGTGGTTAAAGGCGCTGGACTCCCACATGGCCAACCGGCAGTTGAGTTTCAGACCTGGAGGCTTGCTTTCTCACTTTCCCTCTCTTTCTCTCTCACGCTATTCCTCTATGGTCAAATTAAAATAAATACATACACGCAGTTAAATAAAATAATTCTTAAAAAAAAAAAAGGAATGCATGAGTGTTCTGATCATGAGTTGTATTGACACATTTGGACTCCTTTCTGCTCCTGACCCCTCTCCCTCGAGTGCTTTGAGGACACTGATCGGTTTAATTCATGTTTAGATCGCCGGCCCTGAGCTCGGCCCAGCACACGGCTTCATGAATGGATGAATGAACGAATCAATGAGTCCGCCGCCGCCGCCGCCGCCGCCGCCGCCGCCGCCGCCGCGCGCGGAGCCCCGCCCCCTTCCGCTCCCCGGATCGCGCGGCGGGGCCGCGGGCGGGTCTTGGGCGACCGTTCGCTGGCGCGTGCGCGGGAGGCCGCGCGCTTACAGCCGTGCGCGCGCGAGGGGCGGGGCCGGCCGGAGGCGGGCGGGCGGCCGGGCGGCTGGCTGTGCTGCCGGCGGCGGCGGCTGCGGGTGGCCGGCCGGGCGTGTGCGTGTTGCAAGAAGGCGAGGCGGCGGCTATGCTGCCTCCGTAAGGAGCGCCGAGCAGGTCGCGGCGCTTGAGGCCCCAAAAGGCGCGGAGGCGCCACGGACGGGGGTCAGTGGCTTTGAGCGCCCGCCCGGCCATGGTGGCCGCGGGCGGGGGTTGGCGCGGCAGCGCTGCGGCCCGGGGCCGTGCGGGGCCGGGACAGTCGCGGCGCTGAAGCCGGCGGGGCCCAGCCGCAGATATGAAGCGGAGCCGCTGCCGCGACCGGCCGCAGCCGCCGCCAGCCCGCCGGGAGGATGGGGCTCAGCGGGCGGCGGAGCTGCCCCAGCCGCAGCCCCTGCCCCCGCGCCGGCGAGCGCCGCCCGGGAGGCAGCGCCTGGAGGAGAGGACCGCGCCCACGGGGTCCGAGGGCAAGGAGCAGGTAGGGCGGCCGGGGTCCCCGAAGGAGAGGCGGCGGAGAGGGAAACGGCACGAGAGCGGTGGAGGAGGGGATCGTTTGAGGGGTGGGGACTGAGTAGTTCGGGAGGAGGAGTGAGAGGTCCAGGGAGGCAGAAGAATGGGGTGTGGAGAAATGAAGTGGTGGCCTGGAGTTGAATGGGAAATGGGGGGAGGCAGAGGAATGGACAACCACCCCCCCCAAAAAATAAAGAAAACCGAAAAACGATTCTAGGGGTGTTTGTAGTCTAGGTTCTGCATGCGGAGTTGGGACGCTGGGATGTGGACTGGGCTCGTGAGCTGCGCAGAGTAGGCTTACTAAAGAGGTATGGAGGAGTTATCCACAGGGGTAGATGATGTGAGGTGGGGAAGGTCAATGTGATGCAGCGAATGTTATTTCCAGAGGTCGTCCTCCCAGTGATAAAAACGGATGCCATTCCTAAGCATGCTCTGATTGGGCTATCATTAGACCTCTGCAAGAGTGTGTTCAGAATCACCGTTAAGGTTCTTCTCAGTATCTGGTTTATAAGAAACACTTTTTCAAACACCTGCATGTGTGCAGTCCCAAGCCCAATGATCAGAGGATTCAGAGACCTAGACTCTGCCTGCTAGTTTATGAATGAAAACACAGATTGAAGGCAGCATAAAGGTATTCTGTGGGGTTTCTGAATGGACAGGGTGTGTTTATGTATCAGTCAAGAGTAGGTGTATTTATGAGTAGGGGATAAAGGTCAGTTTTATTATGGAGAAGCTGCCACTGGTAACTGTAGGAAGTTCATTGAAAGGAGACTAGTGATCCTTGATCCTGTTCTTGTTGGGTTTGCAGGACAGTGTTCAGTAGGCTGAATTGTACTGGCAACAATTCTTTTGCACAGCTCTATTTGAGAACCCTTGAATCCTTCAAAACTTGGTATAGGTGTCCTGCTTGGTTCCCTTCAGTTAAATAAGTATCTTTTTGAGACGTAATTCTTTTTTTGGAGAGATTTTTTCTATAGGGCACATGCGCTCACCAGACAGAGACAGACAGAGAGACAGAAAGCGAGAAATCACCCCCCAGGGGGGATGGCCATGCGCAATCCCTTCTCCGTCCTCCTCTCGGGATCTTGGGCACGCATGCACACGCGCCCTGCATGAGTTTCAAGCCACCGGGTCCAGGATGGGAACCGCGGTCGACTGCATGGGAGTCCAGTGACATAGCCATTACGCTAACTGCTGGTCCCTTGAGATGTAATTCTTTAATGTAGTTTAAGTGACACACATGTAACCCCTGGGTTTTTTCATTCTTTCATTATTCGTAGAGCCCTGGGTAGACTGCACCCCTGGCCGTCTCTGCCATGGGTTCCAGGCTGCTGAGCATTGTCCTTGTCCTCTTGCTTTAGCATCCCCCCATCTTTATCTGTTACGTTCTTTGCAGTACCTATTTCAAAACTTTTAAAATGTGGACCAGCTAGTGGCGTGGTGGTTGGGGCAGCTGGTTTCCACATGGCCCATTGCTTTAAGTCCTGGACCCAGCAGCTTGAAGAACACACTGGGTATATGTGCTTGCGTGCCCAGAACCCCAGAGGAGATTGGAGGAGGAGGGATTTCATGTGGCCTTCTCCCTGTGCGGAGGGTGAGGATAATTCAAGTTCAGGACTTTTTTTGACTCAATTTACCTGGTCTAGTTAACCTTACTACGTACTTAACTGAAGAGCTAAAAGTTACTCGATTTTCCCCTCTTCTCTACCTCAGAATTTGTTCGCTCATCCTTATTTAGCTAAGGTCTCAGGTAAAGAAGTATTCGTTCCCTTGCTATGCCCATGATTTATTCTCCTCTCCTCTGCTGAAGGCCCTTGTTATATATGCTATTCTCTTTGTCTTATGTTTCAAAAAGAAACAAAACTGAATTATGTAACCCACTCAAGCTATTTTGTTATCTCTTCTTTGCTTTACCAGCAACCTTCTTGAAAAAGGAATTTATATTCACTGTTTCAGCTTCCTTACTTTGTATACATTCCTAATGTTATAGTTTGGCTCCTCATGACACCTTCCTAAAACCAAATGGCCTTCAAGGTCACTAGTAACCTTTTTTTGGGGTTTTCTTTTTTATTGAGAGGTGATTTACTTACACTGCACAAATCAAAGGTTCATTCTGCTCGTGAATTTTCACAAATGAATGTACCCATATGGCCACTACTGAGACCAAGATGGGAGCCTTTCCAGGACTCTGGAATGCCTCCTTATGCATTTTCCCAGTTGCTGCCCTCCTCTGGGGTGACTACTCTGTGACCTCTATCACCATAGATTAGTTTTGAACTAACACTTCACGTAGATTCATGCAGCTTGTTCTCTCTCTCTCTCTCTCTCTCTCTCTCTCTCTTTTTAGGTTTTGCCAAAGGGTACATACACTTGCTGGAGAGAGAAAGAGAGAAAGAAGGAAAGTGAGAAATGAACCCTGAGGAGATGGCCACACCACAACCCCTTCTCATCCAGTCTCTTCTCAGGATTTTGGGCATGCATGCACATGTGCCTGATGTGTTTTCAAGCCACCAGGTCTGGGACTCTAACCACACAATCAGCCAGCCACATGGGATTCAGCTGCCTTAACCACCGTGCCACCAGCTGGCCCCTCTTTTTTTTTTTTAAGTTTATGTATTTTTTTCATAAAAGAGATTGCATGTACACACAGGACAGAGAAAGGAAGGGATTAGGGAGGCAGAGAGAGGGGGCACCCTTGACAAAGTTCATCATGCCATGGTACCGTTCGCCCAGCCCTCCTCAGCTCATCTGAATCTCGGGTGCCTGTGTTGCGCCCCTTGTGTTTTCAGGTTGACTCAGGATCTGAACCTGCCGTGGGCCATGTGGCTTCCAGCACTACAGTTTGGTGTTATACTGCCCCATTATGGAGGCCGGGCCCCGTTAATACTCTGTGACTAATTCCTTCATTCAAATCTTATTGTGAGAGTCATCCATGGTGTTGCTCATACAAATAGTTTGTTCTCTTTCACTACCCTGGTTTTTTGCATTATGTGAATGTATTGGGATGGATACTGGAACTTATGTTTCAAATTAAAATGTAATGCAGTAATGCGTAGCTCCTTGTGAAAAGCTTCGTTGTGAAAGAGTTACACAGAGAAATATGTAGAAGTCCTGGGAATCTCTAGTTGACTAAACCTTCCCATAGTCCTCATTCTCTCTGACCCCTGTGAACTATTTGTCGTTGCTGACCACATGTTCCTTCTTGACATTTTCTTCTCTTTTGTCATAATGGCCATTAGACTAATGCTTCAGTGACTGCTCCCCTGTGTGTCTTTATCTCTGTTCTTTTCCTTTTCTCTAAGTGTTCCTTGAGGATATGTCCTCTGTCTTTAGCTTGTTCCTTTATTATACTCTATTCTTTGGCAGACTCACTATTCGAGGCAAATGCTTAGAATGTGGAATAAGGTCCCCTCTTTATTAATGGCATTGTGCCCTAGGATCTGTTAGGCTGACCTTTTTCCTTGGGCCTGTATTTCCATTTTTCCATCATACGTTCAGCATTTGTGTGTGTGTGTTTTTTTTTTTTTAAGTTACCTTTTTCTTTTTTTAAATTAAATTTTGCTATAGGCCGTGTGTGCTTTCTGGAGAAAGAAAAGGTGAGAAAGCACTCCCAAAGGGGAATGACCATGCCTCAATCCTTTCTTCTCCATTCTCCCTTCCTGATTTTGGGCATACATGCACATGTGCCCGTCTGAGTCTGGTACTTAAACTGCACAATCGGCCATGTGGGCTCTAGCTTTAACCACCGTGCCACCTGGCCGGCTCAGCATTTGTGTTCTTACATTTTTTTAGATTTTTGCCATAGGACATGTGTACTCATCAGAGAGAGAAAGTGAGAAATCACACACACACACACACACACAAACACATCTATGGGGAATGGCCATGATACATTCCCTTCTTCTCCATTGTCCTCTTGGGATTTTGGGCACACACGGACACACACATGGCATAATTTTCAAGCTCCCCGGTCCGGAACTTGAACTGCAGTTGGTTTTGTGGGAATCCAGCACCTTAACCACCATGTCAGCTACTGGCCCCTGCATTTGTGTTCTTAACATTTGTGATTTTTTTCTTTTAGTATATTTTCTTTCCCCACTAAAACATGGTCAGAATTCTTTTTTCATAGCATGTAATATTCACGCATGTCTTAATGTATAACAAAACTTTCTAAAAATTTTCACTTGAAATGTGATTTTAGGTATAAAAGTAACTGTAAGAATTTAAATCCTCTTGAGACCAGCAGGTGGTGTGGTTACTAAGGCACTGGACACTCTCACATGGTCGACCATGTGTCCCAGACCTGGTGGCTTGTTTTCTCACTTTCCCTCTCTTTCTCTTGTGTCTCTCTCTAGTCAAATTAAAATAAATGAATGAATAAATAAAATAAAATAAATAATTATTTAAAAAGAAAAGAATTTAAATCCTCTCATTTTAAAAATGGAAAATAATTTTCTGTTCCACAAGAATTTATATAACCGTTCTTATTTATTTTTAAAAAAATGTTATTTAATTTTATTAATTCTTCTTCTTCTTAAATTTGCTACAGGGCACATGTGTGTGTGTACAGGGAGAGAGAGAGAGAGAGAGAGAGAGAGAGAGAAAGAAAGCCTCCAAGTCCAGAATTTGAACTGAAGTTGGCCATGTGGGAGTCCAGTGCCTTAACCACCATGCTACCTGCCAGACCTATAAATTTTCCCATTTCTTTTTTTTGGGGGGGGGCAGGGAGAGGTTTTTTTGCTATAGGGTGTGTGCGCTTGCCAGAGAGACAGAGAGAGACAGAGAAACAGAAAGTGAGAAATCACCCCCTGGGGGATGGCCACGCCTCAGTCCCTTCTCCCAGTCTCCTCTCAGGATCTTGGGCACGTATGCACACGCATCCAGCATGAATTTAAGACACCGGGTCCAGGACTTGAACCTCAGTCGACTACGTGGGAGTTCAGCGACATAGCCATTACACTAACTGCTGGTCCCCCATTTCTTAAAGAATACAGAAATATGGACTGCTTCATGAATTTGCGTGTTGTCTTTATGCAGGTAATCTTGCCGTGCTAATCTCTATATCGTTCCGATTTTAGTATATGTGCTGCCAGAGTAAGCATAATGCTTATGGTTTTTATAATTTGATAGTGACTTGAAAATCCCTAACTTTTAATAATTTGTGATTCTGAAAAGGCAGGAACTTAGTTACCTGTGTTATGAAGTTGGATGGATTCTATTCGTGTAGGTGGTAAGAACCCTGCTGATCAGTAAGCATTCATGTCTCACGAATGACTTTGTTTTTCTTTTCTCATGACATGGGATAGTGTTTGTTATACTTTATATTATACTGGCATTTAGGACTATTATAACCAGGACACAGAGCTTGGATCTCCAGAAGGCCCGTGGCTTACCGCATTATTAAAATAGAAAACAGGATCCACTGTTTCTCTTTTGAAATGTACTTCTCCCTTTATCTTTTCTTTTTGTTATCATTCTTGAAATTGTATACAGATTGTATTTCTGTCACTCTTTCCCTTGATTCCTTTAGCCAATCAATTATTAAATTCTGCACATTCTACTTTTTTCCCTTTTTTTCTTTTTTTTAAAAAAAATTTGTCAGATAATGTGTCGGAAAGAGACAGAAAAAGGAAGAGGGAGAGGAAGAGGTAGACAGCACCCTCTAATGGGTTGTGTTTATGCTGCAGTCCTTTCTCTGTTTCTTCACCGTGTTGGAATTTTGACTACACATATACATGGCCCTGGCATGTTCTTCAAGCCTCTGGGTCCAGGACTTGAACTGTGCAGTCAGCCATGTGGCATCAGCTTGCTTCACCATCAATAAATATTTAAATATCTGATGAACGAAAGAATAGTCTTTTAGCACTTTTGTCCTTCTGTATTCTTTTTTTTTTTTTTTTTTTTTTTTTTTTTTTTTTTTAGTTTGCTGTAGAGCACATGTGCTTACTGGAGAGAGACAGAGAAAGAGGGGGAGAATGAGAAAGCACCATTTAGGGGGAATTGCCATTCTACAATCCCTTCACCATTCTCCTCTTGGGATTTTGGGTATGCATGCACACACATGGGTAGTGTGTTTTTCAAGCCTCTGGGTCTGGGACTTGAACTGCATAGTCACCCATGTGGGATCCAGCTGCCTTAGCCATCATGCCACTGACTGGCCCCATTTCTGCTTTTTTAAAGTTAATTTATTTATTTATTGTTAGAGACATAGAGAAGTCGTATGCGCACACACTAGACAGGATCTCACCATGCTCCAACTCCCCCGCTCCCTACCAGCATTCCAGCCAGCTGGATTACAGGTGTTCAGGTCCACCTGAGATCTGAACCTGGACCTTCCTGTGGCTCCAGTATGACGCAGTGGTACCCTACCATCTTTGCCATCATGGCTGGGCCATTTCTTCATCTTAAAAAACAATTTTTTTTTTTATAGTTTGTTGCCTGCAGATTGCAAAACTTTTCCCCACCTTTATTTATGATCGGGTGTGTGCATGTACATGTGAGAGTAAGGGAGAAAGTGATAGGGAGGGAGAGAGAGAGGAGCATCTTCCGCAGGGCCTGGTTATGCTGCAATCCCCTTTCTCCAGGCCTCCTGCCCAGGAGATCTTGGGCACTTCCACACATGCCTGGCCTGTCCAGACTTACTGGGCTGGGGATTCAAACTGTGGTTACCATTTGGAATCTGGCTTCTCTTTTTTTTTTTTTTTTTGGAGAGGTTTTTCGCTATAGGGCGCGTGCGCTCGCCAGACAGAGAGAGACATAGAGACAGAAAGCGAGAAATCACCCCCCAGGGGGGATGGTCACGCCGCAATCCCTTCTCTTCCATTCTCCTCTCGGGATCTTGGGCACGCATGCACACGCGCCCGGCGTGAGTTGTAAGCCACCGGGTCCGAGAGGCAAACCGCGGTGGACTACGTGGGAGTCCAGCGACATAGCCATTACGCTAACTGCTGGTTCCCTGGCTTCTCTTGAACAGGGGAATACTGCTGTGCCATGGAGCCTTTGGCCACTCATTTCTTCTTTTTAAGTTGCAAATTACTACGAGTAGGAGCTATGTCGTCTTTTTACCTAATGCATAGCTAAGGACTTTGTTTGTAGTAGGTGCTAAGTAATTATTTGTTGAATGAATGAATGAATGAATGAATAGAAATGATTAAACATATTTTATAATTGGGTGATTTGAGTAATAGTACGATAAAAATAGACAGTTAAAGGAAATGGGACTGTTTATTTTGTTTGTTTATTTTTTGTATGCATGCCATAGGGTATGTGTGCTTGCCAAATAGAGAGGGGGAGAGGAGGAGACAGAGAGGGAAAGTGAGAAACTACCCCCCAAGTGGGCATGGTCATGCCCAATTGCTTCTCCTCCAGTCTCCTTCCAGGATTTTGGGCATGCACAAGTGCCTGGTGTTTTTTAAGCCCCTGGATCTGGCACTCAAACTAAGCCGCGATCAGCCTTGTGAGAGTCCAGCACCTCAACCACCATGCCACCTGCTGACCCAATGGGACATTTTTAGGAGGAGAAAAACATGAGTTCAAGTTTAGTTCCTAGAATACCCTCAGTATTACTGATAATTTTCAAAATTAAGTTCAACTGAGATCAGCACCTCTTCTACACTGCAATGTTAGTACATTGACAAAGCATAGAGCAGCAGACACAGAAAGGGAAGCTGTGTAGTATGTGTAGGGACGGACCAGCAGTGGTGTAGTGGTTAAGGTGCTGGACTCCCACAATCTGGTTTGAGTCCCGGACCCAATGGCTTGAAACTCAAGCTAAGCGAGTGTATATGTGCCCAAAATCCCAAGAGGAGACTGGAGGAGAAAGGATTGCAGCATGGCCACCCCCCTAGGGGGTCATTTCTTGCTTTCTGGCTCTCTGGCTCTCACAGTGAGAATACATACCCTATGGCAAAAAAAAAAAAAAAAAGTGTGGGGAATTGTAATCAGTTTGGCATTGCTAAAGTTTGATATTAAAGGCATAGCTGCTAAGAGACTGAAGGAGCAAGTTTGTAGAAAGTCGTTAGTATGTACAGTAGTAAGTAGGGGCACAGTATAATCTTTTACATGTTTTAACTGGATTACTTTGGCACCTGTATGGAGGTTAGAATGCAGGACTTGGTGATTGTGACATGGGCATTTGCGTTTTCATTGCAGGAAGCTTGTCAGCTGTCCTTGCCCATTTATCCAGGTAGGGGTATATATTATATATATTATATAGTGTATATTATATATACTTTTGATTTTTCTTTGGAGAGGTTTTTGTTATAGGGTGCGTGTGCTCACCAGAAAGACAGAGAGATAGAGACAGAAAGTGAGAAATCACCCCCCCAGGAGGGATGGCCACCCCGCAATCCCTTCTCCATTCTCCTCTTGGGATCTTGGGCATGCATGCACATGTGCCTGGCATAAGTTTAAGCCACCGGATTTGGGACTCCAACTGTGGTCGACTACATGGGAGTCCAGTGACATAGCCATTACGCCAACTGCTATATATACACACACACACACACACACACATTTTATTAATACTATTGAGCAGACTTTGTTTCTGTATGAAATGTTGCAAAACCCACTATTTTGGAAATAATATATTTTGACATATACATATAAAATGAATTAAACTGAAAAAAAGAAATAAAACCATATTTTTTTTTTTTAAAGAGAGATTTTTACCATAGGGCGTGAGCATGCCCAGCAGAGACAGAGAGAGATGGAGAGGGAGTAAGTGAGAAATCATCCTCCCCCAGGGAGGATAGCCACATGACAGTCCCTTCTCTTCTCCTTTCAGGATTATGATCATGCACGTACATGCACCCAATGTGAGTTTTGAGCCTCTAGGCCTAAGACTTGAACTGCAATTGGCCATGTGGGAGTCCAGTGCCTTAACCACTCTGCTGCCTGCTGGTCCCATTCTTTTATTAACCCTCTAACCCCATTATTTATTCATTTATTTGATTGAAAAAAAATTTTTTTTTAATTTAATGACTATTTGGATTGCACCAGTGGAAAAAAAAAAACAGGGAACAAATTCCTGCTTTCATGGTTTCTATGCTCATGAAGGGAATTAGATATTAAGTGAGTCGAATATATATTATGTTGGATGGTGATAAATATTATGAAGACAGTAAAGCAGGAATGGGAATAGAGAATGATGTGGAGAACAGCTCTGTGGTATAGTGGTAAAGCACTGTTTAATAGAAGCTGTGTTCCACATGATGACTGTGGTTCGAATCCCTGGTTTGGTCAGCTTGTAATATGCTGGGTATACATGTGAGTGCCCAAGATCTGACAGACTGGAGGATTGAAGAGAGGGAATCAAAGCGCGGCCAGACTCTGGAGAGTGCTCTTTTCTCTGTCTCTCATGTGTATGCGTGTATCCTATTGTAGATAAAAAAATTAAAAATTAAAAAGAGTGGTGGGGACCAGCAAGTGGTGTAGTGGTTAAGGTGTTGGACTCCCACATGGCCGACTGTTCAAGTCTGCGACTGGGCAGCTTGAGACTTACACTGAGTGTGTGTGTGTACATGCCCAAAATCCCAAGAAGAGAATAGAGGAGAGAGGGTTGCAGCATGGCCACCCCCGCAGGGGTAATTTCTTGCTTCCTATCTCTGTCTCTGTATCTGTCTCTCTAGCGAGTACACATGCCCTATAGCAAAAAATGTCTTAAAAAATAGAGTGGTGAGGGATTATGATTTTAAATAGCATGGTCAGGAAAGACATCTCTGAGAAGGGGAATTTGAGTAAATACTTAAAGATTGTGTATGTGTGTGTGTGTGTGTATGAGAGAGAGAGAGAGAGAGAGAGAGAGAGAGAGAGAGAGATTATTGGGGAGAAGTATATTATAAGGTAGAGGGAATAGCAAGTAGCCTGGGCCAGAAGCATACCTCCACTCCTGAAATTTGTGTTTGAGGAACAGCAAGGAGGCAAAGGTGGCTGGAATGGAAGAAGTTAGAGAAAGAGAAAGTGAGCTCAGAGAGGAAAGGTGGGGAAGAGTTCAGATTGTGAAGGGTGTTATAAGCCTTTCTGAGGATTTCATCTTTTTTTTTTTTTTTTGGAGAGGTTTTCGCTATAGGGCGCGTGCACTCGCCAGACAGACAGAGAGAGACTTAGAGACAGAAAGCGAGAAATCACCCCCCCATGGGGTTGGTCACGCTGCAATCCCTTCTCCTCCATTCTCCTCTCAGGATCTTGGGCATGCATGCACACGCGCCTGGCGTGAGTTTTAAGCCACCGGGTCCGGGACCCGAACTGCGGTTGACTACGTGGGAGTCCAGCGAGTGACATAGCCATTACGTTAATTGCTGGTTCCCAGGATTTCATCTTTTATAGTTGAATGAGGTATGAAGCCACTAGAGTTTTGAGCAGAGGAGTCACATGATCTAACATTTTAATCTAATCTACTTGACTGAGAATTGACTGGATGGGAATGTGGAAGCAGAGAAACCAGTTAGGATGCTATTGCAGTAATTCAGGTGAAAGGGCAGTTGGAAGAAATAATTATCTAAATATAGGAGAGTGCTCTTCCTCATAAAAAACCAAACCAAACCGCATGGCTCCTGAGAACTAGTGATTTCAGGGAAAAAAGAGAAATGAAGATATTCTACTGATAATTCAGGCTCAGCCCACAAAACTCAAGTGGTAGGAAGCCCCTCAAGCCTTCTCTCTGTCTCTCTCTGCCTCTGTCTCATTCTTGTCATTTTGTAATTTTTCCTTTAAAAATTTTTTTAAGGTAAAGTATTTTCTCGGCTTTCAGCCCCTCCTTTAACTTTATCTTGTTAATAATCCCCTCTCCCCCTCCCACTCAGGAGAGGCAAGGGGCAGGCCTTCAGAAGAAGACACCTTCATGGCTCCTGAGAACTAGTGATTTTGTGTGCGTGCTTGTGCCTATTTTTTGCCTTTTTTTAAAAAATAATTTTTTTAGTTTTTATTTTTTTCATTCCTTTTTTCTCCGTTTCTTGGTGGTGGTTGTTGTTTTTTCTCTCTCTCTGTTTCCTTTTCTTTTTCTTTTATCTCATCTCTCCGCTCTTCAATCTCTATTCACTGTATTTCTACAAGGATCTAAGGGAACTATAGCTAAACATCCAAATACTATTAGGGTTAATATATTCCTCAATATCTACTGGACCTGCTGCACAAAGGGATCAAAATGGAATGGCAAAGAAATTCCTGATCACCTTTTTCTGAGCACTCAGATTGAACTTCAAGTTTAGGAAGAAAAACACCATCCATCAGAACACTAGAAATCACCACAGGGCCACAAGAATATGGGAAAGCAAGAAAACATCTCTCCTCCAAGGGAAAAGAATAACTCCTCTTCATCCACAGACAGTTCAATGGAAATTATGGAAATGTCTGATAAAGAATTTAGAATATTCATAATGGTGAAGCTAATAGAGATGGAAGAGAAGAGAGACAGTGAACTTCAGAAGAGAAAGGAGAAAGGAGATGACGATTTCCAGGATGTGAGGAAATTCTTGCAAGATCTAAAAGAGGAATTACATATATATATTTTTTTTTTGGAGAGGTTTTTTTTTTTTTTTTTTTGCTATAGGGCGCGTGCGCTCGCCAGACAGAGAGAGACATAGAGACAGAAAGCGAGAAATCACCCCCCAGGGGGGATGGTCACGCCGCAATCCCTTCTCCTCCATTCTCCTCTCGGGATCTTGGGCACGCACGCACATGCGCCCGGCGTGAGTTGTAAGCCACCGGGTTCGAGACGCGAACCGCGGTCGACTACGTGGGAGTCCAGCGACATAGCCATTACGCTAACTGCTGGTTCCCAGGAATTACATATTTTAAAAAAGAATCAAATGGACCTGTTAGAGATGAAGGCTATAATACAGGAAGTCAAAATCTCCCTTGAAAGTATTAAAAGCAGACTAGATCATACAGAAGAATCTTAGACGTAGAAGAGAAAATTGCTGGCCTACAAAAATCCACCACGAAGACTGAGAAAATTGCCCCCCAAAATGAGAATAATATATGAGAAATACTAGACACCATCAAATGTCCAAACATCTGGATAATTGGTATCCCAGAAGGTGAAGAGACTCATAAGGGCATTGATAATCTATTCCATGAAATCCTGCAAGAAAACTTTCTAAGCCTAAAGAGGCACTCAAAGATCCAGTCCCAAGAAATACAAAGGACCCCAAATAGAATCAACCCAAGAAGATCTTCTCCAAGACACAATATAGCCAGATTGACCAAAACCACAGACAAAGACAAGATACTAAAATTGGCAAGAGAGAAACAGCTAGTTACCTACAAAGGATATCCTATCAGGCTAACAGCAGACCTCTCATTGGAAACAATGCGAGCGAGGAAAAAATGGGAAAATATGTTCAAAGTGTTAAGGGAAAAGCAATTTCAACCAAGAATACTGTACCCAGCAAGATTATCCTTCATATGGGTAGAAAAGACAAGAACATTCTCAGATAAACAAAGCCTGAAAGAATTTACCAGCACCAGATCAGATCTCCAAGAAGTTCTCGATGGAGTGCTATATCAGGAAAATTAAATTCAGACACACAGAAATAAGAGTTCAAAAACTAAGAAAATGGCCAACTTACTCATAGGAACAAGTCTGGAGTTGAATATTATATCCGAGAATTCAATCGGGAAGATCGAACCATGACAGAAGATAAATTAAGTACATGAGACTGAACTGGTGAAACAGCATTTTATAACTTTTGACTAAAATATTGCTGATTTTCTTCTAGGCTTTGTTGTCCGGTTTTAAGGGTTTTTGTCCTGTCTTGAGCTGTCAGTAGGTTCATGTACCTACTATTTGAACAGAATCCTAACCTGTTTCCTGGCTTTAGGTTCTAAGCAAAGTTCCTTAGCATTTCTGTGGTTTATTAAAGTTAAAACTGCTTTTCTTTCTTTCTTTTTTTTTTTTGAGATGTTTTTGCTATAGGGCTTTAGGGTGTGTGCGCTTGCCAGAGAGACAGAAAGCGAGAAATCACCCCTGGGGGGGGGTGGCCATACCACAATCCCTTCTCCTCCATTCTCCTCTCTGGATCTTGGGCATGCACGCTCAAGGGCCCGGTGTGAGTTTAAGCCGAACTGCGGTCGGCTACATAGGAGTCCAGCGACATAGCTATTATGCTAACTGCTGGTCCCAAAACTGCTTTTCTTGAAATTACCAGCTGAACTTGCTATTGAAAGTAGTTAGATTATTTATGAAGTTGTACTATCAATAAAATGTTGGGGGAAAGGAATGGAAGACAACTGTAGACACCAGAGATAGTGTGAGAAGAGGGTGGGAAAGGGCAGAGGGTCAGAAATAGGGGTTAATATATATATATATACACACACACACACACACATATATGAAACTAGAAATGGAAAATTATTGACAATAACATGCATAATTAAGCCATTATACAGTATGTTCTGGATGAGAAGTCACATTTTGTATGCTGTGATGATGCTTAGGGAATGAATGTCAATTAATTAGTTTAAAAAATGTTTCAGGGGAAAAAAACCCACAAAAACTGTTTTTCTTGAAATTAAAGAAATGCATTAAAAATACATACTTGATGACTGCAGTAAGCTATATAATCCCAGCTAGGTGCTGCTTTATAGTATGTTCATTCTACTCACTGAGGTTTATGCCTTAAGTTGGACTTGTGTTCATGGATAGGTATATATCAGCTGTGCTTGCTATTGAAAATATTTAGATTAATTAAGATCTTTAGTGAATCAATAAAATGTAGGGGGTAAAAGGCATAGAAAGCAACCATGGATACCAGAGATAGTGTGGGAGGAGGGTGGGAGATGGCAGAGGGTGAGAGATAGGGAATCAAGGATGGGGAAAAAAAGCAAAATATACGGGAAACAAGAAATGGAAAATTATTTGTTGACGATAACACATATGTTGATGTGCTTGATTGAACCAATATACAGTGTATTCTGGATGGAAAATCTCATTGTGTATGCTGTAATGATGTACAGTGAATGAATGTAAATAAAGAAATTTAAATAAAAAAATAAAATAAAATCTCAAAAAAACCCCAAAAAACCTAAACCAAACCAACCAACAAAAACAACCCCGAAAGAGTTGTTGTATCTTCTGTTTTCATTTCCACTTCCCCATTCTTTCTGGAGCCCCCCCCCCCCCCCCCCCCCAGTCAGATTTTTGTCCTTATCATTTCACTGAATGTCCAGGTCAAACCCAGTGGGTTGTTGTCAGGCCTTGGCTCACTTGACTTCTTGCATTTGACGTGGCTGAGTGTTTCATCAGTTGGCTTCTGGAATCTTGCTCTCTTGATTTCTTTTCTGTCTCATTGGAAGTGCTTCAAGGAGTTTAGTCTTTAATCTGCCTCTGCCTAGTCTCCCTTAGATGAACTCATCAGATTCTGTTGCTTTACATTCCACCTGAAGGATGAGGGTTTTCATATTTTTTTCCCCTCTATTCTTGTCCTTTCTCCTGAGTTCTAGAGTCCTATTTTTAGCTGTGTATGTAACATTTCTGTTTGCATAGCTCATAGACCTTTCAAGCTTAACATATCTAAAACTGAATCCCTTTTCAATATTCATGATACAGCACATGCATGCAAGTGAGAGAGAAGGAGGTGGTGGGGGGAAGCGCCCTCCGCAGGGCCGATCATGCTGTGTTCCCCTTCCTCCAGTACCAGGATCCTAGGTACTCAGGCTGGCTGGGCTGGGAGCTTGAACTGTCGTCAGCATGTGGCTTCCAGCTCCACAATCCGGTATGCTACTGGCTGTGCCACAGAGGCCAGGCTCAAAACTGAACACTTGATTTTCACTCCCTGGTCTACTCTTCCTCCATCTTTCCCATGTCAATAAGTGACATTCCTGTTCACTCATTTACTCAGACTGAAACTTGGAGATGTCTTTGGTTCTTTTCTTAACCTTCCTTTCTATCCATTAGGTTAGGTACATTCTGATTACTGGAGACTGCCCCACTATCTTTACCACTACCCTAGTCCTCACTGCCGTCATCTTTTATTTGGATTACCATAAAAGAATGATCTTTCTGATTCTATTCTTGGTGCTTCTGCCCTCTATCCTCTCTGTCCTGTGGTATTTTGCACACACAAGTCATCCTGTAGAACATAAATCACGGCTTGTCACTTTCTTACTCAAAATCCTTCAGTGCCTTTACATCACAATTTAGATCAAAATCCCTAGTGCTTATTTTGTCCTGTTTGATTTTGTAGGAGGCTCAGCTTCTGTGGTACGGCTGCTATCATGCCAAGCTGCAATGCTGGTGGCCACATGGCCAGTTATGGGTTCATTGGGCCTGAAACATATTGGGCATGTATGTGCCCAAGAGCTTAACAAGCTGGAGGGCTGGGATCATGGCATGGCAAGATCCTATCTAGATTGCTTCTCTTTCTATCTCTTTCTTTCCTGTGTGTGCACTTGCTTTCTGTCATGAATTAAATTCTAGGGCCAGCAGGTGGCATGGTGGTTGAGGTGCTGGATCTCCCACACAGCAGACTGCAGTTCGAGTCCCAGACCTGGAGGCTGTTTTCTTACTCCCCCCAACCCCCCCCCCACATGTGTGTGTCTCTCTCTCATGAGCACATATGTCCTACAGCAAATTAAAATTAAAAAATTAAATATAAATTTTTAAAGAGATTTTTGCTCTTGGGCATATTTGGTCACTGGAGAGACAAAGAGAGACAAAAAGTGAGAAATCACTCCCCAGTGGGATGGCCATGCCACAGTCCCTTCTCCTTCATTCTCCTTTCAGGATTTTGGACATGCATGCATACATGTGAGTTTCAAGCTGCCGGGTCCATTTTGGACATGCATGCATACATGCCCAGTGTGAGTTTTAAGTTGCCAGGTCAGGCTTCGAACCATGGATGACTACGTGAGAGTCCAGTGGCTTAACTGCTACACCACCTGCTGGCCTCAATAAATAATTCTTTAACAAATTAAAAAAAAAAATTTATGTGGTCTGGCCCTTGGCCTTGTCTCGTTCATTGAGCCGTAGGCAAACTGGCAGCTTTGGTGTTTCTCAAATATATTAAGCATGCTCCTGCTTGAGGACATTAAAAACAATATAAAAGGAAACTTAGTGTAAAGGCCCAGCTGTGGTAATGCGTGCTGCTTGACACTACAACTTGGTAGGCTGAGGTCACATGGGAGGCCCCCTCTACAGGTGCTGTGGTGTGTGCCTGTAGTCCCAGCTACCAGAAGGCTACAGCAGGAGGATCTCAACATAGAGAGACCCGGTCTTAAAAAAACAAACAAAAAAAGATTATTTGAGGACTTTGTAATTTTCCCTACCAGAGATGATTTTTTTCCAGATATGTGTACGTAGCTGACTTTCTCGTTTCGTTTAGGTCTCTGTTCAGATATCACTTCCTCAAAAAGGCCATCCTTTACCAGCCTTTCTGTAGTACTCCCTTTGTCCCTTTCTTTCCTTCTTTTTATTCATGTCCTATAAACTGGAATTTATGAATCAGAAATTAATATTAGATTCATATTTCTGTACTTTCATTGCCTTTACGATTTTGTACAAAAATCTCTGCCTTTGTTTTTTCTGCTAAATTTTCTTTCATATTTTAAAGCAAACGTTTTTCTCTCTCTCTGTTAATTTGCCAGAGTGTGTGCACTCACTGGTGAGAGGTAGAGAGAGACAGGGAAAGACTTTACCATCTACCTCCATGGTAGATGGTCACGCTGCAATCCCATTTCCTCCATTTCTCTCTCTCTTGGGGATTTTGAGCATGCATGTACATGCATCTGGTATGTTTTTCAAGCTTCTGGATCTAGGACTTATACCATGCAGTTGGTCATGTAGGATCCAGCTGCCTTAACCATGTCACCAGCTGGCCTACAATTGTTTTTTTAATCTGTCTCAGTTGTGTGTGTGTGTGTGTGTGTGTGTGTGTGTTTGTGCAGGAGTGTGTGTGGTGGTTTAGACAGGATCTTACTGTGTAGCAATCCTCCTGCTTCAGTCTCCTTAGTAGCTGGGACTACAGGAATGTACTACAGTGTGGCTTTTGTAGGGTGGGCTGGGAATTGAACCTGGGCCTCCCACGTGGCCTTAGCCTGCTGAGTAGCAGTGTCCAGTACATGCTACCACTGCTAGGCCATGGTACTGTGTTTTCTAAATGAAGGTTTTTGAGTGTCTTGAAAAAAAGTTTTGATCTTGTATTTCTGTTTGTCTTTATGTCTATAGTATTTCTGTTGCCACATTTAAAAAGTTCAATTCTGACTTGGTAATCATTTCTGGCAGTTTTATTTTTATGCTGGAGGGCATGTACTTGCATAAGAGACAGGGAGCAAAATAAAGAAAACATCCCCTGTTGTGGCTAATCACACGCAATAATTTTTCCTCCGGTTCTCTATCCTGTCAGGAGCCTGGGCATGGGCACGTGTGTTCAGCATGAGGTCAACAGGGTGGGGACTCAAACTCTGGTCAGCCCTGTGGGATGATCTGGCTTCCTTTACTGTGCACCTGCATGTGCTGCAGTGTTAGGGCTAGTTCCTTTTCTGACAATTTTCATTCTCGTTTATACTAAAGACAGTGGGAGGAGGAGGGTGGGAAATGGCAGAGGGCGAGAGGAAGGGAATCAAGGGAAAAAAGAAAGAAAACATCTAAGGGACACAAAAGTGGAAAATTATTGATTGATGATAATGTCTTTTTTTTTTTTTGAGAGGTTTTTGCTATAGGGCACGTGCACTTGCCAGAAAGATAGAGAGAGACAGGGAGACAGAAAGTGAGAAATCACCCTCTGGGGGGATGGCCACAGCACAATCCCTTCTCCTCCATTCTCCTCTCGGGATCTTGGGCATGCACTCACACACACCTGGTGTGAGTTTAAGCCACCGGGTCTGGGACTTGAACCATGGTTGACTACATGGGAATCAAGCAACATAGCCATTACGCCAACTGCTGGTCCCACGTATGATAATGTCTTTAACTGGACTAATATACAGTGGATTCATGTTGGGAAAATTCATTTTGCAAGCTGTAATGTTACACAGTGGTTGAATGTATAAAAATTTATTTAATTATACAATACTGCAATCTAAAAGGAAAGCACATTAGACACCATTGTGCTTATGTTTGCTTTAGAAGTTTTTTTTTTTTCTTTCTTTTTTTTGGGGGGAGGGTATAGTGTTAATGGTACTGTTAACATCCTTTCCCTTCCCCTTCCTCTCCCCCAGGAGGAAACCACTGTCCTGTGGGTGGTGTGAGTTAAATGTTGCTTTAGAGGGAAGAAACTTCATTGCTAAAGATACTTGTCTGTGATCAAGGTGGAGCTGTATTTGCTTTTAATTTTTAATAAATTAGCTCCTTACTGTATATATCCTTTTTTATCTTTTTCTCACTCAACGTTGTTTTTTAGAATTATGTATGTCACAGAGAAGCAGACTTCTGTAAAGGACCAATAACAAACATTTTAGGCTTTGTCATACTGTCTTTGTTATAGTTACTCAACTCTGGTACTGTAGTATGATAGTATCCATAAAACAATACTAAATAAGTATGAATTAGTTGACTATGTTTTAGGTATAGACTTTTAGGTATAGACACTGAAATTAGAATTTCCTATACTTTTTGTATTCTTAATAGTAAGAATAATTTGTTGTTGTCATTTTAAAAAATATTTATCTATTTGTTTGTTGTGCTGGTTCTGAGACTTGAACCACAGTTGGCCATATGGAAATGCTGTGCCTTAACCACCATGCCATCTGCTGGCCCCAAGAATAATATTTTGTGGGGCTAGATGGTGGTGTAGTAGTAAAATGTGATGATCTGTGAGGCAGTCCTACATGAGAAGGTTCTCAGTTCAAGTCCAGAGACCTCCCTGAGTACCTGGACTGGCTGAAGGCTGGGTGGATCATGGTGTTGGGATGCTGTGGTGGTTGCTGTCTGTCTCACATTCAGGGAAGAAATAAATGAATAAACTTAAAAGTATTTCATGAAATGTTAGTCTTCTGATTTGTTTTCAGTCATTTAAAAATGTAAAAACTGTATTTAGCTTCCTGGCTGAACATAATGGGTGATTGTTAGGATTTGGCATGCCAGCTGAGGTTTGCCAGTCCCAATCTATGTTAATAAATTCAGATCCATTTCATTAATTTTTAACTGCTGTGCGCATTACTTTAAATGACAGTGTATTCATTCTCATAATGGAGTAGATTATTTTCTTGTCCCTCTTATAGTGCTGTAGAAAATAGCCTTTGGCTTATCTCCTTGTGCATATGTGTAAGCATTTCTCTTGCTGGGTATTACTGCCAAATTGCTTTCTAAAGTGGTTGTACTATTGTAATTTGTACTTTGATCAGTGATATTCCCTGTGTCCTCGCCAACTCTTGATGTTATCATATTACTACCTTTTGTTAATTTACTAGATTTAAAAGGCATCTCAATGTTTTAAATCTATATCCCTGATTATTAGGCTGAGTTTTTTTTTTTTTTTGTTTGTTTGTTTTTTTTTTTTAAAGAGAGAGAGTTTTGTGGGACCAGCAGTTGGCGTAATGGCTATGTAGCTGGACTCCCACGTAGTCAACCATGGTTCTAGTCCTGGACCCGGTGGCTTAAACTCACGCCGGATGCATGTGTGTGCATGCCCAAGATCCCGAGAGGAGAGTGGAGGAGAAGGGATTGCGGTGTGGCCATCCCCCCCCCGGGGGGGGGGGTGATTTCTCTCTTTCTGTCTCTCTGTCTCTCTCTGTCTGGTGAGCGCACGCACTGTATAGCAAAAACTTCTCCAAAAAATAAAAGAGAGAGAGTTTTGCTATAGGGCTTGTGCACTCACTGGAGAGACAGAGGGAGACAGACAGAAAGCGAGAAATCACCCCCCACTCCCCCACGGGGGATAGTCACACTGCAATCCCTTCTCCATTATCCTCTTGGGATTTTGGACATGTGTGCACACATGCCCGGCGTGAGTTTTAAGCTACTGGGTCTGGGACGTGAACCACGGTCGACTATGTGGGAGTCAAGCAACTTAACCATTACGCCATCTGCTGGTCCCAGTTGAGAATTTTTTTAGATACAATATTTATTGTTTATTTGGATTTTCTGTCTTCTGTGACTTGCTTGTGCATGTGCTTTTTTTTAGTTTGCCTTAAGGCATGTGCACATGCTGGAGAAAGGGAGGGGCCAGGAATGAGAAATCACTCCTCAGGAGGATGGCCATGCTGCAGTCCCTTCTTCATTTTCCTCTCGGGATTTTTTTTTTGGCACTCACACAGATACATATACTTGGTGTGATTTTCAAGCTGCTGGGTCCGGGACTTGAACTCTGTGGGATTGGCTATGTGAGATCCAACACCTTTAACCACCATTACGCCTGCTGGCCCTTTTCTTTCTTTTTAAAAAATTTGCCAGTAGTCTTGTGCACTCACCAGAGGGAGAAAGCTTCCCTTTCAATGACGTATTGTCACACTGTAATCCCTTTTCCTCTGTTTCTCCCTCCTGTTAGGATTCTGGCCAGGCTTTACTTGTGCCTTGTGTGTTTTTCAGTCTTCCAGAGCTGGGGTTCAAACCCTGGTTGGCCTTGTGGGATCTAGCTCCCTTTACTAGGCTACAGGGCTGGCCTGGCACTTTTTAACTGTAAGGAATATTGTAGAGATGTTTAATGTAAAATTCTTATACTTCAGAGGATAAAGACTTACCTTATTCTCTTTTTCTCTTTGAAGGATATGGTCACTGGACTTAGTCCCCTGCTCTTTAGGAAACTCAGTAATCCTGACATATTTTCGTCCACTGGAAAAGCTAAACTCCAACGACAACTTAGTCAAGATGACTGTAAGTTACGAAGAGGAAGCCTGGCCAGTTCTCTGTCAGGTAAGTATATCATTTTGTTTTTCAGAGAAGTGTAGGACTGTGTTGTCGGTATTTAAGGACATATCAATCGGCCTGGCGTTTTGGCAGTTTCGTCTGTATAGACACTTACAGGTGAGGCTGTCTTCCACTCATGGAATCTGGCGAACCTAAGCCTGACAGATATTTTTTGCTTGGCTACAGCTACTAGTTACTCACTTTCAATGTGAGTTTTGCACTCTGCCTTCCTGTAGACTTCTCATCTTTTGCTTCTTTTGATTTACTTTTTTCTTCATTCCCCAAATCTAAAGCGCCTGATGCCTCCCTGTCTTCTCCAAAGAAAAGTCATTTAAGAAATTTGAGGAGGAGATGGGACCAGCAGATGGCGTAGTGGTTACATTGCTGGACTTCCACATGGCCGACTGTGGTTTGGGTCCTGGACTTGGTGGCTTGAAACTCAAGCCAGGGGCGTGTGCATGTGTGCCCAAATCCCAAGAGGAGAATGGAGGAGAAGGGATTGTGGTGTGGTTAGCCTTCTGGGGATGATTTCTCACTTTCTGTCTCTCTCTTTCTCTGGTGAGCACACATGCCTTACAGCAAAAATCTCTCTTAACAAAAAAAAAAAAAAGAAAGAAATTTGAGGGGGAGAAAATACACACACATACACTGAAGTCAAGGTTCAAATAGGAAACAATTAAATGTGACATAATTTTAATCAGTAAAGTATGGAAAAAGAGAGTTCATTTGACGTTAGCTAAAAATAGTTAGTAGAGAAGAAATTGTAATCTCACCATACTCCTTTGTTTAGTAGTAAACAATTTTTTTGTAGAGGTTTTTGCTCTAGGGTGCATGCACTTGCCAGAAAGACAGAGACAGACAGAGAGATAGAAAGTGAGATACCACTCCCCAGGAGGGATGGCCACGCCACAATCCCTTCTCCTTCATTCTCCTCTCGGGATCTTGGGCGTGCACGTGCCCAGCGTGAGTTGAAGCCACTGGGTCCAGGACTCAAACTGTGGCTGACTACATAGGAGTCCAGCGACATAGCCATTATGCCAACTGCTGGTCCCAGTAGTAAACAATTTTCAGTGGTTTCTTTAAAGCTTATTTCTTCTGTGTGAGAGAGAGACATCAACACTACCACAGCAGGTTTTTTTAAGAGAGATTTTTGCTATAGGGCATGTGCACTTGCCAGAGAGACTGAGAGAACAGACGGAAAGTGAGAAATCACTCCCAAGAGGGGATGACCATGCTGCAATTCCTTCTCCTCCATTCTCCTCTTGGGAGTTTGGACATGCATGCACAGGTGTTCAGTGTGAGTTTTAAGCTGCTGGGTCCGGTACTTGAACCACGGTCCACTACATGGAAGTCTAGTGACGTAACCATTATGTCTCCTGCTAGTCCTCTCAACAGGGTCTTGATGCTGAGGTTCACTTCTCGCCTCAGCCAAGTCCAGGTCATAGTCACGCATGTGCCTGGTGTACTCAGGAAGGTCTCTGGATGTGATCCTGGAACATTCCCATGAGAGTCAGCCTTGCAGAGCTTTGCTTTTTACCACTGGATCACTGTTCTGATTCCTAATTTCTTCTTTTTTTCCTGCCCTTTTTCAGAGCTATTCCTTTGACTTTGTCTTCTCACTCTTATATTGAAATTTTATTTTGCCAGTCATGTATTTAATAATTTAGAGTTATTTATTGTTTGCCTTTTCATAGCATTCTGTTTTCATTTTAGGGATATAATGATCTTCTAATTTCCCGAGAATAAATAGATTTTTGAAGTATGGATTAAATTTTTTATAGAAGTTGTTTATGTGGAGGGGCCAGCAGGTGGCATGGTGGTTAAGGCTATGGATCCCCACATTCCTGACTGTGGTTTGAGTCTTGGACCTTGTGACTTGAAACTCATGCCAGTGTATGTGCGTGTGCGTCCAGGATCCCAAGGAGAGAATGGAAGAGGAGACTGCTGTGGCCTCCCCCTGGGGGTGATTTCTCACTTTCTCTCTCTCTGTCTTTCTCTGAGAGCACACACAGCCTGTGGCAAAAACCTAAAAAAAAGACTTTTATGTGGACCAGCTCTTTCTTTTGATCATTAACAACTAGAATCCAGTGCTTTGATTTGAAACTCTAAGTCCTTTTTTGAGCATTGTGGAAATAAGACTGTGTTTGACGAAATCACCCCTGGTGGGATGGCCACATGGCAGTCCCTTCTCCTGCATTCTCCTCTTGGGATTTTGGGCATGCACACACATGCGCCCAACGTGGTTTTTCAAGCCTCCTGCTCTGGAATTCAAACTGCGATTGTCCATGTGGGAAACCAGTGCCTTAGCTACCCTGCCTCCTGCTGCTCCCCTATATGCCTATTATAGCTTGTACTTTTCTTTGTAACATTTGTTCTGGGTATGGTCCACTTATCTGCTTTAGATTTTCCTCAGATTTTTTTTACTTCTACATAGTCAGTGTCTACCTTTCTGTCTCTTATTATAGCCCTGTTTGTTCATTTATTTTACGGAGCAAGAAGGCCATGTAGATACAGACCGTGCTCACTTTGTTCTGCTTGGAGTTCTCCTTCCTTTATTCTGTGATGCCTTTGCACTGTCCGATCACCAGAATCGTAGTTCATTATAAACCTCAATTCACCCAGTCCCAGGCATTTCCACCAATAATAATGGTCTACAATAATGGACTAAGATGACTTTTAGTCATTAGATGTGTTCATTGAAAACCTAATTCCTTCATGGTGTCCCATGGTGGAGACTTGGTGACAATGTCATTAGCATGGGCACCTATGATTGAGTTCTTGCGGGTATATAAGGAGAGGAAATGAGATCAGAATTGTTTTACTTCTTCATAATCGGTGTCTATCTTTCTGTCTCTTATTATAGTCCTTGTTTATTCATTTATTTTACTTCTTTACGCTCATTTTTATGGAGTTTCCTGGAGGAATAAAGATGAAAGCATATGCTCAGTCTGCCATCTTTAACTGGGAATATTTTATGCTTGAATTATTGTAAGAATAGTAACTAGAATTTTTAAGAGGTTTTCTTTTGTGTGTGTTGTTACTAAAAGGCTAGTAGTTGTACTTGTTCATATGGTTCCTTCTGCTGTGTTTCCCTCAGATTCTTGGCAGTGCTTCATATGCTTTAAGCCCTCACTGGAATATGCCCAATAGGTTTCTTCTGCAGTTGTATAAGCTTTTATTCCCCAACAGGCCCTTTTTCTTTTTCCCCCCTTATTTTGTAGAGAGGTTTTTGCTACAGGGCACATGCGCTCACCAGAGAGATAGAAATAGAGTGACAGAAAGCAAGAAATCATCCCCCTGGGGGGATGGCCACTCCATCCCTTCTATTCTGTTCTCCTCTCAGGATTTTGGGCATACATGCACACACATGCACACACACAATCCCGGCATGAGTTTTAAGCCGCAGAGTCCAGGACTCAAACCGTAGTCGACTATGTGGGAGTCCAGCGACGTAACCATTACGCCATCTGCTGATCCCAACAGGCCCTCTTTCAAAGAGAGTTAAGATACTAGCCTTTGTATGTATGCATAGGATAAGTTAACAAGCTAGCCTGCCTGTAGAACATGCAGGTGAAGAGTACGTAGGTTGAAAACCAAACATTTACAGCATGAAGGAAACAAAATAGGCTCTATTCGCTGGGCTTGTGCAAGTTTTGAGTAGAAAATTATCATTATCATCATCATCATTATTATTTGTGGAGGACGTATGGAAAGTCAGGACAATCAAGTCCTAACACAGGAATCCTTGGAGTACATCCTGTCCCTGCCCACTAAGACCAAGTTCCAAAACATGAACCTTTGATGGACAAATTGTTATCTAAACCATTAGCAGAGGATTCCCAGTTAAGAGTACATTTGAGAGGAGACTTGGGGCTGACGGGTGGTGTGGTGGTTAAGGTGTTAGACTTCCACATAACCAACTGCAGTTCAAGTCCCAGACCTGGTAGCTTGCTTTCACACTTTCCCTTTTTCTCTCTGGTCAAATTGAAAAAAAAAAAAAAAAGAAAAAGATAATGAGAGGAGACTTTACTTGAGAGATAATTAGATTTCTTTTTAAGAGATTTTTGCCTTAGGGTGCATGCACTCCAGAGACAGAGACAGTGACAGGGAAAGTGAGTAAAACACCCGGGGAATGGCCATGTTGTAGTCCCTTCTATATTCTCCTCCTGGGATCTTGAGCATGTGTGCACACGGCCTAGCATGATTTTGAAGCTGTTGAATCTAGGACTCGAACTGCAGTCAGCTGTATGGGAGTCCAACTATGTAACCCCTATGCCATCTGCTGGTCCTGAGAGAGAAGTAGATCTTTAAAATATCAATATATTTCATTTTTCTGATTGGGATGGTAAAATAGTCATGAAACACTTGAGTACAAAAACATGTGTCATCAGGAAATCCTTGTTGATCTTTACTTCTTTTTTTTTTTTCTATTTATTAATTTATTTTTCTTTTTTAACATTAATATGCTATACATCATTACAGTATACAAAATGAATTTTTCATCCAAAATACACTGTCTGTTGGCTCAATCAAGCACATCAACATACGTGTTATCAACAAACAATTTTTCATTTCTTATGTCTTGTATATTTTGCGTTTTTTTTTTTTTTTTTTTTTGGCCATCCTTGATTCCCTATCCCTAACCCTCTGTCCTGTCTAACCCTCCTCCCATTGTCTCTGGTATCCATGATTACTTTCTATGCCTATCCCCCCCCCATTTAATTGATTTGCTAATGAATTTAATTTGTCTAAATATTTGCAATAGCAAGCACAGCTGATATATACATACACAAGAACCCATGTCTGACTTTAGGCATAAACCTCAGTGAGTAGAATGAACATACTATAAAATAGTACCTAGCTGGGGCTATTTAGCTTACTGTGGTCATCAAATACACAGTTTTTTCTTTAAATTTTGGAAACAGTTTTAGTATTTTTTTCTCTGAATTTTTTTTTTTTTTAATTTACATTCATTCCCTGAGCATCATCACAACATACTAAATGTGGTTTCCCCTCTAGAGTAAACTGCATAGTGGCTTAATCATGCATGTTATCATCCATAAAATTCCATTACTACTTTCATATATATATGTTTTTTACCCCATGTCTGACCCTCTGCTCTATTCCACTCTCTTATTACACTATTTCTGCTGTCTACAGTTGTCTTCAATTCCTTTTCCCCCAACATTTTGTTGACCACACCATATCATAAGTAATCTAACTACTTTCAATAGCAAGTTCAGCTGGTGGTTTCAAGAAAGGCAGTTTTGAACTGGTAAGGTTATTTCCTTGAAATTTGAAGCCTAGAAACAGGTTGGTATTTTGTTCAAATAGTAGGTACCTGAATCTATTGACAGCTCAAGACAGGATAAAGATCCTTAAAACCGGACAACAAAGCTTAGAAGAAAAGCAGCAATATCTTAGTCAAGTCATAGAATGCTGTTTCATCAGTTCAGACTCATGTACTTAATCTTTCTTCTGTTTCTGTTGAGGTACGATCTTCCAGATTGAACTCTGGGATATAATACTCAACTCCAGACTTTGTCGCTACAATTAAATTGCCCATTTTCTTAGTTTTTGAACTCTTATTTCTGTGTGTCTGCATTTAATTTTACTGACATAGCACTCCCTTAAGAACTTCTTGGAGATCTGGTCTGGTGCTGGTAAATTCTTTCAGGTTTTGTTTATCTGGGAAAGTTCGTGTCTTTTCTTTCCAAATGAACGATAACCTTGCTGGGTACAGAATTCTCGGTTGAAATTGCTTTTCCCTTAATGCTTTGAATATATTTTCCCATTCTCTCCTCGCTCGCATTGTTTCCGATGAGAGGTCTGCCGTTAGTCTGATGGGATACCCTTTGTAGGTAACTTGCCTTTTTTCTCTTGCCAGTCTTAGTATCTTGTCTTTGTCTGTGGTTTTGGTCAATCTGGCTATAATGTGTCTTGGAGAAGATCTTCTTGGGTTGATTCTATTTGGGGTCTTCTGTACTTCTTGGGACTGAATCTTTGAGTGCCTCTCCAGGTTTGGAAAGTTTTCTTGCAGGATTCCATGGAATAGATTATCAATGCCCTTATGAGTCTCTTCACCCTCTGGGATGCCTATTATCCGGATGTTTGGACGTTTAATTGAATCTAGTACTTCTCGCATATTATTCTCAAATTTTTGGGCCATTTTCTCAGTCTTCATGGTGGATTTTTCTAGGCCAGCCATTTTCTCTTCTACATTAGAGATTCTATTTTCTGTATGATCTAGTCTGCTTTTAATACTTTCAAGGGAGATTTTGACTTCTTGTATTATAGCCTTCATCTCTAACAGTTCCATCTGATTCTTTTGTAAAGTGTGAAATTCCTCTTTTAGATCTTGCATGAATTTCCTCAACCTCCTGGAACTCTTCAACTCCTTTCTCCTTCCTCTTCAGCAGTTCCTTGTCTCTATTCTCTTCCATCTCTGTTAGCTTTGCCATTATGAATGTTCTGAATTCTTTATCAGACATTTCTATGATTTCCATTGAACTGTGTGTGGATGAAGAGGAGCTATCTGTTTCCCTTGTGGGAGAGGTATTTTCCTGCTTCCCCATATTTCTTGTGGTCCTGCAGTGATTTCTAGTCATCTGGTGGATGGTCGGTTTCTTCCCAAACTTGGAAGTTCAATCACGCGAGTTTTGTATGCTGCAGTCCCAGTTATCAGTGGAACATTTTCCTTTCTCCCAAAATGGCTAGATCGCAGGAGCCATGGAGCTGTCTGTCTCTTGAAGAAGGGCTGTTCACGCGAGTTTTGTATGCTGGAGTCCCAGTTATCAGTGGGACATCTTCCTTTCTCCCAAAATGACTAGATCACAGGAGCCATGGAACTGTCTGTCTCCTGAAGAAGGACTGTTCTGGTTGATCTTTACTTCTATGCCAGTCTCCTTCATTTAGTTTGCTAAGTTGCTCTGCAGATGAATTGTATCATATTTTGTTTGCAACTGAAACAGATAAACAGAAAGCTCCAAAAAACCCTTTTCCTCACATTTTTACTGCAGTGAATATTTCCATGACTTAAGATTTTGCCATGCACAAGGGTTTTTGAGTAAATTGAGTGGTCAAGATAAAGCTAGGTTAAAGCGTTTATTGAAGTTGAGTGAATGAATGCGTGAGTATGAAAAAGAATGGAAGGAAATGAGCCAGGAAAATGTTTGGCTTAATTCTTTTTTTTTTTTAACTTAAAAAAATTTTAAAACATTTATCACAGGTCCTGTGTGCCTGTCAAGAAGTGAGAGCGGTTGAGAGAGAGAGAGCAAGCAAGCGAAAGCACCCCCACCCCCCAGTGGGATGTGGTCATGCTACAATCATCTTCCCTTCATATCTCTATCCTGTTAGGATTTTGGACATGCATACATGTGTAGCATGTTTTTCTTTCTTTTTTTTGGAGAGTTTTTTTTTTTTTTTTTTTGCTATAGGGCGTGTGCACTTGCCAGAGAGACAGAAAGTGAGAAATCACCCCCTGGGGGGATGGCTATGCCGCAGTCGCAATCTGTTCTCTTCCATTCTCCTCTCTGGATCTTGGGCATGCACGCACATGCACCTGGTGTGAGTTTAAGTCACCGGGTCTGGGACTCAAATTGAGGTTGACTACATGGGAGTCCAGCGACATAGCCATTATGCCAACTGCTGGTCCCTGTGTAGGATGGTTTTCAAGCTACCAGGACTTAATTTAAATGATTGGAAGCCATCAGGAATTTTTATTTGTTTTTTTTTTGTTGTTGTTGTTGTTGTTGCTTTTTGTTTTTTGTTTTTGCCTTAGGGCACATGCACTCGCCAGAGAGAGTCAGAGAGAAGGAAAGTGAGAAATCATTCCCCAGGAGTATGTTCATGCCTCAGTCCCTTCTCCTTCAGTCTCCTTTTGGGATTTTGGGCACGCATGCACATGTATCTGGCGCGAATTTGAAGCCACCCAGTCCCGGATTTGAACCATGGTCTGCTCTGTGGGAATTCAGCACCTTAACTATGAGGCCATCTGTTTGCCCACCATCAGAAGTTTTTTTTTTTTTTTTTTTTTTAAAGAGATATTTTTGCTACAGAAGTGTGTGCTCGCTGCAGAGACAGAGCGATAGAAAGTGAGAAATCACCCCTCAGGGGGGATGGTCACGCTGCAGTCCCTTTTTCTCTGTTCTCTCAGGGTTTTGGGCATGCACGCACATGCTCCAGGGATTAATTTTGAGCCACTGGATCTGGGACTCGAACTGTGGTCCACTACAGGGAAGCCCAGTGATATAACCATTAAACTATCTGCTGGTTCCAAGAAGGTTTTTTTTTAAAAAAAAAAATTTTTTTAAACATTCATTTATCTATTTATTTGTTGTGATTTTCAAGCCTCTGGGTCCAGGATTTGAACCATAGTTGGCCATGTGGGAATCTAGCACCTCAACCACCATGCCACCTGCTGGTCCCCAAGAAGTTTTCAAGGAAAGAAATAACACAACCACATTTATTTTAGATCACTAGCAGCAGTGTGAGAATGATGTCAAGAAAGAGGAGGAATGGGACTTGTATCTCAGTTAGAAAGTCATTACAGGAACTAGCAGGTGGCATTGTGGTTAAGGCACTAGACACTCCCACATAGTTGACCATGGTTCAAGTCCTGGACCTGGCAACTTGCTTTCTCACTCTCCCTCTCTCTCTTTCTCCCTTTCTCTGTGTCTCTCTCTGGTCAAATTAAAATAAGTGAATGAATAAATAAAAATTAAAATAATCCTAAGAAATAAAAAAAGAAAGTCATTACAGTTCTAGACACTCAATATTTAAAAAAAAATATTTTATTTAACTTTATGTATGTATGTATGTATTTATATTTTACCAGAAGGGACAGAGTGAGAGAGTGAGAGAGAGAGAGAGAGAGAAAGTAAACTGCCAGGTCCAGGACTTGAACCGTGGTCGCCCATGTGGGTGTCCAGCGCACCTAACCACCATGCCACCTGCTGGCCCCGACACTCAATCTTTTTAAGTAATCCCCTTGTAGTTTTCAACGAGATAAAGTCAGTAGTAAACCTGAGCAGAGCACACAGTCTTATAAGGACTATACAGATTCAGTGTTTCCTTTCTGGAGTTGTTAAGGACAGTTGTCTAGACCTCGTTATAATAGTACCACTCATATTACATTTTGTAGGTGAGAAACTGAGTAGACTGAATGAGATTGGAAAACTCCTAGACTTCTAGGTTAGATGTCAGGGTAGGAGACTGGCCTGGTGGTAACTATTACGGAGAACTTAAAATAGTCCATTCATGGGCCAGTCAGGTTGTGTGGTTAAGGCAGATGGATCCTACATGGCCAACCGCATGATTTGAGTCTTGGATCCAGTAGCTTGAAAAACATGCCAGGCATCTGTGTGTGCTCAAAGTCTGAAGGGGAGAACTGAGGAGAGGGGATTGCGCAGTGGCCATACCCGCAGGGTGGTGATTTCTTACTCCTTCCCAACCCTCCATTGTCTCTGTCCAGTGAGCACACAAGCCTTATAGGAAACTTAAAAAAAAAAAGAAAAAGTCTGTTCATTTCAGTATTCCTCTTGCAATTTTTATTACTGCTAAGATAGTTGAAATTTTCAGAAGATTATAGATTCCAAAATGTTATATGGAGGAATTTTGGTTTGTATCCATATGATTTTATCATTTGATATCATTGTATTTGTATTTTTTATTCATTTATCAATAAATAATTACATGTGTATTTCCCCAACCTTGTGTTTGAAGGTAAGCAGCTGCTCCCTTTGTCCAGCAGTGTACACGGCAGTGTGGGACAAGTGGCTTGGCAGTCTTCAGGAGAAGCGTCAAACCTGGTTCGAATGAGAAACCAGTCTCTTGGACAGTCTGCACCTTCTCTTACTGCTGGTTTGGTAAGTGTTAGAAAAAATGGCAGCTTACTTTGTGAGTAAATCCATGATCATCATTTGTCATTGCCACATCTTTTATTTCCTTTTTTGGGATTTAAATAATTCAGTTTCGCAAAGTGAAGTATAGAACAAGAATGTGGATATATTCTCCCTGCTTTCTCATGCTGCCCCTGGTACTGATTATGTAGTGAGGTTAAGAAAAAGATTCAATATGGTGGTAACTTTAATGAATGGATTTCCTGGGAAAGAGTTTTCTTTTGATGGAAGTGATTTCAAATCTTGTGAAGTTGTGTTGCTTCTGCATACAGCTCTGTGGTATACATATTTAGTACATGAGGACAGAGAATATATTTGACACATAGTGGGCACTTAAGACTGTCTTGAATGAAAGGATGAGTCTTTTCTTCAGGTTGTGTGAAGCAGTATAGTTTGGGCAGGTTGTTACTGTCTGTTATTGTACATTGTGCCCTTTGACCTGCAGGGGCACTGCCTTTCTGCCTAAAGCACTCATTGACTTTCTGCTGATCTTATACCATTCCATCTATTCTTAGGACGATACTTTGCAGGGTACAATCACAGATATTTGCTCAGAAGAGATTAAAATATAATTTCTTCTGCCTTTGACATTATAAGCCTTTTGGGTCACCCAGTACTAGCAACCTCCAATTTGCATTCTGTCTCTGTGGATTTACCTCTTTGGAATATTCACATAAACGATCATCCCATGTATGACCTTTTGCATTGGCCTTCTTTCAGTTTACCTAATGTTTTTTTTTTTTTTTTTTAAAGAATTATTTTATTTAACTTTTATTTATTATACATCCAGTTTGATCAGAGAGAGACAGAGAGAGAGAGAGAGAGAGGAAGTGAGAAAGCAAGCCACCAGGTCCGAGACTTTGGTGCATGTGGGAGTCCAGCGCCTTAACCACCACGCCACTTGCCAGCCCCAGTTTACCTAATGTTTTTAGATTCATCCACATTATGGCATGTATCAATACATTTTCTCACTTTCTCTCTCTCCCTGTCTCGCTCTGTGTCTCCAGCCAGTGCACGTGCCCTGTAGCAAAAAAACCCCCAAAAAACAAAAAAAAAAAACTAAAAAAAAATCTATATATACTGATGCCTGGCCCGACTGCATGCCTGCCTGCCTTTCTTTCTCCTTTCTTTCTTCCTTGATACTGAGAGACAGCACCCTCAAGAGGTTTTTATTTAAATATATGCTTATTTCTTCTTTATTCATGGTAGAGTGTATACACAATCATGAGAGAGAGAAGAATGAGCACCCTTCATAGGGTCTGGTCATGCCATGCACACCCTCTTCTAGTCCTATCGCCCACTGGCTTTTAGGCACTCATGTGTGTGCCTGGTGCACAGGGGATTCAAATCATGGTCACCGTGTGGGGAATTCAAGTTCTCTTGAGCTGTGCATTACTGCTGTGCCACAGAGCTGGCTCCCCAAGAGGGTCTTGATGCTGTCATCTGTCCCTAGCTTCAGCAAGCTCTGGATCTTGGGCACACACATGCTCTGCATAGTCAGGATGGGTCTCTGGACATGAATGAAAATTGTCCTATGTATGTCATATGTCAGCTGGGCAGAGCGTTTTGTGTTTTACACCTTCCACCCCCACCTCCCCACCACTGTGGCTCCGTCCTGCCTTTTCTGTGTTTATATTTTTCCCACTGTTTGTTTTATTTTAGTACTGATTGATTATTTATTTATTATTTATATTTTTTGGGAGAGGTTTTTGCTATTGGGTACGTGAACTTGCCAGAAAGACAGAGAGAGACAGAGAGATAGAAAGTGAGAAATCACCCCCCCCGGGGAGGATGGCCATTCCGTAATCCCTTCTCCTCCATCTCTTCTCGGGATCTTGGGCACGCGTGCATATGCGCCTGGCGTGAGTTCAAGCCACTGGGTCTGGGACTCAAACCGCTGTCGACTAAATGGGAATTCAGCGACATAGCCATTATGCTAACTGCTGGTCCCATTAATTTATTTTTTAAAGAGAGATTTTTGCTATAGGGCACATGCACTCACCAGAGAGACAGAGAGACTGAAAGCGAGAAATCACCCCCTGGGGGGATGGCCAAGCTGCAGTCCCTTCTCCTCTACTCTCTTCTTGGAGTTTTGGGCACGCATATAGACATGCCTGGTGTGAGTTTTAAGCTGCTGGGTCTGGGACTTGAGCCGCCATCAGCTACATGGGAGTCCAGTGATGTAACCATTATGCCATCTGCTCGTCCCAAGATTCTAATTTCCAAATTGGGGTAGAAGAGGAATATATGTGGAAAGTTAATTAATAATGCATTGTTGGGGCCAGCAGGTGGTGTGGTGGTTAAGGTGCTGGACTCCCACATGGCCAACTGCAGTTCCAGTCCTGAACATGTTAGCTGACTTTCTTATTTTCTCTCTCTCTCTCTTTCTGGTGAGCACATATGCCCTATAGCAAAATTTAAACAATAATAATAAATAAAGTTAAATAATTCTTTAAACAAACAGAAAATAATGCATTGTAATAGAGGACATATTCCTTTGTCTGAAACTCTTGGAGGGGGTTATATTTTAAAATTTGGAATTCTTTTGGGTTTAGAGATAATGAATTACTTAGCGCCTCTAGTAGGAGGGCAGTAGCAGATCATCATATACAGTATATTTCTGTAGCAAAATGTATGAATATATGAATAGTCATAATTGGAGTAATAATCATTAAAATTGCCTTAGGTTGATTTTGCTGCTAAATTTGTTTTTGCTTCGGGACCAGCAGTTAGCATAATGGCTGTGTTGCTGAACTCCCATGTAGCCGACCACGGTTCGAGTCCTGGACCCCGTGGCTTAAACTCACACCGGGCACTTGTGCGTGCGTGCCCAAGATCCCGAGAGGAAAATTGAGGAGAAGGGATTGTGGTGTGGCCATCCCCCCTAGGGGGTAATTTCTCGCTTTCTGTCTCTCTGTCTCTGTCTGGCGAGTGCACGTACCCTATAGCAAAAACCTCTCCCCCCCCCAAAAAAAATTTTGTTTTTGCATCAAACTTGCTTAGAAACAAACTAGATTTTTAAAAAGAGCTTCTTAGATTTTGGAATTGGAGATAAAGGATTTTTAACTTACATATTGTCAAGTGGCTGGTGTATTGATTATATACCATATTTTGGAAATTAGGAAGAGTAAGAAATCCTTGGAGTTCAGGTGATAAGAAAGAAAAGACATCAGGAAGTAATATAAACTCAGTCTTGAAAGAACAGGATCTGAGTAGTTAGGAAGAACTCAAGAATATCTGCCTTGCTAGAATAGCTAGGAAAAGAAGAGTGGACTAAGGTTTACGTCCACCAAGTTTGGAGTCCTGTTTCTGCTCCTAATTTGTGACCTGAAGCATACAAACCTTTCTTCTTTCCTTCTTTTTACTAAAATTTCCTTCTTCCTTCTACTTCTATTCTGATCCATTCCCTCCCCTCCCTTTTCCTCTTGATCCACTCCCCCCCTTCCTTTTGTTCCCTTTCTTCTTCACGTTAGTCATTTATAAATGCACGTAGTGTTTGTAAATTATCCTACACAGGATTAGGCACGAGGTTTCCAGTAAATGGCAGTTGTTATTTTCATAGCAGTTCACAGCTAAAAAAAGATTTCAAAAAACTTCTCATTTACTCTTCAAGGCAATTTGCTAAAACATTGCTAAAGTTTACACCGAGGGGTGTTTGTGTCACAGCTACACTGTAGTGGCTGGGCCTGTTTGTGTCTTTATACTTGGCAACTAGTATGGGGTCTGGTATTGAATTAAGGGAATGTTTGATTTTATGTATTAACATATTTTATTAAACTAATCTGTGCCAGCCCTGCCTAGTTGGTGCGTTCAGTTGTATACTGTACTGTAGTACTGGAAGCCATATGGCCAGTCGAGGATTTGGCTCCTCAGCCTGGTTGACCTGAGCATCCTAGGTATATGCCCATAATCCTGATGAGCTGGGGAAAGGGGTCCTGGCTTGAGGAGAAACTATAAAGGACATTTCTCTCTCTGTCTCACTCTCACATGCGCATGCGTTCTCTATCATGAATAAAAATTGTAATTCGTGCAGACTGACGACATACTTGAGAATTTCTATTTTTTGCCTTGTTCACTAATTGTGTTCAGTGGAAGAGCAGATCAGAAGTGATGAGAGACTTTGTTCTTCATAATGTCTAGTGCAAACTGTCTTTAAGTCTTTCTTATTTTGACCATACTAACTGTGATACCCACGAAGACACTTAAGTGTAGGATTCTAAAGACTAGAATCATTCTATATGATAAATATATATATTTCCTACCCAGAAATATTTTATCCTAACTTATTTTAACTATTTTGACTGTTTATGTAGTACTTACTAGATAAAAAAATGTGAGGGTAATTTCTGTTCCTTATAAAAAAAAAACTCGTGCAATGAAGTGTTTCAAAATGAGTGTAGGGACGGGTGCCAGCATACCAGGGTTAAAGAGCGAATAGTGGAACTAGGTGGCGGTACAGTGGTAATACAAAGCTCTTCAAGGCTGACCCATGTGGGATGGTTCTGGTTTGTATCCAGAGACCTCCCTGACATGTTGGGCATGCTAGTGCCTATGATCTGGGACTGGCTGAGGCTAGGGGTGATCTGTGGTGTGAAGACTCTGTTGGGGGTGACTCTCTCTTTCTCTTTGTTTCTCTGTTTGTTGCTCATGGAATAAAGAACAAAAGAGAAAGAAAGATTTTTTTTTTCTCTTAAAGAAAGATTGAATAAAGAACTTCTGGGCATATAGTAGAGTAAGTTAATGGTGGAGAGCTCTTCTGGTCCAAATCATAGACATGCCGAATAATAAATGCTAGGTAAATTATGGATTTAAAAACAATGGCAGAAACCTATAGCTGAGTTCAGCAAAAAAAGGGAAACCATCGTCTGCAAAATCAGAAGAGAAATAAAAAAGCTAGAATAATAGTTCTTTAGTACCTCATCATATGTTTGAGTCTGGTTTTAAGCCTTGGAGTGGGTTTGGTTATTTTTCTATTTTTACACAAAATACATGTTTAAAAGGTGTTATTGTGGTATAACTGGTATATAATTTTACATGCTTCAAGTGTGAAATTTAGTAAGTTTTGACATACGTATTTATCTGTGGAGCCATTTTCACAACCAAGGTAATATATGTATCATGTTTGAAAGTTTCCTTGTGCGCGTATATAATTCTCCCCTGTACCTTTCTCCATCCTACTTCTCTACCCAGGCATCCACTGGCTAGCTGTCACCAAGATTAGTTTGCATTTTCTAGGTTTTTATTTAAATGGCATTATATAGTATACACTGCTTTTGTCTGGTTTCTTTCATTCAGCATAATTGTCTTGAGATTTGTCCATGTTTTTGTATGAATTAGTTCATTTCTTTTATTGCTAAATAGTATTTAATATTCTTTTATTTATCCGTTGGCTTGCTGATGGACATTTGGATTGTTTCCATTTCTTGACTATTAAAAATAAGTTCTTGTGGATCTTCATGTACTATTTTTTGTATAGACATATAATTTCCTTTTTCTTGATAAATACCTAGGATTGGAATGGTTGACCATGTGGCAGGTGTATGTTAAATTTTTATTTTTCCAGAACCACAAGTTATATTTTATTACACAATAGTAGAGGCAAATTATCTGTAAATAGTAACTGCTTAGAGGATATTATCTAATTAAATAAATATTTTATTTGAAGGATTATTCCTTAATAAATGTTAACATTATAAAAAAGAAAATATATACATTGTACATATATATTTTTAAAATAATTATTTTAACTTTATTTTAATTTTTTTAAAAGAATTATTTTATTTAACTTTATTTATTTATTTTAATTTGACCAGAGAGGGTTAGTGTGAGAGAGAGGGAAGTGAGAAAACAAGCCAGCAGGCCCAGGACTTGAACTGTGGTTGGCCATGTGGGAGCCCAGCACCCTTAACCACCACACAACCTGCTGGCCCCTTATTTATTTTAATTTGACCAGAGAGGGATAGAACAAGAGAGAGAGGGACCAGCAGTTAGCATAATGGCTATGTCGTTGGACTCATGTAGTCGACCGTGGTTCGCGTCCCGAACCCGGTGGCTTTAACCTCACGCTGGGCGCGTGTGCGTGCGTGCCCAAGATCCTGAGACGATAATGGAGGAGAAGGGATTGTGGCATGGCCATCCCCTCTTGGGGGTGATTTCTCACTTTCTGTCTCGCTGTATCTGTCTGTCTTTCTGGCGAGTGCACGTGCCCTATAGCAAAAACCTCTCAAAAAAAAAAAAATGTTACAAAGGTTATCTTCTATGTTTTCTTAGTATTGTTATAGTTTTAGTTTTTACATTTAAGCTAATCTGTTTTGAGTTAGTTTTTATGTATGATATGAAATACAGATTTAGGTGGATATCCAGTTGCTTCAACACTGTTCAAAAGACTGTTCTTTTTTACTAAATTGCTTTGTACTTTTGCCAAAAATTAATTGCTCATATTTCTGGATTTTTATTCTGTTCTATTATTTATAATTCTGTCTTTTTTTTTTCAATGTCAGAGGGTATGTGTGTACATGTGCATGTGTGTGAGAGAGAGAGAGGGGGAGAGAGAGAGAGAGAGGGAAGGGGAGGAGAGGGGGAGTGAGGGAGAGAGAGAGAGGGAGAGGGAGAGGGAGAGGGAGAGGGAGAGGGAGAGAGGGAGAGAGAACTCTGTCAGTGGAGCCTGGTCATGCAATCCTTTTTCCTCTAATTCTCTATCCCATCAGGATAACTGGGCATGTGTGAACAAGTGCTTGGCATGTTTTTAAGTTGTCAGAACCAGGCTTGATCTCTGATTGTCCATGTGAAATTTTGTCTTCTTCTACATGGGTCTTAACTATTACACCACGGGGCCAGCCCTATTTGTCTATCTTGATGCCAAAATTATACTATTTAATTATTGTAGCTCTGTAATAAATCTGGAAGTCAGTTATCTGTTTAAGACCTCTAACTTTGTTCTTCTTTTCCAAAACTGATGTGACTCTTACTCTTACTTTTCATTTCCACGTGAATTTTACAATCAACTTTAGAATTTTAATATCAATTTCTGCAAAAAGGAAAAATAAAAGTTTGGTTAGATTTTGCTTGAAATTGCATTGACTCTCTAGGTCAGTTAGGGACAACTGACATCTTTACCATATTGAGTTTTATGACATAGTATATTTCTCCATTTGTTTATATGTTTTCTTCTCCCAGTAATGTTTTATAGCTTTTGGTGCACAAGTCTAGCAAATCTCTTGTCAGATCTATTTCATATTTTTTGATGCTATTGTAAATTTTACTGCTTTAAATTCTCAATTTCTGATCACTTATTTCTAGTATATAAAAATACAGTTGCTTTCAATGTATTGATCATGATCCTGAAACCTTGCTAAACTTACTTATTAGTTTTAATTTTTTTAGAGGCTTTGCTTCAGGATGTGTGCACTCAACAGAGAGAGAGAGAGAGAGAGAGACAGAGACAGAGACAGTGAGAGGGAAAGTGAGAAATCACTTTTAGGGGGGATAGCCATGCCACAATTCTTTCTCCTTCATTCTCTTCCTGGGATCTTGGGCATGCATGCACACACCCCTGGGATGAATTTCAAGCCACTGGGTCCAGGACTCAGACTGTGGTCAGCCTTGTGGGAGTACAGTGATATAATTGCTACACCATCTCCTGGCCCCACTTATTAGTTTTAGTAGCTTTCTTTTGTAAATTCCTTTGCAGTCATTTATGGGGATGATCATGGCATCTGTGAATAAAAATAATTTCATTCCAATTTAGATCCAGATGCCATTCTTTTCTTTTCCTTGCTTTATTGTAATGACTAGAAGCTTCAGTATAGTGTTGAATAGAAGTGACAAGAATAGGCAATCTTTTTTTTTTTTTTAATGGTTTTACCACAGGGTGTTTGCACTCACCAGAGAAAGAGAGTGAGAGAGAAAGTAAGAAATCACCCCCCATGAGACCAGCAGATGGCGTAATAGTTGTGTTGCTGGACTCCCACATGGCTGACTACAGCTTGAGTCCTAGACCTGGCAACTTGAAACTCATGCTGGGTGCATGTGTGGGCTCCCAAGGTCCCAAGAGGAAAATGGAAGAGAAGGGATTGTAGCATTGCCGTTCCTCCTGGGGGTGATTTCTCACTTTCTGTCCTTGTTTCTCTGTGTCTCTCCAGTGAGTGCACATACTGTATAGCAAAAATTTCTCTTAAAAAATAAAAAAAAAGAACCACCCCCTCCCCCCGGGGGGAACAACCACACCCACCTCCCTTTTTCTTCCATTCTCCTCTTGGGATTTGGGCATATGTGTACTTGTGCCTGGCATGACTTTCAAGTTGCCAGGTCCAGGACTTGAACCATAGTTGGTCATATGGGAGTCCAGCGCCTTAACACCATGCCACCTGCTGGCCCCAAGAATGGGAATTCTTGCCTCATTAGAGTGGAAAATATGCAGGTGATGTTAACATTGAGGAGTTCCTTTTTTCCCTTGCTTAGAGTTTTATTAGTATTTTGTCAAATACTTTTTCCATATGTATTGAAATTATGAGGTGATAAAGACTTTCTTTTTAAAATTTTGCCAGAGGGCACTTGTGCTCTCCAGAGAGACAGAGAGAGGGAAAGCAAGAAAGCACCCCTCAGGAAGAATGATTACACTGTAATCCCTTCTTCTCTATCTATCCTACCTTTCAGGATTTTGGGCATGCATACATACACATATGCCTGGCACACTTCTCAAGCCTCCAGGTCCAGGACTTTAACTGCATTCAGCCATGCGGGATCCAGCTGCCTTAATGGGTACACCACAGGCTAGCCTAGATGATTTTCTTTTTTTTTTTTTTTTTTTTTTTCCGGAGAGGTTTTCGCTATAGGACGCGTGCGCTCGCCAGAAAGACAGAGAGAGACAGAGAGATAGAAAGTGAGAAATCATCCCCCAGGGGAGATGGCCACGCCACAATCCCTTCTACTCCATTCTCCTCTTGGGATCTTGGGCACGCACGCACATGCGCCTGGTGTGTTTGAGCCACCGGGTCCAGGACTTGAACTGTGGTCGACTACATGGGAGTCTAGTGACATAGCCATTACGCTAACTGCTGGTCCCTAGCCTAGATTTTCTTTTCCCATCTGCCAATTTGGTGAAATATGTAATTTTTTTTATTGTCTTTTTTTTTTTTTTAAATGTTAAGCTAACCTTGCATTCTTGGCATAAACCCCACTTGGTCACACTGTATTATCTTATTAGTGTATTGTTGAATTCAATTTGTCAAAATTATTGCATATGTGTTCTTAAGGGATGTTGGTCTGTAACTTTCTTTCTTTCTTTCTTTCTTTCTTTCTTTTTCTCTTTCTTTCTTTCTTTTTCTTTTTTTTTCAGTTTGTTATAGGGTATATGTACTTGCTGGAGAGAGAGAGATAGGGAAAGTGAGAAATCACCCCCTAGGGGATGGCCATGCTGAATCCCTTCTCCGTTTACCTTTCAGAATTTGGGAGGGGGGGGAACCAGCAGTTAGTGTAATGGCTGTGTTGCTGGACTCCCATGTAGTCGACCGCGGTTCAAGTCCTGTACACGCTGGGCTCATGTGCGTATGTACCCAAGATCCCGAGAGGAGAATGGAGGAAAAGGGATTGCGGCCTGGCCATACCCTTTGGGAGGTGATTTCTCACTTTCTGTCTCTCTGTCTCTCTCTGTCTTTCTGGAGAGCGCACACGCCCTATAGCAAAAACCTCTCAAAAAATAAAAAAAAAAGAAAAAAAAAGAAAAGAAAAAAGAAAAAGAATTTCGGTAAGAAAAAAAGAAAAAGAATTTTGGTCATGCACACATCCACCCAGCATGTTTTTCAAGCTACCAGGTCTGGGACTCTAACCACACAATTGGCCACATGGGATCCAGCTGCCTTAATTAATACCACACCACCTGGCTGGCCTGTGTGATTTTCTTTTCTTGTTAAGGCTTTTTTCTGGTTTTGGAGTCAGGATAATGCTGATTTTACAACATGTCTTTGTCAAAGTATTTCCTCCTGTTTAGTACTTGGGAAGAGTTTGTATAGAATTATATAGAATTTTTTTTTTTTTAAATTTTAAAAAATATTTTTAAGAGAGATTTTGCTATAGGGTGCACATGCTTGCCAGAGAGACAGAGATAGAGAGACAGAAAGTGAGAAATTACCGCACCCTGGGTTGGGAGGGATAGCCTCGCCGTAATCCCTTCCTTTTATTTTCCTTGTGGGATTTTGGGCATGCACGCACATGTGCCTGGTGTGAGTTTAAAGCTGCCAAGTCTGAGACTTGAACTGCGGTTGGCAATGTGGGACTCCAGCAGTGTAACCAACCATTATGCCATCTGCTGGTTCCAGAAATTTTTTTGAAATGCATGACAGAATTCCTTAGTGAAACCATCTGGACTTGTAATTTTCTTTGTGGAAAGGTCTTTCAACTGCAAATTCAATTTCTTATAGATATTGAGATATTTGAGCTTTCTGTTTTAGTCAAGGATGTTTTGGTAATTTCTCTCTTTCAATAAATTTGTTTATTTAATTTAAATTGTGGAATTTATTGGCATAAAGTTGTTTATCTCTCATTCCTGGTATATGATTTTTTTTCTTATTTTTCCTGATGAATCTGAACAGAGTTTTATTATTTTCTCAAGATCAAACTTTTGATTTAACTGATTCCTTTTTTTCATATGTCCCTACATCTTAATTTTTAAAAATTTTACTTCTGCTCTCATACTTATTAGTCATTTCCCTCTGTTTACTCTGAATTTATTTACCTATTCTAATTTCTTAAGGTAGACGCTGAGGTCACTTATTTAAATTCTTTTTCTTCCAAATACAGATGATTACTTTATATTTTTCTCTGTATACTACTCTTTAGCTGCATCCCATATGTTCTGACATGTGTGTTTTCACTTTAATTCAGTTTATGTGTCTTTCTTATTTTCTTTTTGATTTCTTTGACTCATGAGCCATTCATGTGTGTTATTTGGTTTTCAAATATTAGGGGATTTTTCCTATCTCTTTTGTTAGGGTTTTCTGGTTTATTTCCATTTTGGCCAGTTACATAGGCAACTGAAGTTGTTTGAAATGAATTGATTGTTGTCTTATGGCCCTAAATATGGTCTGTCTTGGTAAATGTTTAATGTGGACTCAAGAAGATGTATATTCTGCCATCCTGTGATTTCTACAAATGTCAATTAGGTCAGGTTGGTTGATGGTATTGTTCAAGACTTTATCTTTTTAATCCTTACTGCTTTCTGTCTACTTGCTTTGTCAGTTGTTAAAAAGGGTTTCAGAATTGCGGAGGACTGGATGTGCTCTGGGTATTATGTTTTTGTTTTTTAAGTCATTGATTTTCTAGCTTTGCTAGTACAGTATCTTAATCACCTTAGGCAATTTTTGCAATAAAATGCAGTTTTAACTCTTTTAGCCCTTTAAGACACCGGAGATATGTTAGGAGTTAGAATTTAATGATAGGATTTCTAGTTTCTATAAAAGGTTTGAATATTTATGTCTGTGTTTGGATTACAAGGACTCCTTTGTCTTTTGGGGGCATGCCTGTTAGAATGTGAGAGTATATGTGTCTTTAATAGGCCCTTACTTTTATCCTTTAACAAATAATGAGAAAAACAAAAATCTGTTCTAAAAGCAGAATACAAGTGGATACAGAAGTGATTTTCTGCTTTTAAAAGGTGTTGGGGATTTTTTTTTTTTTTTTTTTTTGAGAGGTTTTTGCTATAGGGTGCATGCGCTTGCTAGACAGACAGAGAGAGAGAGAGAGAGAGAGAGAGACAGAAAGTGAGAAATCACCCCCAGGGGGGATGGCCACACCGCAATCCCTTCTCCTCCATTCTCCTCTCGAGATCTTGGGCACGCACGCACACGCGCCTGGCGTGAGTTTAAGCCACGGGTCTGGGACTCGAACCGCGGTCGACTATGTGGGAGTCCAGCGACGTAGACATTACGCTAACTGCTGGTCCCGGGGATTTTTGTTTTGATGGCATACAATTTACATTGTAGATGAAAGGCATAAAAGCACTATAAATAGATTTTCCATCCTGTGATTGCTTATAACTTTAGCCTAGATTTTTTAAAATGATAGTAATTTTTGTAGTTTTATTTCACTTTCTTTTTTTCATTTGGCCTTTCTTAATTTTTAGCCCACTTAAAATTTATTACCTGGGCCAAGGTTCCAAGAATGCTCCTGGCAAATAGAATTAATGGATTGCTTTTCAAAGAGGGTCAAAGATCCAAACAGAAAAGGGGCCTCTTAGATGTGTAGACATCTCGCAAATAAAGTAAAGCATGTTTATAGGGAGATAGTAAAATGAAAACATAGGAATTAAGGCTTGTTTATTTGTTTAACTTTCTATTTTGACACAATTTTAAACTTACAGAAAGTTGTAAAAATAGTACATAGAGTTCTATGACCCCCTCAGCAGCTTCCCCAGTGATGTCATTTGATGCTGGGATGGTGCAATATCAAAACCAGGAAACTGATATTCGCGCAGTATCGTTAACTAGATTACAGACCTCATTCAGTTTTATGTGCACTTGGTTTATGTTTGTGTGCCCTATACGGTTTGATCCCATGAAGAGATTTGTGTAATGCCTGCCTCTACAACCAGCACACACAACTGTTTCATCCCTGTGCTACCCCTGTACTCCCACCTGGTCTTTCTCTCTTCACAACAGTTGAAACCATATTGTATATCATCTTTGGGGACTGACTTTTTTTCTCTAAGCTTTTGAGATCCATCTAAATTGTTGCATGTATCATCAGGTTTTCTTTTCTTTTTTGAAGCATAGTATTTTGCGGCTGTACCACCATCTTTTTATTCACTGACATGAAGATGGGTTGGATTTCTTTTTTTTTTAAGGCTTTTTTCCCCCAAGTATATTTGTTCATTTTTTGCAGGAATTAGAGAAAGAGAGAGAGCTGTCATCCCCAACAGAGTCTTTGTGCCACTATCCACCCCCATCTTTAGCCAGCTGTAGGTCACTGGAGTATACATGTCCCACCTGCTCAGGGAGCTCTCCAAATGGAACCTGGGACCTTTCCACATGGGTTGGCCTCACAGAGTGTCACATTTTACCTCTCGTCTACTTTTTTTAGTTTTGATGATGTTTATCACTTTTTTTTCTTTTATGTGCTTGTTATCATATCTAAGAACTCTCTGCCTATCCATAGGTCCTGAAAATTTTCTCTTACATTTTCTATTAAAAGTTTGTGGTTCGAGTCCCTGACCCAGTGGCTTGAAAATCATACCAGGCATGTACATGTGTTTGCATGCCCAAGATCCCAGGAGGAGAAAGGAGGAGAAGGGATTGCGGTGTGGCCATTCCTGCTTGGGGGGTGATTTCTCATTCTCTCTCTTACTGTCTTTGTTTCTCTCTCTGGTGAACATATGTGCCCTAAGGCAAAAACTTCTTAAAAAAAGAACAAAATTTATATTTTATATTGAAATCTATGATTCATTTCAAGTTGATTTTTTTTATGGTGTCAGGTGTAGGTCAAGATTTATTTATCTAGTCTAGAATGTTCAATTGCTCTAGCACAATTTTTTTTTTGAAAAGTCTGTCCTTCCTGATTTGAATTACTTTTGCAGTTTTGTCAGGAATCATTGGGCATATTTGTGGTGGCTTAATTTCTGGCTTTCTTCTCTGTTCCATTGACCTATGGAACAGGTCAAGGACAGGACTGTCCTTCTGCCAATACCACACTGTCTTGATTACAGTAACTGTATATGAAGTCTTAACATTGGGTAGAATGGTTCTTTACACTTTTCCCCACTATTTCACAATTGTTTCAATTAGTCTAGTTTTTTTTCCTTTCCATACACATTTTAGAATGAACTTGTTTATATCTATAGAAAAGTCTTGCTAGGATTTTGTTAAGAACTACTCTAAACTTAGAGGTAAGCGTAAGAGATAAAAAAAAAAAAGCAAAACTAAATTGTTCTTTCTACTTTCACACTCACCATAACTCTTTTGTATGTGATTTTTAAAAGTCTGTATTTTTCCCATGAACAAGGTGGAGACACATAAAGAGACACAGCACCACACAGGGCCTTCAGCTGACACTGGATCGTGGGCATTGAATGCCCAGCATACTCCCGGATGTCTCCATCTGCAAACCTGGAACCCTCTCATGTGGGTCAGACTTGCCAAGTGTCCTGACACTGCACTCGTCCAGACCCCAGTCTTAACACTTCTGACACTAGATTCGTGGGTTATTTTTCCCACACAACAAGTAATTGTCCAGCAGACACCAGGTAGGTTTTCTGCCACTTGAGTTACTATTTTACTCAACTCTGACACTATCTACCTGAAGTTAGCGTCAGATCCTACTGGTTAAACTCAGTCCCACAGGGGTCCAGCAGGTGGTATAGTGGTTAAGGCGCTGGAATTCTACATGGCCGACTGGTTCAAATCCTGGACCTGGCGGCTTGCTTTCTCCCTCTCTCTCTCTTTCGCTGGCAGAACTCATGTGAAAAAATAATAATAAATAAATAATTCTTAAAAAAAACCCAAAAAGCCTCAATCCCACAGGTTAAGGCTTGGTCCCATAAGACTGTCTGTATTTCACATGTCAGTTTCAAGCCCATGTTGTTTTACCTATGCTTCTGACTGATGAGTTGGAAGTCAGGGGTTTCTATGACCTCCTCCTTGGGGTTGATCATTTGCTAGGATGACTCACAGAACTCAGGGAAACATGTTTACCAGTTTATTATAAAAGATTACAGTGGATATAGGCAAACAGCTAGATGAAGAGGTATATAGGGCAAGACATGTGGGAAAGAGTATGGCGCTTCCGTCCTCTCTGGGCATATCACCTTTCAGGTATCTCCATGTGTTCAGCAACCCAGAAGCTCTCCAAACCCAATAGCTTGGGGATTTTTATGGAGGCTTCATCACATAGGCATGATTATTAACTCAGATCTCCAGCCCTCCTTCCCAGAGGATGGGGGGTGGGTGGAAAGTTTTAGGCTTCTGATCTTGGCTTGGATTTTCTGGGACCTCGTGAGAGTTGCCTCATTAGAACAAAAGATTAGACCCAAGAAATTCTAAGGGATCAGGATCTGTGTCAGGAAGTGGGACAAGGACCAAAATATATATTTATTATAAAGCACAATGTCACAATAAATTTTTGGAAGAATTGGCATGTTTAGTATTTGAGTCTTCCAACACAAGCACAGTATATCTCCCCATCTATTTTAGATCTCTGATTTTTTTCATCACCATACATACCTTATATATGTTTTGTTGGGTTTCTACCTCAGTTTTTCTGTTTTCATTTTTTTGTAGAGAGGTTTTTTGCTATAGGGAGTGTGCGCTTACCAGAGACAGACAGAAACAGAACGACAGAAAGCGAGAAATCACTCCCTGGGGGTATAGCCATCCTGCAGTTCCTTCTCTTCTGTTCTCCTCTCGGGATTTTGGGTATGCACGCACACATGCTCAGCGTGAGTTTTAAGCTGCCAGGTCCAGGACTTGAACCATGGTTGACTACATGGGAGTCCAGTGACGTAGCCTTTACGCCATGTGCTAATTCCTGTACCTCAGTATTTTATTCCCTTGTTTTTTCTTTTTCTATTTTTCTTTGTTGTGTGTGTGTATATGAGTACATACCAGGGGAAGAGGGTTGTTTTAGATAGTGTCTCACCAAGTCATGGTCTTCCTGAGGAGTTGGGATTATAGGCACACACTGCTCCACCTGGCTTTTTAGGGTGGGCCAGGAATCCAACCCTGGCCTCCCACGTGGCCTCAGGCTGCCATGTAGCTGCATCCAGCATGCTGCCATAACTGCATCTCCTTGGATTTTCATGCTCTCTGCCAGGAGCAATCTTGGTCCCTTAGCTGTGGTAATTCATTTCAAGTGGGCCTGAAAATTAAGAGAGGTCAGATGAAAAGAGAAGTGAAATGAAACTTTTTTTTTCAATTATAAATGGAAATGTATTTTAAAGTTTAATTTCTACATGTTCATTACTAGTGTATAGAAAAATCGTTGATTTTGTGCATTGATCTTGTATTTTATGAGTTTGTTGAACTCATTAGTTTAGGTGTCTTTTTGTAGATTCTTTAAGCTTTTCTGTTTTCTTCTTCTTCTTCCTTCTTTCATTTTTTAATTTGCCAGAGGGTGCATGACCATTGGTCAGCTTTGTGGGATCTGGCTTCCTATGCATAACACTTAACTGCTGCACTTCAGAGCTGACCCCAGAGGATTGCTTTTAAAAGAGAGTGATTTTGGCTGGCTGTGGTGGCACAATGCTAGCACAGAGATCTGTCATACTGAAGCCACATGGGAAGGTTGTGGATTCGCATGCCGAAGTCTTCCCAGGCATACTGGTCGTGTATGCATGCTCATGAACCTGGTTGACTGAGACTGGGGCTAGATCGTAGTATGATGATCCTGGGAGGCTCCTCCCTTGCCTCCCCCATTTCTCACTCATGGAAGGGAAAAGTAAGGTAATGATTTCCTATGATGTCAGAATGAGGAATCTTACCCATAAGACCATGCAAACTGTAAATTGCATGCAGTTCCTGTGGGGTATTAGGAAAATCATTGTCTTTTTACCTATGGAGCATATATGTTCTCTATAAAAAGGCCTTTCTGTTTGGAAGGAATTTTACTTGATTGATTGAATATCTACTTAAGCAACAAACAAAAAAGAATCCTTTGTCAAGAACCTCCTATGGGCTGCAGAGGTTCTGGGTTCTACGCTTTATGCTGGGTGTGGCACTGCCCTAGGCTGTGATAGGCCTGGTGACAGTCTCCTCTGAGTCTGCCTTAGCATTGAGGTTTTATAACAAAAGTGACTTTTAACACTGTGCTAACTTTGTCTTGTTTACCCTGTAAAGAATCCTATAGCTTTCTGTATAAGCCTAGTTATAAAATAGTTTATTCACTTTCTGATAAATGAAAGGATAATTTATGTTGAGAAAATGCATTGGTACAGCCTATTCCGAAAACTTATGCATTATATTTATTTTTGCAGATGTTCTTTTTATGTAGTCATTGCCAAATAGTTCTCTCAATACTAAATTAACATATAATAGAGAAATTGATGAAGATGTTGTTTTACTTATTCTTTCTGGAACAGGAAACTCTATCTGTTTTGCTGATACTTGGGTTAAAGGTGCATGTTCTAGAAGAAAACACAGGCTAATGTTCCCACTGTTTTATGGCTGAACAGGTTACATCTCCATGAGTCTTATATTATCCGGTTATAAAATAAGGGATCTCAGTTAAATTAGCACATCCATTTATAAATCAAATTTACTTGAAACAAGATTCAGTATATCACCTATTAGGGTAGTTTTTTTCTTAGCAGTCTTTATGTCTAAAGCCTCCTTTCCTGATGGGTGTATCTACTAATCTCCTAATTGTTTCTCCTGTTTCATATTAGATTCTGTCACCAAGCATAAATCTTGCTACTCCTCCCAGCTCATGCCATTATTTATTTATTTATTTATTTATTTATTTATTTATTTATTTATTTATTTATTTAGGTTTTTGCCATAGGGCACATACACTTGTTTGAGAGAGACAGTGAGAGGGAAAGTGAGAAATTACCCTCAGGGGATGGCCATGCCATAATCTCTTCTCTCAGGATTTGGGGCATGCATGCACATATACCTGGCATAATTTTCAAGCCACTAGGTCCAGGACTTGAACCATGGTCAGTTGTGTGGAAGTCTAGCTCCTTAACCACCATACCACCTGCCAGTCCTGCCTATCTTTAGTATCTTTGTCTTTAGCAGCCATATAGAGCCTCCTAGTATCCTGGCACAGCTGATTTACCTTATCATCCTTTCTAGTCCACTCAGGTTCTGTGCCTGTCATACCTCGGAGATATTCCTTCTACTAAAATCATACCTCTAGTGACCTGCTTACTGCACCTGATAGATTTTCAGTTTTCTCATTTATTGTAATTCATTTTTTTTTTATGCCATAGAGTGCATGTATGCACCAGAGAGAGAGAAAGCACCTTCCAGTGGGGCCTGTTACTCTGCAGTCCCTTCCCTTCCATTTCCCCATCCCATCAGGGTCCTAGGCATGCGTGCTCGTGACCTGCAGTGTTTTTCAAGCTGCTGGGGCAGAGATGCTGGCTGTAGTCAACCATGTGAGATCTGGCTTCCACTGCACAGTGCTTAACCACTGTGCGGCAGGATTGGCTCCCTCTTTATTTATTCTAAAGTGTTCTAGAACTCAAGCTTATTGGCACCTCTACTATGTTTTTCTGATTTCCTCCTGTTCTTTAATCCTTATGTTCCTCCCTTTTTATTTAGGTTCCATGGTCTATTAACTCCCTGGTCAATACCATAGATCTGCGCTCCCCCCCTTTTTTGGTCAGTCTATCTGGTAAATCTGTTTGGTAAAACCTAGGCCTTTGTGTTACTGTAATTTGCTGAAGAAAGCCACATTATGGAGCAGACTGTAGCCCTATAAAATTATGGTGAGTACTGTCAGTCCTTAACACTACTCATCAGTACTACTTTTTCTTTAATGTATTTTCTTCTCTACATTATTTCTTCCTGATTTTCTTTTCGCTTCTCAAATCTTCAGTCTTCTTGCTCTCTGCTGACTTACTCTTTATTTCACAGAGAACATAACTATTGATACAGTTTGGAAGCTTCTGCAGCTTCTTTACCATGAAAATGATAAATACTTTGTTACCTGTACCTGATTTTTTTTTCTTTTTCTTTTAGTATAATGGAAGCAGTATCTCTCCTCCCATCTCTGTTTATGCTTTGACTCCCATCCCTTCCTTTTTAAGAATAACTTTTTTTTAAAGACGTTTTTGTTAGAGGGCACATGTGTTCACTGGAGAGACTGAGAGAAAGTTAGAAATCACCTGCCCCCTGGGGTGGGGGTGGCCATGCTGCAGTTTCTTCTCCTACATTTTCCTCTCAGGATTTTGGCCACGTGTGCACACGTACCCAGCATGAGTTTTAAGCCATTGGGTCTGGAACTCAAACTGTGGTTGACTATGTGGGAGTCCAGTGATGTAACTATTATGCCATCTACTGGTCCCCCCAAATAACTTTGAGGTATTTGGTGGTAAAGCATAGGGGAAGAGTTCAAAGGAAGTTGGAGTTGTTTAGATTCACCATCTTTATTTTCTCATCTCTTAGTCTTTTCTTCAGCCCACTGCAGTTGGGCCTCTGCTCCCACCACCCATCCGGTGAACTGAAACCGTTCTTACCAAGTCGTTGGGCCTTGTTCAGTGATGGGCCCCTAGGCAGCATTTGTTAGGTTCAGCACTCCCTAGCCACTCTTCCCTTGGCTTCTTTAATAGTACTCACCGTCTCGATTTCCTGTCCCCCACCCTGCCCCTCACTGATTAGTCTTGCAATTTCATCAGCATTAGCAATATTATTTTAATATTAAACATTTATTATCCTAGAGAGAAGAATGCATAATTTGGATGAATTTTAATAACAAAACATGTGACTCTAAAGAAATGTCATGAGATAGATGGTTGTATTTCTGTTTAATCACAAAGGATTTGAGGTGGGGAAGGATGGAATGTGTTCAGGCAGCAGTGCATTGTTCTTCCTGATTGGAAGGTTAAGTTACAGTAAGGTAGTATTGGAGATCAGACCTGTTGTTTTTATATTAGAGGCTTTGAATGCCCAGGGTAGAAGTTTGTTACTTAACTTTTTAGATAACAGAGACTGGGTTAGTGGTTGTTTTAAATCATCATCATTTTCTCCTTATTATTATCTCTTAGGTTTTTGCCACAGGGTATGTGCTCTTGCTGGAAAGAGACCGTGAGAAGGAAAGTGAGAAATTATCCCCCAGGGGGAATAGTCATGCCACAATCCCTTTTTCTCTATTCTCCTCCTGGGATTTTGGGCATGCACATTTACATGCCTGGCGTGATTTCAAGCCACTGGGTTTGGGACACAAACTGCGGTTGGCCATGTGGGAGTCTAGTGCCTTAACTACCATGCCACCTGCTGCCCCCTTCCCCTTTTATTTAATTGAAGAGGGTGCATGCCTTCTCCAGAAAGGAGGAAGGGAGAGGAAGGAAGCACCCCCTAGTGGGACATGGTCACGCTACATTCCCTTTTCTCTAATTTCTCCATTCTGTCAGGATATCGGGCATGCATGCACACATGCCTGGCATGATTTTCAGTCTTCTGGGGCCAGGATTTGAACAGCATTGGCTGTGTGCTATCTGACGCTGTTAACCACTAGGCCGAGGGGTGATAAGTCCGTAACCTTAGTTTCAGTGACCACATGGCACTTCCATTGGAAGCCTTTTTGTGGATTTCTCAGTATTATGAATTGAGCCCTCTTTGATACTTCTGTAGCACTTTGTCATACCTCTGATGTAGAACTTCTCGTTTTATTAGGTTGGTGCAAAAGTAATTGAGGTTTTCTGTTGAAATTTGCGATTTGAGATAGGATACATTCTTAAATAATTGTGGTTATGTTATACATCATTTTAATGTGTATTTCTTGTTCTGTGTTTGTTTTCCAATGACTTATTTCTTGTTGTTTATTTTATATGTATTTTAGACTATGGAAATGATGTTAGACAAAAAGCAAAGTCACATAATTTTCTTTCTTTTTTTTTTTTTTTTTTTTTTTTAGAGGTTTTCGCTATAGGGCACGTGTGCTTGCCAGACAGACAGAGAGAGACATAGAGACAGAAAGCGAGAAATCACCCCCCAGGGGGGATGGTCACGCTGCAATCCCTTCTCCTCCATTCTCCTCTCGGGATCTTGGGCACACATGCACACGTGCCCGGCGTGAGTTTTAAGCCACCGGGTCCGAGACGCGAACCACTGTTGACTACATGGGAGTCCAGCGACATAGCCATTACGCTAACTGCTGGTTCCCAAGTCACATAATTTTCTTATTCAAGTTCAGAATGGGTCTTAAAGCAGCAGAGACAACTTGCAAAATCAATAGTGCATTGGCCCAGGAACTGCTAACGTGCAGTGGTGGCTGAAGAGTTTTCACAAAGGAGATGAGAGGCTTGAAGATGAGGACCATAGTGGCCCACCACTGGAAGGTGACAATGACCAGTTGAGATCAGTCATGGTAGCTACGTGTGAAGTTGCCAAAGAGCTCAATGCTTATTTGGCATTTGAAGCAAGTTAGAAAGTAAGAAAGCTCTATAAGTGGGTGCCTCATGAGCTAACTGAAAATCAATGAGCTAACTGAAAATCAAAAAAGAAATTATTTTGACATAGTGTCTTCTTTTATTCTCCATGACAATGATAAGCCATTTCTCAATCAAATTACGACTTGTGACAAAAAGTGGATTTTAAAAGACAACTGATGGGATAAGCGATGACATAGTGCTCAAATGGCCGACTGTGGTTCAAATTCCAGACCCAGAGGCTTAAAAGTCAGGCCAGGCGCATGTGCGTGCATGCCCAAGATCCCGGGAGGAGAATGGAGGAGAAGGGATTGCTTCCTCCCGGGAAGTTATTTTGCACTTTCCCTCTTACTGTCTCTGTCTCTTTCTCTGGCAAATCCAGGAACCCTAAGGCAAAAAAACAAACAAACATCAAAAAACACCTCTCCAAAAAAATAGGGAAAACTGACTACATCCAGCTCAGTTGTGGTTGGACCCAGAAGAAACTCCAAAGCAATTCTCAAAGTTCACAGTCACTGTTTGGTGGGGTCTGATCCACTACAGCTTTCCTGGCGAAACCTTTACATTTTTTTGGGTCCGGGACTTGAACCGCGGTCGACTACCTGGGAGTTCAGCAACATAGCCATTACACTAACTGCTGGTCCTGAAACCTTTACATTTGAGAAGTGTGCTCAGCAAGTCAAGATGCAATGAAAACTAACGCCTGTGGCAGGCATTGATCAATAGACCAGGCCCAGTTCTTCATGACAACACCCAACTGCATGTCAACCAACCAGCACTTCAGAGGTTGAAGGAATTGAGCTACATGATTTTGCCTCATCCGCCATGTTCACTGACCTCTCACCACCCGACAACCGCTGCTTCAAGTGTCTTGACAACTTTTTGCAGCAAAAACACTTCCACAACCAGCAGAATGCAGAGGTGCTGTGCAAGAGTGCATGGAATCCTGAAGCACACTTCCTTTGTGCTATAAGAATTAACACACTTATTTCTTGTTGGCAAAAATGTGATTTATAATGGTTCCTATTTTGATTAATAAAGATATGTTTGAGCCTAGTTATGATGATTTAAATTTTTAAAAGAATTATTTTATTTATTTAATTCCATTTATTATTAATTAATTAAATTGGAGAGTTTTTTGCTTTTCTCGCCAGAAAGATAGAGAGAGACAGAAAGCAAGAAATCACCCCCCCCAGGGGGATTGGCTACTCCGCAATCCCTTCTCCTCCATTCTCCTCTCGGGATCTTGGACATGCACGCACACGCACCTGGCGTGAGTTTAAGCCACCGGGTCTGGGACATGAACCGCAGTCCACTACATGGGAGTCTAGCGACATAGCCATTACGCTAACTGCTGGTCCCCAAAACTGCAATTTCTTTTGCACTAACCTAATTATAATTATTGTTGTATTTGACTTCTTCATTAGATTTGAGCTTTTCTAGAATAAAATTATTAATTTATGGCACAGTATATAGATGTAAATACCAGATACAGTGTGTGTGAAAGAGGATGGTCTGAGGAAGGACATTTAGAATAAAAATAGGGAGGCAAAGTGTTAATGGCACAAAGAAATATGGTATTATTTGTTGAAGATATTTTATAGTTTTATCAACTGGACTAGGGAGAAATATTCACCTGTTGAAATGTCCATTTTGTAAGCCAAATAATAATGTAATTGAATGTATAAAAGAAAATGAAATAAAAAATAATAAAAAAGAAAAATAAATAAAAAGCCATTTGAAAAAAAATTTATGACTAATGTTGATTTTGGTAATATTCTTTCTTTTCTTTTTTTTTAGAGAGGTTTTTTGCCATAGGGCGTGTGCACTTATCAGACAGACAGAGAGAGACAGAGAGACAGAAAGCGAGAAATCACCCACCGGGGGGATGGCCGCGCTGCAATCCCTTCTCCTCCATTCTCCTCTTGGGATCTTGGGCACTCATGCACATGCGCCCGGCGTGAGTTTAAGCCACCGGGTCCGGGACTCGAACCGCGATCGACTACGTGGGAGTCCAGTGACATAGCCATTATGCTAACTGCTGGTACCAATTTTGGTAATATTCTTCATTCCTAGCTCAGCAGTTGATCTAAAAAATGGTTCCTGGGGACCAGCAGGTTGTATAGTAGTTAAGGTGCTGGAGCCCCACCTGGTTCAAGTCCTGGACCTGGTATCTTGCTTTCTCACTTTCTTTTTCTCTCTTGGTGGTGAGTGCACATGCCCTGTAGCAGATTAAAAAATAATAATAGTGATAAATAAAAATTAAATAATTCTTTACAAAATTATTCCTGATTTAGTAAATGAATAGCTTTAATTTTGAATCTCTCATCTGAATAGCTTACCAAAATGCATCATTTAAAATATTTCTATTGAATGAATGAATTTTCTGCTAATATATATATTTTTAGGTAATAAAATCTATTTCAGTACAGAGGCTCTATGGCTTTAAAATCCTGTGACTTTGCAGATACGCGTACAGTGTGCAGCATACTCTATGCAAATTAGCTGTCTGTTCAGGTCTTGTGTTTGTTTTCCCCATAGACATGATCCAGCCGTTAGTTGTTTAAAGCAGCAGATGGAAGAAGGAGTCCATAGAGATGTGGATTTATCAGCTCTCACCATGAAAGACCACACTGGTCGTCCTAAGGATTAGAAGATTTCTGCTGAATGAAAGGGAGATGGATCCCACTTTCTGTGCTATTTTCAGCAGTGTGGCTAGCTCTTGTGACTGCTGTCAATTGTAATAAGACCAGAAAAAGATCTTGTAAATAGATCTTCCAAGTCCCAGACTGTTGGTTGCAGCTGTCATAGTTATAGTAGGGGCAGCTTTTTCTCCTCGTTGGGTGCAGACTGAATCTGTCCTATAGTTATTGCTAAATTTATTCCTTATGGAATATAACAGCCTGATTCAGAAAGCTTTATTTATACCTCCAGCTGTCAAGTTAGGAAATCTGGATAAATATCACCTGAAATCCTTTGGAAAGTGGATAATTTTTTCAACATGTCCTATGATTTGAATAAATATAAAAATAGGTCACTGCTTTCACCAACTATTTTTTGGGGACTTGCTAAGGAAATCATCAATTTGCCTCACCTTTTCCATGTTTATGAGGATTCCAACAATTAGTATAAAGTCGGAAAGTTTAAGCATTGCTTATGGGGTGTTTAAGTGACAAATCAGGAGAGCTAACCTTCTCTCATGAAATCTAACAAAGTGTCTCTTTTGAGCCATGGATTAGGAGACAGAAGCATCCTTAAACTTGGCTGGAGTCCTACTTGGAAAATGGCAGCCAGTGGCCAGAGAAACAATTCTGAGATTATTAAAGCTTGGGTAAAACGAGACTTTTCATGCTGCGCCCTTTTAGAAGTCTGGTGGAATGGGGAGCGTTTCCTGTGACAGCACTGTCAGCGATGAATAGATGAATGAATTCGTCCATGCTCGGAACTCACAACACGTGTGCTAGCCCCCTCCAGGACATAAAAAAGCAGGGAAACCGACCTTGCCCATAATCTAAGCTCCCGGAGAAAAGAGGCTTTCGTGACTGTCCAAGAAGTAAGGACCAGCATATCTAGAGATAAAGAAACAAAAGAGCCTGTGACAGTATCGCAAGAATCTGACATTTGCTTTGTCTATACAAAGGATGAAAGGAATTTTGCCGGCTTAGTCAAACAATAATTGTTTCTTAAATCAGTTTGAGCCTAAAAGACAGGCATCAGAATTGTTTTGTGTGTGTTTCTGAATAATCGTTACCTTTTGATAAATGTGCATGGAGTGTTTTGTTTTTGGAAAGGAAAACGTGACATGGATTTTATAAGCTCAGTAGCTGTAGGTGGAGACTCTCTTGTTTTGTTTGTCAAACCTTTTTAATAAGCAATGAAGTCCAGATATCAAAGATAGGATTTTTTTTTTTTTTTCCCCTGGGACCTTTGTTCTTTTCTTGGTGCTTCAGATCATTGCAACCGAAGGGGTATGTATGGAAAAGAAAGACAAATATGAAATATTTTTTTCCTATTTTGGTGGTGATTCAAATGAGATGTATCTATACTCCTTGAAGAAGAACGTGGCTCTGATGGGAGGCCGTGGTTGTGTCCTTACACTGGACCAAGAGGACTGGCCTGGTGGCGTGGTGGGCTAGTGGGCACGGCATGGTGCCGAACAGATCCTTCGCCTCTTTACCCAGCAGTTAGTAGGCACTTGTAGTTGACTGTCTGGGGAGTGGCTTTTTTGTTTGTTTGTTTCATTTCTATTATGGATGATTCCAATATTTTACGAAGGAGAGGGTTACAGGTGAGTAAAAGAAAGCCTTTTTATTTGATCTCCTTCCTTTTAATGCCCTTTGAAAATGTGAGAAACAGATTGCTACAGTTTGATTTATGTGAGGCAGAAGGCAGGGTGGAGTCCGGCTAAGTTTTTATTTTATTCTGCCATGTATAATAGGCAGGGTGGAGTGAGGCTAAGTTTTTTTTTATTTTATTCTGCCATGTATAATTACAATTAGAGAATTTGTTTAAGATCTTGATACTTCAATAGAAACATGCTGTCTGGGCTTGCTTACATTGTATTAAGTGAGTGGAGCAATTAAATCAGGCTTACAAAGGATGTAAGCAGCATAATTTTGGACTTTGCACATTTCTGCTGGCAGATTGTTTACAGTAAACGTTTTCTGTTCCTGACTACCGTGCTTGTGTTTTCCTCCCAAGCTCCAGTGAAGTCACATATATGTGTAGTATGCTTGATTTTACCTAGTTTATATATTTTATATAGTTGTAAGAACTTTTCTAAATTATCACTTGGCATGTATGTGTTCCATTTGTCTGTCTGTCTGTCTATCTGTCTACCTGTCCGTATTCATAAAATTTAGGCACTTTGGCACATGAAGCGGTAGGTGGGTACAACAGTGAGGGGAAATAGACTGAGACAACCTTCAGCTGAGTTTTAAAATTTGATGATTAATTTTTCATGCTTTGTGAAGTAGATCATCCTGCCTTAATCTTATTAGTAAAGAACAAGCCATCTTCTATTTAGTCTATCACAGAGTGTTTTTGAGAACTGACATAATGAAGATTCCAGTATAAAACATTGAGCTGATCAATTAGCTTATGAAGGGCTAGTCATGAAATTCAACTATTTCTTTTGTTTTTGTTTTGTTTATTTGGCGTTTGTGAAGCATTTTTTTGTACAGAGCACTTAAGGTTATTTTAGTTATATCATAGATTGACATTTAAAAACATTTTTTTAGAATAATTTATTCATTCAATCATTTTCCTTTGACCAGAGAAAGACAGACACACAGAAAGAAGGAAAGTGAGAAAGCAAGCCACCAGATCCAGGACTCAAACTGTGGGTAGCCATGTGGGAGTGTCCAGTGCCTTAACCACCACGCCACCTGCTGGCCCCATATTTTGGTTTCTTTAAAGTGCTCAGGAAGAAAATGCATAGGATTAATAAATATAAATAAGACTTGGATTTAAACTCTGGTATTTGTAGTAGTTTTTATTTGCACTTCCTGTTAATGATGTCATAAACATTCACAGACCATAGGGAGCACCCACCCTTCCTCAGTCATCCAGTGTGACCTGGGCTTTCAAAGTCCATGACAAACTCCGATGCTGTCTGTCAATTTCTCTTGTTGTTAGTACAGTTGGTTCGATGAGATTCATTACTTGATTTCTTTGGGATATTTATAAAGTATTCAGAAGACTTCTCATAAATAGTGATGTATGTTCAAGTAGCTCCTCATTAAAATGACTAGCTCCATGAGCACTTTTAATTGCCTTGTGTATTCATATCTTTGTTTCTTTTTTGTTGCCAGGTTTCAGAATGGGAATGCTATTTAGGGAGTAGGAAATATTTTCAATTATTGTGCCTTTTTTGTGTTAAATCAATTATTTCTCCCTAGTGACTCAGTCAGTCTCTAGTATCTGCTGCTCTGTTTACCAATGCCCTTCCTCTGGAGCCTTTGTTACTATATAGCAGGAGTTTCAAACTGCCAGATTACATAGCATTGGAGGGTATTTTCCTACCTCCTGTTAATTTCTTTTTTGAAGGTGTTTGCCACAGAGACAGAGAGGGATGTCTCTGTCTCTTGGGGGATGGCCACACTGCAATCCCTTCTTCATTCTCTTCTTGGAATTTTGGGCACACATGTACACGTGCCTGGTGTGATTTTTCAAGCTGCTGGGTCCAGGATTCAAGCTATGGTTGGCCATGTGAGAGTCCGGCACCTTAGCCACCACACCACCTGCTGGCCCCCCCTCCTTTTAAGTTTTAATCATTTACTTTTTAAAAAAATTACTTTAAAACTTGTTCCCCAGGAGACTACATTGGGACATTTCGGATTAGAGTAATGCTGGATAAGCAGCACGTAGGTTATTTGTTTTAAGTTGGTAAATTATAATAGAAAACTTTAAAAGTAAGTTTTAGATTTATGTATATAAACACATAAAAGCTAATATGTGCTTAGTGGTACAAGTGATCTGTTTATTTTGGGTAACCTCAGATCAGAAGGTGAAAATCTAAGTAAATGTTTAGGCCTTTTCGCTGAAATAATTTAGACTTCCTAAAACTTTTTTCCAGAATATCAGCCAAGATTCAACCTATTTTGAACCCTCCAACTTCTTTGTCAGTTTTCTTGGGAGGCAGCAGTGCAGTAACTCGTGCCTGTATCGGTTCCGCAGGATAGGAGCCTTGTCTGTTTGTGTGCCATTGTGTCTCCGGTGCCTAAAACAGGACCAAGTCCCACGGGGAGGGCAGAGTTGTTGGTTTTTTTAACCTTCTCTTTCTTTTTACCTTCTCTCTCTTTCCGCTCTTTTACCTCCTCTCTCTCTCTCCCTCTCTCTTGCTCTCACTCTCACTCTCTCTTTCCAGCAAGCACATGTGCCATCTGGCAATTATGTAAAGGTGTTAATTTTTAGACTTAATGGAAATCATTTTTGAAAATAGACAAAATGATTTTTAATTCCTGACGGGATATCCAGAACAAGTTAAAAGATTATTTAAAAAAAAACAAACAAACAAACAGTAAATCTAGTTTAGGTAAAAGCAACTTTTGCCAGATCAGCTAATTTGAACCTACTTTGAAGCAAAATAATTACATCATTATCATTTTGGTATAAATCAAATATAGAAATAATAGGAGACCAGCAGTTAGCATAATGGCTGTGTCGTTGAACTCCCATGTAGTCGACTGCGGTTTGAATCCCAGACCCAGTGGCTTAAACTCATGCCGAGCATGTGTGTATGTGTACCCAAGATCCTGAGAGAAGGATGGAGGAGAAGGGATTGCGGTGTGGCCATCCCCCCTGGGAGGTGATGTCTCGCTTTCCATCTCTCTCTCTCTCTCTTTCTGGCGAGCGCACACGCCCTATAGCAAAAACCTCTCCAAAAAGAAAAAAAAAATAGGAATAATAGGATAGGTAATAATAATGAAATAGAAATAGGTATATTTAGTAATTTGGTATATGCTAATGAAGACACATCAGTGGAGGCCGGAAGAATTAGTCAATAATAACTATGATAGAATTATTAGGATAACTACATAACTATTTAGATGCTAAAAATTAGACTTTAACCTTGTTGTTATACATAACAGTGACGTAAGTTCAGTGTAAATAAAACAACCAAACAAAAAAGAATGACAAGCTTTCTCCCCATTTTTTTTCTTTTCCATATTTGCTGCATTTTAAGTGTATTGTAAACTTTTACTGTAGTAAATTCCAGTATGCCTAAAATCATCCTGTTGTTACTGCTTTTAAGTATAGATTATAGTATTGGGGATGGTTGTCTCAGATTAAAGCAGGAGTGTGAGGAAATACTTATTGCATACTTGTTCTGTGTCTTACACTGTTAGTTTGCACGTCATCTCAGTCATCATTACACTGATGATAAATTGGTATTACATTTTCAGGTACAGATCATTTTTTTTTTTTTCAAGAAAGATTTTTGCTCTAGGGCATGTGCGTTCACCGGAGGGACAGAGAGTCAGAAAGTGAGAAATCAACCCCGGGGGATGGCCATGCTGCAGTCTCTTCTCCGTTCACCTCGGGATTTTGGGCATGCACGCACATGCACTTGCACGTGCACCTGGCATGAATTTAAGCCACTGGATCCAGGAAACTTGGACTGTGGTTGACTATGTGGGAGTCCGGTGACATAACCATTACACCATCTGCTGGTCCCAATAATTTTTTTTTTTTAGAGAGATTTTAGCTTTTGCTATAGGGTGTGTGTGCTATAGGATGTGTGTGCTCACTGGAGAGACAGAGAGGCAGAAAGCGAGAAATCACCCCCCAGAGGGAGATGGACATACTGCAATGCCTTCTCCTCTATTCTCCTATCTGTATTTTGGGCACCTATGCACACATGCCCGGTGTGAGTTTCAAGTCACCAGGTCTGGGATTCGAACCGTGGTCGGCCATGTATGAGTCCAGCCATGTAACCACTATGCCATCTGCTGGTCCCAAGTGCAGATAATTTTAAAGAAGAACTAGGAGATTGGTTCAAATTATAGTTTTACCATCTTCCAGTTATATAACCATGGTCAAATTTTGAAAAAGCTCTTAATGTTTCCATTCCCAGATACCATTTGGTGCATTGAAAGTAGTCAGTGGAGTTGAGGGCTGTAACAGAAAGACCAATTATGAGACTGTTGTAAAAAAGGCAAACAATGTAGCAGAATAGATGAGGGTGACAGCAGTGGAAGCAGTGGAGATACTCTGGGTGTTTTTTACAAATACAGGAAACTTCCACGAGTTAGGTGTATGGCCCAGCCAAGTGAGTGCATTAGGCTGCAAGCAATGGAAAACTTGACTCAATAGTTTAATTTAATATTTTAGTTTAAATATTTAAAAAAAAAAAAAAAAGAGAGCATTGACTCCCAAAAGGAAGAAATGTATCAACTCACACAAGGAAGTCCAAACGCTGGAGAGGTTTGAGTTGGGTAATCTGGTGTCTTCTGCCTGGCCCCATTGCTGTAGTGTTTCCTCTGTGTATTGGCCTGGTTCTCCAGCTGACTTCCTCCATGACTGAAAAAGAACTGACGTGGTCTCAGGCTGTCCAGCCACTTTATTATAACATCCATAGGTCTCCGTGGTAAGAGATCTGCAAGGTTACATGTGGGCATCTTTCCTTCACACTTGAGCCTACATCCTGTGTAGAAATTGACATTGTTTTGCTTGAAAAGCAGTTCAGGTCTGGGTCTCCCTTCCTTAAAAACAGACTTTTATCCTGCTACAACTTTGAAGCATTTACATCGAGAGACGATTGACATTGAAGTTCCTTGTGAACGAAGATGCTTTTATGTTTGCCCTATTTCCCAATCATCCTTGTAGGAGATGATTTATTTTATCTTTGAGAGGTCAGTAGACTAGCCGCCATAAACGGGTTTTTATTATCAGCTCTCGGGCCATCATTTCCACACGGTTTGCCCAGAAGCAGACGTGGTACTGGTTTCCGCTATATAAAGAGCCCGGTGCCCGGTTCCCCAGGTTCTGAATCGAGAATATTTGTTGTGCTGATAAAATTACTGCTTTTTTACTGTGCAATATTTCTCTTCCACTTTTCTAACTTGGCTGTTGGAAAGTGAGTGTACCTAAAGTGCTGCCGTTAAGTGGTACTTAATTATTTTGGAGGACATGTGACAACATAGCACATACTAAGAAGCATTGTGGTTGACAAAGCTTTCATAATAAATTATGATATTACAAAATGTGATTCAGTTTAATTTTAAAGTCCTTAAAAAATAAAATCTTTAAGAACCAGGTAGATTTCAAACCTTCCCTTTCTTCTTGAAATTTATTTTATTTTGAACAGAAGGATGACATGTGGAGAAAAAGTAGCCTAATCACTGTTTCTCTTGTTCTGCGTTTCTTTGTTCTTCTCTGTAGAAGTTTGATAAAAGTAAGGTAGAATTTTCAGTTTGTACACTTCAGTCTTTAGTACCACTAAATATTTTTATCAGGTCAGTAAGTTTACAGTTACTGCTATTATTTGTTTTTGACTAATCCTCCCTAGGGTACATCATGCTTCCTGTATGTGGGTATTCATTTCTGTCATCAGTTTTGGAAATTTCTTAGCTTGAACACAAGTGCTACACGTGAAAGAGTGTATGTTATTCCATTTAAATAAAATGTCAAAACAGTAAAATTGGTCTGTGACCTTCAAGATGATGGCTTTTTGGGGACTGGAGGTAGTGACACGAGGGAGGAGACTTCCGAGTTGATGGCAACGTTTGTTTTCTTTGATCTGCCTGTTGGTTACTCTAGTGTGTTTAGTTTGTTAAAATTTTAGTTAAATGCTGACACTCACTTTTCTGTATTTACATTGTATTTCAATAAGTATGAAAAATATTAATTGTCTTTTAATCCAGTGGGAAGCTAAAGCGTAGGATGGTGTTAAACAAAATTTATGGGAAGCCATTACTTTGATTTAAGCTCCTGCATTAGGCCCAGCAGACCAGACCAGACCAGACCAGAGTGGAGTCACTTGTGCTAAGTGCTGTGTAGTATAACTGAACTTTGAAATGGGCCAGTTTATAAACAAAACAAAGCAAGAGATTCATAGCAACTGTTCAGAGCGGACCCAGTTTACCTAAGCCAGCATAATAAGAAAATTGTCTCTATTTTAATCCTATAAGAAAAGTAACTTTGAAATCACAGAGTTACTTTTTATTCTTCATTTCTGCTTTCTTCAGCCCCTTTCTTCCTATAGAGCTAACAGTCTGCTCAGTTGAGCAGAACGCCTATTTCGTTTTCTACAAGATGTTGTCTGATTCTAAAGTTGCAAATAAAAGCCAATTCTATCTTTGAATTTATTGTAACTTTTTTCGAAGGTGGCGTTATTATCAGTAATGGGTTCTGAGCAGGCCCTGGGATATTGTTCTTCACTCTTCTCTCACCCTAAATAGCACTATTAATGTTAGTCACACTATATCGGTTTAATTATGGGTTATATGAAAAGATAAGTAGTCTTTTATTGCTAGAGAATGCCTTTCCCCCCCTCTATTTAAAAACAAAAGTTTATCTATTCTATAAAAGAGAGAGAGAGAAGCACCCCCAACAGGGTCCACCTGCTGCGTCCCATCCATCTTACTGGCTGAGCCATGGGCATACTGCATCCCCAGCAAGCTCTGGGAGGCCCTCGGCTGTGAACCCAGGATCTTTCCCGTGTGGGTCTAGTGATGTTACTGCTGCACCACCACTTGTGCCCCCCCCCCAGTTTTTTTATTATTATTATTATTATTATTATTCTTGATAGAGTGTATGCTCAGGCATACACATGAGAGACACAGCGAACACACACACAAGTCACAAGAGAGGAGCACTCCCCGGGGTCTGGTCATGCCGCGATCATCTTCCTCCAGTCTTCCAGCCCTCTGGATCTTGGGCTCTCACGTGCGCCTGTTGTGTCTCAAGCTGACCAGGCTGGGGGTTTGAACTACAGTTTCCATGTGGCATGCAGCTCCTCTTGAGCAGTGCATTACCACTGTACCATGGAGCCCGCCTACCTCCTTCTTTAATTTTAAGCGTTAGTTGAGAAATAACCTGTCTCCTAATCCAGTCTTCTATCCACTTCCAGTGGAGTGGAAGATAGAGTTATGTTTCCTGAAGCCTCCACGAAGAATGCTGCAACAGTAGTGGGAGGAGGAATGGAGATTTGCACATCTGTATGTATATGTACACATGTACATATGTATCATGTGTGTGTGAGAATTCAGTAAAAAATGTGAGAGAGGCTCAGGGAGGGAGCTGGCTCAGGCAGAGGCAGCTTCGACCTGCAGCTTCGACCTGCAGTCTTCTTTTGAGTGGCCACTGTTCACATAAAGGGCAAACACTAGCCTTGTGACTCTCGGCTCGCATATTTACTTGTGGGGGTAGTGATTACTGCCTTTGGACACTTGGCCTTTGTCTTCTCTTTAGAAATATTTTATGGGTTTAGTCATTTTGAAAAATGAGTAATGCATATGAGCAGCGATTTGCTATGGGTCTGTGTGAAGGGCACCTTTTATTAAATTTTTTTGAGATTTTTCCTATAGGATGCGTGTGCTTGCTAGAGAGACAGAGACAGAAAGTAAGAAATCACCCCTTGTGGGGGGGTGGCCACGCTGTAATCCCTTCTCCTCCATTATCCTCTTGGGATTTTAGGCGTGTATGCACATGTCCCTGGGAGTGAGTTTCAAGCCACTGGGTCTGGGACTCGAACCATGGGCCACTATTTGGGAGTCCAGTGATGTAACTATTATGCCATCTGTTGGTCCCCCATTTCATTTTTTTATGTAATACCTTTAGAAGTTTGTGCACAAGTGAAGGGGAGTGAATAGTTATTTCTCTAGGAGTTAGGATATGGAACATTTTTTTGCAGTTTGAGAATATAGTTCAAGGTCATTTGTTTTGTTTGGTATAACGTCATTACTTTTAACTCTTTGGGAAGTAACATCTCAAAGGGAAAGTATATAAGTATGTCAATTTGAAGGATCCAAAATGGCAATATAAGTTTTTAGAGATTGTTAAATAGTATATATGTTAAATAGTATATATCCTTGAGTGTTGGGGTGCAGTTAGGGAATAGAATGCCATCCATTAGTCTTAGAACCTATCAATTTCACCTTTGGTAGGTGAAATTAGAAAAATATAGTTTTTTATAATAATATTTCTAACTTTGAACTTTAAATGTATTTCCTTATTCTAGCATGGAATAATTTTTGTTAGATAGGCAGAACAGGTATTTTTATCTCAGGTATGTACATTAAAAAATGAAGGTTTAATGACTGACCAAGATTTTATGTAAATAAAATAAAGCAAGTAAGTAGCACAAATGTGCTTAAATGTTTCTCTGGCTCTGAGCCCTGGATTCTTTTTTTTTTTTCCTTCCTTTCTCTTTTTTTTTAAGGCTAATTTAAATTTCTTTCATGAGCAAGAGAGACAGACAGTGAGTGCCCCCAGTAGGATCTTGACACTGTGATCCACCCCCCAGCTTTGGCTGGCCCCAAATCATGGGTACACATAGGTCTGGTGTACTCAGGAGGGTCTGTCAATACGAGCCCAGAACCTTTCCATGGGGGTCATTTTCACAGAGTGTCGTGTTTTACCACCATATCACTGTCTGCCCCCCTCCTCCCCCGGGGTTTTATACCATATAGAAATGGCCTGTCAGTGTCATCAAGCTGTCGTTTCTGTTTCTTAGGCTCATATGTGAACAATGCATCTGTCATTTATGGAATAAAGCTCTTTCATAAACATTGTTTCATTTGACCTTTACAACCACTATGTCTGAGCCTTGGAGGTCGGTAAAGTCCCAGGTCACACAGTTACGTTATTGAGGCGTGACATGACCCTAGTTTTCTGAACTTCAAATGATGTGCTGTTTCTCGTATTTCTAAGTATTACTGTATAATGCAAATGCTCCGTCATTGAAGCCTGTTCTCAGGGTGGCACCATGGGAACTTAATGGAGCTAGCAAATGGTCAAGAAGAGTTTCACAGGAGTACCAAGTTCCCCGTGGCTCTGGACCTCAAGATAGATGCGTACACAGGTGTGAGTAAGTGGGGCTAAGATGCCGTCACGCCAGAGTCATAGCAATGGCATGTCTGCTACAGAGGAAGGGCAGATTTTTGTACATCCACGCAGATTTATCTGTCAGAGCTCATGAGATGTTTGTATATGGGAGTAATGATCCTTTTAAGGCCAGTTAATAAATGGTATTAAAGTAGATTTTCTTGCTAGGAAATGTTTCTCTCTCCTGAAAGTATTATTTCTGATTCTCCCTGGAGTATCTGCCAGCCAGAAGATCGTCAATAAATAATAGAAATCAGAGTAGAGAATATGTTTTCCCTAGTAAATCCTCTTGCTGACCTTACTACAGTTGGCAGTTTTCATCAATGCAACTCTACACTGGCAGACAGGACCCTGTTGTGAGCCTTGTAGGGACAATAATGATAATGATAAGCACCATTTACTTACTTGATTGATTAAGTAAAGTAAGTCATTAAGTAAATGTCTTATTCATCAAATATTCATTAGGTGCCTACTGGGTTATTGTACTGGGTGCTAGGGATGTCATTGTGAGCAAGACTGATCCTTGCTCTTATGGAACTGGAAGGCAAAGAAAACAGAAAGTTCAGCAAATAATTATAATGAAGAGTAAAGAGGGCCAGCAGGTGGCTTGCTGGTTGAGATGCTGGACTCCCACATGGCCGACTGTGGTTCAAGTCCCGAACTTGGCAGCTTGCTTTCTCACTTTCTCCCTGCCCCCCCCCCCCCCATTTATCTCTGATGAGTGCACATGTCCTATAGCAAACAAATAATAATAGCATATTAATAATAAGTAAGGTTAAATAAATAATTTTTTTAGAAGAGTGAAGTGTAGGTATGACTGAAGAATTAGGGGAGTATTAGGGGATGTATAGAGAGGAGCTGAGGAAACGATGTGTAGGGAAACTTCTCAGAGTAAATGAGGTTCAAGCCAAGGTCCAAGAGCACAAAGAAAGGGTAAAGAAAAGTAATTCAGGCAGAGAAAACAATAGGTGTGAAACCTGAAGGTAAGAGAGAGCACAGTCAATTTTAGAGACTAAAGCTCCTGTAAGACCTGAGTTGCACATGATGTTGAAAAGGGAGGCAGGAGTAGCCAGGTAGTGCTTGGTAGGCTAAAAAAAAGTATTTTAGACTTTATCCATTGAGGAGTTTTAAGAATAAAAATAGCATATTAAAAAAAAAAATGGGGGCGGGCTGGCCCTATAGTGCAGAAGTTAAATGCTGCACATAGAAAGCCAGATCCCACATGGCCAACTGCAGTTCAAATCCTGGCTGCAGGGGCTTGAAACACATAACAGGTGCATGTGCATGTATGCCCCCTGCTCCAAAAACATCTTTTTTTTTTTGGAGAGGTTTTGCTACAGGGCATGTGCGCTCGCCAGACAGAGACAGAGAGAGACAGAAAGCGAGAAATCACCCCCCAGGGGGGATGGTCACGCCGCAATCCCTTCTCCTCCATTCTCCTCTCGGGATCTTGGGCACGCATGCACACGCGCCCGGCGTGAGTTGTAAGCCACCGGGTCCGGGACGCGAACCGCGGTCGACTACGTGGGAGTCCAGCGACATAGCCATTACGCTAACTGCTGGTTCCCCAAAAACATCTTTTTGATTTAAGTATTTATTATATTAAACCCATGTGGTGTTACTCAGAAAACAGATATTAGTGACGTAATATTTACATTACTAAAATACGAGGAATCAAGAGGAACAAAACTGAATAAAAAGAAGAACTTTAGGATATTAAAGGATGGTGGTAGCTTGTACCAGAGGCTATATCATTGGAGATAAAGTGTAAAGATAAATACTTTGGAGAATTGCCAGGTCTTGGTGAATAATGGATGTGGGAGGTGAGAGAAAGTGCGGAATTAAGAAATGACTCTGGATTTGAGGTCGGCAGGTGGTGTGGTGGTTGGGGGATGCTGGACTCTCACGGTTCAAGTCCTAGACCTGGTGGCTTGGTTTCTCACTTTCTCTCTCTCTTGCTCTGTCCCTTTCTGGTCAAATTAAAAATAAAATAAATAAATAAAGTAAAAATAAAATAATTTTCAAAATATTAAGGGAAAAAAAAAGGAAATGACTTTGGACTTCATAGTACTATCACCAGAATTGGGTGGAAAGAGCAAGAGAGACAGACAGACGTACAGACAGGACTGTTATCTACAGATTAATGAACTAGAGACTCCCAAAATATTCAGACAAGAAGCCATTTTAAAGCTGAGGTGTGGGACCAGCAGTTAGTGTAATGGCTATGTCACTAGGACTCCCATGTAGTCGACTGCGGTTCGAATCCCAGACCCGGTGGCTTAAACTCATGTCGGGTGCATGTGTGTGTGTGCCCAAGATCCCAAGAGGAGAATGGAGGAGAAGGGGGTGATTTCTCACTTTCTGTCTCTCTGTCTTTCTGGTGAGTGCACGTGCCATGTAGCAAAAACCACTCAAAAAAAAAAAAAAAAAAGAGCATGACTTTAGAGCATGACTTCCCTGTGTTCAGGGAAGTCATGCTCTAAACCCACCTCCTAGATTCCCAAAATATTCAGACAAGGCCTAGGGACACTGTAGCCAAGCATCTGAATCCTTTTAGATAATCATTGAAATCCTCAACGCTTATTGAATCTCCTGCTTTAACGAAGAAATTTCTTTCTATAAATCTGAACTCCTAATCTTGCTGTTTATACCACATTGCTAAGCACTGTGGAGGGGAGATTTTGTCACAAAATGACCAGAAACAACTGCAGAAGTACAAGAAACATGAGAAATCAAGAAAATGTCTCTCCCGTAAGGGAAAAGAACAATACCTCATCATCTACAAACAGTACAGTAGAATTCTTGGAAATATCTGATAAAGACTTCAGAATATTCATATTGACAAAACTAAACGAGATGCAAGAGCTGAGAGATACTGAACTCCAGAAGATTCAGGAGAAAAGAGACAATGAGTTCCAGGAGGTGTTGAAGTTCTTTCATGATCTGAAAGAAGAAATACACACCATGAAAAAGAATCAAATGGGGCTATTAGAGATGAAGTCTGCCCTTCAGGAAATCAAAACATCCCTTGAAAGTATTAAAAGCAGATTAGTCCATGCAGAAAATTGAATCTCGTATGTTGAAGGTAAAACCTCTGATCTAGAAAAAACAACCAAAAAACCTGAGAAAATAACCCCCAAAAATGAGAATACTATACAAGAAATACTAGACAGCATTAAGCGCTCAAACATTCGGATAATTGGTATCCCAGAAGGTGAGAAAACTAATAAAGACATTGATAATCTATTCCATGAAATCTTGGAAGAAAACTTTCCAAATCTAGAGAGGTATTCAAATATCCAGACCCAAGATATACAAAGGACCCCTAATAGAATCAACCCAAGAAGATCTTCTCCAAGGCACATCATAGCCAGACTGGTCAAATCTACAGACAAAGACAAGATACTAAAATAGGCAAGAGAGAAATGTCAGGTTACTTATAAAGGTTATCCCATCAGGCCAACCTCAGACCTCTCTCTCATCAGAAACAATGCGAGCAAGGAAAGAATGGGAAAATATATTCAAAGTGTTAAGTGAAAAACAATTTCAACCAAGAATACTATACCCAGCAAGATTATCTTTCATATGGAAAGAAAGAATAAAAACATTTTCAGATAAACAAGACTTGAAAGAATTTACCAGTAGCAGACCCCCACTCTTCAAGAAATTCTGAAAGGAGTGCTTGGACCGGTGAGAAACTAAAGACACGTACAGAAATAAGAGAACAAAAGGCAACCAAGAAAATGACCAATTTAATACTAGGGACAAGAAATATCAATAACAACATAGAATGTTCACTCCCAGGATTTAAATGGAAAGATTGGACCATAGCAACACTGCATATTCAACAGAAGAGAGTTTGACCATAAGACCGAACTGGCGAAATAGAATTTTATGACTTTTGAGTAAAACATTACTGATTTTTTTCTTTACTATGCTTTGTTTTCCCAATTTAAACAGTTTACTTTCTTTTCAGTTGTTGATAGGTTTATCAGTATTTTAAAATATTTTTCTTGTCTGTTTCTTTAAATGGAAACAAAGTTTTCTTCTTGATCCCTCTGGAATTGGAAAATATTTGGGAATATTCTTATTTTGTGGGAGAAGGATTATTTGCATAAGTTCAATAATGTTTGTTGCATTGATTCAGAAATAAATATTACTGGACAGGGCTGTGACTGGAATATCATATCTGAAGATTAATTAGAAAACTATGGAACTAAGGTGGATCTCAGTTAAGCTAACAGAAGCTCTTAGAAAGATGACCTGGTACCATAAATAGTTCTGCCTGGCAGAGAGGATTAGAGAAGATATATGAAAGAATTTATAACATAAAATAACCTGGACTTTTCCAGCCCAGCATTGTAATCAGTAGAGATTGCAAAAGAGCAACCACACCAGAGAATTATCTTGAGAAAGACTTTGAAGGAAGAAAAAGAGACTAATCTTTGCTAGCTGATGGTATATCATAGAATACACTTGGGCAGGGCTGAAGTGAGAAGGTTTATGTGTGACTAGTGTGTTGGGCATTTGCTTTTCAACAATTTGAGTAGTTGACATGTAATTATTTTCTCAAAAATATTTAAAACCATACTGTTTCTGTTGTTATAGAGTCACAAATAAAATTATACAAAATTATAAGAAATATTTTGAAATTTTGAAAGTTATTTATTACCTTTCAAGAACTATGGAGTATGATTTAAAATTTTTTGATATGTAAAGTAAATGTTTGTGGAAAAATGTAAAAAAAAAAAAAAGATAATGAACTACAAGCTGGCTTCCTAGTCTGGTGGTTAAGGCAGCAGGATCCCACATGGCTTACTATGTGGTTCAAATCCCAGCCTTTGTGGCTTGAAAAACACACCAGGCATCTGTGTGTGTGTGTGTGTGTGTGTGTGCCCCCCAAATCCGAACATGGTGGACAAAGGGGGGGTGAGGGCTTGCAGAGGAACCATGCCACCTTGGAACGTGCTTTCTCTTTCCCATCTCTCTGTCTCACTCTCTCTGGAGTGTATGTACCCTCTGGCAAAATTAGAAAAAAAGAAATGACTCTGGACTTGGGGTCGGCAGGTGGTGTGGTGGTTGGGGGATGACCCAAAGTGAAATACATCCACACTGGTGATTCTGTCAGTTTTTATAATGTCGACTGATGTCAACAGATGAATATAAGTTAAGTATCTCCTATTTGAAATGCTTTAGATCAGAAGTGTTTTGGACTCTGAATGTTTTTGGATTTTTGAATATTTGTACATTTATAATGAGATATCTTGGGGATGGTACCCAAACACAAGATTTATTTACGTTTAATATATGCATTATATACGTGGAGTCTTTTAAAAGTTTGTGGAAAATTTATACTATGAGAAACCTGTGCATGGATTTCAAGTTTTTTGCAGAAAAATAAACTCGTACTTTAATTCTGTTTTTTTTTTTCTTTATGAACTTCTCAAAGTACTCTTGAAGGTAATTTTTTTAAAGAATTATTTAAATTTATTTATTTATTTGTATGTATGTACATATATACATACATACATACCAGAGAGAAAGGGGTGGGGAGTGAGAAAGCTAGCTATCAGGTCCAGGACTCGAACTGCGGTCAACCATATGGGAGTCCAGCATCCGTAACCACCACACCACCAGCCAGCCCTATCTCAAAGGTAATTTTATTCAGTATTTTTGTATTGTAGTGTTTTGATTGTAAACCATTACATGAAGTAAAGTGTGGATTTTTTCCCTTGTAGCATCATGTCTATGTTCAAAAAGAATCAGGTTTTGGAGGATTTCAGATTTTGAATTTTTGGATTAGGGATGCTTAGTCTATACATATAATGTGAAACCACATTCATGTAATTTTAAAACACATGAAACAATACTAGTTATTTTATTTATAAAGTGTTACACAATTGAAATAAAACTGTTCTTATATAAAAAATAATTATATTTATAATAAAATATAAGGATACATATTAAAAAAACCCAACAAATTAAGAATCATTAACTGGGGGTGCTGGCAGGTGGCGTGGTGGTTAAAGGCACTGGATTTCCACATCGCCGACTGGCCTGGCGGCTTGCTTTCTCCCTTTCCCTTTCTTTTTCTCTGTTTCTCTCTGGTCAGATTAAAAAATGATGATAACAAATGGGATTAAATAAATGAATAACTCTTTAAAAAAAAAGAGTCATTAACTGGGGCCTGGTAGGAGGTAAACTTGATAGATTTGGGAAGAAAGCCCAGAGACCCCAGCTATTATTGTAAGGGATTATTTCTCATGCTAGTGGTGTGTGTAGTTATCTTTTTTTTTTTTTTTAAACACATTTATATTTCTCTAAAAGGTTTTCCAGTTACTTACCACCCCCCCCTCCCAATTATCATTTCATTCCTTTTATATTCCTGCTGCTAATGATGTGAATCTTTTACAATTCAGCAGTAGTTAGTGGCTGGCCCAGAGTGCCTGAAATCTACTAGGAAGATGGTTCCATCTAGTGGGAAAAATATTGCAAGTATTCTATAAGACATTTTTTTTAGAAAGGTAGAGGTAATAGTTAGCCTTACTGCTCTTTACTAAAATTTAAGAGACAAAGGAAAAATTTATCATTTAGATTTATTTAGTCTTTGCAATTATGACTGTAGTGCTGTAAATTTTTTAGGACTTTTAGGCATACCTGTAGGACTCAGATGGGTCTCTATTTCTAACTTGTATATATTTTATTTTTCAGAAGGAGTTGAGCCTTCCAAGAAGAGGCAGCTTGTAAGTAAATTATTATTACTATTAAGATTATTATTATAATGATCTGCATAGAAATCCCTCTTGAGAACTGCTCTCAATATCTTTTATAGGCATCACATTCAAGAAGTGTGTGCATGTGTGTGTGTGTGTGTCCTATTGAATTCTACTGGGCCAAGGAAGCCAGTGGGCCAGCTGACCTGCTAGGTCAGACTTCACCTCTTTCCTGTCCCTCCCTAGCTCAAATCCCCTTCACTGTGTTAATTTTTGGCTAGCATTTTAGGAGAACTGTCACTTAAATATCCCTCACAATCTTATACTTGTTTTTGGATTTTCTGAGTTTTAGTAGACTCAAGCTAAGAAGGCAAAGATGTTAAAACTGAAATTTGCATTTATGCTTGTCCCATAACTTGGTACTAAAAGGAGAGAGATCAGTGTTTCTGACAAGTTAGAGCAAAGGCAGCTAAATTTGGAGACAAAATTGAAATAGGTCCCTAACCTGTTGTTTTAATTTTGCCTTCAAGGTTGGGGGAGATTGGTAAATAGTCCTTGCTCCTAGATTTTAATTTCTCATATTTTCCTGGACTGCTTTTTTCCCTAAGAATTCTATTGGGACAGTGTTAGAAATATGGCTATCAGAATCATCTGAAGTGTTTGTTAAAATACAGTGTTTAAACTCATCTTATTACAGTCTCCATTGTGGAGACCAGGAACCTGCATTTTATACACCTACACCACACCCACACCCAGACCCACCATGGTTTACCAAATTTGGGAAACACTTTTCTTCTTCAAACTTCTGAGGAATTCAAGCTATGATAAAATAAGGCTTTGAAACTTTTAAAAAAGAAACATGAAATGTAATTGAAGATATGACAGTATTCATATTTATTTAAGACTACCATAAATATATAAAACATACACATTTTTAAGAAATTTATGAAGCTCAATAAACCTTTTTGTTACTGTCATTTTAGGAGCTTGTTTTATAAAAATTCGTTAATAACTAAATTGTCCACTGAGAATTTCGAAAAGCCTCTTTGGCTGGTTTATGAATACACATTGTGGTTTGATGTAAAGAGACTTTAGTATAAGTTAGAAAACTCTCAGTCTTGGCTGTACCACTTAAGTAGCTTTGTTAACTTAAGCCAGTTAACTTTACCACCTTAAATCTCAGTTGCCTTATCTATATATTATTGGGTTTTTGGAAAAGTCCTAATGCATTTAAAAACAAATTTTTTTTTGGAGAGGTTTTTGCTATAGGGCGCGTGCACTCCTCATAAAGACAGAGAGAAACAGAGAGAGACAGAAGGCGAGAAATCACTCCCCAGGGGGATGATCATACCACAATCCCTTCTCCTCCATTCTCCTCTCAGGATCTTGGGCTCGCACACACATGCGCCCGGTGGGAGATTAAGATACTGGGTCCCGGACTTGAACTGCAGTTGACTACATGGGAGTCCAGGGTCATAGCCATTACACCAACTGCTGATTCCAAAGTCCTGATGCATTTTTATACAGAAAAATATGTCATGACTTTTCTGATGACACACTATAAAATAAAGATCATGATACCTGCCTCTCCTCCTTATTAATGCTATTCGAAGGATATTTAATATATGGGATAATGTTTTATTATTATAGTTTTATTCTAGGAGGCCTTATTTTAGAATTTTTATGAACATCTTGGGTTAAATTTGGATACATTCTCTTATTTGAGAGCCATAGTTCTTCCTTTGAATTTGTTTTAGCCATGGACTGAAGTTCTAGCTTCACAACGGTCCTGAATCTTCTCTGAACTGGGCTAGGGTGCCCCAGGACTCCTAGGGGAGAGATGTACTGAGTAGGTGTGCATGACTGATAGGGAGTGGCTCTTCAGCGTTATAGTCAGCAAGTCTTTCTACTTGGTCATTTTTGTATTATTCCTGGCAGACGCCTTTTGTATTACCCATTCCAGGCTTGCAGGTCTTTTCCATTGGCATATTTTTTCTAGTATACTTTACGGGCAAAGAGAAATTTGGAGTTTGCAACTATGAATAGTTTGATGTTCTTTTCCTTTGTGAATCAGTTTCAGTTAACTTAGCATAGTTTTGAACATTGCTGAGTGATATTAGATAAATAAAGATCAGTCACTTTGGAGGCTCTCAACTGTTATTTTTTCTGCATAATATGAAAGTTGCTTTATAATGTACAGTAACTCAAAAGTGGATTTCTAGACATAAGATAGTTTGGCATTATGCAAAATATATATTCTTCGACTCCAAAAGTAATTCCTCTAATGTTTCCAAGTTGGTATGTGGAAATAAAGCATAGAAAGGAAGAGTTTGGGCTTCAGAGCCAGGCAGATCTGGATCTGAGTCTTGGCACTACTATTTCCTAGGTGTGTTTTGGTAAAACAGGTTACTATTTTTTTTTGTCTATTTTTCATTTGTTCAAACTAATTCATTTATCCATACATTCATCATACTGCCTTTATTTAATTCCAGTTATGTGCAGGTACTATTCTAGATACTGAAGATACAGTACTGAATAAAGCAACGTCCTGGCACTCATCGAGTTTCTATAACATTCAAGAGACACAAAAACATGTATGTCGTATGATACTGAGTGCTACGATGAAAAATAAGTCAGATAAGCGATATGAGAGTGTATATTTTCAGTGGGGTGGGAGTAAAAGTTTATATTTTAAATTTGATTTTTTTCCAGGAATTTTATCAATAAAGTGACATTTGAGCAGAAAACAGGAATCTGGAATGAGTAATGTTGAGATATGTATATTTATTGGGTTGTCAGAAAAGTCATGACGTATTTTGTCTATGTTTTTCTGTGTAAAATACAGAGAGAGAAAGAGAGACAAAGACAGATGGAGACTAATTGTCTATATCAATATCTATCTATCTATCTATCTAGAGAAGAAGACACACAGACACTTTGGTCATATTAGGGAAGAGAAGTACTAAATTCCAATATAAGGGATGAGAACATCATCCATGCCTGCCACAATAAGGGCTTTGTTGGGGCAAGTTGGTTTTGAAAGTTCTTTTGGCCTGGCTCATATTTATTTTAGGTGCAACTTCCTGAAATTAAATCATTTTTATTTTTAGAAAACTATTTTATATTTAGAGCCATGGGATTTTTTTTTTTTTTAATTTAGCTAAGTTTAATTGAACAAAGGACAATTTGCAAATTGGGCAGCCCCCAGAATTGGCTCTAAGGAACTTCCAGTATTTTATTTTTAATGCATTAAAAGAAAACTTAGAATATCAGACCTAGGGGAGTTGATATGTCGTTCAAAGTATACATATCTATGGAAAAAGGGTATTTTTTTTTTTTTTTTGGAGAGGTTTTCACTATAGGGCGCGTGCGCTCACCAGACAGACAGAGCGAGACATAGAGACAGAAAGCGAGAAATCACCCCCCAGGGGGGGATGGTCACGCCGCAATCCCTTCTCCTCCTTTCTCTTCTTGGCATCTTGGGCACGCACGCACACGTGCCCGGCGTGAGTTTTAAGCCACCGGGTCCGGGACGCTAACCGCGGTCAACTATGTGGGAGTCCAGCGACATAGCCATTACGCTAACTGCTGGTTCCCTGGAAAAAGGGTTTGAACTTATAAAGTTATTTGTCTTTATTTACCCAAGCTAGAGGAGTATTGAAACATGCTTCTGGCTTGAGTTTTAAGCCGCCTGGTCTGGGACTTGAACCGTGGTTGACTACGTGGGAGTCCAGAAATGTAACCATTGTGCCGTCTGCTTGTCCCCAAACTCAAGCTTTTCTTTTTTTTATCCTTAATAGACCATAGATTAGTTTGTTTTTAACACCCATCATGCGATGAATTCATAGAGAATAGGTTCCAGAAGCTCAGGCTCCTTTCCATTGGTTCTCTTAAACTGTGCTTCTCTGGGTGGAGCAGGCTGGCACTTCAGTTGAACCCAGGTACCTTTCCCTTTGGCTTCCTTCTTTTTCTTACTATTTTCCTTCACACATTTTAGGAAGCTATCTCTGCTCTTAGAATGCTTAATATGCTCAATACGCACATAAATATTCTTGGGAAGAATCTTGCCCTTAACTTTTTTACAACAATGCCAACAGCATGCTGAGTAACATTGTAGACTCTTCCAGTTTTGCTGTGGTAACGTTTGCAGGGCAGTAACCCATTCCCTTGATGTCTACAATATCACCTTTCTTGTAGATTCACTTATATGTTGCCAAAGGAACCACCCCATGTTTTCTAAAAGGCCTAGAGAACATGTATTGGGTGCCTCTCCTCTTTCCCTTTGTGTTCGTTCCTTTGGTTAGTTACTGGAAGATGGCGGTTCTGGCCACGAAAGGCTGTTTTTTAGTAACCATTACAACTTAGGTTAAAGGCCTTCACGTTGCATGAAATATCTTTCTTTCTTAGTGGCTGTAGGCAGTCATGGTGTAGGGAATGGACTGGTGCAGTGAAGCGGGAGTTGCAACACCCGTCATGGTGCGTGTGGGATGAGGGTCTGTTAGTATTGGTTTTGCTGACCTTCATCCACAGAGCCCTTCAGGATAGTTTCCCTTCTGCGTTGTTGGGTTACTTTTTTGGGCAGCTGGACTTGGACACCAGATATTAGATGAAAGTGCATGTCTAGTGGTGTAAAGTTAGGTAGTGGGCAGGGAGGAGTTCCTGGAACTCCAGGAAGTGATGTGTCAAACTTTTCTCCTGTGAAACTGACACAGTGTCGGGTCCTTTCCCACTCTGATGCAACTTGATGCCTGGAGCAGTGCTTCTGGAAAATGTGCTAAAGAGAGACACCACCTGCTACATATACATAGTAAATCCTTTGTCTGAGTGTCAGTGGTGTCTAACGTAAGGCTTTTCACTTTTCTGCAGTGCTTTGAAAATCAGGAAACCTTTTTTTTTTTTTTTTTTTTTTTTTTTTTTTTTTTTTTTTTTTTTTTTAAAGCAACCTTTGCCATAGGACATGTGTATTCCCTGGAGAGACAGAGAGACAGAAAGTGAGAAATCACCCCACGGGGGAATGGCCATGCCACAATTCCTTTTCTTCCATTCTCCTCTTAGGATTTTGGTCATGCATGCTCATGCGCCTGGCGTGAATTTCAAGCCGCCAGGTCCAAGACACGAACTGCAGTTGACCACATGGAAGTCCAATGCCTTAACCACTACTCTACCTACTAGCCCTAGTTTTGATACCTTTAAATACTGTAAAAGCTGGAATGACATCTTTAGTTACATTTATGAGCCTGTCTTTTTGAAATATTTTATTATTTTAAATTTAATCATTGTGTATCTTTACAGCTCATAACTTGTTTCTTCCCAGCATGCATGCTTTCTTTTTTCACCTGAGTCCCCACTTCCCTCCCTTCACATATACCCTCTCCTACACAGTCTCTGGTGTCTGTGCTTGGCCTCCCTGTTATTACACCTTCCACTTTCTCCATATCTGCCATAGAGTGCAGATATTTGGTATATATGGAGCGGGGACATACAGATCTTTCATAGTCTGGCTTGCTTCACTTAATATGAAATCTTCCATATTCATCCAGTTTGTATCAAATGAGAGGGTATCATTTTTTTTTTATGGCTGAGTAGTATTCCATAGTTTATATGTACTACATTTTTTCAATCTGGTCTGTCTTGGGCATTTGAACTGATTCCATATCTTAGCAATTATGAATAATGCTGCGATAAACATGGATGTGTATGTTTGTCCAACCGAATGTTTTCTTGTCTTTTGGGTATATACCGAGGAATGGTATTGCTGGGTTATATGGTTGTTCTATTTATAGATTTTTGAGGAACCTCTATATCGTTCTCCACAGTGGTTGTACTACCTGGAAAAGAAAATACTGTTAAAAAATGGGCAAATGAGGGACCAACAGATGGCATGATGGTTATGTCACTGGACTCACACATAGTTGACTGCGGTTCGAATCCTGGGTCCAGTGGCTTAAAACTCAGGCTGGATGTGTGTACACGTGTGTCCAACATCCTGAGAGGAGAATGGAGAAGGGATTGCTGCATGGCCATTCCCCCTGGGTTTGAAATCACCCCTTGGGGGGGATGATTTCTCACTTTCTGTCTCTGTCTCTGTCTTTCCAGTGAGCGCATATACCCTATAGCAAAAATCTCTCTTTTTAAAAAAAAAAATAAAACGGGCAAATGAACCGAATGGACAACTATTCAAAGAAGATGTACAAATGGCCAAAAAGCATATGAAGAAATACTCAATATCTTTATCATAAGGGAAATGCAAATCAGTACCATAATGAGGGGCCAGCAGATGACATGGTGGTTAGGGGCGCTGGACTCCCACATGGCCAACCACAGTTTGAGTCCTGGACCTGGTGGCTTGCTTTCTCACTTTTTCTCTCTTTAGTCAAATTAAAACAAATGAATAAATAAATAAAGTTAAATAAAATAATTTAAAAAACCACAATGAGATACCACTTAACCTCGGTCAGAATGACTGTGATTGCAAAAATAAAGAATGACAAATGCTGGTGAGGCTGTGGTGAAAAGAGAGCCCTCTGACACTGTTGATGGGAGTGTAAATTAGGAGCTTGTCTTTTTTTTTTTTTTGGAAAGGCTTTTGCTATAGGGTGCGTGCACTTGCCAGAAAGACAGAGAGAGAGAAAGCGAGAAATCAACCCCCAGGGGGGTGGCTATGCCGCAATCCCTTCTCCTCCATTCTCCTCTTGGGATCTTGGGTACACACACACATGCGTCCGGCGTGAGTTTAAGCCATTGGGTCCGGGACTCGAACTGCAGTTGACTACATGGGAGTCCAAAGACATAGCCATTACGCTAACGGCTGGTCCCAGGAGCTTGTCTTTTTAAAATTGATCTTAAGTAGGAAATGGTGTCACATAGGTTCTCTGCCTGTCTTTTGGGAAGGTGGGAGCTGGTGATCATGGAACAGTAGTCATTACTGATTTCCTTACAGGAGCAATTTTATTGTAACAAAGACACATTGTTGTCAATGACTTGTAAGTATGTAGACTCAGGGCCTGAGAATCCTTGAGAGCCCATTTTTGTTACTGTTAGGTTGAGAACAACTATTATTATGTTCACTATCCCACATGTGTATCTCCGGACCTTGCAGCTGTCAATTTACTGTAATGTACTTGGTTAGCTCAAAGACAACTAGTATTGGGAACCAGCAGTTAGCATAATGGCTGTCGCTGGACTCCCACATAGTTGACCGTGGTTCGCGTCCCGGACCCGGTGGCTTAAAACTCACGCCGGGCGTGTGTGCTTGCGTGCCCAAGATCCCGAGAGGAGAATGGAGGAGAAGGGATTGCGGCATGACCATCCCCCCTGGGGGGTGATTTCTCGCTTTCTGTCTCTATGTCTCTCTCTGTTTGTCTGGCGAGCGCACGCGCCCTATAGCAAAAACCTCTCCAAAAAAAAAAAAAAATTAAAAAAAAAAAAGACAACTAGTATTTATCAATCCGAAGTCATTGCCCTTCTCAAAAACCAGCTCCTCTTCTGTTCTTTAGCTTACTGAACAGTGTCACTTCCTCAAGTGGTAGAAACTTACTCTTATTGGGACCAGCAAGTTAGCGTAATGGCTATGTCGCTGGACTCCCATGTAGTTGACCGCAGTTCGAGTCCCGGACCTGGTGGCTTAAACTCACGCTGGGTACGTGTGCGTGTGTGCCCAAGATCCCGAGAGGAGAACGGAGGAGAAGGGATTGCAGCGTGGCCATCCCCCCGGGGGGTGATTTCTCACTTTCTGTCTCTCTTCTCTCTCTGTCTTTCTGGTGAGCGCACACACCCTATAGCAAAAACCTCTCCAAAAAAAAAAAAATAGAAAAAACTTACTGTTATTGCCTTGCTCTTTCTTTCCTCACATGTCTTTCCTATTTTAACCATGTAGATAATTTTCCCTTCCTTTGCGCCCACTGGTATGTCCATATAGTCCAAGACATTTGGAACCTCTTATCTCTACTGTTGCCGTAATCTCCTGTCTGACCTTTTGAGCTTCGCTCACCCCATACATTACATGATAGCCTGAAAAAGCTTTTAGAAATGCACATTTTATTACTAGGTGTTTATTTAAACTGCTTCAGAGAATTCGTGTTGCCCTTAGGATCACACATTCCCGTCTGCAGTCTGGCTCCTGCCTTCGACGTCATGGCTCCTGTGTCTGGATTTTCTTTCCCCTATTGACCCCTGGCGTGTTTGTGTTTATCTTTCAGGTCTCAGTTCTCATCTCACTTTTTTATAAAAGGCTTTTCTGACCTTGCCCACACCACCTTGCTGTCCCTAATCTTGCACTTTTCCTTCATAGCTCCTCCATCAGTTGTAAATGAAGAACTGTGTTTTCCCCCATTGTGTGGTGTATTAGGATACTTGGCGGCTATGACAAAATACTACAGGCTGGGTGGCTTGAACAATGGAAATTTGTTTTCTCACAGTTCTGGAGGCTGAAAGTCCAAGCTGAAGGCACCAACCTGGTTGCCCTGTTCTTGGCATGCAGGCGTTAGCCTTCTCACCGTGTGCCCACATGGAGGGGATGGATTTCTCCTTCTTAAAATGTCTCCAGTCCTCTGAAAGTAGGGCCCCACCTTCATGGCTTCATTTAACCTTAATTACTTCCTGAAGACCCTATGTCCAAATACTGATTGCCTTGGGGGTATCTATACCCTGATGGATGAAGTCTTCAACATATGAATTCTGGAGAGACAGTTTCAGTCCATAGCAGATGATAAGCTCCATGAGTCAGGACTATGTCATGTGGTACAAAAATCTGTCCCCAGAGCCCCGGATAGAGTTTAACACTTAGTAGGCAACCATTTAAGTCTGCTGCTAACATTTGTGTAGCCTGAGACAAGAATATAAATGGAAGTGTAAATGTTTAAGATTTTAAAGAGAGCTAACAAAGTGTAAAATGAAATATTTTCTGTCCTCCTACCTCAAGGAATGTAGTTTCATAATAACAAAATTTAAAATATGTGTGAAGCTATTGATGTTTAAAAAATAGACATGTGTTAAATATTTTGTCCACTACTAATAAGGGAACTAGGCAAATGTAACAGGTAGGTGAGAAAAATAGTAGAGGAAGCAGAAATTTATATGGAGTCAAGGAATGTTGAAGTAAATGTACAAGTGGTTACAAAACTGGATTTTTCCATAGGGAAAGGGAAGTCCATTGAGTCTTCGCTATACAGAATTTATTTGCATTTCTGTGGACAGTCATTTTGCATGCCCATCAGATATTTATCATTTACAGAGTTGTAAAATAACTCAAAGGCAGTAGAAGACTAGAATCAAATAACTGTAAGAATGTTCTCTAAATGATGCATGGCTTTCTGTCAGAAATACCCAGTGATCTTTCTCTTTCTATCGCTTATTTCAGATTACCTTACAGTCTTCCAGCTTTTGATCTAAAATAACCTCAAACAGTTTTTGATAATAAAACATAAGTGGTCTTGTTATTTTGGCCTGATTATTTATTAGGTTGTCGGGAAAGTTGTGACATATTTTATATGTAAAAATGCATCATGGGAACCAGCAGTTAGCGTAATGGCCATGTCGCTGGACTCCCACGTAGTCGACTGCGGTTCACGTCCTGGACCCGGTGGCTTAAAACTCATGCCGGGCACGTGTGCGTGTGTGCCCAAGATCCCGAGAGGAGAATGGAGGAGAAGGGATTGCGGCGTGACCATCCCCCCTGGGGGGTGATTTCTCGCTTTCTGTCTCTATGTCTGTCTCTGTCTGTCTGGCGAGCACACTCGCCCTATAGCAAAAACCTCTCCCCCCCCAAAAAAAAAAAAAAAAAAGAAGTAAAAATGCATCATGACTTCCCTGATGACCAGTATATAGTGCAGCATGAATGTTAAAGTACCGTAAGGCTCCCCACCCCTTTAAAGTTTCTTTCTTTTAGGCAACAGGGCAGGGCAGCAGAATTGGAATACCCAAGATGGTCTAGGGGACAGCAAAGTGTGGGCAAAGTCCCCACACTCCACTTCCCATTGATCCTTGGTCCCCCTTTCTAGCCAGCCAGGATCACAGGTGTGCAGTGGGTATGCCCAGAATTTTCAGGTCTACCCAGAATCTGAACCTGGGCCTCCCATGTGGTTCCAGTATCACACGGTAATGCCCTGCTGCCTGTACCGCTACAACTGGGCACGTAGGCTTTATTTACTTATTTATTTTTAAGGTATTTACATAGGGTATGTGATCTCACAAGAGAGAGTCAGAGAGGGAAAGTGAGAAATCACTCCAGGGGGGTTGACCATGCTCTGCCACAACTCCTTGTCTTCTATTCTCCTCTTGGGATCTTGGGTACACATGTACCGCACCTAGCATGACTTTTCAAGTTGCTAAGTCTGGGACTTGAACTGTGGTTAGCTAGGTGGGAATCCAATGCCTTAACCACCACGCCACCTTTTGGTGGCCCTCATAGGCCTTTTTTTTTTTTTTTTTTTAAAGAATTATTTAATTTAATTTTATTTATTCATTCACTTACTTTTAATTTGACCAGAGAGAAAGAGAGAGAGAGAGAGAGAGAGAGAGAGAGAGAGAGAGAAAGCCACCAGGTCAACTATGGGACTCGAATCATAGTCAGCTGTGTGGGAGTGTCCAGCACCTTAACCACCATGCCACCTGCTGGTCTCTGATCTTTTTAAGTTTGCTTTGCCATAAATTTTTCTAAAGAATCTCAGATTGGGCTTGTAAAGGCCTCTATGAAAGGTCTTTAAGAAGTTTATGAGAAATATCTATTATGAAAAAAACTATGGATTTTTGGGATTTTTTTTCCCCCATGAAAATAAACTCATTGTTTAATTTGATTTTGCACACAGTTATTGAAGTTTCTTTGTATTATTTGTATTTTGAGGCTAGGAAGCCAACCCTAAGAAACTGCCTGATTTCATCTGGAGTACCTATAAATTTGAATGAACTCCTCTCTTCTCAAGGTCCCCAAAATATCCTACACATGCTTAGCCTGCTGGTAAATGACCTCTCTTACCATTTGTTGATCAAACTGTGTAAAGCCAGATACCAGGCCAATTTTCTTCAGGGGTTTTTGTAAGTAATTGGCTTTATAAAATCAACCATAGTTCCTAAAAATGGTTTGTTACACCTGATTAATTGAATACCATTCTCAAATGTGACATTTTAGATTAGTCCTCAGCTGCGTAACCGTTCTGTGCGATTAAATGCTGATACAAAGGAGAACAGATCCTTATTAAATCTGTCAAATTAACCATATTGCATTGAAAAAGAAAGAGACTCAGTAGGACTTTCTCAACTCTAGGCTGGGAGAAGGTCATTGAGAATCGGGTTTGATTTTGGATTGCTTCATTTGACAATAGCAAAGATCACTACATTATTAAGGTTAGTTAGTAAATTAAGAATGGACATCCACGTTAAAACAGTATTTCAAGCAATTAGCTTCAATCATCCCATCAGTTCTTTCAGTCCTGTGTAATTAATTCTCATTTCCCTGGATGTTAGCTTAATAGTGCACTTTTTGACTAAAAAGTGTTCTGAAAATTCTGATTCAGTTCACTGGAATGGTCTGGAAATTTTCCAGTTGTCTAAATGGTGCCACGAGAGTCTGTACTCAGGAGTCTTTGACGTGTGAATAGTTTTAAATACCTGCTACACTTCTCTATGGAACTCTGAGACCGTCCTTTGTTGAAGATTCAGACTCTGGCTTCTAGTTGATTGCAGCACCTTCACACCAGCATCAGCATAAAACATAATTTTTTACTGATTATTTTTAAATGTGAAAGTTCTGATTAAAGTTTATAATAATAATGCAGTTTAACGGTAGAATTAAGTTGTTTCTTTGACATGGAGGAACAATAAAGCCAATCCCAAAGGTTTTAGCAAAATGCCTTGTAGAATAGTGATTTTCAAGGGTAAAACTAATGAAATTCTCATTTATTTGTACTTTTGTTTTCTTCCTCAGGTGACTCAACAATACATATAATAAAGTTTGTTGTTTCATGTTACTTTTGTCCCTGTTATAATCTATAGACCTGAGTAATACTTACTTTATAAAAAGTTAGGATTGCTTTTCTTCCTCACTTAATACCAGTTAAACTAATAATTTCACTTAAGTCTGTATTCTAGCCAGTAAGTGTTTGTTTTGTCTGTTTTATATGTTTACTCGTTTTAGCATCAAATTTCAGAATCATTTATATTAAACTTTTACATTTTCATGATTATTTTACTGTTAAACCATGGGTGGAGTAGAATCTTTTCATTTGACTAAATATGGGTAGGTAATATTCTTTTAAGAACAATCACATCATTCTGTTTTGGCATTTTCTGTTTTGAATATTGTGGTTTATTTTCTGTTTATTTCATGCTTTTTTTCAGTGCTAATAATTGCACGTGTGTTTTGTTTTCAGGTTTTTTCCCCACATTTAAGAAAACTATCTTATTTCTAAATTTTCTTTTTTTCCCTCTTCTAAGCTCCACTTTATATTTTTCCCTCTCCATTGTGATCATAACTTGCACACGATTTCTATATGACTTAAAAATAAGATATTGATGTATTCTGAGAGTGCCGAGTTTGATTATATTTTTATAAATTAAATTAGAATCTTTGTTTTGTTTTGTTTTAGGTTTTTGCCATAGTGTGCATATGCATGCCAGGGAGAGAGAGAGACAGAGAGAGGGAAAGTGAGAAGTCACCACCCAGAGGGAATGGCCACGCCATAATCCCTTCTCCTCCATTTTTCTCTCAGGATTTTGGGCACACATGCACATGTACCTGGCATGATTTTTAAACTGCTGGGTCTGGGATTTACAGCTATTTGGGAATCTAGCACCGGAACCACCATACCTCCTGCTGGCCCCCAGATTAGCATTTAATTTAAACAAAAATTTATTAAACATAAATTTTTTGCAAAAAAATTGAAAATTATTATTAAAAATTATTTTTCTTTTAAATATTCAAAAGTACTTAAATTAGCTGAATTAAAATTATTAGATAAGCTGAATTAAAAATGTGTTTTCTAAATATCTTACTTATTTTTATAAAAATGAATTGTAATTCTAGCATTATCTGTTCATTTATTTGTCAGTGTAAAAAAACAGGTCTCCTGCCTTACAGATGTATATTATATCTATACCTGTACATAAGTACATTTACTAGTAATATTGATTCCTTAATTCTGCAAAATGTTCCATATACTACTGTCAGTGACCATACACTACTGTTAGAATATTGAGCTAAGTTTTGAGAACCCTTATTACCACAAAAAGAAATAAAGTAAATAGATGCTTGACTCTACTAAGAGACAGGACTTAAGCAAGAAATCCAGTACATTCATGGTCTCTAAGAGGAAGGATTTGACAGGTTAATTTTGTTTTTGCCTGCATCTCAGACCTCGTGCTGTTTAGATATTTTGTGCTCTTGGTCAGCCTTCTCTCTGATGTTTGCCTTTCACAACCACAAATGGCATTCTGATATAGTTGCCCTTCTCCCCCCGCCAAGGATGTAGGAAGAAAAATATGGATTGGTGTTTTCCTGGGATCTGAATAGCGTAAGTCACACAGATGGATTTGTAGGGAATCCCCTTTGCCAGTGCAAAATACCAGATCTTGTGAGAGAGCCATCTGCATTTCCTGATTGAGTTTATTTTTTGTGTTTGTGTTATTGTGCAGGATCCTTTAAGTGAGAAGCCTGTGGCAGAGGCCTTTCTTCCCTGGTGGTAATACAGTCAATAAATATTTTATAAATGAATAGAAAGATGGATGTTTCATTGGCCATACTGCACATTCTTGAGTCTTATTACCAGTCCCAGGGAAACGTTAAACCTTCCTACTTCTGGCAAAGCCACAGGGATATTGGCACAGGGATATTGGATATTATCCACAGGGATAATGCCAGTAGGTTTGGAGAAAGTACTTTTTGTGGTGACGTGTTAAACTGTGGAGATAAAAGATATGTCACAAGATAATGACTCTCATTTTCTAAAATTCAAACACAACTTTTCTGACTTTGGTAGTATTTAAGGAGCTTCATGCTCTCTCTTCCTCCCCCAACTTACTATTCATGGCTGGAGAGAAAACCATTTGCTAGTGTCAGAATCTTCGACTGAAAGATGTGGTACTATGGTTTGTAATCTTTATTCTAGAGAGGCTGCTGCCGTTCACCAGCGTGGCTGAGGGCCCGAGTACCTCCAGCTGGTATAATTCCTATGCAGGTGAGTTAGGCGCAAACTATTGAGGGAAGGCTACTTTCCAACTTACTGGTATGATCTTAACTTTTCTGTATCTTTTTTGTGTTGTTAAACAATGGGAAGAGTAATGGCACATATATCATATCATAGAGCTGTAATGAAAACTATATGGGTTACCTGTAAAGAGCTTAGAATAGAACCTAGTAAATAGTGAGCGCTTAATATATGTGGTTGCTTTTATGCCGTTATTTGTTATTATTATTCGGTAGCCTGGTCTTGGGTATTAGAAAATTGGAGACTATTGAGGAGAAACTTGGGACCCAGCCATAACTGTAAGCCTCACTGGGGATGGGCATATAGCGAGGTGGGGCTTTTATAATTGGCTCTGATATCATCATGAGACCTTCCACGTGGGGCCCAGTACTGTGGAGAGGTGCCAGATTTCTGAGAGAGTGTTTCTGTTATCTTAGGACTTGTAGAAGACAGGAGATTTTGAAATAGCAGCTACAAGAGCCAAGTCATTGGAACTGTACTTGGAGAGGAGAAGTGGTGCCTACAGCTAGTAGGTGGAGTGAGTGTCCTTGGATGATTTAATTCATTTTAATTAAAATAAAAACTTTTTAGACTTTTTAAATTAATTACTTTTGCCATGGATTCATGTACTCACTGGAGAGAGACAGAGAGAAGGTGAGAAAGCGTCCCTCATGGAGAATGGTCATGCCACAGTCTCCTCTCTATTTCTCTGTCCTTTGGGAATTTGGTGCATGCATGCACAGGCACCTGGTATGTTGGACTTTTTAAAAAAAAATATTTTTTCTTTAGTCATTGTAGAACTCATGTGCACACAAGTGTGAGTAAGCAAGTGAGGGAGAAATGAGAACCCTTCCCAGGGTCTGGGCATGCCACGATCCCCTTTCTCCAGTCCTCTAGCAGGGCAGATCCTGGGCACACTTGTGCATGCCCAGGGTGTTTCCGGCTGACTGGGACAGGATTTTGAACTGTGGTCACCTTGCAGGATCTGGCTTCTCTTGAGTACATTACCGTGGTGTCGTAGAGCTGACTCAAAGCATTTTAGATTTTGGCCCTTAATGACAAATAGTTTTGACATTGTGACCCATCATGCATATTTACCCTTGTATCTTATATGTATTTCAGTAACAGTTGTCACAACACACAGATTTCACAAACCAGTGCTCACCCTTACTATGTGTGAAGCACTCTTGATATTTTCTCTTCTATTTCTTCTATTTCCCTTTTTAAAGAATGTTGACTGTGATTTCCTAAATTGATTTCAGAGCTAAGACTTGCAGAGAAGAAGCATTGGTTGGAGTAAGAATTAATCCTTTGGATGATACCCTACAATAACAGTTTGATGTACTTTGTCCTATACATATCTGAGAGGAGCCCATGCTGGCAGGTTCTCTGAAGCAGGGGGAATACTTTGGCTTACTCTTTGGCTTCCTTAGCTTTGAGTGGTTAGCTCCACAACTTACTCAGTCCCTTGGCTCTCTTCAAGCCAGAGTGCTTTTCTCAGATGACTTGCTATTTGTTCAGACTTACTCCTTTAGACTGGAAGACAGCTCTTGGAGTGTAAGACCTGTGATAACAGCTAGTACTTCTGTAGTGCTTTCTCTGTGCTAGGCACTTTTCTCTTTTTACATGTATTATTCCTCACCACAACTTATATATTAAGTACCTTAATTATCTTCATTTTACTTACGGGGAAACTGAAGCATACAAAACTTAAGTAGCTTATACGTCAATGGAGTTCTTCTGCAGCAGACTTTAGTCTTGTGAAAAGTCTGTCATATAAATGATCCATTAATGGTTATCGGATGAAATTAAAGGAAACAGTTTCTGGGCTTATTTTCTTAACTTTACTGTGGCTTTCTCTACCACAGGATTATTCAAGTGATTAGAGTGTAATAGACATTGAATAAATGATGCTGAACTTTTTCTGAATGAGTACAGAATTAACTGACATTGGTCAAATTTAGAGTTTGAATAATGAGCATGCTTTGAGCCCTCCCATTAAAGGCCTTCCATCATCCTCCAGCAGGCCTGGACTTGAGACTGAATAATGTTGCAGAAATGTTCACATATTCTTAGCTCATTATTGTACTGGTTTGGGATCCTTAATTCACTTTCTTCCAGTCCTTTGCCCACTGCAGCAGCTGTTGTAGCCTGGCCCACGCCTCCCAGGTTAATAGTATTTCTGACACAGTGTGAGTGTTCCAGTTGGTATGCACAGTTTCTGCCAGAGTCTTCACTGCTGCCAGGCCGCAGGGTTGGAGGTCACAGCTGATCCGTGGGGGAGGGAGTTTGGTACTTGTCACTGACGACTGAACAAGGTACTCTCCGTGGCTCTGATTTGCTGCAGGCTGAGTGTGAATGATGTCAGGCAGGTCAGCGGACAGCTGATTCATTTGGGATCTGGAACTCCCCACTGCCCCACTGCTGTCTCCTGGGCCCTTAGGTCTTTTCTGGGGAGTGACGGGTTCTGAATATCATGTCATTAGAGAGAAATACTTGAATTTTTCCTGTAAGTTTGGGAAGCCTTTGTAAATTTCCTTTGGCCAGTGGACTGCATATCCCTTGTTTAAAGGAACTTCTTGCCAAGACTCCAGTGTGAGAGGGGAAAACTTGAGTAGCCAGCAGAATGATGAAACGGAGGAGAGAAAGACTGGGAGCACCTTGCCTGCGGATTCAGTAAGGAGGCCAGGGGCCCTGTCCGAAACTGGCAGGTGCCAGGCAAAGAACTAACGCCAACTAACACAGCTTCATTTGCTTGGATGAAGACCCTGTTTTGGAGATGCCTGTCAGGAAGAGGGCCGACCTGGCATCATTAATTCAAGGTCAAAACAGTGGTCTTTGGCAGGGGCGTGTGGGGCTCCCCTTCTAGAAACAGAATTAGATATCATTTTAGGGGTCCCAGGGTACTTGGGGAACTTGGTTAAGAGTGAGAACACTTTCTTTCTTGCCTTAAAAGCAAATGTTTATTTAAAGATAGTGGCACAGCTGCAAATACAAGCCCTGTGAATATGAGGAACAAATGAAAATTTAAAGTATTTCCTTTGGCTGGAGAAGGCATTGTATTCTGCCTCTGGCCTGTCAACTCAGGGCCTCAGGCCTGGTCTTGTAGGATGTGACCTGAATTTTATTTCTCTATTGCCTAATACCGAGTATCCTTTAGTAGGTGAGGATTTTGAAGCTGGGGAAGGGAAGAAAGTTTCCACTAAATGGTAGCTTTTTCAAGTGCTCAGGTTTATTTAATGAAGAAGTACTAGGAGAACTGACCAGTAAATTAGAGAACCCAGAAAAGAGTTCTAGAATCTGTTTTATAACAGTTGTCTTTCTTGAACTGCTTTTGCTTAGTTCACTGGGTGGTGGGACGCAGTTCTCATTTCCCTCTTAGTGTTAGTGCTTACCCAGAGACAGACACACTGGTACAGTGGGCTTCCTTGGGGTGAGTGCCTTCAGCACCTGTGAATGTGTGTTGATTGGGTTAATGATCCAGCCATATGCTGGAAAACAGGACTTGTTTGAAGTACAACTGACCGTTGAACAACATGGGTTTGAATTGCACGGGCCTACTTATATGTAAATTTCTTTCAGTAAATAACGTAAATGTATTTTCTCTTCCTTATGATTTTCTTTTCTCTAGCTTACTTTAGTTTCTGAATACAGTATATAATAATAACATATACAAGATACATGTTGATTGACTGTTTATCTTATCAGTAGGGCTTCCAGTAAACAGGCTGTTAGAGCTAAATTCTGGGGAAATCAAAAGTTATATGTGGGCTTTCAACTTCACTGGGGGTGGGATCAAGGCCTCTAACCTCCTGGTTGTTCAAGGGTCAATTGCTTGTTTTGGGAGTATTGGCATACTAAAAAAAGACTTTTTATTCCCATACTGAGACTGAAAAGTGTAAGATGATATAAAATGGTGCTTCATCAACTAAAGTGTCTTTTAAAGTAGAAGTGACTTGCTAGCAAAATTGAAAATTTTAAAATGGAGTTTGTATTTTTTATAAAATGCTTTTGTAATATAAGTGATCAAAAATCATACTCTTCAAATATTGGTACACTGATATTGGTAATCATTGTTTTAGTGACTTTGAATTTGGAAAACACCTCTGAATGCTAGTAAATAGTTTATAGATCACTTTTCCTTTTTCAAACAATTCTTTTTAGACGCTAACCCCATTGCATAACCAATTTGCAGAGTGATAATTAGGAGCAAAAAGAAAATGAGATTTGATTTTCATAGATTTTTTTATAATTCCAATTATATATTCATTATAATGGATAAACCTCATCTTTTTTGTTTGTTTTTGTTCTTTAGTTTTGTTTTGGGGCATGTGTGTTGGCCAGGGAGAGAGAGAAAGTGAGAAATCACCTGCTTGGGGGCATGGCCATGCTGCAGTCCCTTCTCCTCCGTTTTCTTCTTGGGATTTTGGGCATGCATGCACTTACACCTGGTATGATTTTCAAGCTGCTGGATCTGGGTCTCAAACTACAAAGCTGGTTGTGTGGAATCCAGCACTTTAACCTCGATGCCACCCGCTGGTCCCTGGATAAACTTAATTTTATGTGTTAAGATGTAAGACTCTACAAGTTTGTATGAACATTGTTATTCAAGTACCAAGTATCCTTGGTACTTGTTATGTTTTAATTATTAATAGCTCTAGCTTAATTTTGATAGTTCTTTAGAAAAGTGAAAATTCTTTTTGAAAGCGAAAAATTAATCTAGAATTTCTGTTTTACATCTTGTAATTAAAAATGTCGAGCTCGGGACCAGCAGTTAGCGTAATGGCTATGTCGCTGAACTCCCATGTAGTCGACTGCGGTTCGAGTCCCGGACCCGGTGGCTTAAACTCACGCCAGGCGCGTATGCGTGTGTGCCCAAGATCCCAAGAGGAGAATGGAGGAGAAGGGATTGCAGTGTGGCCATCCCCCCTGGGGGGTGATTTCTCGCTTTCTGTCTCTCTGTCTCTCTCTGTCTTTCTGGTGAGTGCATGCGCCCTATAGCAAAAACCTCTCCCCCCCTCAAAAAAAAAAAAAATAATGTCGAGCTTATGGAAATTTGGTCATGGCTGTAATTTTATTTATTTATTTTGGTCAGGGTCTTGCTGTGTCATGGTCCTCTTGCTTCAGCCTTTCTCATATCTGGGACTACAGGCATATGCCTCTGCAGCTGGCTTTCTAGGTTGGGCTAGGAATCCAGCCTAGAACCCACGTGGCCTCAGCCTGCCAAGCGGCAGCATCTGGCACCTGCCATCCCAGTGGGGCTGTGCCTGTAATTTTAGACAGTGGTCTGCCCTTCTCTTTTCTGTCCTTTTCTATCCCCATTTTGCATACCTACCTGAGAAATGAGCCGAAGCCAGCTAGAGGTGAAGATTTTCCATGCATATATGTAATTAAGCACAAGTAGAATGTCATCATATCTCTATTCTAAATAGTCAGCAATCCAATATAGGAAGCTATCATTTTGAAACAGATCAGGTGCTTATGTGATAATTAAATAAGTTTTTTTTTAACCTTGGAAATAAAATAGTATAGTTAAATGTAGTATGTGTATAGAAAGCCACGCCAGTAATATAGCAAAATTAAACACTGAATTTGTCAGTTGTTTTTTGTCTGTGTTGCATTTGTGACAGCAAATTAGAAATCTGTATCTATCACCTGTTTTCAGTCCAGTGATTATATTTGTTTAATAGTCTTCAGTAAGACTTATTGTATCAAGATAGCTGCTACAGTAGCCCCCCCCCCCCCCCCACCCCCCGCAAGGTTTTTGCCATAGGGCACATGTGCTTGCGGGAGAGACAGAGAGAGGGAAGATGAGAAATCCACCCTGCAAGGGGGGGATGTCCATGCCACAGTCCCTTTTCCTCCATTCCCTTCTCAAGATTTTGGGAATACACATGTGCCCGGCATGATTTTCAAGCCACTGGCTTGGGGGCTCCAACCATGTTTGGCCATTTGAGAGTCCAGCACCTTAACCACTTTTTTTTTGGGGGGGGGGGGTATCTCGGACTAAAATTTAAGTAGAAACAAAATTTACTATACAGAGTTGAGTGATAGTATTTGGTATACTCATTAGGGAAAAATTAGCTAGCTAAATTTATGTTGTTATAAATATAACCAATGATTTATAAACTTTTGAGAATGTTTTAGTTTTATGGGCAAACACATTTCTTTAGGAAGTTTTAGTCATTCAGCATGAAATAGTACCTCTTTCTTGCTAATGGATGAGTTATAGTGCAGTGTTTGATTTGTCTGAAGCCAATTCTTTGAATAGCTAAAGCTTACATTTTTAATTTTAATTCTGTGGATTATACTTTAGTCTCTATTGTCATTTTGTGCCAACATTGGTACTAAAGTCTGATATTTGAGAATGATTTTTGACCACTTAATTTTCTTCAGTCTCTTGACTATACTAACCCACTAATTTCTTTTTGGCTGAGAAATGATCACTGACCCTGTTTTTTTCCTACTGCGGTGCTTTGTCAGAATCTCTACTCTTTGCCGAGGAGCTGAAGCAAACCAGCCCACGTTTTCACCCACGGTGGCTCCAGCCCTCTCCCTCACTAAAGTCCCATTTAGTGCTGACTGTGCTCTGGCTACTTCTCCTCTTGTCTTTTTCCTGAACCCACACGCCCACAGCAGTCCTGGCAGTCCCTGTTCCAGCTACCCACTGCAGTGGAGGTAAGGAAGCCTTCTGGGATGTGAGCGAGGGCCGTGGTGATTGCTTCTGGCCTCCTGGGTAGAGTCCTACTCGGTAATATCAGTACTGCCCACCCTGACCACTGGACAGCTCTGTGAGCTGTGACCTCTCACCACCCCGTACACCCCGTAGTGTGACAGAACACAAGAGCTCTTTAAAGGGTAAAGTGTTGAAACCTCCCATTTTATACAACAGGAGAATCTAAGGCTGAAACAGGTTGGTTCAGGTTAGTGAAATTAGCCCTCCCCACATTTCGTTCTCCCCTCCTCTGCACTTACACACTGAGCACATGCGATGTGCTACGCCCTGTCAGGTGTGAGGCAAAGCAGAGAACACAGAGCGACAAGGTCCCTGGTTTTAGATTCTTGTGGAGGGAGACACACGAGTTGACCAGTAAATATAAAGCTAACGGTTGGCCATGGGCGCTCCTGAGAAGCGTGCTGTGGGATAAAGCCGTGGGGACTGTGCAGGCTGGGGTTGGCACTTTAAAGAAGGTGGTCCGGGAGGTCCCCAGTGAGAAGCTGACAAACAAGAGAAGACCTGAGGGCTGCCGTGGAGCGGAATGGGGACAGCTGAAGGGAGAGCATCCAGCCAGGGATGGTAGCAAGTTCTGAGGGCCCGATCCAGAAGCTTCTCCCTGTGCTTTCTGCAACGTGGAGTTCCGTGAAGCTGCCTAGAGTCAGGGGTGGAGAAGGTGGTCTCTGGTCTAGTGGTGAGCCAGACTAAGTAGAATTTTGAAGGCCATTATGGTCTAAGGACATGATTTTATGCTGAGTGAGGTACGTAGCCATTACAGTTTCAAGCAGAAGAATGACACAATCTGACTTAGGTCCAAAGATCCTTCTGGCTATAGTTAGAAGTCAACTCTCAACAGTATTATCTGGGTAAGAGACAGGATTGTTTGAACCCCTGGTGGTGCAGGTGGTAAGAAGTAGTCAGATCTGGAGATGTATTTTAAAGGTAGAATTGATAAGATTTATTGATGGATTAGATGCAGGTTTTGAGAAAAAGGTAAGTTAAGGATGTGTCTGAAGATTTTTGGCTGAATGGCTAGAAAATTGGTGTTACTGTGAACTGTGAGTGGAAAACTGCAAGACATTTTATTTTAGACATTCAGTTAGAAGTGTACACAGTCTGGGCTAGGGGACATAATTAGAAATTAGCAGTACGTAAGTGACATAAGTCGTACCTACAAGCTCATCTAATGAGTGACTATTGATAGAGAAGGAAAAGATGGCAGAGGTCTGAGCCCTGGCTTTTAGAGGTGGGGAGATAATGGAGAATTAGCAAAAGAGAAACTGTAAAGGAATAGCTATTCAAGAAGAACCAGGATGTAGTGGAGAAGCCAGTTGGGAAGACATTTTTAAAAGAAAGGTATGACTGATCTATAGGTATTTGTCAAGTTTTTGTTAGAGAAAAAGTAACCTAAAAATCTAAAAATTTATAGAGGTATAATATATTTTATAGATTTAAGTGGCATTATTTGATATGGGATAGCAAACAAATTCCACAGACAACTTGGGCCAGTGTTAGACTGACATAGGACAGTGTCAGGGTCTGGCTCCTTCCTGAAGGCACTCCTTCCAGAGCTACTAGCCTTAGTGTATGAGGCTGAGAGATTGTGAGTTGGGCTGTACCCATGTCCACGGTGTGCCCAGTCTTGGCATGTGGCGTGAAGAAGTACCTCTGGACCCTTGTAATTTTAGAACACGCAGCCTCAAGCAATGTTCTGTACCTGTGGGGATGAAAACATGTTAAATTTCATATTTTTGTTTTTGTTTTCCCCTCTGGATTTGTTCATATGTTTAGTCACTGGGAATTTCATTCCATTCTTCTTTTGTATCTGTCCCATACAGACTGCCAGTTCAGTGCTACAACAAGCTGATTTTACCTGCTTGTTTGGGGGATATTTTTGTGTTCCTTTAATCATTCTTGAGATTCTGGGATGTCATTTGGAGATAGTTTGATCCTTTTGAGAATATAGTTTGTTGCGACCAGAGCAGCATTTGGAGCTACTACATTTGGAGCTACATTGGAGCTACATTTTTCCTACTACAGAGGCAATACTTTGTGACTTCGGTACTTGGTACCTGTATTATGAGTATTTTGTGCACAGGCTGATGGGGATAACTGTTCCTGACCCTCTGTAAGCTCAGAGGCACGTACCACCCGCTCACTTGCGTGGCAATTTCCCTACCCATGTGTGCTGACCATCACTCAGCTGAAAACTCAAGACGACCGCCTGCAGGTCTCCAGTTCTCTCTGGACAGCACGCTTCTCTCTGACACTCAGCCTTGCAGACTCTACCCACCTTCACCACTCCAGAGCCTCTGCTCGTGGAGACTCCTCAGCTCGGGAATACTACTCGTTTTTTGTGCATGTGTGGTTTCTTGGCCATGTCCTCCAGGTAGTGTAAGATATGACAGTCTTAGGGCTCACTTTGTGTATTTTCCTTTTGTCTAATGTCTGTAAACTGTTCCACATATTTCATCTCTCTCTCTCTCTCCTCTCTCTCTCTTTTCAAGGCACCAAGGTAAATCTGGTCTTTGTTTCCCCATCATGATGGGAAGCAGAAATCTAACCATCTTATTATTTGGAGCTCATACATCATCAGAAGTAATTATTACCTCAGAGAGTACTGCTTCACTGATTCACATGTTACGTAAGCTCAGTAGTTAATAGGACAGACTCTTTTTTCTTTATTTTACTTCTTATTATTATGTTTTTTTAGAGAAAGATTTTTACTATCGGGCACACGAGCTTGCTGGAGAGAGAGAGAGAGAGAGAGAGAGAGAGAGAGAGAGAGAAATCATCCCAGGGCGTATGGCCATGCCACAGCCCCTTCTCTTCCATTTTTCTCCTGGGATTTTGTGCACATACACACATGCACCTGGCGTGAATTTCAAGCCTGTGAGTCCAGGACTCAAACCACGGTCAACCATGAGGGAGTCTAGTGCCTTCACCATCACGCCACCCACTGGCCCTTCTTTTTCCTCTTTAAATTGCCAGAAGGTGTGTGTTTTGCCAGGAGGAGACAGAGGAAAAGAGAGAAAACACCCCAATGGGGTGTGGCCATGCAGCAATCTCTACTCCATTTCTCCATCCTTTTGGGATTGGGGCAGGCATGCACACATGTGTATCTGGTGTATTTCTCAAGCCACTGGGGGCCAGGATTCGAACTGCATTCAGCCGCATAAGATCTGGCTCCCTTGACCACTAGGCTGTGGGGCTGGCCCTGACAGACTTTTCGTTTCAAGTTTTTCATCTTGCCTAGTCAAGAAAAGTCGAGAATTAATAGTAAAAAAAAAAATAAATAAATAAGAATAGGTACCATTTGCTTAGCATTTACTGTGTATTTAACATTTTTCTAAATGGTTTATATATTTTGAATTTTTTTAATCCTCTCCCTTCCTCCCCCCTTTCCTCCTTCCTTTTTCTCTCTCTCCTTCTCTGGCAAGTGCAAGCGCCTTATAGCAAAAAAACCTCTCCAAAAAAAAAAAAAAAAGAAAAAAAAAAAGAAAAGCAGTTTTAACTTTAATAAATCAAAGAAATGCTAAGGAATTTTGCTTAAATTTTTTTTTTTTTTTTGGGTAAAACTAGGCCACTTTAATGTTTTTGTACAATTTAATAAATAATCTTTTGATGACTGTAGACATGTAAGACCGGCTATATTCAGAAACATCAGTCATGATGGTTTTCCAGATGGTGTATCATCTTCAAAATTATAAGGAGTTATTTGTATGCAACTATCAAACCAGTAAAACAGCATTTATACATCCATCATTTTCAGGATTGTTGGTAACTTGGGCATATTTCCCCCAAATAACCTTGCCTCCTTGTGTCACAAGGCCCAGCTCACTCACATTCACCTCAATGACAGTACCTTTGGTGATAACACCCAAAGTTGTATATAGTGGGGATGAGGGATTCTTCTTTACACCGAGTATTGGCGGGCAAAAGGTGGCTTTCAGTTCAGGATGTGTTACATGGGCCTTCTTGAAACGTAAGCCCGTTGGCCTAATGAATCTTTCATATTTAGGTGGTTTTTCTAGTAAAGCCATCTCCAACAAAGACTTTTGTAACCATCCTCTTCCATGCCTTCTTTCTCTTTCCTGTTCGAATAATTTTTAACACTTCTGTTTCTCCCTGGGCTCGAACTTTGGGTAGAGGGACTTCCCATTTTCCCGCTTTCTCTTTCCATTTTTGTTTAATCATATTGGAAAGTACTTTAGCTCTGGACTGTCCTTTTCTGTCCAACAGATAGGCAGGTACTGCTCCTTGCGGAGTCTTTTCATCATTCTTCTGTTTGGTGTTCCTCTTTTCATGCATCTTGATAGTCTTTTTCATTTGTATTTTCTCAGCATGGTGCTGTTTATGATAGAGCTTAGCTTTCAGACCAATCATCTTTTTTGCCTTCTTTGAACGTTCATGAGCCTCCCGACTTTCCTTCTTTCTCTTTTTCTCATGGTAATCCAGACGGTATCCATAGCATTTACTATGTAATTCAATATATTCGTTTTGTGGCATGGTGATAGCTGCAGCGTCGTTGGGCGCAGCCTCCCAGACGCAAAGAAGTTGTCAACTTTCAGATCGCAGAGACCAACAACCGGAATTTTGCTTAAAATTTAAAGCCAGGGAACAGATTAGGATTCTGTTCAAATAATAGGTACGTGAATCTATCAACAGCTCAAGACAGGACAAAAATCCTTAAAATAGGAAAACAAAGCCTAGAAGAAAATCAGCAATGTTTTAGTCAAAGTCATAAAGTGCTATTTCACCAGTTCAGTCTCATGTACTTAATCTATCTTCTGTTGTGGTTCAATCTTTCCAATTAAATTTTGGGATATAATATTCAACTCCAGACTTGTCCCTATAATTAAGTTGGCCATTTTCTTAGTTTTTGAACTCTTATTTCTGTGTGTTTGTATTTAATTTTCCTGGTATAGCACTCCTCTTGAAAACTTCTTGGAGATCTGGTCTGATGTTGGTAAATTCTTTCAGGTTTTGTTTATCTGAGAATGTTCTTGTCTTTTCTTCCCATATGAAGGATAATCTTGCCAAGTACAGTATCCTTGGTTGAAATTGCTTTTCCCTTAACACTTTGAATATATTTTCCCATTCTTTCCTCGCTCGCGTTGTTTCCAATGAGAGGTCTGCTGTTAGCCTGATAGGATATCCTTTGTAGGTAACTTGCCGTTTCTCTCTTGCCAATTTTAGTCTTTGTCTGTGGTTTTGGCCAATCTGGCTATAATGTGTCTTGGAGAAGATCTTCTTGGGTTGATTTTATTTGGGGTCCTTTGTATTTCTTTGGACTGGATCTTGGAGTGCCTCTCTAGGTTTGGAAAGTTTTCTCGCAGTATTTCATGGAATAGCTTATCAATGCCCTTATCAGTCTCTTTACATTCTGGGATGCCAATTATCTGGATATTTGGACATTTGATGGTATCTAGTATTTCTTGTATATTATTCTCTTTTTTTTTGGCAATTTTTTCAGTCTTTGTGGTGGATTTTTGTAGGCCAGGAATTTTCCCTTCTACATCTGAGATTCTGTTTTCTGTATGATTTAGTCTGCTTTTAATACTTTCAAGGGAGGTTTTGACTTCCTGTATTATAGCCTTCATCTCTAACGGGTCCATTTGATTCTTTTTTACAATGTGTAATTCTTCTTTTAGATCTTGCAAGAATTTCTTCACCTCCTAGAACTCATCAGCTCCTTTTTCCTGCCTCTTTCACAGTTCATTGTCTCTCTTCTCTTCCATCTTTGTTAGCTTCCTCATTATGAATATTCTAAATTCTTTATCAGTCATTTCCATGGTTTCCATTGAACTGTCTGTGGATGAAGAGGAGTTATTCTTTTATCTTGGAGGGGAGGTATTTTCTTGCTTTCCCATATTTCTTGTGGCCCTGCGATGATTTCTAGTCATCTAATGAATGGCGTGTTTCTTCCTAATTCTTTAAGTTTAATCTGAGCATTCAGGAGTGTGCAGAAGAAGGTGATCTGGAATCTCTTTGCCATTCCATTTTTATCCCTTTGTGCAGCAGATTCATTGGATATTGAGCAATATGTTAACCCTAATAGTATTTGGATGTTTGGCTATGGTTCTCTTTGATCCATCTAGAAACACAGTGAATGGAGATGGAGGAGTGGAGTGATGAGATAAAAGAAAAAGAAAAGGAAACAGAGAGAGAGAAATAAAAAAGAAGAAACAGAAAAAGAAGAAAAAAAAAAAAACAACTAAAAAAATTTGTTTAAAGCAAAACATAAAAATCCGTGTGGTGCATGAGTGTGCTGTACAAAATCACTAGTTCTCAGGAGCCATGGAGGAGTCTTCTTCTGAAAGCCTGCCCCTTGCCTCTCCTGGATATGGGAGAGGGAAAGGGGATTATTAGCAAGATAAAGGTGGGGCTTAAAACCAAGAGAATACTTTATCTTAAAAATTTTTTGAAAGGAAAAATTCCAAAAACAATGAGAAGACAGAGATAGAGGCAGAGAGAGACAGAGACAGAGACAGAGAGGAGGCTAGAGGGGCTCCCTGCCGCTCAAGTTTGTGGGCTGTAGGCTGAAGTATCAGTAGAAAATCTTCATTTCTCTTTTTTCCCTGAAATCACTTGTTCTCAGGAGCCATGGAGGAATCTTCTCCCCTCATTCATTTATTTTAATTTGACCAGAGAGAGACACACACACACACAGAGGGAGAGGGAAAGTAAGAAAGCAAACTGCTGGGCCTGGGACTCGAACCATGGTCAGCCATGTGGGAATGTCTAGTGCCTTAACCACCATGCCACCTGCTGGTCCCTTGAAGTCTTAATCTTTTGATAAGTATTGTCATAGTGATGGATTTTGGTCAGTCTATTCTCTTGAGAATATTGAGTGTGCCCGTATTAAGCTCAAAGCCAGTTAATGTTTTATATATTGCACAAACCTGCTGGTTTTATTATTATTGGTCATAGAGATAATTAAAAATTAGAAGCAAGTGCCTCAGAATGTGACTGTATTTGGGAATAAGAATATGGGGTGATGGGAAGGGGGTGTTTGATAGGCTTGTGCTATGTGCGATCCTTTCTCCTCATCTCCAGAGTAACTGCGACTACAGGCACATGCCACTGTGTCTGACTTTTTAGGGAGGGGTCGGAAATTGAATCTGAGCTTTCTCTGTGGCATCAGCCTGCCATGCAACAACTTCCCATGTGCACTACTGCAGCTGGGCCAGGAGATAGTCTTTAAAGAGGCAGTTAGGGTTAAATAAGGTCATTGGAGGGGGACCTTGATCCAATATGATTTGTGTCCTTATGAGAAGAGCAATTGGGACACGGATACACACTGAGGATAGGCCATGCAAAGGCACAGGGCAAAGGCCATTCATCTACAAGCTGAGAAGTGAGGCCTCAGAAAACACCCACCCTGCCTCCACCTTGGTCTTGAACTTCTAGCCTCCAGAACTCTGAGGAAGTGATTTTCTCTCATAAAGCACCCAGCCTGTGATACTTCGTTGTGGCAGCCTTAACCAAATTAATACAGCTATTGACATTTCTAACTGCATTGTCCTCAAAGGCTGGAAAACGGTGCTCCTTTGTATCATAGTGTAGAATATGATTCCAGTTTATTGATGACGTTTCAGCATGGCTATTTTATTTTCAGCATAACCCTATTTGAAAGAATGTTAGGTAGAGTCTGTGGTACAACTGGTGTCCCCTAAGAGGAGACAGTTGTGGCTCTGACTGTTTATTTGTCCTAGCTGTAGGGCTGCTGAAGATGGGAGTTTGATGTTAGCAACTTTGTAGGCCACAGAATGACTCGGGGTTTGAAACTTGTTTAAATTCCCATAGACTTTGTTGGCTCTACAGTGGGAGGATTTGCAGTAAGAAATCCGTGTTAGGTAATCTTTATATTGGAAGAGTTCTATCTTTCACTCACTTCACACTACACAGGAATTCCTTCCCTAGAACGTGTAACAGAAAGCTATTCAGCCTTTGCTTGAACATCTTCAGCAAAAGGAGTTCACTGCTGAAGCTTGAAACTTGAAGCTTGCAGCATTGTTACTAATTCAGCCCTTTGGCCCTTCCTGTGTCACGTGTGAGAGACTTTCTGTAGCTGTGTGTGGCAAAGGACAGGTGCTCCTTTGGGTCTCCTCCCAAACTAGACAGCCTTTGAAACCCTTTTCTGGTAGCCTCAAAATTATTTCCTGCCAAAGAGATAGTACTATTTTCATTTTATCAACACCTGTTTCTCTTGCCTTCCTTTTTTTAAACACCTGCTTTTCAAAGTCATTCCAAAAGAGGAACATCTCCAGAACTTGTTTTTATCCTGGCCCTGCTGCATACCATTTGTAGGCAAATTACTTCACTACTTTCTACCTCAGTTTTTTATATCGTTAAAATGGGGATAATAATAGTACTTTTAGGGTTACGGTAAGGATTAAATGAGTCGATATGTGTAAAATTGTTTAGAATTCTACTGGGCTGGTATAATAGCTATTTTGCTCTTTGCCATTGTTGGGAAACTCGCATGTTGCTGATCCTCAGTACTTCAGTCTGCTTCCATTAATCTTCACGTATTCTTATTTACACGTGGTTTGTTCTAGGTATCACTTATCACATGTCCTCATTGCAGAAGCTTTGTTAGTGGCTTTGTCATTGCTACCTAGTGGCAACTGGGTGCCTTCTTGCCCTCTCATGCAATCTCATTAATTGTTGCTACTGATAATTGACCCCAAAAGGATAGGGACTAAAATGAGAAAAGATCTCTGAATTTTGTTCTTTGAAAAGCACCATTTTTTTGAGCAATGAGAAAAGCCCATTAAAACAGTTTTAAGATGTTTCATTTCTCTGTCAAGAAAGGACCGACTTGAAAGTATCTTCAAATAAAGTGATTCTGTTGTTAGAGAAGGGAAAGTGCTTGTGTGTTTTTTTTTTCTTTTTTCTAAATGGAAAAATAAAATAATAAGAATATTAGTTGTGATTTAACCTTAGAAAATCTTTCATGGAAGAGATTGTTTCAGTAGGTCCTGGCTTCAGATGACCCTGAATTCTGTTTGGCTAGATGCTAAACTTTTCTCTTGGCTAAAGAGCAAGAAGCTAGACCTTTCTAGGATATTTCTGTTGGTAGAACAAGGAAGATTGTTTTTACTGAATTAAATGTCATATTACAGAAAAATCTCAAACTCAGTGAACAGTATAGTAGTATTAAATCACCAGCATCGGTTTTACAACTCACGGTCAGTGTTACCTCATCTAGGTCCCCACCTCCTGCCACCCACCACCCCAGGAAATTCCAGAAGCAAATTCCAGACTTTCTGTCATTTCATCTGTAAATATTTTATTTTGTATCTCTAAAGATAAAGACTCTAAAAACATAACTGTAATACCATGATCACATCAAAAGTAATAACTTATCAATATCGTCAATGTCTGCTGTTCAGATTGTTTTTTAAAATTTATTTAATTTTAGTCATTGTCATTATTTTATTTTTTTCAACACTGACTAGAGAGAGACAACAGAAAGAGAGAGAGAGAGAGAGACAGAGAGAGAGAGAGAGAGAGAGAGAGATAAGGAAAGGAAGAAAGGAAGCTGCCAGCTCCAGGACGCGAACTGCAATCAGCCATGTTGGAATCCAGTCGCCGCCACCACCACGCTACCTGCTGGTCCCTCAGATAGTCTTAAAAGAATTATTTATTTAATTTTATTTATTATTGTTATTATTTAAAACTTTTCTATAGGGCATGTTCGCTCACCAGAGAGAGAGAGGAAAGCAAGCCACCAGGTGTGGGACGCAAACTGCCATTGGCCATGTAGAAGTCCAGTGCTTTAACCACCATGCCACCTGCTGCCCCCCAGATTTTTTTTTTAATCATCGGTATTTTGGAGTCGGTGGCCAAGCTATGCCAATACCGTACATTTGTTTAAAATGGTTTTTGAGTTGGTTAGCCATATAATTTATTACCTAAACTAGGAAACTTTTGTTAATGAAAGGATTCTATTATTAATTACACTGGGACAGTTGACATAAGCATAGATCATCATGGTTAAATGAAGCTGTCTGGTTATCCTAATATACTTTAAAAAAATACTTATTTAATTTATTTATTTTTAAATATAGGGCATATATGCTCACCAGAGAAGAGAGGGGAGGGGGAGAGAGAGAAGGAGAGAAAGGGAGGGAGGGAGGGAGGGAGGGAGGGAGGGAGGAAGGAAGATTGGAAAGGAAAGTGAGAATGCAAGCCATCAGGTCTGGGACTTGAACTATAGTTGGCCATGTGGGAGTCCAGCTCCTTAACCACTAAGCCATCTGCTGGTCCCTGGTCATTTTACTTCTGAATCACTTTTCTTTTTTTTTTTTTTTCCTATAGTGCACGTGCACTCACCAGAAAGACAGAGACAGAGAGATAGAAAGCAAGAAATCACCCCCCAGGGGTGATGGCCACACCGCAATCCCTTCTCCTCCATTCTCCTCTTGGGATCTTGGGCACACATGCACACGTGCCCTGCGTGAATCTAAGCCACCGGGTCCGGGACTCGAACTGTGGTTGGCTACATGGGAGTTCAGCGACATAACCATTGCGCTAACTGCTGGTCCCACTTCTGAATCACTTCTAATCTAGGGTGTTCCCATATTCCTTTTTTTTCCCCTCTCTGTAATTAATTTGTTTGAAAAAAAAAGTTTGTAGACTTTCCCACATTCTGTATTTCACTGATTACATCCCTCAGGGCTTACCGCAGATGTTCTTAATAACCCCTATATTTCCTATAAACTTTGAGCTTATTCTGACTCCGTTTGGGAGCAGTGGAATACTTAATAGTTGGTACAATGTTCATCTGCCGGGAGGCAGGTAGTGTCAGATCTCTCCCTTATTTATCTCCGTGACTTTAATTCTTTGTGAATGCATATGTTTTTCATATTGTTGGAGATATGTCTTTTTTTTTTAGGTGTCAGCATCTTTTAATGTTTTGAATTTGCTATAGGATGCATGTGCTTACCAGAGAGAGACAGAGAGAAAGTGAGAAATCACCTGTAAGCTCACATTGACAGCTCTTCTTTGAATTCTAGTTCATTTTAGTTTTCTACATTTCCATATTTGTAACTCCCTTGTTTGATAGTGAGAACCCTGGCTCTCATCATCACTGATGTATTTGTTTTATCATTGCTTTCTGTATGTAACTACCTTTTGTAACACTGACCTTCTGTGTGTATGTCCTCCTTACCTCGCTGGGTCACTAACACCCATGCCAGAGGATACCATTGTTCTCTCCCAGCACGTAACCTCCTACCCCCCCATCAGTCTCTGATATCCTATGCCATGTACCTCACCCCTGCCCCCCACTTTAACAGAGGCAGCTGTCCACATCAACCAATGGCTTCTAGGCTGAGTTATTCAGGAGGTAAGGGGAGAAGGAGGTCTACTCAGTACATCAGATGCAGCCTCAGGAACTTGCACATTTTTTTAAATGACCTTATTGAGATATAATTTACATACTATAAAATTCACCAATTAAATGATTCCAGGAGTTTGCTCAAATATTAGAATTATATAATCATTACCATAATCTAAGTTTAGAGTGTTTCTATCATCCAGTTTCCTTCTGTCCATCTATACTTCATTCAGCTCTTGCTGTTTCCAGCCCTAAACACCACCAATCTGCTGTTAGGCTCTATAAGTTTGCCATTTCTGGATATTTCATATAAATGCAATCATACACTTTGTAGTTTTGTTTCTAGCTTCTTTCAGTTAGTGTAATGTTTTTGAGGTATGTCTGTATTGTAGCGTGTATTAGTATTTCATTCCTTTCTGTTGTTGAGTAATGTTCTATTATTGGATAGACTGTATTTTGTTAGTCTAGTCACTAGCTGGTGGATATTTGGATTGTTTCCAGTTGAGGACCATTATGTTGCTATGAACATTTGCATACATAGTGTATTGACATTTATTTTAATTTCTTTTGGATTAAGTCTGGGAACAGAATTGTACTGTATGAAGAAACTTCAAAAAGTTCATGGAAAAATGGAATTAAAGCAGTAGTTTTTTTTTCTTTCTTTCTTTTTTTTTTTAAGAGGTTTTGCTATAGGGCTTATGTGCTCACCAGAAAGACAGAGAGACAGAAAGTGAGAAATCACCCCCCAGGGGAATGGCCACACTGTAATCCCTTCTCCTCCATTTTCCTCTCGGGATCTTTGGCATGCACGTACACATGCCTGGCGTGAGTTTAAGCCACTGGGTTCGGACTCAAACCGCAGTCGACTACATGGGAGTCCAGCGACATAGCCATTATGCCAACTGCTGGTCCCAAAGCAGTAGTTTTCTTTGGCGGAAATAAAATTTGAAGTCTGTGCAGTTATTTTCTTTTTCTTTTAGGTTTTTTGCTGGAGGGTGTTTACATTTGCTGGAGAAAGACAGAACGAAAGAGTGAGAAATCACCCTCCAGAGTGGATGGTCACACTGTAGTCTCTTCTCCTCCATTCTCCTCTTGGGTTTTTTAGACACACATGCACATGCACCCGGCATAGTTTTCTAGCTGCCGAGTCCAGAGCTTGAACTCAGCCATTTTGGAGTCCAGCTGGCTCCCATAGTTATTTTCACAGTATTAATTTCTATGAACATTTGGGAGTTTCTTCATATGATAAATTTGTATTTATCTTCGATTAGAAAAAAACTGTGATCGGCCTTATGGCCTAGTAGTTAAAGGAACCAGATTTCACATGGCCAACTGCATGGTTCAGATCCTAGCCTCAGTGGCTTGAAAAGCGTGTGTGCATACCCAGAATTCTAATGGGATAGAGAAATGAGAAGAAGGTATCGTTGTGACCGTGTCCCATTGCGGGGTGCTTTCTTCCGCTCCCATCTCTCTGACTCTTTGGTTTTATCTGGCAAATGCACATTGACCTCTGGTAAATTAAAAAAAAAAAGACCAGGACAAGCTGGTGGCACAGTGGTTGGGTGACTGGATCTTACATGGCCTACTGAGCAGTTCCTGTCCCAGACCCGCTGGCTTGAGGAACATACCAGGTATGTGTGTGTGCATGCCGAAAGGCCTGAGAGGAGAAAGGTGGAGGGGATTGGTCATGACCATCTCCACTGGAAGGTGCTTTTTCACTTTCTCTTTTTCTCTCTGATGAGCATACTATAACCTACTTAAATTTAAATAAATAAATATTAAAAAGTTAAGTTAATGGTTTTTTAAAAAGCAACCATAGAGAAAAGAAAAATGAACTGTAAAGGCACAGCAGTCATGCTAAGAATAAGCTTTTTCGCAGCAACAACAGGAGCCATCATCCAGTGGAATAATATCTTTAAAATGCTGAGGGAAAAAAGATGTTGTAGAATTCTTTTTTTGGGGAAAGGTTTTTGCTATAAGGCGTGTACGCTCGCCAGAAAGACAGAGAGAGACAGAGAGACAGAAAGCGAGAAATCACCCCCCAGGGAGGATGGCCACGCCGCAATCCCTTCTCCTCTCGGGATCTTGGGCACGCACGTACACGCCCCTGGTGTGAGTTTTAAGCCACCAGGTCCAGGACTCAAACCGTGGTCGACTACATGGGAGTCTAGTGACATAGCCATTACGCTAACTGCTGGTCCCGATGTTATAGAATTCTATAGCTGCCAAATTAGCGTTGGAAGCAAGCAACCAAAATAAAGACATTTTCAGACAAACAAAAACTAAAATTGAGAAGACTTATCACTATCACATTCTCAATGATATAATTTCCATTGGGGTATATTTCAGAAAGAAAGAAGAAAGGTATGAGATCCAAGAGGGATTATTAAACAAATTGAAAAATATATGAGTTAATCTAAGCAAACAATTATTGTTTAAAACAATAATATTACTACTGTGACAATATAAAAGTAAGATAGGCTGAAATACTAGACCACAGTAACCCCTAAGTTGATAGAGGGGATGAAGCTAAAGCCTTCTAGAATCTTTTTAATTTTTTTTGGAGAAAAGAGTCAAATTGCTGGTTAACTTAGATTTTAAGACAAGAGTGCATGTTAAAATTTCAATAATAAGGGGCCAGCAGTTGGCATGGTGGTTAAGATGCTGGATTCCCACATGGCCAATCATGGTTCGAGTCCTAGACCCTGCAGCTTGAAAATCACACCAGGCGCATATGCCCAAAACCCCAAGAGAAAAATAGAATATGAGGAAAAATAAAAACTTCAATAATAATGACTACTTTGGAGGGTGGGGTGTTGATGCGGTGGTATTTCAAGTGTAAAGATCATGGGGTCACGGCTTGGGAACTCCCTGCGCATGCCAGGTGCACACATGCCTGTGATCTGGTCTGGCTGAGGCTGGCGGTAGATTATGGCATAGGGACCCTGTTGCAGGTGCACGTGCCTCTCTTTCTCTTTCTCTCTCTCATGGAAGAAATAAATAAACCGAAAAAAAAAAAAGAAAAAGATACTGTAGGTGACAAAAGGGAAAGAAAACAACATATCATTTCCAAAGCAGAGTTGCTGCCAGCTTTGGAAGAAAACTTTGTTTCTCTGCTGCCTGGTGCCCTCAGGGGGAATCTGATTACCTGACCCTATGGAAATGCATTCAGTTGTTCACCTGTCACTTGAGAATCTACTGTAAGGGATTGGGATACCTCAAAGATCTTGCTCAAGATGTAAGCATACTTCGTTGGTATCCTATGCTGGAAGGTGATAAGTGTTTTTGGAGGAAAAAGGCAGAAGTAAAGGGTAAGATTGGGGAAGCAGGTCACCTGTGACGTGGGGAAATTGAGGAGGTGACATCTGAGTAAAGGCCTGTAGGAGTAAGGGACTTCCGTTGTTGTGTAGTTGGAGGCAAACACTGCAGGAAAAGGGGACAGTTAACACAGTAGTTCTCTTACCTAGACTTGACTAGAGAAAGCAGTCTTTGGCCAAGGAGTGGAATCATCTGAATAATGCTTTCAAAGGATTGCTATCGCTGCTTGTGCTAAGAACAGACTGGGGTTAACCAGAGACACAAGTGAGGATGGTCTCGAAATGATCTGGACGAGATAAGTAGTGGGTCACTAATAATATAAGGAAGTAATGCTATCTCCCTTTGTTGGCTGGAGAACATGTATTTTCTCTAACTTCTTGCTTCTTGGTCTTAAAAGGGACATCATCTTGGTTGCTGTTCTAGAATAACATCTGGAACTGTTTGACCTTAAATGACTCCAAATTCTTTTCTATATTCTTTACACTTAACAAGACAGAAGCAGTCTTTTCCTCATTCTAAGTTCTGTAAGTAAGCCGTGAAGTGCTGTCCAGTCACTAAGCCTTCAGGTTCTTAGGAACAGGTAGACCTCTGGGATTGGGGACTGGAGAGGCCTAAGTGATCTGCAGCCAGATATCCTACTCCACACCCTGTGTTGTTTCTTCAAGCCCGGAAGTAGCTTCCTATGTCCATTCATGGCAGCTCCTGCAGGCACTCAGGGGCCTGCTAGTTACTGGCCCAAGACATTTTTGAAGGCTGGGAACCAGCTTCTCTCCAAATATAGCCTCAGTTGAGCCGTGTTGCAGAGAATGCATAGTGTGCCTGAGCCCTCACTCCCACGGTCCCCAGGGGATGGCCATGGTGAGTCATGTAAGAGGACGAGATGCCAGGTCTTTCTGAATGATCGAGTGACTGGGATGTTTGAACTCCAGTCTTTGCAGTAGACAGCAGAGCTTCCGCTTGGGGGCTTCCAGGCCACCACCTGTCAGTGGAAAGGGGGTGTGTCTGACTGCTCTGTCGAGCACTTTCATCTTACCGGATGAAGGAATCAAGACTTGCCCTTTATGTGCTTCTCGTGTGGGGAAATGGCCAGAGCCTACCAAAATGGAAAAATTAGACAGTTCTTTGTTTTGGATCTCAGCTGAGTCATGGCATCTGTGCCAGAGTGTCTGACCTTTTTTTCCCCTGGCAGCTGTTACATATTTGCCAAGTGAGATTATGTGTACCTTCATAAAAGTCATGAGGCCTGGAAATAAGTGTTTAGTGTTTGAATTTTATTTTAAATTTTAAATAAGATCATGACAAATTAATTTAGAATCAGTTATCTGTTCAAGTTTCAAGATATTTAGACATACAGTACAAGTGTACATGAATCCTCCAATCATGTAAGTCAGTCATACTCTTCCATTCATTCATTTATCAGTATTTATTGAGAGCTTCCCATATACTAGGCAGTGTTTTAGGCATTGAAGAACAAAGGAGTAAACAAAATATACAATAGTCTATCCTAGAAGAGCTTAGATTCTAGTGGGAAAATAGGCAATGAAATAAGTGTGCAAAATATAAATATGCTAGATGATGGTAAGTGCTATGGAGAAAAATATATCAGGAAAGCTAATGGAGAGTTTGGGAGGGGAGTTACAGTTTTAAATAGAATAATGAGGGAGAATTGACTGCAGAGATTGTACTTGGGCAAAGACCTGAAAGAGGTGAGGAAGTAAGCCCTGAGGCTGTCCGGTGGAAACATCTGTTGTAAAGGCCTTGAGACAGGGCACATGTGGCATGTCCTGGGAGGTGTGAGGCCAGGTGGCTGGAGAGTCAGGTAGGAGGAAAGAGATAAATCGAGAATCCATACCATGGAATATCTTGTAGACAGTTCTCAGACTGTTATCTTTTTTGTTTCTTCTTATTCTTGTTTAAAGTTTATTTATTTCTTCCACAGGAGAAAAACCTAGACAGGCATCCCCAACTGGATCTTCACATCTCAATCTGCCTCAGCCTTAGTTGGCCTGGATTGGGGCAGGCACATGACTGGTGTGTTGTGGGAGGTCCTGGGGTGTGAACCCAGGGCCTTTCTCATGTAGGTCCAGTTGTGTTACTGCTGTGCTACCTGGCCACAAAACTTTGTCTTTACTCTCAGTGAGATAGGGAGAATATTAAACAGAAGGACAACATGGTATTACTTGCATTTTAAAAAAATGTTTAGGTTTATTGAGGTATAACCAGACTATAATACACTGTACATGTTTATAATGTGCAAACTGATGAATTTTGATACATGTATATGACTGTAGTGATGAACATGAAGATAATGAACTTATTATAGCTCAAAAGTTCCCTCATGACTCTATCATCCATTCCCTGCCTCCTGTTAGTCAACTGCTGATGTGCTATCACTGTAGCTTAGCTAGGTTTTTATACAAAGGACTCCTATAATACGTACCCTTCTGTCTGCTTGCTTCCAGCATAGTTGTTTTTTACATTTATTTATCATGGGACCAGCAGTTAGTGTAATGGCTATGTCGCTGGACTCCCATGTAGCTGACCGCAGTTCAAGTCCCAGACCCAGTGGCTTAAACTCATGCCGGGCGCGTGTGCGTGCGTGCCCAAGATCCCGAGAGGAGAATGGAGGAGAAGGGATTGCGGCGTGGCCATCCCCCCTGGGGGGTGATTTCTCGCTTTCTGTCTCTCTGTCTGTCTGGCGAGCGCACGCGCCCTATAGCAAAAAAACCTCTCCCCCCCAAAAAAAAAGATTTATTTATCATGTTAGTCAATAATTCCTTCCCTGTTATTGCTGAGTAGTAGTCCACTGTGGGGGTATACCATGATTTACTAGTTATTCACTGTCAGTGGACATTTGAGGGTCGTTTCCAGGTTTGGTCTGTCACCAATACAAATAGCATGTCCTGCCATTTCATCTGATTGGACAATATTTGCCTTAGTTTCTACTATGTATTTAAAATATTTATATTTAATATCATTATTGATTATTGGTGTGATTGGGCTTTTTTGGCTGTTTGTTTACTATTTGGCCCAACTGTACTTATTCATCCTTTCTTCTTTTTTTGACTTCTTTTGGCCTTTTAAAAAACTTTTTAGTTATCTAGGGACCAGCAGTTGGTGTAATGGCTATGTCCCTGAACTCCCATATAGTCAACCGTGGTTCGAGTCCCTGACCCGGTGGCTTAAACTCACACTGGGCGCATGTGTGTGCCCAAGATCCCGAGAGGAGAATGGAGAAGGGATTGTGGCGTGGCCATTCACCCTGGGGGGGGTGATTTCTCGCTTTCTGTCTCTATCTGTCTTTCTGGTGAGCATACACTCCCTATAGCAAAAACCTCTCCAAAAAAAGAAAAAAAATTTTTTTTTGTTATCTCAGCTATCTCCTTTGTGGTCTTAACTGTACTCCTTTTTCCCCTTTTTCTCTTTTAGTGGTTGCTTTAGTGTCTATGTTATAAAATCTTAGCTTGTCACAGTTTATTTGAAATAGTAATATCCCATGTCACATTTAATATATAAGCTTTTTATTTCTATTTTTTTTGAGAGAAAGAGGGAGAGAGATTTTTGCTATAAGGTGTGTGCACTAATTGGACAGACGAAGAGACAGAAAGCAAGAAATCACCCTCCAAGGGGGATGACCATGCCACAATCCCTTCTCCATTCTCCTTTTGGGATTTTGGGCATGCACTCACACATACCTGGCATGAGTTTCAAATTCCCGGGTCTGGGATTCAAACCATGTTCGGCCATGTGGGAGTCCAGTGATGTAACTGCTACGCCATCCACTGGTCCCATAATATATAAGCTTTCTAACAGCATATTTCCATTTCTTCCCTCTAGTCTTGATACTCTAAACCCCACAGTAAATTATTATAGTTCCTTAAAAAGTAAATTATTTGGGGCCAACAGGTGGCATAGAGATCAAGGTGCTGGACTCCCACATGGCCATCCACAATTTGAGCCCCAGACCCAGTGGCATAAAAATCATACCAGGCATGTATGTGTACCCCCAAAATACCAAAAGGAGAATGGAGGAGAAGGGATTGTGGCATGGCTCTCCCCTCTGGGGGGCGATTTTTTACTTTCCCTTTTTCTGTCTCTCTGGCAAAGTACATGTGTCCTATGGCAGAAACCTAAAAAAAATGTCAATTATTCTGGCCAGCAGGTGGTGTTAGGTTAAGCCACTGGATCCGACATGACTGACTCTATGACTCAAGTCTGGACCTGGAGGCTTGAACATCTCGCCGGACACGTGTGTGCGTGTGCGCATGCCCAAATCCTGAGAAGAGGCTGCAGGATAAAGGATTGTGGTGCAACCGCCTCTCCTCGGGGGTGATTTCTTTCTCTCTCTCTGTTTCTCTCTCTCTGGCAAGTGCTTATGTCCTATAGCAAAAACTAAAGTCAGTTATTCTTGAAAGAGATTCTAAAAATCAAAACAAGTCATATATGGCCCGACCACAGTGGCACAGGTGTAGGGCCCCGCTGGGACTGTGTATGTAGTAAGGCCCACGGTTTGGCTCCCCGGTTGGTCTAAGCACCCAGGTGTGTGCTGGTGTATCCATGATCCTAGCTTGCTGCAGGAACTAGAGGGAAGGCTGCAGTGTGTTAGGATCTTGTTAGGCCTTTCTCCCCCCAAAATAAAACAATGAACTTTTTTTTAAAAAAAAAAGTGATTTTGGGACCAGCAGTTAGCGTAATGGCTATGTCGCTGGACTCCCACGTAGTCGACCGCGGTTCGAGTCCCGGACCCGGCGGCTTAAACTCACGCCGGGCGCGTGTGCGTGCGTGCCCAGGATCCCGAGAGGAGAATGGAGGAGAAGGGATTGCGGCGTGGCCATCCCCCCTGGGGGGTGATTTCCTGCTTTCTATATCTCTGTCTCTCTCTGTCTGTCTGGCGAGCGCACGCGCCCTATAGCAAAAACCTCTCCAAAAAAAAGAAAAAAAAAAAAAGTGATTTTATTTACACACATATTTATCATTTCTGTTGCTTTTAGATCCAGATTTCCATCTCATATAATTTCCCTCTACCTGAAGGACTTCCTTTAACATTTCTTGTAGTGGAGATCTACTGGTAATGAACGTTTACGGCTTTTACATTTCTGGAAAAGTATTTTGACTTCCTTTCTGAAAGATGTTTTTGCTCGGTACTGATTTCTAAGTTCAATACTTTAAGTAGTTCTTTTTTAACTGTCTTCTGGCTTGCATTTTTTCCCCCAACAAAAAGTCTGTTGTCACTGTTCTGTGTGTCATAATTTTTCTGACTGATTACTCTTAAGATTTTCTCTTTATTGTTGGTTTTAAATAATTTGATTATGATGTGCTTTGGTGTAGTTTCTTCTTGAGGTTCATTGAACCTGTGGAAACTGTGGCTTTACAGTTGTCATCAAATTGGAAGTCTTCCAGCAATTATTTTTTTCAAATCATTTCTCTGTCTTTTCCTCCTTGTCTTTTAGAGACTCTAATTACATGTATGAAAGAGCCCAAAAAGTTCATGGAAAAACTGAAATTACAATACAAGTTTAGCTTGGTACAAAAAAAAATTTTTTTTTTTGGAGAGGTTTTTGCTATAGGGCGCGTGCGCTCGCCAGACAGACAGAGAGAGACAGAGAGAGAGAAAGCGAGAAATCACCCCCCAGGGGGGATGGCCACGCCGCAATCCCTTCTCTTCCATTGTCCTCTTGGGATCTTGGGCACGCATGCACACGCGCCCGGCGTGAGTTTTAAGCCACCGGGTCTGGGATGCGAACCGTGGTCGACTACATGGGAGTCCAGCTGGTCCCCCCAAAAATATTTTTTAATAATTTTTAAAAACTTTATTTATTTATTTACTTAAATTGGACCAAAGAGGGACAGAATGAGAAAAAGAGAGAGAGAGAGAGAGTGTGAGTGAGTGAGTGAGAAAGCAAGGCACCAGGTCCAGGACTCGAACCGTGGTCAGCCATGTGGGAGTCTAGTGCCCTTAACCACCACGTCACTTGCTGGCCTGGTACAAAAAGTTTTGAAATTCATACATATTGGGTCATCAGGAAAGTCATGACTCATTTTTGCACAGAAAAATACGTCATGACTTTCCCGGCAATAATAGATTATTCATAATACATATCTACTATGAACTTTCTGAAAACCCCTTAAAGTCTGCTTGAAGTTGCCTTCAAAGGAAAGGAAAGTTCCTTTCCTCTTTTTTGGTTCCTGTATATATTTGTGATACATAACATGATGCTGTGGGATAGTTATACATAGTAAAAATGTTATAGTGGAGTAAATTAACATCTCCATCATTGCACATAGTCTTTATTTTTTTTTTTAAGAGGTTTTTGCCTTAGGGTGCATATGCTTAGGTGGGGAGTGCGCATGGGACACAGACATAGTGAGAGGGAAAGTGAGAAATCACCCCTCCTCATCCCAGAGAAAATGAGAAATCATTACCCCCAGGGGCCACACCGCAATCACTTCCCCTCCATTCTCCTCCCAGGGTCTTTGGCATGCATGCACATGCTCCCAGCATGAATTTCAAGCCTCTGGGCTGGAACTTGAACCACCATCAGCCATGTGGGAGTCCAGCAACGTAACCAATACGCCATATGCTGGTCTCCACATAGTTCCTTTTTTTTGTTTGTTTTCATCACAGGAGCAGTAAAATTGCTCATTTAGTCTGAATCCCATATACAGTATTACCTCTAGAACCATATTGTATGTTAGATCTCTAGACTTGTTAAATCCGCAGATCTGCTTTGTGTCCCCGATCTCCATCCCCACTACCAACGCTGTTTCTCTCTCTTTGTATTTCTTAATTCTGTTATGTTTGCTGTAGGGCATGTGTGTTGGCCAGAGAGAGATGTGGAGGGGTGGGGGGGGGAGTAAGAAATCGCTCCTTGGGGGATGGTTGTAACACAGTCCCTTCTCCTCCATGGTCCTCTCTGTATTTTGGGCAGATGTGTCTGCACACCCAGTATGTTTTTCAAGCCCCTGGACCCAGGACTCAAACCGCGTAGTCAGCCATGTGGGATCTAGCCATCTTAACCACTGTGCCACCCGGCCAGCTCTTAATTTCTTTGTTTAGATCTCACATATAAATGAGATCATGCAACATTTTTTCCTCATAGGTCTGGCATATTTTACTTATCATAATGTCCTCCAGGCTCATGCATATTGTTGTGAATGTCAAGGTTGCATTGCTTTTAAGGCCTGAATAATATTCTATTGTATATATGTGCCATAGTTTATCTGTTTGTTTGTTTACTGGACACTTAGGTTGTTTCCATATCTTGACTGTTGTAAGTAATACTGCAGTTAACATCGGAGTGCAGATATCTTTACAAGGTGTTATTTTCATTTCTTTTGGTCACATGCCCAGAAAAGGGATTACTGGATCATGTGATAGTTTTAAATTTCTTTTGAAACCTCCATACCTCCAAGTTTCCATTATGGCTATTCCAATCTACCTTTCTACCAGCAGAATATAAAAGTTCCCTTTTCCCCACACCCTTGCCAACATTTATTTTCCTTGACTTTAAATAAATGGTGCTGGGAAAAGTGGATTTCCACATGCAAAAGAATAAAATTGTGTCTTCATATTACACTGTAAACAAAAATCAACTCAAATGGATAAAAGAGCTGAAAATAAGACCAAAAACTGTAAAATCCTAGAAGAGAGCATAGGGTGAAAGCCTCTGGACTTTAGCTTTGGCAATAATTTTTTTTTTTTTTTTTTTGGTATTGCTCACACCAAAAGCAAGAATAGATTAAAGACTACATCAAACTAAAAAACTTCTTCACAGCAAAGAAAACAAAATGAAATGGTACCCTACAGATGGGGAAAAAACAATTTGCAAACCATATAGCCGATAAGGTGCTAATATCCAAAACTTACAAAGAACTCATCCAACTTGGGGTTGGCACTATGGTCTAGTGATTAAGGGCTGACTGTGCAGTTCAAATCCCAGACCTGTTGTCTTGAAAAATTACTCCAGGCATGTGCACATGTGTACCCAAAATCCTAACAGAATGGATAAATTGAGGAGGAGGGATTGCAGTGTGACCCCATGCCATCAGGCGATGCTTCTCCCCTCTCCCTCTCTCTGTCTTTTTTCTGGTGAGCACATGTGCCTTTAACAAATTAAAAAAGAAAAAAGAAAAAAAAAAAAGAAAAAAAAAGAAAAGAAGAACTCATGAAATTCAATAATGGAAAAACAACCAAATTGAAAAAATGAACAAAAGATGGGAATAAATATTTCTCCAAAGAACATAAAAATGGCCAGGAAGCATATGAAAAGGTGTTCAACATCACCTCACATCCATTAGAGTAACTATTATCAAAAAAAAGTTTCTTTATATTTGAAAAATTCCTTTTTCTTGGGGCTAGCAAGTAGTGTGGTTGTTAAGTGTTGTACTCTCACATGGCTGAGCACTATTTGAATCCTGGACCCAGTGGTTTGGAAAACATGCTGGGCGCTTGTGTGTATATGCCCAAAATCATGAGAAGACAATGGAGGAAAAAGGATTGTGGTGTGGCCCTCCACTCTGGGGGATTATTTGTCATCCCCTCTGCCCCCACAAGCACACATACCCTATGGTAGAAACCTAAAAAAAAAAAAAAAAAAAAAAAAAAACCTAAAAAACATTTTTCTCTAATTTTTTCATTTTGAATAATTTATCTTACTACGTATTTAGGTTTACTGATTTTTTGTGTGCAGTGTATAATCTCCTGTTAATGCTATTTAGTTTAATTATCATCTCAGACTCTTTTAACCTTTAAAGTTCAATTTTAAAATTTCTTCTGGGCCAACCCATGGCATAGTAGTTAGGGTGACTGGATCCTACATGGCCAACTGTATTGTTCAAGTCCTGGACCTGGCAACTTGAAAAACATGCTGAGTGCGTGTGTGCACATGCCCAAAATCTTGAGAGGAGAGGAGCAAGGATTGTGGTGTGTCCATATCCCATGGGGGGTGCTCTTTCACCCTTCTCTCTCTTTCAGTGAGGGCACATGCCCTATCTAGCAAATTAAAAAACAAACAAAAAACACTATCCCCTCTCCTTAATATGCTCATATTGCCCTATACCTTTTTGAGAATATAGAATATAGTTGTAATAATTATTTTGAAAGTTTTTTTAAACTAATTTTTTCATCTATGTCATATTTGGATCTATTGATTTTTACCCCCTCCCTATAATATGAGTCATACTTTTCTGGGGTTTTTTTCCATGTCTAGTAACTAAAAAAAAATTTTTTTTTTCTTTAATTGCCAGAGGGCATGTATGCTTGCCACAGAGAGAGAGAGGGAGAAAGTACCTCCCAATGGAGTGTGGTCACACTGCAATAATTTTCCCTTTGTTTCTCCATCCTGTCAGGATTTTGAGCCCACACTCACACACACCCGATGTGTTTTTCAAGCTCCAGAGCTAAGATTTGATTTGTAGTTGGCTATATAGCATCTGACTTCCATGCTTTGCACTTAACGATTGTACTGTGGAAATGGCCCCTAGTAATTTTGTATACATACCAAACACTGTAAAGATCACTTTATCTGCTAGATATTTTTGTATTCCATTAAATATTTTTGAGCCTTAGTCTAAGCCACAGTTAAGCTTATTGGAAGAATTTGATCCCTTTGAGGTTTGCTCTTAAGCTTTGTTATGTGGTATCACAGAAGTATTTAAAGCGATTTTCCCTTGCTGCTAAGACAGGACCTCTAAGTATTCTACCCAAGTCCTCTGAATTACACGTTTTTCCCCTCTGGCAGGTAAAAACCAATTCTTCCCCAACCCTGTATGAGCACCACAAGTGTCTCACCTTCACCTTTTTTTTTTTATTTTATTTTTTTAATTTGCTAAGTGTGTACACTTGCCAGAGAGAGACAGAAAGAGAGAGTGAACTAGAAAGCACCCACCGTGGAGAATGGTCACACTGTAATCCCCTCTTCTCCATCTCTCCACCCTGTCAGGACTTTGGGCACGTGCACACGCGCAAACACACACACACACACACACACACACACACACACCACACATGCCCAGTGTGTTTTTGCAAGCCTCTGTGTCTGGGACCTAAACAATGGCTGGCCATTTGGAAGCCACTGCCTTAATCACCACCTGCCGCTGGCTCACTCCACACCTGCATCTTTTCTAACCCATGTGTCCTGGGAGTACTCACATGGACATGTGAAGAGAACCCTCTGCAGAGGTCCAGAGCGCTCTCTGCTGCGCTTTCCACTTGTCACAGCTCTTTTCATCTCTCCACTCTCTGTCCTACAAATTCTAGCCACCTCAGCCTCCCTAGATTCCTAACTCTGTCTCTGCAGCTCAGGGAGACCACCAGGTGTGTGTGGCTACCTCTGCCTCTGCTGGTGCCGGGAGATCTCTCCTGATAGTAAACGTAGGCAACTGTAGGACTTGCCTTGGTTTTTGCTTTTAGCTATCTCTGTTTTGTCTCGCTTATTGTCCAATGTTTGAAATTTCAGCTTTTTGTGTGGCTTATCAGTATGAGATGAGAGAGTAAGTTTATTCCCAGTTATTCCTTTATGGTTGGAAATGGAAGTCTTTTCTGATTTATATTTTAAAGGGTGTTTTGTTGAGAATAGATTGTAGGGGTAAGAGAGGAAACAGGAATGCCAATGAGGAAGCCATTTCAGTTAATGCAGATAAGAGGTAATAAATATGATGATGGCTTGGTCCAGGTGGTGGTGGTGGTGAAAGAAGTGAGAATTTATTATATTTTGGGATATATTTTGATGTTGAAGCCAAGAAGATTTATGATGGGTTGGTATATAAAAGAAAGGGAAGAGTTCAAGATGACATGTAAGGTTTATATTATCTTCATTTTATATTTGAGGACATCAAAGCATGAGAATTTATGTTAGTTGCTCAAGGTCAAACCCCCAAGCTCACATTCAGATCTTCTGATTCTACGGCCCTATTTCTTTCTACTGTGCAGACACTAAAGCCATGAGTAATATAAGCCATAAGTGCTGAAGGTGTTCAAAGAAAAGGGGAGACACTTTCCAGCTTGAAAGAATAAAGGGGAATTCACACAAAACCTCAGCCGAGCTTGATGGTTCATGAAGAAAGGGTAGAACTGGGTCAGTTAAGGGAGGGCATACTTACTGAGCAAAGTAGTGTGAACCAAAGTATGGAAGTGTGTCTTCAAGGTGTCTTTCTACTTGGATTTTCCTCGGTCTGCATAAACTCTAAGGGCCAATGTGGTTTCATGTGTTCATTCTGCAGTTTCTCATGTTCAAAACTATAGATTCCATAGCTTTGTTTTTTTTGTTTTTGAGAATATTTATATCTTACCGTCAGTACAAAGGACTGATTAAATATAGTACGTTGGTCTTTAAGAAAACTCAAGACAAAACCTTACCTAAGAACCTAAATTAAGAAAAAGTAGATTATTGGAGCCAGCAGGTGGAATGGTGGTTAATGTGCTGGACTCTCCACATGGCTGACTGCAGTTCAAATCCTGGGCCTGGTGGCTTGAAAATCATGTTGGGCACTTGTATGTGCTTGCCCAAACCCCAGGAAGAAAATAGAGGAGAAGGGACTGCAGTATGGCCACCCTCCCCCACAGGGGATGATTTCTCACATTCCCTTTCACTGTCTGTCTCTGTCTCCCTCCTGTAAGTGCACACACCCTATGGCAAAAACCTAAAAAAAAAAAAAAAAAAAAAAAAGATTCTGCACAAGTGATTAAGTTAAATGACCATGGTAAGGAGTTTGGATTATATTTACAATGTGATGGGAAGTCGTTGTGGAGGTTTTAAGAAGGAAGTAATATGATCCAATTTGGGGCTATAAAAATTATACTCTGGTGAGTAGAGCATAAACTGATAGGTGAAAGGGGGTGGGAAAGGGGAAGGAGGGAGTACAGGTACAGACTGAACAGGGGAGTCAGAAGAGCTGACTTTAGTAGGACTGTGGTCTTTCCTACCATTGGTGCTGGTGGGAAAGCAGAGAATATGGATACAGACTCAGGAGGACTAGTAGATTTTTGCAGTGGGAATATGTAGTACTTCTCTTTGTGTTGTCTCTTTTTTCTCTAATTAAATAAAAAACAAAAAGTTAGATGAGGATGAGAAGTGAGGAAGGGGTATTAGAGGTTTGAGGAGATGTGTATTAGTTATCTCGGAGAACAAGTGGAGTACAGTACGAGTGGAGTAAATGTAGTAAGGTAGGCAGGTGGCAGGGAGGACCCACTTGATATTTTATCACCATGACCATAGACACAGGGGCCAGCAGGTAGAGAAGTGATTAAGGTGCTAGACTCCCACGTGGTTAACCACAGTTCAACTCTCGGATCTGGTGGCTTGAAAATCATACCAGTCGTGTGTGTGCACATGCCCAGAATCCCAGGAGAATGAAGGAGAAAGGATTGCAGCATGGCCTCCCCCCAGGAAGTGATTTCTCACTTCACTGTCTCTTTCTCTCTCTGACTAGCACATGCGCCTTATGGTAAAACGAAACATAGACATACCGCCTGAGTCTGTATCCATATTCTCTACTTTTCCACCTGTACCAATAGTAGGAAAGACCACAATCCTATTAAAGTCAGCTCTTCTGACTCCCCTGTTCAGTCTGTACCTGTACTGCCTTTTTGCCTTCTATGCTCCACAGGCTGGGACTACATGGGAGGCCAGAGTTCGATTCCCAGTCTAGCCTAAAGGCCAGGTCAAGTGTTGGTACAGCTAATCCCAGCAACTCGAGAGATTGAAGCAGGAGGATCATGAACTTGAGGCTAGTCTGGACAACAAAGCAAGAACTTGTTTTTGTAAAAATAATAATAATAATAAGTCAGATTATAGTTTGTAATCCCAGCCGAGAGGCTGAGGCAGGAGAATTGGGACAGAGAAAGCCTATCCAGTTAATTAAATTAATTATTTAAAAAATAAACAGTTTGACTAAAGACACTAAAGACACCAGGCAGTATAATTCTGTTTTTTGGTTTTTTTCCTTCAGTCACTCTCAGTTCCCTTGTGGTGTTGCAAAATAAGTGGAAAAGTTGGTTTGGAAAGGATTAGGATTTTGCCAGAGCTTTGGTGTCCTTAGGAAATAAGAAGGCTTCACTTAGAGCTGGAATTAAAGCCGATGTTCAAGAAAGAAATAGAGGATATAGGGTGGTTGCTGCTGTCGGGGTTGAAGGGGAAACAGTGTAAGCTCTTCTGAAGGTTCAGGAGTGGTGGGAGACTGTCTAGTCAGACAGTGGGAGGCTTGGACACACTTAATGGCGACTGAGGTAAATAGAGATGTGGGCATGGTTGGGTTCTTCCTGATCCTTAGTAGAATGTGAACTGTCATTGCTAATCAGAATCTCTTTCTTGGGATTGATCTCAGTCCTTCTGGTACTTTCTTTTCACATTTCCAATAGTTCTTTAAGATGGTTACCTATGGGTCTGCCTGTGGCCTACTCCATAGCTACATAACCTTTTCTTAGCATTCTCCCCTCCTGCTACCCACTCTTGAGTTCTTTAGTATTTCTTGAACATACCATATTTGTTCTCTCAGTTCTTTTTTTAAAGAGATTTTTGCCTCTGTGCACTTGCCAGAGAGAGAGAGACAGAGAGGGAGAGAAACAGAGACAGTGAGAGGGAAAGTGAGAAATCACCCACCAGAGGGGATGGCCACACCACAATCCCTTCTCTATTCTCCTCCTGGGATCCTGGGCATGCACACACATACATTCCCAGTGTGAGTTTCAAGCCTCCAAGTCCAGGACTTGAACCGTGATTGGCTGTGTGGGAGTCCAGTGACATAACTGCTACACTATCTGTTGGCCCGTTTCTCTCAGTACTTCTGCCTTTATGGTTTTCTTTGCCTCTCAGATCTTGTGTCTGGATCCTTCCTATCGTGCAGGTTTCTGGTTAGATGTTACGTCCTCAGGCCTTCCTGACTGCCAGCTTCTAGTCCCATGCCAGTCTCCATTACTTCTTGTATTTTTCTTTCATTTCATCTCCCCCTTATCTCTCTCCACCCTCTCTGTTCTCTTTCTTTCTCTTCCCATATTACTGTTAACTATAGTTCCTTTTTATGTTTCTTTTTTTTTTTTTTTTTTTTTTGCTGTAGGGTGTATGTGCTTGTATGGGGGAGGAGAGCAAGAGGGAGTGAATGAAAGAGAGAAATCACACACATACCCCAGGGGCATGGCCATGCCAGTTTCCTCCCCTCCTTTCTCCTCTCAGGATTTTGGGCACCCGCGCACACACGCCCAGCATGTTTTTCAAGCTACTGGGTCTGGGATTTGAACTATGTAGTCAGCCATGTAAAATCCACCTGTCTTAACCACCAGTCCACTGCTGGTCCCTGTTCACTCCAGTTTTGAGGACAGAGACTTTCTTCTGTTCCCTACTATTTCCCTGACTCCTAGAACAGTGCTTAGTGCATAGTAATAGTTCAGTAAATACTACTTGTATGTATATATTGATAAATGATAGATTTTTCTAATGCCTTTAAAACATACGCTGACTTTCAAATAAATTTATAGAAACATTTTAGGAGTAGGTATTACATGAAATGACTTTTCATCATGATCTAGTTTTCTCCAGCCACATGAAAAGCCTCAGGCATTAACATGTAAGAGAAAGTCAGTTTTATAGAAAAATTCAGGCCTGTTCTGAAATTTATGGTGAAATGAGAATCTTACTTAATAGATTAAGTAGTTTCAAAAATAATTGTTTCATAGGTTAAGTTAATAACTTCATTTTATGACAGGAGCATTCATTTTTATGAGATGCGATGATATTTTGACTTGTGTTTTTATTTGCTAAATCAAATTTGCAGTGGGCATTTATAATTAGATACTGTTTAAATCATGGTTGTTGCCTGTAGGGAGCTTTGTGTTTGCAAAGCAAACCCGAACATTAGAAAAGTGTGATGGTGATAGAAGATACACGTCAAGGCAGCGACAGGTTATTCCAGCGTGGAACACAGTGAAGTGTGGAGCCTACCTGGTGTGAGCAGTAGTTGCTGACCCAGCTCAGTCTGAAGTGCAGTATTGCTCAACTTATTGAATGGTGTCACTACCTTGTCCCTCAGTAGCCTTTTGAGGTCTCTAGGCCCGTGGTGTGGACCGATGATAACCAACATTTGGTTTTATTGCAGCTGCCGGACAGGTAACCGCAAGAGCTTGATCGTGACTTCTAGCACATCACCTACACTACCGCGGCCACACTCGCCACTCCATGGCCACACAGGTGAGTGCTGGGAGGTTAAGAAAGGTTGGGGAAGAGGGGCCACAGGTACCCTGTTTCCTTCCTGCTTCTCATTTTGTGTGGTTGAGTATATAACACTGTCACTTTTCTTGACTGACTGAAGCAGTCAGAGCTCATGGGCTTGCTTTCTGTAGGAGAACGTGCACAGTTGCTTTTAGACTCTGAGTCATCTTTGCTTGCTCCTCTCAGTATTCCTTTTAATTTTGTACATATCTTGGAGCCAGGTAAAGCATCTTGGGCCCATGGCCTCTGTTCTAGTGTGTTCTAATGTGTTATGGCTTTACTCATCTTGGGTCATGAGGTGAGGAGTACATTAATAGTTTGTTCCTTTATGCCCAACGATCAGACTCACAGGTAGATTTTCTGCTTCATGGGGGACCAGCAGATGGTGTAGTGGTTATGTTGCTGGACACCCATGTAGTCGACCACAGTTTGAGTCCTGGACCTGGAAGCTTAAAACTCATGCCAGGTACATGTGCATGCATGCCCAAGATCCTGAGAAGAGAAAGGAGGAGAAGGGATTGTGGTGTGGCCATAACCCTTGGGGGTTATTTCTTGCTTTCTGTCTCTCTCTGTCTGTCTCTCCAGTGAGTACATGTGCCCTATAACAAAAATCTCTCTAAATTAAAAAAAAAAAGATTTTCTGTCTCATGGAACTGCTATGAACTTTCCCCCTCTTAGAGTAGGAGGTAAGAAAAGTGAGAAGAATATTTGTTTCATATTGACATTGATTTCACATATTGGAATTGAAGGAAATGACCTCATGCTTTTAGACTCTCCTCCACCAGGGATATGAACCCCTACTCTAGTATGAGGACTGATTTACTTGGCATTAACTTAAGAATATAGGAGGAAACTTCAGAGTCTGTGGGAAAAAGGAAATTAGAGTATGGGTTCATTTTGGCACAGAAATTTTTGAAATCTGTGCATGGTTTTTTTTTTTTTTTTTTCCCCCACAATATACATTTCTTGAACTTTCTAAAGTTCTCTTTATATAAAAATTATGGAGCTTGCATTGATTTAGGCACACTCTACCTCTCAGAGGAGGATCAGAAGAACTCATTTGTAAAAACTAGCCATGTATTTTGGTCTAGACTTGTGTTCTTGTATCCCAGGGAAGCCAGACAGGGAAACAGCTTTCCTGAAAGAGTGGCGCACTGCTACCTTGGTCACCTGCTACACTGTTAACTGTGCAAGTTCTAAACCTGTGGTTAGTGAAAATGGAGAAGACTTGGAACTTTAATAAGTCATTCGAATCTTGCTGCCTGGGTTTGGAAAGTTGGAGGGTAGGTACTATCCCAATTTGGACATTGACTTTGGACACTCAAGAGGGATCTAGAACAGTAAAATAGGTCAGCATCAAGCAAAATTAGACAGGCCAGTCCTCCTCGGGTTTGTCTCCTTGCTCACAGTTTAGAGAACCTTTGGGAGAAAATACATGTGAAATATTTGTTTGAGGACCCCTGAGAGTCTGGTGATTCTGAAACTGAACTTTGTCCTTGGGAGAAGGCCTCACCTTCTTGGGTTCAGATTCTCTGAACCTAGAGGTCAGCTGTTCGGTGTGCTGGTGGCCCTTTTCCAACAATCAATAAACATCTCAAACACTGAATGTCACTTTAGAACAAATCACTGTGAACACAGGGAATTGGAGATATACTTGACCTTTAAAGCAAAGTTTTCATTGTTCTTATTAGATCTTTCCCACCAAATAAATGGACTGGATTCTGGATTAGCTCAAATTGCATATTCTACCCTAGAACTTTGTTAAAACTTATCATACACCTGACCTGGCTTTTTCCTCATGTAGAAATAAATTTAGCATGTCTAGATCCAGTATGTAATTTCACAACTGTAATGTGAGCACTGGGCAATAATGACTGGCTGCCCCTCTCAAGATGATTATCTCTCTATTTAGATACCTGGCAGTTAGTTTATGACTGAATCCTCCCTACTCAAATGGCTTTGATTGAGAGTACCACCTGGCCTTTTTAGCCTGCCCTGATCTGTGGACTCTAGCTTTGAGTTAATCTTAAACATTCTTAGTACTTCATAAATGTTAGCATCATCCCAGCAAATCATTGCAGAACGTGCAGAGGGGAAGAATTGACATAAAAGCCCAATTTATGGTGTAGACTACACTTATCCAACTGTTAAGAGCGAGCACTGGTTGTGTCATACAGATCAAAGTTGACATCAAATTGTATCATTACTTACATCTTATACATCCTGAGAGTTGCATCCAAGTTATATTCCAAGACCCTTTAACTTGCCCCTCTTAGAGTAGAAGGCAAGAAAAGCGAGAGGACTTTTACGTCTTGAATCGTTTGAATATATGTAAGTGCTGCTAATTTGAAAGACGGTTCATTTCTTTAACATTGTTCAGTTCAGTACCTTCTAGATATAAGTTATTAGATGTCTACTGTGTATAAGTAGATTATAGGTTCAGGAAGGCTAGTCCAGCAGGCATTTACTCAGTCATTCTGGAAATGGAAACATCCTAGTTTTTTTTTTTTTTTTTTTTTTTTAACTGATATACTTTATTTACTTATTTTTTCAAATTTTGCCACAGAGTACCTGTGCTTGCTAGAGAGAGACAGAGAAACAGAGAGGGAAAGAGAGAAAGCACCCACTTCCCATGGGGTGTGGTCCCATCACAATTTCGTCTCATCCATTTCTTCATCATTTTGGAATTTTTGGCAAACACACACATATCCAGCATGTTTCTCAAGCCAACAGGTCTGAGATTTGAACCACACAGTTGGCCATGTGGGATCCAGTTCCCTTAACCACCAGTCCATGGAACCAACTCCATAAACTTATTTTGTAGAGTAGTTTTAGGTTCACAGCAAAATCGAGGAAGATGCTCTTTGCCCCCACACACGTATATTCTCCCCATTATCAGAATCTTCCACCAGAGTGGTACATTTGTTGCAATTGATGAGCCTACTTTGACAGATCATTATCACTTAATCATTAGATTACATTAAGGTTCATTATTGGTGATGTACATGTAATGTGTTCAGACAAGTTTATAATGGCATGTGTTTACCATTATAGTATCATACTGTGCTCTACCTAGTCATCCTTCTCTCTCCCTAGTCCCTGGCATCCACTAATCTTTTTTTTTTAAATTTATTATTATTTTTAATTTGATGAGAGAGAGAAGGAAAAGCAAGAAAGCAAGCCACCAGATTTGGGACTTGAACCACAGTTGACCATGTGGAAGTCCAGCACCTTAACCACCATGGGCCATGCCAGCCCATCCACTAATCTTTTTATTACCTCCATAGTTTGTCTTTTTCAGAATGTCATGTAGTTAGAATCGTACATTATGTAACATTTTCAGATTGACTTCTTTCCTTTAGTAAGATGTATTTAAGTTTCTTTCGTGTCTTTTCCTAGCTTAATAGTTTATTCCTTTTCAGCACTGAATAATATTCCATTGATTGGATGCACCACAGTTCATCCACTTACCTAGTGTAGGATATTTGCCAAGTGTTGGCAATTATAAATAAAGCTACTGTAAACATTCACATACAGGTTTTTTGTGTGGACATAAGTTTTCAACTCATTTGAAACTGATTATGCCATACAGACTTGAAGTTTTCAGGGAGCACAGGTGCTGGATTGAATGGTAAGAGTATGTTTGGTTTTTGTAAAAAACAAAAATAAAACCACTCACCAAACTACCTTCCAAAGTAATTGTACCATTTTATTGAGTGACTGGAAAAGTCATGACATATTTTTGTAAAAATGAAAAACATATGACTTCCAGTTACCCAACATATTCCTACCTACAATGAGCAAGAGTTCCTGTTGCTCCACATCCTTGTCAGCATCTGCTGTTGTCAGTTTGCTTTACATTTTGGCCATTCTAATCAGTGTGTGGTAGTATCTTGTTTTTTTTATTTGCATTTCCCTAGTGACATATGATGTTGAATTTTTTTTTGTATGTTTACTTGTTTTTGTGTGTGTGTGTGTGTGTGTGTGTGTGTCTCCTAGACATCTGTGTGAGTAATTCAGTATGATTGTCTTGACTTCAAGGAAGAAGTAGGGCTGGAAAAAACATGTTGGACTTTCAGCATATAACAAGATTTTAAAACTCTGTGTCCCAACGAGGTCACCTAGGGAGTGAGCATAGTCAGAAATTACTAAATTACAAGGGAATTGGATGGGGGGAGGCACTTAAACAGAATTTTAAGTGATAGTTCACCTGAGCAAAAGTGCTATCAGTAGATCAAGTGAGATGAAGTCTGAGAATTGCCACTTGGATGTAACACTGTGACATCACTAATTAGCTATTTTGATGGAATGATAGATACAAAACCTAATTGGAGAGTCAGAAGAGAAAGCAAAAGAGAAAATGGAAATAATAACCATAAACTCCTCAAGGAGTTTTGCTGTAGAGAGCAGAAATGAAATACAAAATCGGTGGACAGGTCAATAGGGTTTTTTTAATTTGAAAAAAAAAAAAAAAAGCAGCATGTATGGATGCTAATAGAAGTGATTCAGTAGAGCGATAAAACTTGATAATGCAAGTGGATGAGGAATGGCTGATGCAGTGTCCTTCCGACGTTGAGTGGGGATAAGATCCAGTAAATAAGCAGAAGGTTGGGCCTAGCCAGGATCTCAGACAGCTCTTCCATAGCCATAGAGGAGGCAGAGGACAATGTGTCCCAGAGGGTAGTTAGTAGATGTGGTAATGAGAGCTTTTTCTGTTTTCTCACTGAAATAGAAAGTGAGATGATTAGCTGAGAGCCTGAGGAGAGAGAGTGAAGTATAAAATACTCTCTTAAAGGCATGGGGAAAAATATAGTAAGAAATATGATTGATTTTCAGCAGTTTGAAGAGCCAAGGTTAGTGATCATAAACATAAAATGAGACTTGTTAGCCCCTCCTCCCTTTTTAAGTTTATCTGTGGATTTCTTCTAAGAGAGAAAGAGGCAGGAAAACAGAGAGGCAGGCACCTTCAGCAGGGTCTTTATTCTGTGATCCACCTTTAGTCTCAGCCAACCTGGATCTCGGTAGGTGCATGCCTGGTGTGTGGAGGGAGGCCCCTGGGAAGCCAACTGGGGACCTTTCCATGTAGGTTCAGTCATGCTACTGCTGCACCACCATCAGGCCCTTGTTGTTTTATTGTTTGTTTTTTTTTTAAAGAATTATTTAACTTTATTTATTCATTCATTTATTTTAATTTGGCCAGAGAGAGACACAGAAAGCGAGAGAGGGGGAAAGAGAGAAAGCAAGCCACCAGGTCTGGGACTCAAACCGTGGTTGGCCATGTGGGAGTGTCCAGCGCCTTAACCACCACGCCACCTGTGGGTCCCCCTGTTTTGTTTTTTTAAGAATTATTTTAATTCAACTTTTAAAAATTTGTTTACTTATTTTTTAAAAATTTGACCAGAGAGGAGCAAAGCTAGAAATAGAGAGAGTAAGCAAGAGAGATAGAGGAGAGAGGGAAAATGAGAAAGCAAGCTGCCAGGTCTGGGATTTGAACCGTGATTAGCCATGTGGGAATCCAGTGCCTCTTACCACCACACCAGCTACCAGCCCCATTTTTTAAAAAGAAACATTATTGTAAAGAATTATTTTATTGAATTTTACTTATTGTTATTATTTTTTAAGGCAGAGACAGAGAGAAGGGCAGTAAGAAAGCAAGTCACCAGGTCTAGGTCTTGAACCATAGTGGGCCATGTGGTAGTCCAGTTCCTTAACTACCATGCCACCTACCAGCCCCTTTTGTCAACTTCTTTGTATGGCTTTCTCTAGAAACTCTCTAGAGGCTAAGTATATTGAAAAGATCATCTATAAAGACATCTAAATTACAGAAGTCATGATTAAGACAATGTCATAATAAACAATTTCAGTGATGCAGAGTGAAAGTCTTTAAAGAGCAGGAGGAGTTTCCCATAGATGTGACTATGGGAAATGATGTGGAGAGGTAATAATTGATAGTCTAGTGACATGATTTCAACCAGGAGTGTGTTTTTATGGAGAAAGGAGAATGGCCGAAAGAAATGAGGAGAAAGACTGCAAGAAGAAATGAGCCAGTAGGATGTATACCCCACCTCTAGGTCCAATGGCACAAGGGGAGTGTGGAAGCAGACAGTCCTCACTTGAGGGAACTGACAGGAAGCTGTGTCCACAAGAGAACACTAGGTGTGTGTTCAGGGTGCTTAGGAGTACAAAGTAAATATACACAGCTCACGTTAGTCATTGAAGCAAGATGTTCTTTTCAGAGTTAGCTCATTGAGTGGAGACAGAAAGGTCATTCCAAGTAGAGGAAAAGGATCAAATAGAATGGTATACTTAGGAAATTAAAAGTGCAGACTAGTATAATCTGAACTAGATTATAAAGGGGTAATTGGATATGGATGGGTAGGCAGAAAGTCATAAAAGGTTATATTGCAGTATAAAAGGTCAGATTATTAATATCACATGGTATGGGTTTTTTTTAAAAGTAAGCTTTGTGAACCATGGAGGGCTTATATAGGGGCTCCATAAATCTAAAATTATATTCCCATTCTTTTTTTTTTTTTTTTTTTTAATTTTGTTAGAGGTCTCATGTGCTTGCTGGAAAGATAAGAAAGTGAGAAAGTACCTTGCCATGGGGTGTGGCCACACCCCTGTCCCTTCTGCATTTGTCTTCTTGGTATTTGGGGTGTGCACAAACATGCACCTGACATGTTTTTCAATCCAGTGGGTCCGGATTTGAATGCACAGTGGGCCATATGGGATCCAGCTGTCTTAGCCATTGTGCCACCAGCTTGCTCTTTAAAGTTTAAAACAAGAAAGTGAGGGTTCACATGGTCAAATTTTATTTTAGAAGCAATGGTGAAAATAAGAATACAAGGAAAAATGTCTGGGGAAAAAATTTAAAATACACCATTATTATAATAATGGTTACAATTTTTTAAATTATTAATTTTATTTATTATTATTATCATTTTTCTATTTGACCAGAGAGAGACAGAGAGAGACAGGGAAAGTGAGAAAGCAAGCCACCGGGTCCAAGACTTGAATCGTGGTTGACCATGTGGGAGTTCAGGACCTCAACCTGCATGCTACCTGCCAGCCCAGTGGTTACTATTAAAGAGGAAACTAAAAGGGGGGTTTCTACTTTTTTCCTCTTCTTGCTACTTCCCATGAGAGTATAATCCATCAATTGTATGTTTAAAAATATTAAAATTTAAGGAGGGTGATGCTAGCAGTTAGAAGGCCAGTTAGGAGGCCATTGCCATTATGGTGATGTGGGGCAGTGTTAGCATTGGAGAAAATATGTGCGTAAGAAAGAAATGTGGGGGGGTTGAATAATCAAGGTGTGGAATTAATTGTTTCTAGATTTCCTGCTTGTGATTAATGGGTGATGACATCTTTAACTTAGTTAGAAAGACTAGCTTTAGAGGAAGAAAAAATGACCAGAAACAAATCTATACATATATGGACACTTGATATATGACAAAGAAGACATTGTAGAATACTAGACAAAATGTTCTTTTAGGGTCAGCAGGTGGCGTGGTAGTTAAGGTCCTGGATTCCCACTTGGCCAACTGCAGTTCAAGTCCCGGACCCTAGTGTTTTGAAAATCACCCAGGACGTGTGTGTCCAAAATCCCAAAAGGAGAGTAGAGGAGAAGAGACTATGGTGTGGCCCTTTCCGCTAGTGGGCGATTTCTCATTTTCCCTCTGTCTCTTTCTCTGGCCAGTGCACACCCTATGGCAAGAACCTAAATTCTAAAAAATAAAGAAAAAGTTCTTTTCATTAAATGATACTGGGACAATTAGATGTCCATATGAAAACTTGGTTTTTCAGCAAAATCAATGCCAGGTAAATTATAAATTTAAATGTGAAAGGTAAAACAATAACATTTTTAGAAAGTGTGTAGAAGAATATCTTCATGTCCTTAAAGTAAGGGAGTTTATTATTTGTTTGTTTATCTGTTTGCCTTTTTTTTTTTGGAGAGGTTTTTGCTATAGGGCACATGCACTCGCCAGACAGACAGAGAGAGGCAGAGAGATAGAAAGCGAGAAATCACCCCCCGGAGGGAATGGCCACGCCGCAATCCCTTCTCCTCCGTTCTCCTCTCAGGATCTTGGGCATGCACGCATACGCGCCTGGCATGAGTTTAAGCCACCGGGTCCAGGACTCGAACTGCAGTCGACTACTTGGGAGTCCAGCAACATAGCCATTACACCAACTGCTGGTCCCTTTGTTTGCTTATTTTTTATTGCCAGAAGTTTCCTGCCTTGTTAGAATGAAACACAGAGAGAGGGGGAGAAAGCACCCCTTCAATGGGACATGGTCATACCTCAATCCTCCATCCTGTTGGGATTTGGGGCATACACACACACATGCCCCCACAAGCCCTTCAAGCCACCGGGGGTGGGAATTGAACTGCAGTCAGCCACGTGGGATCAATTTCTACAACCACCAGGCCATGGGGCCAACCCAGAGATTCCCCCCTCAAAATACCAGGATGTAAAGGATAGGATTAATAAGTTTGAGTACATTAAAGTTAAGAGTTTCTAGTCATCAAAAGATATCATGAAAAAAAACAAAGAGGCTAACTATTATGTGGGAGAAAATAATCGTGACACATAGACAATAGGGCATGGACTTGGGACATTTGAAGAATTCTTGTATAATGGTTTAGGAAAAATGTGTATTAAAAAATTATGCAAAGATTTCTGTTTTTTTTTTTGCACTAAAATAAACTTGTACTTTAATTTTGTTTTTCTGTGAATTTTTAAGTTAAAAAAATTTTAAAGGTTTTTGCCAAGGGTGTGTGTGCTCACCAGAGAGAGACAGAAACAATGGGAGGGAAAGTGAGAAATCACCCCCCCACACACATCCCCTGTGGGAGATGGCTACACCACAAGCCTTTTTCCTCCATTTTCCTCCTGGGGTTTTGGGCACACACCCACACATACCCAGTGTGATTTTCAAGCCACCAAGTCTGGAACTCGAACCACGTTTGGCCATCTGAGTGTCTAGTACCTTAAGCACTATCTATACCACTTGCTGGCCCCTCTGTGAATTTTTAAAAGTCTTGTTTGTCAACAAAGAGAATATGATAGAAAAATGACTAAGAGACTTGAATAAAAGTTTACAAAAGAAGAAATAGAAATGGCCAATAAATGTATAAAAATGATTTTATCACTAATCTTATTAGTAATTATAGAAATGGGAAGTAAAATCACAAAGAGATGCCAGTTACGTGAAGACCAAAAATGGCTTAAAGAATGCCAAGACCAAGTGTGGATAAATAACCCTTAAACACTGCTGGTGGGCATATAAGTTGGTACAACTATTTTGCAAAAATCGTTTGGCATTTTCTTATGTAAAATTAAAAACTTGACAAACTAGAGCACAAGGAACACATATTATATAATTTTATTTCTATGAAATGTCCAGAATAGGCAACTCCATATAGACAGAAAGTAGATTAGTGGTGTCAGGGGTTTTGTGTAAAAGGGAATGAGGAGTGACTCCTACCAGAATTTTTCTTTTTTGGGCAATAAAAATGTTCTGAAATTACATAGTGGTGATGCTTGTGCAACTGCGAATATACTAAAAACCACTAAACTACACACTTCAGCAGGGTGAATTTTATATGTGAATTATATTTTACTTTTTAATATTGTATGAGAGAAAAACTATTTAGAGATGCATACCTAGTTGGTGAAGCTATAAGGAAGTGGTTGTCTTTATAAAAGTCAAGATAATGTTGACTTTAAGTGTAGAAGGAAAAGACTTTTGGTTGGGAAGGATTATGTAGAGGGCTTTTAGAAGATGCTGTTGTTAATGTGGATGGTGTTTACACAGGTGCTTGGTGTATTATATTCCTTTACAAATAGTTAAATTGTGTAAATGAAGCAGCTGGTTCAAGGTCAACTGACTGCCCCCCAGCTCTGTGTTTTATTTTAAGTTGTCTGGGACGGATGATTCCTTGTTTCTGCACTGGCTCTTACAACTGCTGAATTGCTTGATAAAGTTGAAAAAGCAGCATACTTTGCTGGCTGCTGGGTTTTCTGTTAGATATTTTTGTTCTCTTGAGCCGTTTCTGTCTGTCTTTAAGGAAGGGCTCTGAATGTAACTGTTCTGGAGCTAGAGCTATGAATGTAAGTCATTAATGAGAGTTGGTTTGGGCCAGCAGATGGCATGGTGTTTAAGGCCCTAGACTCCCAAATGGCCAACTGCGGTTCGAGTCCCGGACCTGGCAGTTTGCTTTCTCACTTTCCCTCTCCCTCCGGTAAGCTCGCATGCCCTATAGCAAATATAATAATAATAATAATAATAATAATAATAATAATAATAAATAAAACTCAATAAAAATAATTATTTAAAAAAAAAGTTGCTGGAGCCAGAAGGTGATGTGGTGGTTGTGGAATCCCACATGGCCGACTGCTGTTTGGATCCCAGACATGGTGACTTGCTTTCTGACTTTCCCTTTCTGTCTCTCTCTGTTTCTCTCTGATCAGATTTTAAAAATAAAATAATAACAGCAAATAAATAAATGTTTATTTTTATTTTTTTAATTGTTGTCGGAGAGGTTTTTTTGCTATAGGGTGCATGCGCTCACCAGAGAGAGAGAGAGACAGAGAGACAGAAAGTGAGAAATCACCCCCCGGGGGAGATGGCCACACCTCAGTCCCTTCTCCTCCATTCTCCTCTCGGGATCTTGGGCACGCACACAAATGCTTCCAGCGTGAGTTTAAGTCACTGGGTCCGGGACTCAAACCGCGGTCGGCCACATGGGAGTTCAGCCACATAGTCATTACGCTAACTGCTGGTCCCTAAATGATTATTTTTAAAAATTAATTGGTTTAAGTATTTTCTTCAAAATGTTAATATCCTAATATCCTAACACCTTAATCACTTTTCCGAAATAAGACTAAGTCAAATTATTGGTTTTATTCTGTCACAAATGCAAAGTATTAGCAGGTTTGGTCTTTTTTATTTTTGAGAGTTTTTTTTTTTTTGAGTTTTTTTTTTTTTTTTTTTTTTTTTTTTTTTGCTATAGGGCATGTGCACTTACCAGAAAGACAGAGAGAGACAGAGAGATAGAAAGCGAGAAATCCCTCCCCTGGGGAGATGGCCACACCACAATCCCTTCTCCTCCATTCTCCTCTTGGGATCTTGGGCACGCACGCAAATGCACCCGGCATGCGTTTAAACCACCGGGTCCAGGACTTGAACCGCGGTCAGCTACATGGGAGTTCAGAGACATAGCCATTACACTAACTGCTGGTCCCAGCAGTTTGGGCCTTTTTAAGATGAAGTGACGGGATCAGCAGGTGGCGTGGTGGTTAAGGCGCTGGACACTCCCACATGGCCGACCAGGGTTCAAGTCCTGAATCTGGTGGCTTGCTTTCTCACTTCCTCTCTCTCTCAGTCTCGCCCTCTGTCTCTCTCTGGTCAAACTAAAAAATATATATATATAATAATAAATGAATGAATAAATAAAATAAAATAAATAATTAAAAAAAAAAAAAGAAGTGACAGGCTGGCATCTTGGTTTGGTTGTTAAGGGAGCCAGATACCACATAGCCTGCTTGTGCCATTCAGGTCTGGGCCCCCGAGGCTTGAAAGACGCTTTAACTCTATGAGTGTATATATGCCTCAAATCCCTGTAGGATGGCAACCTGGAGGAAAAGATATTACAGCATGACCATGCCCAAGTGCACGTACGTGCCTTCTGGAAAACAAAACACAACAAGATAAAGTAAATGTTGGAGAAATAGAGAAAACATAATAAAGGTAGCACAGATATTTTTGGTCTTAGCATCTGAGGTATAAGAAAGGATTTCTCTGGGGCTAGCTCCATGGCACAGCAGTGAAATCCTACTCAAGAGAGGCAGGATCCTATATCTGGCAGCCATGGTTGGAATTCCCAGTCCTGGTCTGCCCCAAACACACCACACGCTGGGCATGTATGAGAGTACCAGGATCCTCCAGAGGACTAGAAGAAGGGGATAGCTGTGTGATTTGACCCTGTAGAGGATACTTTTTTCTTTGTCTTGCTTTATCCTGAATAAAGAGAAAGGGGATAAATGAATTTCTATGATCTTCCCAGGTTCCTGGCAGAATATGGAAGATTTACTGCTTTGTGAAGCAAGCCAGGCTATGAAGGAGAGACATTGTATGTCCCCACTTAATATATACCGAGTGTCTGCACTCTGTGACTAAAACAGATTGACTAAAGGATTTAGAAACACAGTAAATGGGTGTAAATACCAGATATAGTGTGTGTGAAAGAGTAGGGTCTGAGGAAGGACATTTAGAAGAAAAATAGGGAGGCAAAGCACTACTGTGACAAAGAAATGTGGTTTTATCTGTTGAAGATATTTTATAGTTTTATCAACTGGACTAGGGAGAAATGTTCACATGTTGAAATATTCACTTTGTAAGCTAAATAATATGATTGAATGTATAAAAGAAAATGAAACGAAAAAGTAAGTAAAATTTTTTTAAAAACTGAAATTTTCTGAGACTTTATCAGTATCTTTATTATGCTAATGAGGTGACCCTTGGTGAGTCACTAGATAGTTTTAGGATGGGACTTAGTCAGCAGGAAGACCAGCCACGTGACCTGGGTTGGAACTTTGGCCAGCCTGTCTTCCTGGAAAGATGTAGGGGCCAGAGATTGAAGTCAGCCCTGTAGACACTGATTTAATCAGTCATGCCCATGTAATAACATTCCATTGAAAACAGTAGACACCAAAGCTCAGTGGAGCATCCTGGTTCAGGAACACATTTATGTGCCAGGAGAGTGACACTTCTTGAATCCACAAAGACATGGCGCAGGAGTTCTGCTTTCCCTACCAGACCTCACCCTGTATATGTCCTTTATAATAAAATTGGAATGTGTTCAAAGTTCTGTGAATTGTTCTTATGAAATTATTGAACCCAAAGGGGCTGTGGGAATTTATATTTATATCCAGTTGAATTTATATCCAGCCAGTTAGTAGTATGAGTGGCCCTGGGAAACCCCAAGACTTAGAGCTGGAGGAGGAAAAGAGGCAGTGTGTTAAGGACTTTGCTCTTAATTTTGGTGTCTGTGCTAACTCCATATGGTTGGTGTCAGAGTTGAATTGCAAAACACCCAGTTGGAGATAGTGTCAGAAAGTCCTTTAGTGCCTAGCAGGTGGGAAGGAATGCTTGTTTATATCTCATCAGCTTCTAGTTGGTGGAAATCAGTCACTTCCCCTTGCACTATAGGTTTGTTTTTTTTTTGTTTTTTTTGTTTTTTTTTTTTCCCCCTAAAGATTACGCATAGTGGTCTTGCTTTTGGCTATGTCCTGGCAACAATTCTATAACTTGGCAGCCATTTCTTTTCTCCAGCATGGGCCATATTTGGTATATAAAATATTATATTGTGAATCAGCTCTAAAAATTGAAATGAGAAGCTAGCAGGTGGTATGGAGGTAAGGTGGCTAGATTCCATATGGCCAACTGTGCAGTGTTGGAGTCCAGGCCCCAGAGGGATTTGAAGACATGCTGGATGCACGTGCACACATACCCAAAATCCCTAGAGAAGAGTGGAGGAGAGGATTGCAGTGTGGTTATGCCCTCTTGGGGGGGGGGGGGGCAGTGATTACTCACTTTCTCGCTCTATCTCTCTCACTCTCTTTTTTTTTCTCCCTCTCTGATGAATGTACACACCCTATATAGCAAACTAAAAAGAAAAATAATAATTGTAATGAACAAATGTATGAACCTTAGAAAAATTGATAAATTAGAGGCCCAGCCATGGTAGAACAAGCAGTAGGGTCTGTTGTGCAAGGCTGGGGCTGCATGGGAGGCCTGGGTTTATTTCTTACATCAACCTAAATAGGCCAGTCATGGTGGTACACGCCTGTAATCCCAGCAAACCAGAAGACTGGGAAAGGTGGATTGAGGCTTGGCAAGACCCTGTCAAAAATATCTGACTCTTACTTAAAAAAATACTTTTATGTATATTAAAGCCAGCATGGTGGTTTTTACCTGTAGTGCTTGTTTGTTTCTTTGGTTTTGGTTTGTTCTATTTTTTTTTTTTTTTTTTATCACTGCTTTCTTTGTTTTTCTATTGTGTTTGGGGTTCCCCCTTACCCACTGGCAGAGTCTCATTGTTTTGCAATTCTTCTCTCTCTGAATAGCTGCACTCACAGGTGCTCACCACCATGCTGGCTCTTTCATACAGGGTCTTGATATGTTGCCCACGCTGTCTACAAACTCACAATCCTCTTGCTTTAGTATCTGGAGCAGCAGGAGCTAGAGGTGTGCACCACAATACCTGGCTCCTTAGGTGTGCTGGGAGTCAAACCTGAGACTCCCACGTGTCCTCAGGATGCCAAGCACCAGCATCCAGCATATGCTACCCTGGCTGGTCTATCACCCCTTACTTTCTGGCACTAAAAAATGCTCCAGGCTCATCCTATATATTTGCTATTTCAGTCCTAGAATCAGCCACTTCTCCAAAGGGACTTGGATCCTTCTATTGGAGAGTAGTATTAGAAATCAAGATCTAGGGGCCAGGAGATGCCATAGTGCTTACATCACTGGAATTCCACATGACCCACTGCGGTTTCAGTCCCGGACCTGGTGACTTGAAATTCATGCTGGGTGCATGTACTTGCATGCCCAAGATCCTGGGAGGAGAATGGAGGAGAAGGGATTGAGGTGTGGCCATCCCCCTGGGGGGTGATTTCTCACTTTCCCACTCACTGTCTTGTCTGTCTCTCTCCCCTGCTAGTGCACATGCCCTCTGCAAAAAATAAGTCAAGATCTAGGTGCTAGATATGCTTGTTGCTACTGGAGGGTCCTTTCTTTTAGTCCTTTTTAGCTGACAGATCAAAGAAATACAGTGTATGTATGTGTGTGTGTATATATATATATATATATATATATATATATATATATATAATATACACTCACCTGTGAATACATACACATCCATAAATATTTCTAGAACAGAGAATTCAAAGAGTTAATGGAAATGATTCCTCTCTCTCACCATTAGCAAAAATCAAAAAAATCAACTCAAAGTGGATCAAAGATCTAAACCTAAGACCTCAAACTATAAAACTACCAGTGGAAAACACTAGGAAAACTCTGAGAAACATTGGGCAAAGACTTTTAATTTTTTAATTTAAAAAAAAATAGTTTATTTATTCAATTCCATTTGTTATTATTATTTTTTAATTTGACCAGAAAGAGAAAGGGAAAGACAGAAATCAAGCCACCAGGTCTAGGACTCAAACCGCCATCGGCCATGTGGGAATCTCGCACCCTTAACCACCACGGCACCTGCTAGCTCCTGGCAAAGACTTCTTAAATAAGACCCCCAAAGCACAGGCAATAATCCCCAAAATAGACAAATGGGATTACATCAGATTAAGTTTCTGCACAGCGAAAGACACAGTAATTAGTGTGACTCAACAACCCTTGGAATGGGAGAATATTTTTGTAAACTATGCCTCAAATAAGGGACTGATAATTGGAATACACAGGGAACTCAAGTGACTTACCTGAAAAAAAAAAAGATCAACCCAATTAAAAGATGGGAAAATGAACTGAACAAACACTCTCTAAGGAAGACATACAAACAGCCAAAAAGCATATGAAAAATGCTCAACATCCCTCATCAAAAGGGAGAGACAGATCAAAGCCAAAACAAGATACCACCTGACCTCAGTCAGAATAGCGAAAATTAAAAAAAAAAAAAAAAAAAAAAAAAAAAAAGGTAAGTCTTGGCAAAACTGTGGTGAAAAGGGAACTCACTTACACTGTTGGTGGGAATATCAATTGGTCCAGCCTCTGTGGAGAACAATATGGAAGTTCCTCAAAGATCTACAAGTAAAATGACCATATGATCCAGCAGTTCCACTCCTGGGTATCTACCCAAAGGATAGGAGAATGCTTAGTCAGAAAAGTGCTCACATATTTGTGTTTAATGCAGCATTATTCACAATCACCAAGACATGTAACCAACCAAAATGTCCATAAGCAAATGAATAGATTGAAAAAGTGGCATGTATACTCTATGGAATACTACTCAGCCTTTAAAAAACAAAAACAAAACCAAAAACAAAAAAACAAGATTCTGGCATTTAATAGACAAATATCAAAGAATTTACTGCTGAGTGAAGCAAGCCAGGCTGTGAAAGAGAGACATTGTATGTCTCCACTTAACATATACCAACTATCCGTACTCTGTGACAGAAACTGAAAGGTTAGACTATAGAAGCATAGAAAATGGCTAGAGATACCAAAGACCGTATGGGAAGTGGGTGGGAGAAGGGAGAGAGTATGAGGAAAAATTAAAGAGAAAAGTAGAGAGACAAGACATTTATGGGGCACAGAAATGGATTATAATCTGTTGATGATAATGTAATAGTATCCTGAAATTGACTGGCATGAGGTGTATTCATGTTGGGTAAATTCACTTTACAAGCTAAGTGATATATACTGATTGAATGTATAAAGTAAATTAAAATTTTTAAAAAGTTCGTGGAGATGAAAGTAAAATATGAGGTTTTTTAGGTGCAAAAACTGTAAAAGCTATGTTTAGTGTTTAGTGTTTTTGTTTTTGTTTTTGTTTTTTTTGGCACTACACACTTTCCATGAACTTTTAGAAGGACTCCCTCATATGTCACCATCTATATTTTATATTAACCACAAGTTCTCCCTGATGTCTCTGACTCTAATTAAGCCATTATCATATGGGTCATTCTAGCTTTTCCCTTTGCTGATCTGTAAATTTCCAGTGAGAAATCATTATTTTCATGTAATCCAGTTTACCAGTTTTTTTGTTTTTTTCCCTCTGGGGTTGTGCTTTTGGTTTCATATTTAAAAACTCATCACCAAACCAAACTCACTTAGGTTTTCTCTTATGTGACCCTCTGTAAATTTTATGGCTTTATGTTTGTATTTTATTAAAAAAGAAGAGTAGATACTAATGAGGAAGCCTGATCCTTATTATGTCTTGGCTATGGGAGCAACTGTTCAAGATGACTTGTTTTGCACCCTGATGGCCTGTACTAGCTAGGAAATGGTCTTAGAGACAGCATGGGAGACCCAGAGCTGGTATTAGTGTGAGAGTAGATTCATTAGATAAGGTTGTGCATTTGTGTCCCTGAGGGTGAAAGGAAGCATGAAAATACCTTTTCCTAAGAAAACTAATTTCTATACCGTGAAGAGGCTGCACATGCGTTGCAGACTTGGGCATCTTGAATATGGATTATTTTAAGGAACACTGCTTTTTTTTTTAATAATTATTTTATTGAATTTAATTTACTAATTTATTTATTTTATCTTGACCAGAGGGGAACAGAGTAAGGGGGCGGGGGAGTGAGAAAGCAAGCTGCAAGGTCCAGGACTTGAACCATGGTTGGCCTTAACCATCACGCCACCTGCCAGCCCCAAGGAACACTACTATTCTGAGAACCTCTTTCTCCCTTGAAACACAACCTTTCTGGGGGCCAGTAGTTGGCTTGGTAGCTAAGAAGCTGGAACCCACATGGCTGACTGATGTTTGAGTCCCGAACCTGTGAGAAACCTGGCAGTTTGAAAATCATGCTGGGGTGCATACGCGTGCATGCTCAAAATCCCAGGAGAATGGAGGAGAAGGAATTGCGGCATAGCCGTCCTCCATGGTGGATAATTTCTCACTTTCTCTCTCACTGCCTCTCTCTGGTGAGTGCACACACCCTATGGCAAAAAACTGAAAAATAAAAAAACATGGTTTTGGTTTAGCCTCATGGATGTAGCATGCAGAGTCCCGTTGCCCTTTGACAGGTACTTGAGCATTTGACTGTACTGTCTGTACTGAGTGGGCTGTTTTAAGTGGGAAATTGAGTTAACTTTACAAGACAGATTAAAGCCTGAGGTGTTTTTAGGAGGGCAGGAAATAGGTATGAGCAGGGAGAAATCCTCTGGGGTGCTAAATGTTTACAAAGAGGGAATCTTAAATGAATATTGGGCCTGAGAAAATAACCGTATATCCTAATGGCCCATGGTAGGGGTAAATTTCTTTGCTTGAACGTCATATCAGCTCTCCTTAAAAGCAAATCTCACAGAGGTTTCTTTTCCTTTCCCATCCACAGGTAACAGTCCTCTGGACAGCCCCCGGAATTTCTCTCCAAATGCACCTGCTCACTTTTCCTTTGTTCCTGCCCGTAGGTAAGTTGGTAGAAAACCACCTCTGTGACCATCTTGTGGCACTTGCATGAGTGTTAGTTGAATGTCAGACTCCTCCAAGTGACCTCTCTTCCAAGGGTGTTACCTCAGGCTGTCACATCAGCCTTCAGAACTGCTTTCCTGCTCTTCTCTCCCAGGTCAGAAGCATGTGTTTAGGTTTTGCTTTATCAATGGCCTACATGTTTGCATTTGAGTGTTTGAATGGGAGAGTAGATACCAGAAGTGGGTTAATTTATATAATCCTAAACACAAGTCTTTGGTATCCTGAGGGCATGTTTCAAGTGTTACACTCTCACCTGAAAGCTGTCCGCAGGGTAATGGATGAGAAAATATGCTCTTCTCCCGGGAGGACCCAAAGTTCTGGTCTTTGAACTCAGTTCCAGTGGGCTAGACAGGCCTTCAGATATGCCCTTCTCCTTTTCTTTGAGCTGGGGTGGGGCCCATGTGTAGAGATAAGGACTATAGGGCCACTGTTTCTTCCATGAATTTAGAAAGAGCTGGTGCTTACAGACCCATGTTTATATTCCTCCTCCCATGGTTCTCTTCTCTGAAAGTGACATACACTGGGGCTGGCAGGTGATGTGTGGTTAAGGAGCTGGACTTCCACATGGCCGACGGTGGTTTGAGTTCCAAATGTGGCAGTTTGCTTTCTCTCTCTGTCTCTGGTCAAATTAAAAATAACAATAATAATAATTAATTAAATACATTTTTTTTAAAGTGACATATACCCATTTCTGGCCCACTGTAGCAACCCTGAGAGCTCCACCTATTGCTAGGTTATTACCTGGCCAGTGGAGAAGTCCCAGCTCCCTGAGGTGAATCGTCCAAACCACACACTAAGGTTCTATACACAGATGGTTATTTTTCAGAACTTTTTCTAAGATTCTTTGCTGGCAGAGACTTTTTTTATTTTTAAATTTTTTCTTGGTTAGAGTTAGTCTCTAGTATTAAGAGTTCCAGAAAAATATGTGGCTCCAGATTTGGAACTGTTAATGGATGAAAAATGTAATATACCTCAAGGCGAGATCAATTTTCATATTTAGATTACTTTTTAAACAGTTGTGACAGAGGACCAGCAGGTGGTTAAGGTGCTGGATTCCCACACGCCCAACTGTGCTTTGAGCCCTGAACCTGGTGGCTTGAAACTCATACAGGGTGCATATGTGTGCATGCCCAAAATCTCAGTAGGAAAATGGAGGAAAAGGCCATCTGCCTTGAGGGTGATCTTTCACTTTCTCTCTCATTATTTCTCTCTCTCTCTCTCTCTCTCTCTCTCTCTCTCTCTGGCAAATGCATGTGCCCTGTGGGAAAAACTTTAAAAAAAAAAGAAAAGAAAAGATAGAAAAAGGGCCAGCAGGTACTGTGGTGTTTAAAGCACTGGACCCCACATGACCAAGTATGTGGTTTGAGTCCTGCACCCGGCAGTTTGAAAACACACCAGGTGTGTGTGTGTGTATGTGCCCATAAATCTCAAGAGGAGAAATGGAGGAAAAGGAATTGCGGTATGGCCACTCCCCCTGAGAGATGATTTCTCACTTCCCCTCTCTCTCTGGTGAGTGCACATGCCCTATGGCAAAAAAAAAAAAAAAAAAAAAAAAAAAAAAAAAAAAATCCAAGAAAAAAGATACAACAGAAAAAGAACAGCCACCTGAAAGTGGCCTTTACTCACTATTCAAGTGACATCCAGGGAGAATCCTTGCCCTTCCTCTCCTGGATTCTGTCTGCCTGGGAGGACGTGGACAGGTTGTGAGTTCGATGGCTGACTTGGGAACCCCTGCTGACCCAGCTGCCTTATTCAGAATGAATCTCATACAGGTTTGTTCCGTGGACTCACCTCTCCTAACCCACGTAACTTTCGGTCAGTTACCCAAGAATCCAGGTAGGATCACGTAACAGTATGAGAATGTGCGCTTGGTACGATTGTCTGTGCAGTCCTGGAAAGAGCGACTAATCCCAGACTTCCTGCCTGGGCTGTGTATGAACTGTAGCCTCAGATTAAATATTAGGGGGACAGCAGGATCCATGCTCAGATCCCCAGAGGTGGCATTGAGTCACTTCTCATTCAGTAAGTATCTACTGGGCACCTACTCTGAGCCAGCACTGTGCCGAGTGAGCACTCGGCTACAGGCAGCAACGTCGGCGTAGCCCTCCTTCCTCGAAATGTACAGTCCGTAGAGTCTGTACTTCTCACTCCCTTTGGAAGGTGTAGTTTCCTCAGATCCTTACTTAGTTAACTCATTCTTGTCATTCGTGTCCATCTTAAATGTCACCTCCGTGGAGAGGCCTGTTCTAAATATACAATCCACGTGGTTCCTTTGTCATTCTCTATCAAATCATCCAGATTTATTTTCACACTAGTGTCAATAGTTTGGTCTTTTCTGATATTATGAATATCTGATATTTTATTTGCCTTAACCAAAATCAAATCACCTCTAATAGAGATAGGTTCATTTGTTGAAAGCTCTACCTCTTGGTCCAGAATAAGCACGCAGTCAGTGCTTATTGATCAAATGAGTGGTGGGAGAGATGGACAGTAAATGAACAAGCAGGCAAGCATAAACTGACAGGCACCATGAAGGGAGAGTGTGTGGTGGTGCGTGACAACAGGAAGGAGAACGGGGTGGAGGGCATGCAAGGCCTGTCTGCCTGACCGGGTGCGTAGCCCATTCCAGGCAGGGGCAGAGCATGTTCCAGTGGTGCCCTGTGTGCGCCACTCCCTAGGCTTCAGAAGTACGACAGCGAGGTGGCCTTGGAGCCTGGTGTCACCACCACCGAGCATGCTGCTGTGCTCGGCAGCCTGACATCGAGTGGTTTGTGTGGAACTTGGAACTCTGCGCCGTCCTCGTCCTCCTACCGGGCACAGCAGAAAACACTCCTAGTTCGGGGTGGAGTATGGAAGAGTCCTTGAACACTGCCGAACAGCGATCGGGAATCGTTTGTTGCTAGGTTATTGAAGTCAGGCTGGAGCAGTAGTTTGAAATATCATGTAAAAGACGGATTTAATGAAATGCCGCGGATAGACCCATCAGTCCCACAGTTTCACTTCAAACCACCACACATTTCTGAACAGAAGGTTTGCCTCTGCCGAGCTTGCCAAATGCCAGGGGTCAGACAGAGCATCTGCGTGGTCCTCTCTTGGTTCTCACTGTCCTGTACATCTTTTCACACAGCCATGGCCACAGAGCAGACAGGTAATAGTGGATGTCATGGGGAGAGGGGCTGGGGAACTGCTGTGCATGGCCCGACGTGTGGTTTGTGATTTTGTGCCTTGAGAACTAAGGGTATGAACTGGGTTCTCTGGCTGTGAGTGTGGACATTGGGCCTTTCATATCTAACAGAGAGGCCCTCAGGGACCCCCACCCTCACCCCCAACACATGCTGGAACCAAGACTCCGAGCTCATGTGCTTGGAGGCAGGAAGAGCTGAGCAGATCCAAGCTTTTGAGCCTATGGACAAGTCACCCTTATCTCAGTTTTCCTCAGTCACCTCCAGACAGAGGAAATAGTATTCTGTGGTGGCATTTCTTTCTAACTGGTGGCTCCTATTCTTCAGGACATGGAGAATGGCTGCTATGAAATCAGTTTCCATTTTTACCTAAAGGAGGAATAATGATGTGTGAAAAAGTGATTTGACAGACTTTGGCAGGTCATCCCTGAGTCACTCTTGTCCCGTCTTTGCTGGGCTTTGTTTCTCTGGGGTTGACTGCTTTGTTGCATAGAGCTCCAGGGACCCAGCAGAGAGGTCAGGGAGAGCACCCTGTGTGAGCCCCTCCTGGACATATCTTTGCCTCGGAGACTAGGTTCCAGCAGTTAAAATCGACCTGCACTGGCTGGCTGGGTGGCATGAAGTGGATTGGATCATGTGCATGTGGCATGAAACTCTGGGCTTTGCCTTTACACAACACAGGAGAAAAAGCTGCTAGGTATGGGTGAGGTGGGGAGGGCTAGCCCTTCAAGGGGAGAAGCTAGCAAGATTGAGTCCTCTTTCTGTTTCCTCCTCTTCTACCTCCTTCCTACTCCCCCACCTCCCACCCCTGCCATAACTGTGAGGTCTCGAGCAAATCACCCATATCCCTGAGTCTTAGTGTTTTATCTGTAAATTGTGATACAAATCTAACTTCTAAAGATCCTCCATTGGATCTTGATTTCTAAGGCTCTGTGAGTAGCAGCAAAGAAGTTTATCCAACTTCATCCACAGCAGGCTGTACCCCAACTCCACAAGGAAGAATACTTCCTACCCTATCTCAGGGACAGACAAAGAATTACATGTCCGTGCTGTACCTGCTTGATCTTTGTCCTCTACAGTAAAGTAGGGAACTGTGGTTCTTTCCGATGAGAACTTTGGGGTGCATCCTTTTAAGAGTAGCATAGTCCTTCCCCCAAAGTCTCATCTATGGCCAAGGGTATGTCCCCTTCTCTTGTGTGAGGCCAGTGTCACTCTGGCATAACTCCCCAAAACTGCTGCTATGGTTCCTAAAGGATGCTGGGCAGCCCCCAACTGTTGACCATTGATTGATGCTCAGTTCAGACTTCAGTGGTCCACTTCTTCCTGGTTGTCAAGCCAGTGGCCTGGAGAAGACCAAGAAGCCTGCATTTGGAGCCTTCAAAAAAGGAAGTAGCTGTATTTCAGTGGCCATTCTGTCCTTGTAGCTATGCCCTTAGCCATAGTCCTCTGTCATTGCTTCTCTGGAAGTGAATAAGTTGAGCGTATAGAAATATTTATGCAGAATCACAGGAGGGTATAACAGCTATTCAAAGCCATGGACTCCTTTAAATTCAGAGACGTCTGTCTTTATGGTGAAAACACACAACAGGAGGCCGCTGTGAGTGAGAGGGTGAACGCATTTATTGGACCATGCAGTACTGTCTTGACAAGGAGGAGCCTCCAGTGAATCAACTGCCTCAAAGTGCTGATGGACAGACAGACAGATAGGTCCTGGGCTCAGGGTAGGGTCCTGTAGAAACTGCCTAATATTCATTTCTTATGCAGGACTGATGGACGGCGCTGGTCTTTGGCCTCTTTGCCTTCTTCAGGCTATGGAACCAACACTCCTAGCTCCACTGTTTCAGTAAGTAATTAAATCCATGGCCATACCTTCTTGACCTTGGGGAAGTGCTTCCCTACAGGTTATTATTTATCCAAAACAGTCCTCAACTTTTCCTGCAAAACAAAACTCAAAGAGGTTGTGTGGGGATGTGGCTGAGTGGGTCAGAGGGCTGGTGACAGATAATAGCCATAACCAGATCCATAAACGCTTTTGGAAAGGACTAGCCAATACCTTCTCTGGGTGTTGATTATTCCTAGTGGAGTCAGAAGAGGGCTTGAGGATGGGCTTTTGCTTTGCCAGTGAGGCCAGGCAGGGAGCTCCTAAGGATGGTCCCTCTGCTTCCCCAACTTTATTTTTAGAAATGTAACCAAGACCAGATCACCACTTTTATGTCCCCTGACCCTTTCTCTATTTTTTTTAACCTGTTCCTTTAAAAAATAGAAAACAAAAAGAAAGAAAGGAAGGAAGGAAAGAGTGATTGTTACTTGATTCAGATGGGATGTGTATCAGCTAAAGTCTGGGCCTGTCTCTAAAAGCTTTAATTTATATTTCTTTTAGAGAAGGTTTTTGCCTAAAATCCAGCAGATATACTAATTGCTACTGTGCACCCTTGGCCTTAATTGAGTCTCCCGTTGAGCAAGTTCGTATTAAAGCCAGTTTGACAGGGTTGGCAAATGGCAAGTATTTTAGGCTTTGCAGGTCATAGACTTGAGGTCCCATCCCCAATTCTTCCACCATTCTTCAGGTCTTCTTTGCTCTGTTTGTTGTATTCATCAGTCCCAAGCAAGAGAAAATATCATTGCCTCCCTTGGCCTAGATAGTCCTCTTCAATTACTCCAAAGATTTCATTGATTTTTGGCAACTGTTGTCCTTAAAATGTTTTCCCAATAAACACCACTCTTCCATAATTCTTTATTCAAATAAGTGGTTTTAAAATCCAAGGTCAGAACCATACAGTTGTCCCTTGGTATCCATAGAGAATTGACTCCAGGATCTCCAGTGAATACCAAAACCCATGGGTGCTCAAGTCTCTTTTATACAATTATATATGTACTATCTGCATATAACCTACATATATCCTCCTATATACTTTAACTCATCCCTAGATTGTTTGACATTGTACCTAGTACAATGTCAGTCCTATATAAATGGAGTTCTTATTCCATACTGTTTAGGAATAATGACAAGAAAAAAAAAATCTGCACAGATGCAACCAATTTTTCCCCCCAAATACTTTTGGTCAGTGGTTGGTTGAGTCCACAGATGAGGAATCCACAGACACAGAGGACTGGCTGTATGTCTTTGTGTGTATATATAGATATATTCCTGTTCAACAGATTTTTATGATTCAGTCCATTGCTCTAGCTTATTGGGATACTTCGAAATAGCTGTTTTGCCCGTCATAAGTTACATGACCTCACCAACCTCTTATTAGCTGCAGTGGGGCGAGGATACTTACTGCAGCTTTGGTCCAAATCATTTGTAAAAATGCGACCGAGAGAGCCCTGTGGAGATGTCTGCCTAGTTGTTTACAGCGTTGTGTATTATAGCATTCTACAAGAGAAACGTGTGCTATTAGCCAAAAGAAAGAGAAATGTCGATTTCTCACTTGGTATTGACCACACGGCAACAGCGTTCTCAGTGTGGTACTGCAGCTTTGACTTGTAGGTGAATTTAGATATTGGGTTGTCAGGAAAGTCATGATGCATTTTTGCATAGAAATATATAGAAAAAATACATGATGACTTTTCCGACAAGGCAATATTTAAACCACGAAATCTTGGTCAGTTAGTAATAGAAATTAGGCCCACAGCCTTGCCTGCTCTTCAACCAGTCTTGTCAGGTACAGGGGGAGTTCGCCCACCCTTGAACTAACTGGGTTGCCACAGCAATGCCTGCACCGGGGGGATTTCTGTCAAAGCCCTAGCTCCCTCCCTCCAGTGGCCTGCTGTGATTGGAGGGGCTCTGGTCAGGGTCCCTAAGTCACGCAGCCATGAGTAGAAGTTATGATTTTTTTGCAGATCACGTTTAATCTTTGGGTTCCAGACCTAAAAGTAATTTTCTTCCCCGATGGGTTTCCTTGGCAGTGAGTATCCCTAGAGTCTGGGCACAGCCTTCACAGTCTTGGCAAAGCAGTTCTCCGTGGATAACTGCTGAGAGGAAATGTGCTAAGCCATCCCCAGAGAGGCTCTCGCACAGGTGTGGAAGGGAAAACTTAAGGGATGTCGTTTGCAACCGTGCAGGCCTAGGACATTTCCCAAGCCAGGAAGCATGATTTATTAATTACTTATCAAAAGCTTCATTGAAAGCAAAGGGTGTGTGCAGAAGAACCTGCTTCCTAGGAAGTTAGGAAGTCTTACACCTCCTGAAGGTCTGGGTCGTCTCTGTGAGACTCACATTTGGCTTCCTCAGGGCTGAGGGCTCTAACGGTCTGGACATGAGCGAGAGCGTGCACAGAATGGACCAAAGGAAGCAGGAAGAGAAGGCCTGCTTCGTGTGTAGCTTGGGTTTACACTGACCGTTTTCGGTCCCTCTCCGTTCCTGGACTGCCCGGGGACAGTCCTTAGTGTTGCCTGTTCATGTTTCCCCGCAGTCGTCGTGCTCCTCACAGGAGAAGCTGCACCAGTTGCCTTTCCAGCCGACGGCTGATGAGCTGCACTTCTTGACGAAGCATTTCAGCACGGAGAGTGTGCCGGATGAGGAGGGACGGCAGTCCCCAGCCATGCGGCCCCGCTCCCGCAGCCTCAGGTGAGGGGTGCCCTCTGCCACTACCCAGTACCCATGGATCTCAGCCTGTTGACATAGCACAGGGGTCTACACACTTGCTTTCTAACAGGCCAAGATAGTACATGTTTTATGCTTTGCAAGCCATGCAGCTTGCCGTAGCCAATCCCTGCTGGCTACATGTAAACTTCACCTGCGAAAAAGGCAGATTTAGTCTGCCAGCTCTAGCCTAGCACCTTGGCCAACTTCAGTGAGTCCAGTCCAGTGAAGCTCCAGCCCTTTTTGTGTACAGCCTAAATCATCACGCCAAAAAGTATCCAACGTTGTCGAGTGGCCACTCTCTGCTGCCCCTTAGAGCAGTCAGCAGTAACATACATCCTAGACTCCCTTCAGTAAAAGGAGAGTGATAGCACCATCCATTCTGATGGTGTCCTGGCCACGGCGGTGGATGAAGATGATGGCTAGGACCGAGTGAGTGTGGATGGATCCCTGCAGCCTGTCTGTCTCACAAAGGAACACCTGAATCTTGGTGGTTTCAGGCGCTCACACAGAATACAGGGCACCTTTCAGGATGGTTGAGGTTGAGAGGACCACAGTGATACTCAGGGACATCCTTGTGGTGTTATTCTTAAGTACCTGGTAATGGGCAGGTGGCAGGCATGGCCCACTCCAGGGAGGAAAGGCAGAGAGGAACATGGCTGAGGCTGGGATCACATGGCAGAGACAGGACCCAAAGTCTAACCAACTGTGTGGCTCAAGATTTGAAATGCATTAAGGAGATGTAACCAAGCGTGAGCCAGAGGGGAAGATTTGGGATATGAGATTATAAATTAAGGCTGAAAAAATATTGACTCCTTTCAACAAATGACCCTGACTTACAGCTCCCTATAGGTTGGACTGGCCTCACCTACCCCCAGCTCAGAGAGCACGTGAGCCCTGTTGGCTGCAGCTAGTCTGGAAAAAGGTGTAGGTGTATACAGTTTGCTTTGGTTGCTCTGGTGGCTGTTTGATTTGATTCCCAGAACACGCTAGAGTATATGCAACCCCACTAACCAAAGTCAAAAGGACGCTGAGAGTCTCGTTGTGGGGGAGGTCATCCTAGGAAAATTACCAGTGGGCTTAGGAGTAGGCTTCTCCTTTCTAGGCCTTTCCAGGCCCTGGCAGAGGTCTTTGCAAAAGCCTGGCTTCTTGCTGGATGATAGCCTAGCTCCAGGAGGCTCCGCTGTGAACTGAACTAGGTGCACTGGTCGTGCTAGCAATAAGGAAGCCTCTGACCTCAGCCCTCGTGAAGGTGGGAGTGTGTGGGGTACTGAAGAAAGTGGGGGCGGGGGCTCTGGGGTGGCCACTTTTCTCCTTGGTAGTTGCATAGCTCTAACGTAACTCGATTGTTTCTTTCCTATTTAGTCCTGGACGGTCCCCAGTTTCCTTTGACAGTGAAATAATAATGATGAATCATGTGTACAAAGAAAGATTTCCCAAGGTAAGGATCCATTTAAAATGATACTGGTATTGCCCTCAAGGGTGGTTGCCCACAGCCTGCTCTGGTGGGAAGACTGTGGAGCGAGGGAATGAGGTGCTGTCTTCGGGGACAATCGAGAACACAAAGGCACCATGAGAAGGTGCTAATGCAGAGGCTTACAGAGAAGGAGGTGGCAGTAGGGGACTAGGAGTTTGGGGATTGTACAGTCGCTGTTTCTCCACTCCCTAGAGGCACAGAGATCTAGAGGGTCAGAGAGTATCCCATCATATATTAAAGGGGAAAGAAAGAACTGGAAGCCTGATTGCTCATTGTGCACGTCAGAGTTCTAAGGGTTTGCCTTCTGGTATCACCTTCATTTGACACAGATGACTTAAGCAGGGCCTTATTACCAGGGGCCAGAAGGTGCACAGACTGAGGCTAGCTGGGCTGGCCAGGCGGCCAAGGGAGCAGAGGAGTGGGGCCTGGGCCTACCTGTACATCTCTATCTGGAGTTTGCAGCGTGTGGTTTCCCTATTCCTCTGGAAGGTTCCTCCTTTAGACTCAGGTAGTGTCCTGGACACACGTGGTAGCTTAGGGAGATGGCGTGCTTTTCCATCCTGACATACACAGTGACACGTAGGGACGAGAAAGAACACGGATTCTGGGCAGACTGACTGAGTGCAGAAGTGGGTCTACCACTTAGCTTTGGGCAGGTTATTTAACTTCTCTAAGCTTCATTTACCTCATCTACAATTCAGGACGATGAGTATCTATGTCATTGGGAGTTTGTAAGGATTCATGGACGTTAAGCTCATCTCACTGTGCCCAGGGTTTAGTAAGCACTCAGTAACTGGTAGCTCTTAATTCTCTGCTGAACATGTGCCCTGTGGTTTATACTTTTTCATCTTGGAGTGCGCACTAGAGAGTAAGAGAGGAAGGGGCAGAACAGTCAGCTGGGAAATCATCATCTTATATTTTCTCATGCAGTTTGGGAGTGTGCAGTGTTGAGAAAAGAAACGTGTCCCCCTTCCCTCCTTATATGTCAGGTACGAGGTACATTGTCAGTCTAGCATTGCATGTTTGTTTACAGCTATGTCTCCAAGTCCTTCCCATAGGGTGGTTTCCTTCCCTGCCTTCTCTCTCCCCCACACCCCATACAAATGTATGCGTGTGTATATGTTATGTTAGCCTAAACACACACTAGGAATCAGAAATCTCCACCTGGTGGCAAAGGGAAGACGGCAGAGCGATAGGCAGGTCTAGCTAGGAACTCGTTCGTGGATGTGTATTTGTCACTTTGGCATAACTGTACAGTTAGGTCCCCAAGAAACTCCAGCCTAGTCCTCCCTTCTGCTTTGTTGGGATCCAGGCTGGGGTCATGTTCCTGTCCCACTCCAACTTGGCCACTGACCAACAGGTCCCACCTTCAGCAGACCTCTCTGTGACCTGAATAACTTCCCAGTCCAGAGAAAGGTTTGGAAACCAGCCGTGTCCCTCCACTAAGTCTGCACAGCTGGGGGGCCAGTGGCAACACAGAACAGGAAACCCTGGTTGGCCTGGGGGGAGCAAAAGCCTTCCCAGAGGAGAGAGGGTGCTTGAACTGAGATTAGGAGTAGTGGGAGTTTGCCAGGCAGCATTGGCAGGGGTTTTCGACATACGGGGAGCAGTGCGAACAAAAGCAGAGGCATGCAGCTGCACAGAGGGGAGGAGGACAGCTCCGCAGAGCGTGGTGGGAGACGGCAAAGCCAGGGGACCGAGGGCCTCCAGTACGGTGCTGAGGCCTGTTCGCATCTGTAGTCGTCGGGTCTCCCAAATGCAGCATCGGAAACCAGGCTCGCAGGGAGCCTGTCCTGCACACTCTCCAGGTGCTTTGGCTCAGCTCCGGCTGAGCTGGGACTGGAAGGGAAGTGTCACTCTGCTTGCTTTCACTCGCAGGCCACCGCACAAATGGAAGAGCGACTGGCGGAGTTTATTTCCTCCGACACTCCAGACAGCATGTTGCCCTTGGCAGACGGAGCCCTGAGCTTTATTCATCACCAGGTGATTGAGATGGCCCGAGACTGCCTGGATAAGTCCCGGAGTGGCCTCATTACATCACACTACTTCTACGAACTTCAAGAGAATTTGGAGAAACTTTTGCAAGATGTGAGTGCCCTGTGCGAGGGCTCTGGTAAAACCTTCACGTGGTAGTGGGTTTTTTTGTCCCCACCTAAGATTGGGCATTAGTAGCGTCCCCAGTCTTCCTGGCCTGCTTGCCACGACTAGGTGTCCTTGCTGGTGTGCAGGACCTACCCGAGTGTGGTCTTTGGTTCCTCCTCAGGCCCCCATGTTACTGAGAAGCCTGCCTGGTGTCAAAGGAACTCTGTTGTGTGGATCTTTCTTTTCTAAATCCAGAGCTGTATTGCTCTGCCTGAGGTGCCAACATTGGTAGTATTCATAAGTATTTGACTAGGAGATTGTTAGCCAGAGCCAAGTGGCGGCCCCAGTGGCTGTGGTGGGCTCTCTTCCACTAGAAATACTGGTTTAAGCCGAGCCTTCAGACTTCCTTCTCAGCCAAGGGGAAGCAGACCAAGGCTTGCACTGTGGGCTTATTTATATGCTGATACTCTGTTTGCATGGCGTTGATCAGTGGGGACTTCCATGTAACCAGCATGAAAAATCTCTCAGAGGCCAGAGTAATCCAGAGACAGCATGCATTGAGTTTTTAACTACTGCCGCATGTGCTGGTGCTCGCTTAGCTGTTGGGCTCTCCAGTCAAATGTCTCACGGAGACCACAGCTGCCCCGCGTCATACCTTGCATACAACCTGGGGGAGGAGGAGTATGCCCACCGTCCCTGGGCTCTTCATACACTGGTATTTCTTCCAGAGCCCCTTACTGCCCTGACCTCTCCCCGGCATAGTTCCAGCCAAGCCGAGAACCCAAGGCCAGTGATCAAAGAGGACTTCAGTGTGTTGGTAGACATGAAAAGGAACGACGAATTTAAAAAATAATTAGGGAACAGTTATATCTGGAGAAAGGATAATTAAAGATGGTCGTGATACTGGCTGTCAAACATAGGAAGGTTCCTCATGTATAAAAGGTAGCAGATTGTGCTCTAAGATAAAACCAGCCCAGTGGGCAAGGCTTACAGTGAGAAATGTGTTGAATTAATAGGTGAAAAAGCACTTTCTTCTATAAAAATGTCTTTTCAATTTCCAAAGTAATACATAAGTTGAGACATTGTACAAGTATAGTTTTAAAAAGCCAAAGTCTGTGAAAACACTGGCAGCTGTTTGTTTCTGTTTAAGAATAACTTTCTAACAGCTTTCCAGCTCTGGACAGGAGTGCTCCAGAAACTTTTAGGAATCAGAAATTGCTGCCTCAGGCCAAGGATTACCATAGAGTAACTTTAGAGGTTCCTTGTATGTCTAAGATTGATCTTCTAAAATGCTGAAGTCAGGACCTTGCCCCCAAACCTCCAGGCGTTACTTAGACCGCCTGCCCCAGGAGCCGGTCATGTGGGCTATAGGAAGAGCCCTGAATTTGGAGCCAGTTGGTCTGTTTCCTAATTTCGTAGACTCTTAGAATGCAGAAAAAACTCAGTGCAGGCTCCACCTTAGGGAATTTGCCATCGGCTGGCGTTTCGGACCCACTGACACGCATTTACACCAGAAACAGCTTCCATTTACTGATGTGTGTGACGTGCCAGAGCTACGCGGAGTGCTTTCTGTGAATGGCCTCCCCCTGCCTGTACCAGACGCTGCGATCCATGAGTCCTGGTGAGAGGAGGTGCTGACTGTGCTGGAAAGCTCAGGGAGGGTGGAGTCTTGACAAACAGGTTGTATCACCAGACCCAGGAAACAGTGTAAGCAGCATTTCAGAGGTGTCAAGGCACTTGATATACACTTGACACTGCAGGTAAAATAGTTTGGCATGATTAGAGTAAAAGATGCTCGGAAGGAAATGTTGGTAGATGAATTTGAAGTTAGACTGGCCCAAATGGAAGTAGCCTCGTGAGGAGTTTAGATTTTATCAAGAAGGAAATAGGATTGCATTCAGTGGTGGTAAGTTAAAAAATAGGGTGATTAGATTTAGAGTTAAAATCATAAAGGTCCTAACACTTATGGAGTACTTAATACACGCTCGACACTACATTATCACATTTATCTCATTTAATCTCATAACGACCTTGTTAGGAAGGTATTATTACTTTCTGAACTTCCAGATGAGGAAACAAGCTTAAAAGGGCTAAGTTAGCCTAGGGTAATTCATTTCTTAATTAGCGGAGCTAGAGCTCAAACCCGGGTTCATCTTATTCCAGAGCCCAAGGTCATGCATTTTCAAACACTTAGTCGTCATGGACTGACATCTGCTAAACAGGAGGTACCACGCCAACCTTCGCATGTGAAGAAGAAAAGAGAGACACGTCTCTACTCATGAGGCCTACAGGGTAACTGCAGAGACAGCTCATTATGAAACAACATGATAGTACCATGTGGTGTGAGTAGGCAGCTAGGAGAACGTAGAAAAAGCAGTAGTTACGTCTTGGTCTTCGTGTGGGCACGCACACATATGTGTTGTGGGCAAGAGAGTTGACGAATTTGGTTTAAGTCTTAAAAGAATGAGCAGGATTTCTCCTTTCTCTTATCATAACCAATTATTTTTTAAGGTCCTCATTTGCTATTTTTCTTTCATTGTAACTTACTCACTACTTAGTCTCTGCCTTCACTTTCCCTTCCCACCATTCCATGTTAACTATCCAGACAGGATCTGGCCCCGTAGCACAGGGGTTCAGCACTGTATATTGGGAGCCAGATCCTGCATAGTCACCGCTGTTTAAATCCCGGCCTTGGCATCTTAAAAAACATGCCAGGTACATGTGTGGGCATGCTCGAAATCCTGATAAGATGGAGAAATGGAAGAAAAAGGATTGAGCTGTGACCATGCCCATTGGAGGATGCATTTTCTCTCCATGGTGCGCTCACACACCCTCTAGTAATTTAAAAAAAAAAAAAAAAAAAAAAAAAGAGGGGCCCGCAGGTGGCGTGGTGGTGTGGTGGTTAAGGGCACTGGACTCCCGCATGGCTGACTGAGGTTTGAGTCCCAGACCTGATGGCTTGCTTTCTTGCTTTCCTTCTCTCTCTCTCTCTCTGGTCAAATTAAAATAAATAAATAAAGTTAAATAAAATAATTTATTTTAAAAAAAGAGGAAACCAAGGCAAAAGTCACCAAGGAACTAACTGGCCAGTTACCAATTCCTGTGGCCTCTTTCAGTCCCCATCTCTCTTTACCTCTCAGAGAACACAGCGAATACTTCAAACCCTGTCCCCTGCTTTGTCGATTCACCGTTCTCGCCGTCTCTTCACAAATTCCTCCTCTGCCCGTCTTCTAAATGCTGATGTTCCACAGGAAGCCACCCTGTGTGTTCATTCTTTCTCCTGGCTCGTGCACACCCTGATGAGCCCCACCTGCTCCTGTTTCTTCAGTTGCCATTCACAGGCTGAGGATTCCCGCTGTGGCTGCCACCCTGACCTTGTGCTGAGTTCCAGATGCCTACTAGACCCTCCACTTCGACTTCCGCATATTAGCGCATATTCTTTCATTGAAAGTTGAAGTATTTTGAGTAGTAAAGGGAAACTAGTTATAAGGATGAGGGACCAGCAGGTGGCGTAATGGTTACATTACTAGACTCCCATGTTTGAGTCCAGGATTTGGCGGCTTAAAACTCAGGCCAAGCACGTGTGTATGCATGCCCAAAATCCCAAAAGGAGAATGGAGGATAAGGGTTTGCAGTGTGGCCATTCCCCATGGAGGGTGATTTCTTGCTTTCTGTCTCTCTCTCTCTCTGTCTCTTCAGCAAGTGCATGCACTCTATAGCAAAAATCTCTCTTTAAAAAAAATTGTAAGATAAAAAGGGTGGATCTTAGAAAACTGAAGATAGGAAAGTCTACATGGTGTGATAGTGGTAAAATGTGGTGTTCTACGAGACCGACCCATGTGGGAAGGTTCTAAGTTTGCATCCCGAGACCTCCCGGAATCTACGGGGAGATTCATGTGCCTGCCCATGATCAGAGCTGGAGGGGGCTGAGGCTGGGGAGGGTCAGTGTTAGTACCCTACTGGTGGTTCTGTCTTGCCCCCACCCCTTGCTCTCACTCACTCATAGAAGAAATAAATGAACTTAAAAAAAAAAAAAAAAACTCCTTAATTCTGAAAGAAAGAGAGCAAGAGCTAAAGGAATGCAACCAGGCCTTAAGAAGGAACCAGAACAAGGAACCAGAAATTGTGGGACACTCGGGAAGTACCCAGTCTCCTTTACTCCTCTCCGTTTTCTCTGTGCTTTATTTTCTCTACCTCTATGGTAGCGGTAGCCATTCCTTGTCACCAGGTGTGGGTCATGCAGTCTGCTGCACTGGTGTCCCAGTTGCCACTCTGTCAGTTAAATTCCTGGGAAGGTCATTTACACAGCTCGGCTGTTGGAGGTGGGGTAAAAGGGGCCACCATACGTGCCGATGTGGCTCCGAGGAGCAGAGCAGTTCTCTGAATGAAGAGAAAGCTCCCGGGCCAACCACATACCCACGACAAGATCTAGGAAAGCTCTTCAAACTCTGCACACCCCCAACTGAACTTCACTTTCCTTAGTTTTTCTTTCTGTCTAACCAAACATAGCAAGTTCTTTACCTACCCTCACTACACTGCTTATCTTCGCAGAGTTCCTATTTCATTTATAGGATCACTGAACTGTCCCTGAAGTTGAAGTTGCAGTTACTGTCCATTCCTGCCTCTTCGACCCCTCAGGTCGGCTCAGCCCTCTGCCTCTGCAGTGGCCCCAGTCTGTCCACGCGTCTCCATTCTTACTTCCGTGACTTGTAGATGCCTGTCAATGGTTCTCCTGCCATTAGTCTTGCCCTCTTTAGTGCCCCTCTGCGCTGCAGCCCGAGTAGTCTTTCTGAAACACCTGGCTCGTCACTCCCCAGCTTTGAGGTCTTTCTGTTCCTTACAGTCTGTCTGGGGTGGAAATGAGCAGCAGTGAAGGCTCCATTGAGAGTTGCCCCTTGAGCGGGGGTCTGAAGGGTAAGTGACACTTGTTGGTGGAGGAGCAGGTAAAGCCGTGTGTCTGTGTGACATTCCTCGGTGTCCTGTAGTGTTCAGAAGCTCAGATGGTTCCTGGTGAGCAGCTTGCTCCCTCTCAGAGCCGGCGGCCTTCTCTGAGCCCTTCGCTGTGCAGCGCCTCTAAATTACCGATCGTTTCTCCCTGTAGTGGCTCTACCCAGTCCAGTCCTGCTTATGATCAGCCCAACCACATGGGGCCGGTAGACTGTCCAAGCAACCTTCGTCTTCTCTACAGGCTCATGAGCGCTCGGAGAGCTCTGAGGTGGCTTTTGTGATGCAGCTGGTGAAGAGGTTGATGATCGTCATTGCCCGCCCAGCTCGTCTCCTGGAATGCCTGGTGAGTGGACCCTGGGAGGTGTGTGGGGGGCCGTCCGGGAAGTAGCCCACTGTGGTGCCCCCACTGCCATTTCTGTGGCTGAGATCCTTAGTTATGTCTGATTTGCAAGCAGTGGGGGACTAAGTAGGTTCACGAGGACAAATAGGTGGACCTGAGGGGTACAGCAGGGAGAAGTATTGGTCTGGTCCATCCCCGCACTGGGCAGGCCCCAGATCAGTGAAGATCTTAGGGGCAAGGAGCACCAGAAGCATGGGTCAGTGGCTTGCACAAGTTGAGTCCTTCATTTAATCACTCAGACACTTTTCTGAGCACCTACTTCATGCTAACTCTGCAGATACAGACGTGGGTAAGCAGAATCCCTGACCTCAAGGTGCTTCCCCTGGAGTGGAAGTGGGCAGTAAAGCATGGGGCATGTAAATGAGCATTACAACCGTGCAGGAATTGTGACGGCTGAGGTCAGTACGAGGTGCAGTGGGAAGGTGGAAGAGGAAGTGCTTTCGTTCTCCTTGGAGTGAACATTCAGTGGTGCTCCCTTAGGGCTGGAAGCTTGTTCGGGGCCCTGATGGATGAGTGTAGACTGCCAGGCAAGGAGTGTGGGAAAGAGCATTCGATGGAGTACAGGGTGTGCTTGAAGAAGTGGCAAGGGACCTGGAAGGTAGGCCATGGCTAGATCAGGGAGCGTTTGGGCCTCAGCTCAGGAGTGCGCATTAGCCTAGGGGCCTCTTAGAGCTACCAGGAAGTTTAGGTAAGAATGTGGTACAGTCAGATTCACTTTTCTCTAACCAGCTTTATTAAGGTGTAATTCCCATGTAATAAAATATATCCTTTTTTGAAGTGTGCAGTCTTAACAAATATACACCTGTGTCATCACTGCCGTGGTCAAGATAGACAACATTTCTGTCCCCTCAGAAAGTCTCCTGGTGCCTCTTACAGCCAGTCCCTCCCCCTGCCACTCCTAGGCAGTTACTTACCTGCTTTCTTTCACTGTGGAGAAATAAGCCATTTGTTCGGTTCCGTGTAAGTGAAACTGCCTAGTACGTGCTGACTTCTTTCAGCATAATGTGTTTTTTTTTGTTTGTTTGGGTTTTTTTGAGATTCATACACATGATTGCAGGTATCAGTCATCAGTTCCTGTTGGTTTCTGAATAGATTTTCCATCAGGTTTAGTTCTAAGACAGAGGACTTTGGCTGCGGCATGGATAGTGAATTGGAAGAGGTCAGGATGAGCCAGGGAAGTCAGTGCAGAGGCACTCAAAGCAAATCAGGTGAGATGGGGTGGCCGGCTAGGATGGTGGTGGAACAGAGAGGAAGAGGTGGGTTCGAGAGGTATTTATGAGGCAGACGATCTGACCAGATGGAGGCTGAGGAAGAGTGAGCAGTTCAAAGAACTTCCAGGTCTGGCTTAGATTATGTTCAGGTGGGCAGCAGCATAGTTCTCCAAAATAATGAAACTACAGGGGCCAAAAGCAGAGTTTGCAGTGGAGGCCACGGTCGTGATTAAGTAGAAAGCTCTCCTTCAGGAACTTGAGGAACTTGTGCGAAGCAGCGGCTTTGAGTCAGGCCTCGGAATGAATGAGGATTTTCTGCTCCTTTCCACCTCTTGGGCTCTGGGCAAGTCAGTGCATTCCTGTGAGCCTGGCTCTTTAGGTTGAGTCTTATATGGATTAGTCCAGAGTGTGACACTTCCTTGGCACCCACACCTCCTTCCAGATAAGGACTGCTCTCGGTTCAGCCTCAGTCTCCAGCCCCTTGTACTCAGGGGCACTTAGTAGATAGGGAAGGTCTAGGTGAACTTCCTGTGAGCCCTAATTGAGCAAGCGTGTGCCAGGACTGCTCTAGACAGAGCATCCGAATACACCTGACAGTGCTGCTGAGACCAGGCACACAGGCTGAGCTCCTGAAACTAAAAGCTCTGGCCCTTACCACTGGGAAGAAGCATATTTTACACTTAGGGTGTCCAGTCTGCGGGTGGCCTGTGAGGGACCTGTGTGGTAGCTTCATCCCCCTCTCCCTGAATCATGTCATTTCTGGGTATTTGGCACGGGGGGTGTCCATCAACAAGAAGGTCTTCCTCTCCTTGCTGCTGTGTGCTGTAGAACCAAGCAGGCCAGTGGCCTGCATGTGTATCTCTCACCACTGACCACCTCTTCCTCCCGAGACAGGAGTTCGACCCTGAAGAGTTCTACCACCTGTTAGAAGCAGCTGAAGGCCATGCCAAAGAGGGACAAGGGATTAAATGTGACATTCCCCGCTACATTGTCAGCCAGCTGGGCCTCACACGGGATCCCCTGGAGGGTGAGCATGCTGCTTTGGGGGCACCGCAAGGAGGCCCACTGCCAGTGAGAACTAATGGCAGGGGAACCGCTCGCAGAAGAGATTAGCCTGGATAAGGCCACGATCTGGCATCAGGGGTCTCAGGACCACAGGAGGCATCCTGCAGGGTCTGTCCTAAAAGCTTCCTTCGGAGTTGCTGTGCTTCTGCCTGTAGACCCCCAACCCCAGCCTGAGTTGCTATGGGGCCAACTGGGTTGGACTTAGAGCCTCAGATCAAAAGAGGTGAGCAACAAAGGACCATGGTTACATTTTCAAAGATGGCCACCACCTCTGCACACTTGCCTTCCCAGCTAGCCACTTCCAAGTCCTCCCATGACTTGAGGATGGTTTAACTCAGAGCTTCAAGGGATTGTTCTATTGGCCTGGGCTTCACGCTGAGCTCCTGCATGAGCCAGGGGCTTCTAAGTGCCTTGTGTCTTCTTGTCTGGCTCCTGTTCTCCCTGCTTCCCAGCCTCGTTTGGTGAAGAAGGATGAGAACTAGTACCCCAGTTTTAAGCCCTGTTTTCTAGAAGATGCCCCAAGTTTGAGAGAAGCTTTTATAGCATTCTCTAGGCCTTACGAATGGCTCGGGACTTCCAGAAATAGGGGTGGCAGTGCTAGTTTTCTGATCCCAAAACTGCGACTGCACGGAGGGGAGTCGCAGGGCTCGATTACATCCCAGGCTGATGCAGAAAGCATTAACGCCTGTCCTCCATGCCCCCGTCGTGTGATCTGAGGGTGTCACTGAGATGCCAGACACTGCCACGCACACTGTCCATTGGTGTCCTTGCTTTATTTCCAGAAATGGCCCAGTTGAGCAGCTACGACAGTCCTGACACGCCGGAGACAGATGATTCAGTCGAGGTAAAGACCCCGAGCTCCCGCCCCAGTCCTGGAGCCTGGCTCCTCTGAAGCTAAGGGCTAGAATTCTCTATAAAAGAACATCTAAACGAGAGTTGGGGAAGCCGGTGGCTGCAAAGGCTGCCTGGGAAGTCACTTGGGTCCTGGGGAAGGATGGGCAGTAAGTGCTGCGGTCCAGGGTGGAGCTCATGCTGGGCCCGCAGCTCCCTACCACCCGAGTTCTGAGAAGCGTGCCCATCTCCCCTTGGCCTTGTTTTCCAGGGCCGCGGGGTATCTCTGCCAGCTAAAAAGACACCCTCCGAAGAGGACTTTGAAACCATTAAGCTCATCAGCAATGGCGCCTATGGGTAAAAGCAGGGGTCGGCGTGTGGCCAGGACCAAAACTGAGCCATCCCTTGGTCTCTCTGTCTGGAAGTGCTGATACACAGTCCCCCGGGCAGCAGATGCCTCGAGGCGGACCCTTGCCCTCCCTGAAGCTTCCTGGGAAGCAAGAGTTCAGTTTCCTCTGACATCAAGCATTGTTCCTTGCCCAGACAAAATTCCTAGTCCTTGCCGGCACTCCTCCTCTCCCTGGGCTCTGGGGAAGTGGCCCACACAGACCCTTCTCTTCACACGCACCCCTGCCCCCTTGGCCTGTGTATTTACCAGGCAGTTCGGGTGGGATATCCGAGCTCAGGTACTAAGGGCGCGTGGGGGCCGGGCGGGTTGTGTTCCCCAGGGCCGTCTTCCTGGTGCGGCACAAGTCCACCCGACAGCGCTTTGCCATGAAGAAGATTAACAAGCAGAACCTGATCCTCCGGAACCAGATCCAGCAGGCCTTCGTGGAACGTGACATACTGACTTTCGCCGAGAACCCCTTTGTGGTCAGCATGTTCTGCTCCTTTGAGACCAAGCGCCACTTGTGCATGGTGATGGAATATGTTGAAGGTACTGAAGGTACCAGGGGAGGTGGCCTGGCATGGAGGCCAAGGCACAGCCCTAAACAGGGACCAGCAGCTCTGTGTAAGGGTAAAGTGGCAGAGCCCGGCTGCCCAGGCCGTCTTTGGCAATGGTTTCTGCCTCAGGATCTCAGGAGCACTTGGCAGGTGGACACAAAGCCCCGGCCTCTGCTCTGAGGCTGCCCATGTCACGGCAATGAGCCGCGCTCTGGGGTGGGGTGTGGCTGCCCAGCAGCTTTAGAATCTCGCCCTTGAAGGCTGCACAGCCTCTCCTGCTGGCATCAGGCAGGAGCAGAGGTGGTTGCCGAGCTGCAAACGCCTAGAGTCGGGTATTGGGGGACCGTGTCTGGTTTCTCAGAAAAAGGGACAGGCTGGCTGTGGTTTGTGGCTTGTGAAGGGGACACCCCTGCAAGTATCTGGGGATGGATTAGAAGAGCGACTGGGGCCCAGCGCTGCAGAGAGGCAGAGCCTTGGCCGTCGCCTTCCTTCTCTCCCTCACTGCTGTGCCCACCTTCCAAAGACTTTCTTCCTGTCTTCACATTGAAGCGGAACAGAACTCTTCCTTTAATTCAGTGGCTACATGCCGGGGTTGCAGTGTTATTTTAGTGGGAAACTAAAGGAAAGCCAATAGGGAGGAAATAAATGCACATGAGTGCTGAAGTCTCAGCCCCACGTTTAGAGGGTACAATACCCCATCCTGAAATAACAGCCCTGTCCCCGTGTTCTAGTCCATTCTGTTGTTGACAGAATACCCGAGTCTCGGTAACTTAAGAGGAATAGTGTCTATTCAGATCGCAGTCTGAAGGTCCACAGTCCGGGGCCACATCTCGTGAGGGTCTTCTTGCTGGTGGTGACATGGCAGAGGGCCAGACAGAGCAAGCGGAGAGCAGCACGTGTGTCTGTTCTGGTCTCACTCCCTCTCCTATGAGCCCACCAGGAATCGGTCGTGGGGCCCAGCCTGATGACCTTAATCCTGTACAACCAGATCCTATCACATGAGTGGGGGGAGCACACATTCAAACTATAGCACCCATAGCCAACTTGTAGGCCTGAGACTTAGGTTCTTTCCCTGTCTGGCCTAAAAAGTGACCGGACAGGCCCTGGCAGGTTCACCTTGTTTTCCACTGCCCTCCCCACTCTGTCTCCCACCCATCCCAGCAGCAAAAGGGCTGGCATCACAGTCTTCAGCATTGGGGTGTTCTGGGGAGGCCCTTTCCTCTGGAGCCTTGGATGTTGCAAACCTGGGAACTGGCTGGAACGGGGACCTCGTTCCTTCTCTCACGGTGGCCTGGGCTTCTTACAGGAGGAGACTGCGCCACTCTGCTGAAGAATATCGGGGCCCTGCCTGTGGACATGGTGCGTCTGTACTTTGCGGAAACTGTGCTTGCCCTGGAATACTTACACAACTATGGCATCGTGCACCGTGACCTCAAGCCTGACAAGTACGCCATGGCCTGGGTCCCTCGCTCCAGGTCTTCCTCTTGGGCTCTAGATAAATGGAGGCAAAAATAACACATTCGAATCTACCCCCAGGGGCTGGTAGAAAACAGTGCTGTGTGTGTGTCCGTCTAGGCCTAGAGCTCCAACCTGTGCAAAGACATGGCCACAAGGTTTGGCAGGAGCACTGTGGACCTCGGCGACATGAACCCCTGAGGAGCTGGGCCAGCAGGAACCAGAGAAGCAGCACGTCTAGCAGATGGCAGGGTCGACATCCCAGCATTCGCTGACACCTGTGCAGTGCTGTGCTCTGGGTTTAAGAGTAGTCCCTGGAGTGTAGAACTTACGTCTGGTGTGGGAGACAGAAATCAGACACACGCATAGAGGCTATTTGTTGGAGGGCATTAGTCAGGTGGGAAAAGATGGGAGTTTTCTGAAGCTGGGGAGCAGGATGTGTAAAGGCACTACCAGTGTGACGGCGCATGACCCACCCAGGAGCTGTGATACGGCTGAGGCTGAGCTGGCTCAGTCAGTTGGGAGAGAAAAGGCCAGAGGCAGACAGGGACTAGATCACCAAGGTCTTTTTGTCATGTTTGAGTTTTATTTATTTTTTATTTTTTTAAATAATTATGTCTACTTATTTATTATTACTATTATTATTATTTTAATTTTCTATAGGGCACGTGTGTCCAGCAGAGAGAGAGAGAGAGAGAGGAAAAGTGAGAAACAAGTTGCCAGGTCTGGGACTCAAACCGTAATTGTACATGTAGGAGTCTAGCGCCTTAACCACCACACCACCTTCTGGCCCTGTCTGTGTTTATTTTAAAGGGGCCTACAGACTCTTTGAAGGGCCTGTCAACCAAAGGTGTAGTAGAATGACACGCTCGGATTTTGGCTAAGGTTAAGCAGATCACTGCCAGTAGAAAGAAACGACCACTGCAGTGTGCCAGGCCCAGACGGCAGTGCTGCACAGGACAGAGGCCGAGGTGGAGAGGAGGGAGTAGTGTAGGGAAGTCGAAAGGACAAGACGGGGTTGGTGTGGGGGTGCAGGAAGAAGTGAGGGAGCAGAAGGCTAGGACGTCGGCCAGATTTCCCACTCGGGACTAGGGTGGGCTGATAAGCCCCTGTGGTGGCCAGCGGCTTTGACACTAGACAGGCGTGAGTGCACATGACCCTCTGCTGCTCGTTAACTCCGAGTTTGAGTCTGTTGATTAAATTTCCCTGAGCCTCACATTCCTCCTCTCTACGGTGGGGGTAGTACGACCTACCTTTGCTGTGTTAGTTACTCTAGAAAACCTTTCAGGGGCCAGAGTGTTTTGTCACAGAGCTCGACTGACAGTAGAAGTGGGTTCTTAGACTGGGAAGAGGAGCTGGTTGGGAGGCTTTGTTCTGGGGTGAGCTTGTGGTGCGTCCAGACATCTGGGCAGAGGAGCAGGCCAGACCAGAGATCCTGATTCAGGGAGGCAGGAGGAGGCCCCTGGCACAAAATAAAGTGGCTCGGGCAGAGCAGGCAAAGGAATCTTTCTGGTTTCTTCCAACCAGCCCTCCTCCTACAGCCATGGATGTGAGACACGTTACGTGTCCTTTTTCACTCTCCCGAGGCAGGGGGTCTTGTGAGCCACCCAGGTGAGTTGGGGGTACTCAGATTGCTGGAGACTGCGCTGAGCTTGGTAGGAGGAAGTCTCTCGTCAGCTGACCCTCCCTGCTAGGATACGGTCAGGATACGGTTAGGGCAGTAAGTAGAAACGAGGCGGTGGACGCGTTCGGTGCTCGTGCGGGATGTAGCGCTCACAAAGCCAGAGCCGTCTACTTTATCACAGCCCCTTCGCTCCCTGCTACGTCCTCCTGTACCTGTGTGTCCCCGTGCCCTGTGGGAGCCCGAGTGGGCAAAGTTGGCACATGCAGATTGAGCATCCCTTATCTGAAATGCTCGGGATCAGAAGTGTTTCAGATTTCAGGTTTCTTCAGATGCGGGAATATCTGCGTCGACATGATGAGCTTTCTGAGGGATGGGATCCAAGTCTAAACACAAATTCATTGCGGCAATGTGGTGCTCAAGCAGCGTCAGATATTAAAGCATCTTGGATGTTGGATTTTTGGATTAGGGAAGCTCGGCCTGTACTAAACGCAGCACTCGGAGAACCAGGACGTACCTCCGTAATTTTGTTTCTCTGCTCTCTCAGCCTCCTGATCACATCCATGGGGCACATCAAGCTCACTGACTTTGGGCTTTCTAAAATTGGCCTCATGAGCCTGACCACAAATCTGTATGAGGGCCACATTGAAAAGGATGCCCGCGAGTTCCTGGACAAGCAGGTAAGAGGATCGTTCAGACCCGGGGAGTTAAACTCCAGACCCCGGAATAGCAGCGTGGAGCTCCTCCCTGCCTTCCGCTCGCAGGGCGGCACTGAGACGGCAGCTCATGTAGAAACAGGGTAGACCGTGAGAATCACGGGGGTGGGCAGTCCAAAGTCATCTCCCTCCTCAGGGTTCGGAGGAAGTAGGTGATTTGACTGCTGACATTCACGGAGTTTCATGTGAGGTCAGGCCCGCGCTTCCCAGCCTGAGTCAAGGACAAGGCTCTCCCAGGGCCCTTGTTCCTGGAGCACAGCTCCAAATTTCCGTTGGGCCGTGGCCCAGTTTCCTGAGAGTAGCCTCTGGACATCCCCTGAGTTGACATTTCAGGTTCTGACTGTTCACATGCCCCTCTGGGAGTCACGTGCCTGGCAGAGTCTGGTCTTTGGGAGGCCGAGGGGCAGATGCCAGTGTGGAACGAGATGCCAGAGGGGTGTCGAGGGCTCAGGGAGTGGTGGTTCCAGTCTAGAATTAGATGTCCAGTTAATTAGGAAAGACATAAACTCACTAGTCCAGTGTGGTTCCCTGGGACCCCTGACTATCTAGTTTATTAACAAGGAGAGCTGAGTCCTCAGTCGGAGATTTTCTGCCCCAGGGGTGGGAGCAGCCCCACCCTCCAGCCATCACGCCTGTGAGCTGCCTGCGTGGCCCCACTGAGCCAGCCTGACTTCTCCATGCCCAGGTGTGCGGGACCCCAGAGTACATTGCGCCCGAGGTGATCCTGCGTCAGGGCTATGGCAAGCCCGTGGACTGGTGGGCCATGGGCATCATCCTGTATGAGTTCCTGGTGGGTTGCGTCCCTTTCTTTGGGGACACTCCGGAGGAGCTCTTCGGACAAGTGATCAGTGGTAAGAGCATCACCCTGGCCCACAGGGAGCCATACCTGTGGTTGGTGTGTGTACTGTGAGGCCCCTGTGTGTGTTTGTGTGTGTGTGTGTGTGTGTGTGCAGTAGGCTTGCTTGGGCATGTGCAAAGAGAGGAAAAGGGGAAAGGTGGGAACCCTGAGAATGTGAGGCAGTGGGGTCCAAGGCAAGGTCTTCAAGGCTCTGGGCTGGCCCTTTAATGTCTCCCTTCCTTACATCTCCCCACAATTTCTCCTTTCCCTCACCCCTGATGACTTCAGATGAGATCGTGTGGCCTGAGGGTGACGATGCACTGCCCCCAGACGCCCAGGACCTCACCTCCAAACTGCTCCACCAGAACCCTCTGGAGAGATTGGGCACAGGTAGGACAGCCCCGCCCCCGACATTTCCCACCACTTAGAAAGTGGGGAGGGAAGCCAAGTCTAGGCGCCCTGGAGGGCCAGGCTTCAGTGTGACTCCCTCTGGGTCCTGAAGCTCAACCCTGCTCCCTGAGGAGAGAAGGAAAGGTGCTGGAGCTGAGGCCTCTGGGCCTGGTTCCCACTTGCCCTGCTGGCCCCGCCCCAGCCCTGCCCTCGCCCTCCCTGTCCACAGGCAGCGCCTGTGAAGTGAAGCAGCACCCATTCTTCACGGGTCTGGACTGGACAGGACTTCTTCGCCAGAAGGCCGAGTTTATTCCGCAGCTGGAGTCGGAGGATGACACCAGCTACTTTGACAGTAAGGCCACCTGTGGGGTGGGGCGGGGCTCGGGCCTCCCCCGTGGCCCAGGAACAGCTGTGCCCACAGGGCTCCTGAACTTGGCACTGGGAGCAACTGCCCAGGGCCCTGCTGAGCTGGCCACCGGCAGGGCTCTGAGGGGGACCATCCTGTGTGTCTGGCCCAGCCCGTTCCGAGCGATACCAGCACGTGGACTCCGAGGATGAGGAGGAGGTGAGCGAGGACGGCTGCCTCGAGATCCGCCAGTTCTCTTCCTGCTCGCCGAGGTTCAGCAAGGTGGGACAGACCAGGCTGGAGGCTGGGCGGGAGGGGACCTTTCCAGGGACACCCCGGGCAGGCTCGGGGAGTTGGAGAGTGGCCACCTCTAGAGGAGGAGTGATGGCTGGGGCTGCACGTGGCAGGTGCCTCTGGAGCCACACCGTCCCTGGCGAGAGGTGCCGGGGCGAGGCTGGGTCGGGCCCGCAGTTTTTCAGCTGGGGCATGTTGGAGAAGACGGGCACAAGTTCTGGGTTTCTGGTGCGAAGGGGTGGCTGTGAGAGCGTGCCCAGCGTGGCCCTGCGCCCACAGGTGTACAGCAGCATGGAGCGGCTCTCACTGCTCGAGGAGCGCCGGGCCCCGCCCCCGACCACGCGCAGCCTGAGTGAGGAGAAGGAGGACCGCTCGGACGGCCTGGCAGGGCTGAAGGGCCGCGACCGGGGCTGGGTGATCGGCTCCCCAGAGATGTGAGCCCTGGCGCTCCCTGGGGTGGGCAGCACAGCCCCTGGGCTGTCCCAGAACCTGGGAGAGCAGGTGCCCGGGAGGCGTGCTGGTTGCAGAGAGGGTGGCACCGAGTGTTCTGTCACGCTGCACTCTGACCCCTCAGCGCGCTCCTGGGTGGGAGGGGGAGCCTGCTGAGCCCCCTCACCCCAGGCCTGTGTCTCACAGATTGCGCAAGCGCCTGTCGGTGTCTGAGTCATCCCACACAGAGAGTGACTCGAGCCCTCCGATGACAGTGCGACGCCGTTGCTCAGGCCTCCTAGATGGGCCTCGATTTTCTGAGGGCTCTGAGGAGGCCAGCAGCACCCCCAGGAGGCAGCAGCAGGAGGGCATATGGCTCCCGGCACCCTCACCTGCAGAGGGGGTACCTGGGCCCAGCCCTGAACGGCCAGTGGAGCGGCCGCTGAAGCTGGACGAGGAAGCTGCAGGCCCAGGCAGTGGTCCCAGTGCAGGTGGGGTGCCAAAGGGCCTGGCCTGGGGATCTCATGGGGCAGGAGGAGGGGCCTCGGCAGCACCACGGGTCTCACTGCTCACTTGGGCCCACAGCCGGGGAGACCCGAGACCGAGGGACCCCACAGCTGGCAGAGGGAGCCACAGCCAAGGCCATCAGTGACCTGGCTGTGCGCAGGGCCCGCCACCGGCTGCTCTCTGGGGACTCTCTAGAGAAGCGCACCACCCGCCCTGTCAACAAAGTGATCAAGTCCGCCTCTGCCACGGCCCTCTCCCTCCTCATTCCTGCAGGTGAGGCCCCGGGAAAGCCGCGCTAGAACTCACAGGCAGGGCCTGCGGTAGGGGTCTGCGCGTGGCGCACGTGTGTATGTGCGTGTGAGTGAGCACATGTACATGTGTGCATGTTGAGGGTCGGGTGCCTGAGCGACTGTGTGTCGCTGCTCGTCCCTCTGTGATCAAAGTAGAATTCTCTGAGGGTGTGCCCTGGTGTCCGGCTTGTGTGTGCGTGTGCCAGAGGCGGGCGAGTGCCGCATAAGGAGTGCAGGCTTGGAGGCGGAGAGCTGATATCCGGGTCCTGGCTCCGTCACTAAATGATTCTTGCCTTGAGTTAAGTTGCTTAACCTCTGTCAGCCTCAAGTATCTTATCAAAAAATGTGGCTATTAGTAGCGGCTAGCTCACAGGATAATCGTGATGTTGAGGGGTGATCAAGAGCTGGGGTAGTCCTTAGTACGGACACGAGGCTGGCTGCCGCTCCCCACCACGTCCCCCACCACCACACGCCCAGCCACCACCTGAGCTCCGAGGTGGCTTCGCTGGTCGTGGTCCCGACTAAGGTGCACCAGGGCTCAAGCTGTGTCAGTGGCCAGAGCTGTGCTGGGAGTGACAGATGTGACAAGGGACCAGGCTGGGAGCAGGTCCTCTCACCCCCTAACCTTGGCTTTCTTCCTCCAGAACACCACACTTGCTCCACCTTGGCCAGCCCCATGTCCCCACACTCTCAGTCATCCAACCCGTCATCCAGGGACTCTTCTCCAAGCAGGGACTTCTTGCCAGCCCTCGGCAGCTTGAGACCTCCCATCATCATCCACCGAGCTGGCAAGAAGTACGGCTTCACCCTGCGGGCCATTCGTGTCTACATGGGTGACTCGGATGTCTACACTGTGCACCACATGGTTTGGGTATGTCTGGCCCCCGAACCTGGTGTCTCAACCTCATCACTCTTGCATTTCCCACTCAGTGGAGCCCATGTGTCCCCTGGCTCTGTCCCTGCCCGCTGCATCCTCTGGGGTCCCCACTGAAGGAGCAGAGGCAGGCCCCATTTTTCACACTCGGGCTCCAAACTGAGGACTGTTCTTTTGCCGGGACAGCACGTGGAGGACGGAGGTCCAGCCAGTGAGGCGGGGCTTCGCCAGGGTGATCTCATCACCCACGTCAACGGGGAGCCCGTGCATGGGCTGGTGCACACAGAGGTGGTGGAGCTGATCCTAAAGGCAAGTGCCGGGGGTGCTGCCCGCTGTGGTGCCTGAGTGAGTCTATGCCAGCCACGGGGGGTGGGAGAGCTGGCACACTTATACCTGGCCCTGAGGACAGGTGCACAGGAATTGGGGAGGCACAGCAGAGGGTCTCCTCCGAAAGCAGCCCCTCCCTGACCAAGGCCCCGGGATCTGTCTGAGCTGTGGGTAGGACTGGAGAACAGGCCGGGTGCACCTCTTCTCCATCTTCCCATCCCCAGACCACTGTGAGGGGAGAGTGCAAGTCTGGGTCAGACATGTTGGTGAGCAGGGAAAAGCTGGGGCTGGTACCCCCAGCCAGGGCAGGGGCAAGTAGGGCCAACCTTAGCCTGGGCCTCGTGCTTTGCTCCCCAGAGTGGAAACAAGGTGTCCATTTCGACAACTCCCCTGGAGAACACGTCCATTAAGGTGGGGCCAGCCAGGAAGGGCAGCTACAAGGCCAAGATGGCCCGGAGGAGCAGGCGGGGCCGGGGCAAGGATGGACAAGAACGGTGAGCAGGCTTGGGCCACAGGGTCTGCTCTGGGCCACCTGGGTGCTGGGGGGTGCTGGAGGTGCTGGGTGCTCAGCCCTGGGCCCGGCATGTGCCACGCCCTGTGCATTGGCTCACCTTTTACCCTTCCCTCCGCTGCAGAAAAAGGAGCTCCCTGTTCCGGAAGATCACCAAGCAGGCCTCCCTGCTCCACACCAGCCGCAGCCTTTCTTCCCTTAACCGCTCGTTGTCGTCAGGGGAGAGCGGACCAGGCTCTCCCACACACGGCCACGGCCTCTCCCCCCGATCGCCCACTCAGGGCTACCGAGTGACCCCCGACGCACTGCACTCAGGTATGAAGGGCTCCCTACAGAGCAGAGACAGCCCTGGGGGAGAAGGGTGCCCAGGACCTCCGTGCTGCTCAGGGGTCCCTCTCCGAGTCTCTCAGCCCACCCCGAGTGAGCAGCGGTCTTGGGGAAGCACCGATGGGGCAGGGGGGTGATTGTTCCTGTAACCCGGGCTCCGGTCCGCTCCTGGGGTAGCCTCTACAGTCCCGGAGCATTCCAGGGATGAGCCCCGTGTCCCTCTGACTTGGCCAGCTAAGTCTGCTCTGCCTGTCTGTCCGCAGTGGGAGGGACCTCATCCCAGAGCAGCTCCCCCAGCTCCAGCGTGCCCAGCTCCCCCGCCGGCTCGGGGCACACGCGGCCCAGCTCCCTCCATGGTCTGGCACCCAAGCTCCAACGCCAGTACCGCTCTCCACGGCGCAAGTCAGCGGGCAGCATCCCCCTGTCGCCACTTGCCCACACCCCTTCTCCGCCACCACCAGCGGCCTCACCCCAGCGCTCCCCATCACCCTTGTCTGGCCATGGAGCCCAGGCCTTTCCCACCAAGCTTCACTTGTCACCGCCCCTGGGCAGGCAGCTCTCGCGGCCCAAGAGTGCGGAGCCACCCCGCTCGCCCCTGCTGAAGAGGGTCCAGTCGGCTGAGAAGCTGGCAGCTGCCCTCGCTGCCTCCGAGAAGAAGCTCGCCCCTTCTCGCAAGCACAGCCTCGACCTGCCCCACTCCGAGCTAAAGAAGGAACTGCCACCCCGGGAAGTCAGCCCTTTGGAAGTAGTCGGGACCAGGGGTGTGCTCTCTGGGAAGGGGGCCCTGCCAGGGAAGGGGGTACTGCAGCCTGCTCCCTCGCGGGCCCTCGGCACCCTCCGGCAGGACAGAGCTGAGCGCCGCGAGTCACTGCAGAAGCAGGAAGCGATCCGCGAGGTCGACTCCTCAGAGGATGACACCGATGAGGGGCCTGAGAGCAGCCCGGGTGTTCAGGGGCCGAGCGCGGCATCTAACCCGGACGCAGGCCAGAACCCTCCCCCTAGAGGAGCAGCAGAGGGTGGGGAAGAGGATTCCTTCTTGCCCAGGGACTCCAGGAGCCAAGGGCCAGTGGTCCCAGGCCAGTTGACAGGGGTCACACTGGGGCTTCCAAGAATAGAAGGTCCCGGTGCCCCTCAGAGGAAGCTTAGGAGCCCACAAGCCTTCCAGGAGGCCGTTAGCTCCTCACTAGCCCCCAGCCTGGGCAGGTCTGGTCCCACAGATCCCACCCCCGCTGAGGGCTGCTGGAAGGCCCAGCACCTCCACCCCCAGGCACTGACAGCACTTTGTCCCGGCCCTTCTGGACTTGTCCCTGCCAGTTGCTCTGTTGCCGCCTCCGCCTCCGGGAAGCCAGGTGCGTGGCCCTGGAAGTTCGTTACCGAGGGCCCGGAGTGGGCATCCCCAAGCAGAAAGGCGACAACAGCAGGTGGGCTGGCCAGCCCCCAGGAGTTGGAAACCATAACCACAGCCCACCCCAAGGACCCAGTTCCCAGGCAGGAGGGGAAGGCACGGCCCCCCAGTGCCCCTGGGATGGCCCATTCCCCTCGCGAGGTTCCCAGCCACAACTGGCCATGGGAGCCTGAGTGTGCACAAGTCAAGAAAGAAGAGCCCACCCTGAGCAGTGCCAAAGTGCCCGATGCCTCAGGTGACCGGAGGCAGGACATTCCGTGCAGAGGCTGCTCCCTCACCCAGGAACCTGGGCCCAGCCTGCTCTGGAAGGGCCGAGAACCAGCGGGCCATCCAAAGCATCAGGACTTGGCATTGGCACCAGATGAGCTTCTAAAGCCAACGTAGCCATCGTCTGCCGTGTCTCACCCTCAGACCTGTGTAATACAAGCTTCTGGATACCGTCTTTATGTCTCTTGCTTCTTTCCTTTGGTCAACACACGCACAACTCTGGTTGTGCTGCTGCTGGGAATATAGTGGTGGATGGGGAGAGCCACCTAACCCAGCTTGCCTTCCCAGAGACTGACGTCAGAGCTCCAACCGAAGAATAGGTGATGGGTGGTAGTGAAAGATGGGGGTTGGCTTAGGAATGTCCAGGCAGAGTACAGCGTATATTGGGTCGTCATGAAAGTCACGATGCATTTCTGCATAGAGACAAAACATATGACTTTCCCGACAGCCTAGTACAGTATGCCTGGGGTACACAGGAGCTGAATGTAATTCACAGTGGAAGTGGGCCTGGCAAGGGCTGTATCCGATGTTCTTCAGGGGGTTAGACTGTAAGTGATGAGGAACCACAAAGACCACGTCGTGATGTATTCTTTCTATTTTTTTTTTTTTTTTTTTGGAGAGGTTTTTCGCTATAGGGCGAGTGCGCTCGCCAGACAGACAGAGAGACATAGAGACAGAAAGCGAGAAATCACCCCCCATGGGGGATGGTCATGCCGCAATCCCCTCTCCTCCATTCTCCTCTCGGGATCTTGGGCACGCACGCACACGCGCCCGCACACGCGCCCTGCGTGAGTTTTTAGCCACCGGGTCCAAGACGCGAACCGCGGTCGACTACGTGGGAGTCCAGCGACATAGCCATTATGCTAACTGCTGGTTCCCGATGTATTCTTTCTTTATAGAAAAGGAACTTGGCTTTCACGCCCGGAGTGATACAGTTTGGGCAGAGGACAGATTCCAACCTAGGTCTCTCCTGACTCTTGAATCTATACTATCTCCTAATTGAGGGTGCCAGAAATGAGAAGAGGGGGAGGAGATGAAGAGTAACACTGAATACATTTCATTTGAGCTACTTCTTTCTGAGACATCCAAAAGGTAATTGGATGCACGGGTCTGGAACTCAGAAATCTGGATGAGGTAGAAATGGTAAGACTAACAGTTAGCGTAATGGCTATGTCGCTGGACTCCCATGTAGTTGACCATGGTTCAAGCCCCAAACCTGGTGGCTTAAACTCATGCCGGGCGTGTGTGCGTACATGCCCAAGATCCTGAGAGGAGAATGGAGAAGGGATTGCGGCGTAGCCCCCTCACTTTCTGTCCCTCTGTCTCTGTCTTTCTGGAGAGCACACACACCCAATAGCAAAAACCTCTCCAAAAAAGAAAAGAAATGAGGGCCACCAGTGTATCGGCAGTGGTAAGTTCAGGAGCACTAACGTGAGGTAAAGAAGTCTTAGAAGACAGCCAGAGGGCCATAAAATCCGAGTGGGAAGTACTGAGATAAGATGCTGAGCAGTCAGGTGAGATGGAAATAGAAAAGCGCCCATTGCTCGTGAAAGCCTTTTGTCTGTGGCCAGTCAGCCTTTTCTGAACAGTAGTCAGGCAGGCCTTGGCCCTCAAGTGGGCATGCTGTGTGTGGCCCACGTGTGCAGAACTGCCTTGGTGGTAGGTGGTGTGGCAGGGGAGGGGAGTACCTCAGTGGGACCAGGGAGCGGGGCTGGGAGAGCAGTGCCTCCATGGTGACGGAGGACTGGCAAACCTGTCTTCTGACCATCCAGCAATCCAGTGCCAGAAGGCCTGGCGACAGGACAATGCTCCGCCACCTCCCCACCCCCCACAGCTCTCCATCGCCCTGCACAGGGAGGGCTGTGGCCACTAGAGGGCGAACTCTACCCACGGTGGCAGGCCTGATGGTAGGAACAGTTGGCCCCTCAGCCTTCCAGTCATTAGGTTTCACTTCCTGCTTTATTCACTGTCAGCTGCCCCGGGCCACCTGTACCCGACACTGGGGAGACAGGTTGTTGCCCTGAGGATTGCAGGGAGATGGCTGAGTGGCTGAGCGCCCCGTGTGAATGAGGTCAGAAGCACCATGCCAGTGCGTGTGGGAGTGGAGGGGACAGATTTGGCAGTGTTTCATGGAAACTGCCCCTTCTAGGGGGCTGGACATCCATGACACAGCGCGCGGTTCAGGTCCGGGGCGCTCCCTTTGAGACACTGCGGGCTCATCCTGAGGGAAGTATGGAATTTCTGGACAGTAACTTGTAGTACCAGATTTGTCTGAGGACGCTCATTCGCTGCAGTGGTGATGTTCCCAACACTGAACCCTGACAGAGTGCCTTGTGGGCCTGGGGCCACACCAGGATAGACTGTAAGGCTGAGCCCACCTCCCCAGCCTGCAGAGTATCACGTGGAAACTCTTATTTCTGGGCGGAATATGTGATGAGAACCAGTAAGCTGGACATATTAGGAGCGGGTGGAGTGAACGGAAAATGCCTTTTTCTCAGCGTCAATATAGAACTCTCCCAGTGTCCTGTGTTGGATGGTTCATTGGCCATTAGGGTCGATGTTCTCTTCCTCAAGGGAAGAAGAGAGAGCCTCTGGCTGCCCCAGTTCAGCCCCAGGACCAATCGTTCTGGTGCTCACTGGAGAGGAGGTTTAGGAGTTTCAAAGGTTTCTCAACATCCCAGTCTTCTCTTGTGGGCCCAGCCCACCCCTCCATATCACAAAGACAAAAAGATACTTTATTGCAACAACTTTATTGCATTACTGGAGCAAGTTGGCCAGACTGTCCCCTCTTGGGGAAGGTAAAAAACAAAGACTCAAAAGTATCTCCCCTTACCTTCCCCCCACCCTCCCCCACAACTGCACAGCAATGTCTGAACACATCTGGTGACAAGAACAATTTGCAAAAGTGGTCTAGGAACTACATTATGAACTGCCCCAACACAAGACATACAGTTGGCTTCCTTGTGAATCTGATATTTACGTAAACTACATGAATTGTTTTGACTACATCAAAGACAACGGAAGAATAGTTTTTCACAAGTAACAACAGGGCACCAAAGTCACATGCTGAAATTTGGAAGGAAACAAGGTTGTCACAAGTGGCTGGGGCTAAAGCAAGGCTGAGCAGTTGGCAGCAGGGGCCCAGGCAGACCCCATCTGGGCCCCTGGTTTCTGAGGTCACTGAAGCCTCAAAGAGGCCTATGCTGGGGTCTTAACTGACAGCAGAGACCACCTTAGAAATAAGGAATTGCCCAGATGCAACTCTTGACTCGAGAACATATGAGGCTGGTTCCTTAGTAAGAAAGGAGACCCATGGGAGACACCACCCTGGCTTCTTCGGGAAATATGAGGTCCAAAGTAAGTGGGAGATCTCATGAAGGCTTGGAGAGGGAGTGGAGGTGCAAGGAAGTCTCATCCTCAACCAGGTCAGTGGTAAGAACTCAGGCAGCCTATCCAGGCCTGAGCCATAGGCCAGTTTCGGCATCTGCGGCCAGGCAGAGACAGCATTGTCTGCGATGAAAGCTCCATCTGGAAGAGATGGGCCTAGAACCTGTGTCCAGTCAGCCCCAAGTAGCTCTCACGTTGGTGGCTGACTTCTCTAGCCAGGGGAATAATGAGGCCCCCCCCCCCCCCCCCCGGCCTTGGTCTGTCTCCTTACCCTCTGCCTTAGTGAGACCACAGTTAAGGTGCTGAGAGAGTCCCAGGGCCCAGATCGTGGGGCAGGACACAGAACTCACCTATAAAGGAAGCCAAGACCTGCCCCCAAGCCCTGAAGCAAAGGAGCAGCGCAGGCCCCTCTATGTACACCGCGCCCAGTGGGTAGTAAACTGCTCCCTGTGCTGTTTCCACTGGCTCAGGATCAGGCAAATCATGTGGCAAGTGATCAGAAAAGATACCTCCCAACTCCTTAAATGATCCCAGGATCTCAGCTCCCACAAAGCAGTGAATCCAAGAACAAAAAACAGCAAAGAAAAAGTCAAGGAATGCAGGACTGAAACAAAGCCGTTCTCCACAGGCCACCCCAGGTATGGGTCCTATGGTGGCGCTCGCTCTCTCCCTCACCCCTTTGCCCAGTGAGGAGCAGACACGTTCATACTACAGGTATGAACCCTCACCCCCATCTTGGTTCATTTTAAAAGACATTCAGAACACGCTAAAATGTTAGTAGCAGATAGGAGGGAGTCCTCACACCTAGTCTTGAGCATCTAATTGCTTAAGCAGGTTTAACACCAGATGGGATCCATCCAGGTGTGCCCAGCAGCCATGGCCAGGCAGTTCTCGGTAAAACTTTCAGCAAGATTTTAATCTGGCAGTTGGGGGCGGGACATGATGGCTGTGAGGTAAGGGTTTGAATCAGAACAGTGACACTGAAGGGGGTTTCATTTGTCTCTTGTCTCGAGCAACATAACCAAGGAAGAGCCAATGATACACCCACATTGCTAGTAGTTCTGGAGGATTTTTCCAGAATTTTAATCTGAGTCTTTGTCTATTCCATGGCCCATCCCAGACCCTGTCACCAAGATGAGTGCTCATAGAACTAATACTTCTCTTTCACCCTTAGAACCTGGGCTTGCCTAGCTGTAAGCTTTATGAACCAAGTCCCAGGTACTGGCTGCTTCTCCAGCTCGGCCAGGATGCCTGACTGCACAATGTGGGGCTCAAACAGCTGAGTCACTCTAAGCCTATTATGGCTGCAGGACTGGCTCAGAGGCAGCTGGACTCTATTTGTCAAATGAGTGTTGACTGATGGGTGTGGGGCATCATGGAGGCAGGACGAGATGCCTGTCTCCCTTTCCACTTGCCTGGCTTCACTCAGCTGGAAGGCTCAAACCACATGGAGCAGAAGATTCCTGGCCTAAAATCAGGGCCCCTGGAGCATGAGGGCAGACTGTGCACATTGCCTTAATGGCAGGAGCACAAAAAAAGGCAGAGAGAAAGCTTCCAGATGGCTTCTACTAACAGTCTAAACTCCCAGACCAGCCCATCCTCTCCCTGCAAAAGCTTCAGAAACCACTGGGTGGAAGCACATGTGTAACGTGGTTATGACCCTCACCCTGGACACCAGGGCCCTGGGTCTATGACGTCCTGAGGTCCCTGACCACAATCTTACTCCCCTCCTAGCCACCTAAGTCCTACCCAGCAAAGGAGGGGGGATGAAGGGAAATGAAACCATGTTTACTGTTTTTGCAGGGCTTTTAACCTTGGGGAAGCACATGTAAGAATGTTGTTCTATGTCATTATTTGGTATATCAAGCCATCTAAAAGCACTGGATTGCACCTTTTCTTTACTCATACAAACAAGTTACAAAGGTTCAAACAACAGATCATTCTTTAGGCTAAGGAAACACCACACAAGCACCAACTTCATAGCTCACCATCCCCACAAAGAAAATGCTAGTCCTCATCTCTGAGAATCAAGGGCAAGGCAGGAGGAGCCACACTGACCAATTTTAGTGTCGGCTAAAACTCAAAGCCTAGCTTCTTTTTTATTTTCAAGTTTTGGTACAGGTGTGTGCATTCAGCTCCTAGTGCCACCGTCTCCCATCAGCTCTCGTTGTGGCAGCAAACACTGTTTAACTGGCTTCTGAATAATGCTTCTGTATAGGGAGGAACGAGTTAGATGCTGAGGCCTAAATTATGCTGGTAAGAAAGGAAGTCCTTCAACTGAAGGTTTTTTACCCCGTGGCTTAGATTCTTTACACAAAATCCCAAGCCTCCCCATTTTCCTTTGGTTGTCTTTTTCATCAATCCCATTCTACCACAGAACCAAACGAGGAAGACCGCCGGAGCACACCGACTCCCAACAGAGCCACGCCCCTGCTGCATTCTCAGAGCTGAAGACCAGAGAACATGGACTCTTCACAGGCTCGCAAATACAACCCCCCTTCCCCCATCAAACCTACAATGTTCTGTTGAGGGTGCCTGGCTAAACAAAACGAAAACCCCAATGAAATAGACTTTCCAAAAAGAACATCGGCTTCCAGCTTAGTATGTCAGTGCAGAGGCACGGCTGAGTCCCAGAGAACCCCAGGCCCCTAGAGCCCCCATCCCGGCCGGCTGCTGTTCGGCCTCTCCACTTCACATTCACAGAATCACTTCTTGTGCAAAACAAGCAGTCTACGTAGAAAGAATGCCCTCATCGTAGTCTAATAAAAACTGTAGAAAAAAATGCTAGAGAGCCACCTCTTTGCTTGCTCCCCCTTTATCTGCAGAGCGAGGGCATCTGTGCGTGGACAGGGTAGGCAAGCCTGACGTTGAGGGAGTCGTTGTGCTGAACCAGGGATGTCTGCTGGTAGTGGAGCACCAGCTCCTTCAGCGAGCTGTACAGGTTGTAGGGCTCTGCAAAGCCGTAGCCCCGGGCAGTGTTGTAGATCACACAGTGCTTCACTTCCCCGTCGGCACTGCAGAGACACACCACAGAGAAACGGTAAGGCAGAGGACAACAGACAAGGGCCAGTACACGGCCACAAGTCAGGGCAATGTTAAGCAAAGGACAAGAAGTAGAAGTGGTTTTTTTTGTTTTTTTTTTTTTTTTGGAGAGGTTTTCGCCATAGGGCGCATGCGCTCACTAGACAGAGAGACACATAGAGACAGAAAGCAAGAAATCACCCCCCCAGGGGGGATGGTCACACTGCAATCCCTTCTCCTCCATTTTCCTCTCGGGATCTTGGGCACGCACACGCACACACACGCGCGCCCAGCGTGAGTTTTAAGCCACCGGGTCCAGGATGCGAACCCCAGTCGACTATGTGGGAGTCCAGCGACATAGCCATTACGCTAACTGCTGGTTCCCAAGAAGTAGAAGTGTTTGACAGGCAACAAGAGCTTGTAAAACTGTGGTCCTCCCACCCCCTTATGGACTTGGCCACAGATACAGACAGGTCAAAATAATTAACCATAGAGATAAGGGTTTACTTCCCAGCTCGATTCTGTTCATTGGTCTACGCCTATCCTTGTGACAGTACCTCACAGTCCTGATTACTGTAGCTTTGTAGTAAGCTTTAAAGACTATGAGGACTCCAACTTTCTCCTATTTTTTTAAGATTGTTTTGGCTACTTTGGGCTCTGGCATTTTTATGTGACTTTTAGAATCATCTTGTCAATTTCTGGAAATATTCAGCTGGGTTTCTGATAGGATTATGTTGCGCATGTGGATCAATTTGGGAAGTATTGTCACATTAATATGAAGGCTTCTGATCTATGAGCATAGAATGGCTTTTCACTTATTTAGGTCTTCTTTCCTTCAATGTTGTCTCTAGTTTTCACAGTACAACTCTTACATTTCTTTGTCTTATTCCTAGATGTCTCATTATTTTGATGCTATTGTAAATGGCATGTCTTCATTTCATTTTTGGATCGCTCATTGCTGGTATATAGAAATAGACCTTTGTACCCTATAACTCCTGAACTCACTTATTAGCTCTAACAATTTACTTCTTCCTTTCTGATCTGGCTATCTGTTATTTCTTTTTCGTGCCTAATTAAAACCCTCATACAATGATAGAGGTGGTTAGAGTGGACATTCTTGTCTTCTTCCTGATCTTAAGGGAAAGAAGTCTTTCTTTAAATATTTATTTTACTTATTATTATTATTATTATTATTATTATTTAATTTGACCAGAGAGAGAGGGCACGTGAGAAAGAAAGCTTCCAGGTTCGAGACTCAAACCACGGTCAGACAGGTGACAGTCCAGTACCTCAACCATCACGTCACCTGTCGGACCCAAGGAAAGCAGTCTTTCAACATTACCTGTACTAGCTGTGGGACTTTCATTGATGCCCTTTATCAGGTGGAGGAAGTTCCCTCCTGTTCCTAGTTTGATCAGTGTTTTTTAACATGAAAGTGTGCTGGATTCTGTCAAATGCTTTTTGTGCATCTGTGAAGGTAATCATGTGAATTTTGTCCTTTATCCTTCCTATTGGATCAATTGAACAATTTGTCCCTGAAAGTCAAATTCATCTTCTGTTCTTATGGTGCACAGAATGGAGAAAACAACTACTGCTATTGCTGGAATTTCAGCCTATACGACAGGTATGGTCGATAGCTACAATTTCTGTAGTGAAATACACGAACATTACTTGCAACTGTGTCTGATATATTTGCTTGTCGGAAAAGTCATAACATATTTTTTCTATGCAAAAACGCATCATGACTTTTCCAACAACCCAGTAGTTTGGTGGTCCAGCACTTGCCATGCTCCAGAGAGGGAAATGTGGATTTTGGATATCATATATAACACCCATCAACCAGCTATTGGTTATTTTTTCATATGATCAGTTATTTAATTAGGCTCTTGGCAAAAAAATTTAGAACACCAATTTGTGAGGATAAACCCCATTTGTAAGGGCAAACACAGATCGCTGGTAGCCCTGGAGCTGAGGAACAGCTTTCATTTTTGGTAAAATTTGCAAGTCCACAGCTTTCTAATCATCCTTGTGCTGCTCTGAAATCTCGTATTTCTCCTTCTCTATGTTGAAGATCTCACCTCTCTGGTGTCTGGGCTTCCACAGCTTCTTTTTCTTAAAGTAAGCATCGGTAAGGTGTCCTGGGATTTTTACTTTGCTATTATCAATTTTAATGGAGGTGGCGATGACAAATTTCTGGTGTGTTCTACGCAGTGGAACTCAACTAAGGAACAGCAGTCCAGCTACAAGTAGCAAGCCATTGCTCAGCTGCTTCAGGAAAACCACTCCCTTGCCTCTGTGGCGTCCAGTGAGGATGATCAGAATGGTCCCAGGAGTGATGCTGGCTCGCAGCTTTCTCACAGGCTGACTGAAGGGTGTTGTTTTGTTTTGTTTTGCTGCAGCTCACCAGCTTTCGAGGCACATCTTCAGCAGGATAATACCTAGGCATTTTGCAAAGTTTAACCACCCGGGTACCACCATTCTTGTCTCCACCAACTGGTTTTGTGACAGTGGCAAGAACTTTCTCCTTTTCCTTTTCAATCCTGGATTTAGTGGCCGAGTCTTTCCTCTTGTACATGGCCTTCCTGGAATACATGGCAGATCGGGAGTATCTGCTGATGCCCCGGACTAGGGGCCAGGTGTCGGCTGTAATGGGGCTTCCCCTTTTTGGGCTTTTTTAGTCTTGGGGTCGCCCTTTTTAATCTTGCCACTGGCATCAGCCTTCTTGGTTTCAGGTTTTTTCTTAGTATCCTGCTTCGTAGCTTTTTCACCTGCCATCCGTATAGTGGGAAAGAGAACTAAACTCAACCAGCTATTGGTTATTTAAAAATAGTTGGCAGCCATTCTGCCCATACTTTGCTGCCTATTTTACAACACATAGTTCAGCCTGGTTCTGCCATTCACTCCAATTTGCAGGCCACATATGAAAACACTCAGCCTTTCTTTGGTTTCCAGCAAGCTCAGGTTACCCATAATGATCACAACTCTTGTGTCACCTCTTGGCATGGGTGTACATGCCCAAAACATCAAGTCCTACTGGAAAAAATGTAAAGCAAAGTGCAAGATGGGGAGAGTTCATTGTGATATGTTGGATTCACATCTGGCTAAATTATGTAGTGTGATCAATCTAGAAATAATGCTTTCAATCTCATTTTACTACATGCTATATATCAGAACAATTTCCTGTTAACAAACATAATGTTTTGATTTTTGGTTTTAGTACAAATGCTCAGGGATAAACCATTCAAATGAATATATCTTAGTTGTAATATTTATTATGTTGATGCTTGGTTAAATTAATTTTGCTCTTTTTCTAGTTTCTAAAGTTAGAAAAAGACTAGGTTATTGATTTGAGGTTCTTCTTTTCTTTGTGTGCATGCATGTGTGTGTAGGGATATTTTAGAGAGAGTATCACCATGTTGCAATACTCCTGCTTCAGCTCCCCACCAGCTGGGACCACAGGCATGCAGCACTATGCTTGGACTGAAGATCATTCTTTTGTAATACAGACACTTAACAGCTACAAATTGTCCTCTCGGCACTGCTTTAGCTATATCCTATAAGTTTTGATATGTTGGAGTTTCCAATTTCCTTTGTATTCCTTTTTTGACCCATCAGTTATTTAAGAGCATACTGTTTATTATACACCTATTTATGAATTCCCCAAATTTCTTGCTGTTTTTTATTTCTAATTTTATTCCACTGTGGCTGGAGAACATACTTGGGATGTTTTCAATCCTTAAATTTATTGAGACTTGTTTTGATGACCTTACCTATGATCTGTCCTGAAAAATGCTTTATGTATACTTGAAGAAAAGAATGTTTATTCTGCTGTTGTTGAATAGAGTGTACTATAGATGTCATTTAGACCTAGCTATTTTATAGTGTTGTTCAAGTCCCCTATTTCATTGTTGATCCTTTGTCTAGTTGTTCTACTCCAAATCAGTGTCTTATTTTTCAAATGGCAATAACAATAACCATCATAAGCTCTCACTACTTGATTTCCCAATCCAGTGAAATACGTGCATTACTGGCTGCAGGTCTTTACACTGAGAGAATCTTGGAGTTCAGCAACTTCTTAGGTGTCTTTATGATGTTATCAACAGAATTTTTTTTAAAAACTGAGTTTCATACCTTGACGTCTTACTACTTGATCATTTTAATTGTGCTATGAGAGTCTACTAAAAACACTAAATTAATTCAAATCCCTACTTCAGCAAAGGTCCTAGGTATATTGGGAGATCACTGTAGTCAGACTTTCTATAGCCAAAGTGGCTAGCAAACCAGTGGAAGTCTTTGTGGTATCAGCCTCTTTTGCTTCGAAGCATCCTAAATATGAACTCCAATATGAAGTGTGACCTCAGTTAGTTTCCATGGGCAAGGGAAACCTACACTGCTATGGACTTGATTCTGGTCAAGTCCACTGCTAAAGGAAGAAGAACAGGAATACAATTTCCCAACACACTGAAGTTGTTCCTTCATTTCTAGGGAATTAACCAAGCTGCTGAAAAGGAATTTCTATCAGCTAAGTCCTTAACCTACAGGCTGCCATCCAGTGACCAGTGTGTGAGTAAAAGACTGGATTTACTGCTTTCCTCCCTATTGTTGTTATTCTTTTTTTTTTTTTCTGGAGAGGTTTTTGCTATAGGGCGCGTGCGCTCGCCAGACAGGCAGAGAGAGACATAGAGACAGAAAGCGAGAAATCACCCCCCAGAGGGGATGGTCACGCCGCAATCCCTTCTCCTCCATTCTCCTCTCAGGATCTTAGGCACGCACGCACACACGCCCAGTGTGAGTTCTAAGCCACCGGGTCCAGGAAGCGAACCGCGGTCGACTATGTGGGAGTCCAGCGACATAGCCATTACGCTAACCGCTGGTTCCCCCCATTGTTATTCTTAAAAAATCCCAAATCTTTTGGGAACCAGCGGTTAGCGTAATGGCTATGTCGCTGGACTCCCACGTAGTCGACCGCGGTTCGCGTCTCGGACCCGGTGGCTTACAACTCACGCCGGGCGCGTGTGCGTGCGTGCCCAAGATCCCGAGAGGAGAATGGAGGAGAAGGGATTGCGGCGTGACCATCCCCCCTGGGGGGTGATTTCTCGCTTTCTGTCTCTATGTCTCTCTGTCTGTCTGGCGAGTGCACGCGCCCTATAGCGAAAAACCTCTCCAAAAAAAAAAAAAAAAAAAAAAATCCCAAATCTTTTGAGAAACATCCTCTCCTGTTACTTCCACTTAAGTCATTTGAGCAGCTCAAATCAGAAAGAAAGAAACTGTTAGAATTAGTCTATCTTTGGATAACCAAAATCCAGTGCATTTTTAAGTCCTCCCTCATTTTGTTTTGTTTTCTTTTTTTTTTACAGAGAGATTTTTGCTATAGGGCACGTGCACTAGCTGGAGAGACAGAGAGAAACACAGAGATAGAAAGTGAGAAATCATCCCCCCGAGGGAGACGGCCACGCTGCAATCTCCTCCATTCTCCTCTCAGGATCTTGGACACGCAAGCCCATACACCCAGCATGAGTTTTAAGCTTTTGAGTCTGGGACTCAAACCACCGTAGACTATGTAAGAGTCCAGCGGTGTAACCATTATACATCTGCTGGTCCCTCCTCCCCCATTTTCTGCCTACAGATATCCCACTCCACCTTTCAAGGTCCAGCTCAAATATCTTCCACAAAACCTTCTAAACTACTCTTTCTTCATCAGAATCAACAGTTCTGCATATGCGTGGCTTACTAATACCTATTTCAAAGTGATTCTTTTTACCTTGTGTATTTAGTAAAATGAAGAAACACTGGTAAAATAGAAATATATGCATTTTGAAACCACATAAATGTGGATTCAAAGTCTGACTCCATGGCAGAAGTAAACCACTAAATGTAAATCATGTAAATCACTGAGCACTCTGTTAATATCAATGCCTTACATCTACCTGTCCACCTTGTCCTCTTTGAGGTAAAAAATCACTTTATCATCTTTGCTTGCCTTCTGTTTTAATTGTCCATAACATAATTATCATTAAGTATTAGTAGGTAACTTATACTTACATGCCAGCACTGTTCAAATCATATTGTATTACACTTAAGATTAATTCACTTAATTTTCACAAAAACTCTAATATAGGTATAAACTCTAATATAATATTAAATATTAACTCTAATATAGGTATTGTTCATCTTATTTTACATATAAGGAAATTGGGCAAAGAAAGGTTAAGTGATTGACCCAATGTTGCACAGTTGGTAAGCAGTAGAACCAGGATTTGAATCTGGCATATCTGGCACCAAAGCTTGCCCTCAAAGCCATTATACCTTTTTTTCTTAGTAAGGTCTTTGTCAATGAAGATGTTTTCCTTCTTAAGAAATATACATACTTATCTGCACAATTTCACTTTCCTTTATAAGGAAAATAGACTTTTCCCAAAAATATAAGATCATCTTAAGGAAAACATACCTAAAATTTTTATCACTACCTTGACAGAGTATTATTTAATTTAAAATTTTAGGTAGAATTTTTTTTCTAAAGTAAAACAGTTCTGTTAGGTTGTCAGAAAAGTCATGATATGGGACCAGCAGATGGCATAACTGTTACGTTGCTGGACTCTCACGTAGTCAATTGTGGTTCGAGTCCCATACTCAGCAGCTTAATATCACGCCAGGTGTGTGTGTGTGCGTGCCCCAGATCCCAAGAGGAGAAGAGATTGTGGCATGATCATCTCATCTGGGGGATAATTTCTTGCTTTCTGTCTCTCTGGCAAGCACACATACTTTATAGCAAAAATCTCTCTCAAAAAAAAAAAAAAAACTAGTCATGATGCATTTTTGCATAGAAAAACATGTCATCACTTTTCTGACAAACCAATATTTAATCAAACCTTTACTAATCTGACAATGGAGACAAAGTTAGGCATAGAGGAAACTACTAAGAAGTAAGCAATTTTTCAATTCAAGATCTCACATTACTTATCACAGACTGAAATCCAACAGCAACACTGCAGGGCCTAATCTGCTCATCACATAAATTTAAGTCCCTAAGATAATTTCAGATATAATTTCTCCTAAAACCATTTCCTTTATACAAATATTAATGTCCAAGTCATGGCTCCTCATTAGTCAATGCAAAGATTTCAAAAAAGTCCTAAACCCAGAGAAGACTTACACGACAGAGCAAGCGTAGCATCCTTTCTTGCTACTCTCACGAATTAAAAATGCACCATCAGGTTTCCCATAGAGTAAGTCCTCTGCTTGTACTCGATTGATATCCTCAACAAACCAGGTTTTCTCATCGTAATGGGGCAGGTTTTCATCTTCCTCATTGATAAAGTAGGTCCTAAAAATTAAATGTTATGATATTATTCTAACAACCAGGTCACTTATATCTAAAAGCAAATTCATGAATAAAATGCTCTTCTAAATTTTAACTCCAAAATGACAAAGCAAATTAGGAATTAGTTGGGTGCTTTTTAAACAACTTCATTACTTACTATGGTACAGAAAGCACAGAATTCACGTGTTTCATCTCATAAACTGAAACATGAATATCCAGATAGCAATGCTATATATTCAGATTTCACATGGCTGGACAGGTCTCTGAATGCAAGTGTTGTCTATAGGTACTCTTTGGGACCATTCCATTTAAAAGAGATACAAAATTCTTGATTCAGTACCAAGTGACAAAGAGAAGCAACATTTAGGATGCATAAAAAAGGCCCATTCTTTTGGGTAACAAAGCCTTCTGACAGAAAGGTATGGAAAGAACTTACTCATCAGCATCCTCATTCTTGATTCCCAGCCAGGCATTCAGGCGCTTCTGTCTCACTCCTTTGTGATTGAGCCATCTGCCAGAAGGAAGGCACCAGTGTCAGTATCTATGCAAACTCTGCCTGGACAAAGTAGGTATGTCTGAGCCAACCAAACTTCCAGAGCCTAAGAACCTCTTATTTCCCTAATCCCACAAAAAATGGCAAGAGAGCTCCCTAAATTAGTCTTTCCATTTACTCTTCTGTCAAATAATACCATGATGAATTAATCTTTCTGCAAAAAGGAAGAAATCCAGATAGCTACTTGAAATTAGGCATTTCTGTCATTTTGCATTTTTTTCTAGGCGGTTATGCTATCCTGTGCATAGCTGCACTCACACACAGTGGAGACATTTGTTTCTGAAATCATTAGTTTAAAGTAAGAATGGTATTGCATTTGCAATGTCCACTAAGTCAAAAGACCCATTTCCTATGTGGCCAAACTGAACTGAGTTTAAAATTCTAATTAAAATTGGGACCAGCAGTTAGCGTAATGGCTATGTCGCTGGACTCCCACGTAGCCGACTGCGGTTCGAGTCCCGGATCCGGCGGCTTGAACTCACGCCGGGCGCATGTGCGTGCGTGCCCAAGATCCCGAGAGGAGAATGGAGGAGAAGGGATTGCGGCGTGGCCATCCCCCCTGGGGGGGGTGATTTCCTGCTTTCTATCTCTCTGTCTCTCTCTGTCTGTCTGGAGATCGCACGCGCCCTATAGCAAAAACCTCTCCAAAAAAAGAAAAAAAAAAAATTCTAATTAAAATTGAAATTTCATTGGGACCAGCAGTTAGTGTAATGGCTATGTTGCTGGACTCCCACGTAGTCGACCACGGTTCATGTCCCGGACCCGGTGGCTTAAACTCACGCCAGGCGCTTGTGTGTGTGTGCCCAAGATCCCGAGAGGAGAACGGAGGAGAAGGGATTGCGGCGTGGCCATCCCCCCTGGGGGGTGATTTCTCGCTTTCTGTCTCTGTCTGTCTGGCGAGTGCACGCGCCCTATGGCAAAAACCTCACCAAAAAAAGAGAAAAAAAAATTAAAATTTCATCAGCTGTTTTTTACATAACCAAGCCACAAGAAATCAGATAGCAATCTGAGTAGTTATTATGAGTTTACTTCATCACAAAGCAAATCATACTATCTTTAAAAAAAAAAATACTTTCTTTCTTTTATGAGTGAAAAAGTCAGAGATGAAGAGATAGACAACACCCCTCACAGGATCTTGACACTGTGATCCACCTGCACACCTTCAGCCAGCCCTGGATTATGGTCACATGCATGCCTGGCATACTCAGGGGAGTCTCCAGATTTGAACACAGAACCTTTCCATGTGGGTCAGCCTCACAACATGTCAGTTTGCTGCTGTACTACTGTCTGCCCCCCATATTCTCTTAAGACATGACCAATATTTTAAACTAAAACGACATAAGACATTTAGATCCTTTCAGATGGCCAATGGTATAATACTGGAGTAAAGTATAAAACTACTTTTATTCATTACCACTTGCCAACCAGGGTCTCTCATCATTCAGATATTGCCATCAACAGCATCTCAAGAAGGGTTACCCCAACTGTCCCCACTAAGGCATTCCCCAGGCATTCTACACTTCACCTTATCTTGTCATCTCCATAGCACTTAGCCAAAATTTATTATTTTACATTTCACTTGTCTCCTCCAGCAAAACGTAAACTGCTTTAGGACCAGCTCTGTGGCATAACGGTAACACACCACTCAAGGGAAATTGGTGACTATGGCTCAAAACCCCAGTCGGGTCAGCCTAAAACAAACCAGACAAGTGTGCGAGTGCCCACTATAATGGGCTGGAGGACTGGAGGAAGGAGATGTCAGTATGAAAATGTCTGCCTGTCTTTTTTTTTTTTTTTTTTTTTGGAGAGGTTTTTCTTTTTGCTATAGGGCGCGTGCGCTCACCAGACAGACAGAGACAGAGAGACAGAAAGCAAGAAATCACCCCCTGGGGGGATGGCCACGCCGCAATCCCTTCTCCTCCGTTCTCCTCTCAGGATCTTGGGCACGCACGCACACGCGCCCGGCGTGAGTTTTAAGCCTCTGGGTCTGGGACGCGAACCACGGTTGGCTACGTCGGAGTCCAGTGACATAGCCATTATGCCAACTGCTGGTCCCTTGTCTGTCTTTCTGGTGAGCGCATGGGCACTATAGCAAAAACCTCTCCAAAAAAAAAAAAAAAAATTATCATTTTATTTACTTATGTATTTATTTATTTATTTTTCACATGAGTTTTGCCAGAGAAAGAGAGAGGGCGAATGAGAAAACAAGTCGTCAGGTCTGGGACTCAAACTGCAGTCAGCCATGTGGGAATTCCAGTGCCTTAACCACCACGCTACCTGCTAGCCCCTTACGTGACCCATTAAAGAACCTTTCAAGGTCTGGTTTGCATGTGCTATGGTCTGAGTGTGTCTTCCCAAAATTCATGTGTTGAAATTCTAGCCCCTAAGGTGATAGCATTAGAAGGTAGAGATTAGGAGAGTCGATTAGGTTATGGGGACAGAGCTCTCACAAATGGGATTAGTACTCTCAGGGAAAAGGTCTGAAGACACAGCTACAAAGCACAATCTATGAACCAGAAAGCAGATCCTCCCCAGACACGAAACCTGTTATACTTTGATTTTACAGCCTTCAAAACTGTAAGAAATTCCTGCTATTTATAAATGATCTGGTTTATGGTATTTCATTATAGCAGCCTGAACAAACTAAGATCACACTTATTCATGTCCCTTGGAATGGTATACATCATAATATTTTTATAGCTTTTCAGGGCAAGGAAGTGCTTCTATCCATTCCTTTGTTTTTGGCCTAATCTTGGGCCTCTCTTCAGTTTCATGAAGAGACCAGAACCACAAAACCATTCCAAACCAGATACATGTGCTTTTAGGTAAGGGTACCTCCTCGCCTTGATCACAAGGCTGTCTTGTACACTAACATATACTTGCTCGACATTTTTTTTTTTTTTTTTGGCCACATAACAAACTGAAATGATCTCGAGAGAGCAGCCTAGTGTAGTTGTAATTGTTTGCCAAAAAAAATTAGCTTAAATTTTTCTCTACTCAAACTTATCTGTTACTGCTGTAATCAGTGACAAATTTCATCCTATCCCCCTTTCACATAAAGAAATCCTGACGTCTATGGAAAACCCAGAGTCGGAGGTCTTTGCTGTTTTATTTCTGCCAGGAGTTTTAATTGGATGGTGTTACATGCATGAAGGTCACTCATAAACATATTTCATAACAGTCTATCCATTACCCAGAACTAAGTCCAATATATTCCTTTTCCATGGATTCTTTCCTCTAAAACAGTTATTCATTCTTTTTTCTTTCTTTCTTTCTTTTTTTTTTTTTTTTTTTTTGGAGAGGTTTTTGATATAGGGTGCATGTACTCGCCAGAAAGACAGAGAGAGACAGAAAGCGAGAAATCACCCCCTGGGGGGGATGGCCACACCGCAATCCCTTCTCCTCCACTCTCCTCTTGGGATCTTAGGCATGCATGCGCGTCTGGCATGAGTTTAAGCCACTGGGTCCAGAACTCGAGCTGCAGTCGACTACATGGAGTCCAGCAACACAGTCATTATGCCAACTGCTGGTCCCAGTCATTCATCCTTCTAAAAACCTAATCTATACATTTTGTTCTTACAATACATATGTAATCGATATTTGGATAACATCCTATTATGCCTATAACTGGCTAAATCATATACTTTCTCTAATATTAAAGTGTTGGGTTTCACCACTCAAATAATCCAAGTGCTTGCTAAAGGCACATTTCTGTCATTTATATACAGTATTTCATTTTTTAAATATAAAAACCCTTTAAGAGACTGTACTATGTGCTTATCTGTAGGCCTCCACTGTTAGTATCTTTTTTTCCCTGTGCCTGTAAAAAAGTAATTTCTATATGTATGGTTCTACCAAGTAGCCAAAGATTCTGGCTTTTGTGTTTTAGGCAAACATTAATGTGTTCTTTGTAGCTCTATTACTTTGCTCATGCCACAGCACCGTCAGATTTCTAAGGCATTTGTATGAATAAATGTCCTACATTCTGGTTTGCTCCACATCTTGACTTCAGTTAAACTCTGGCAGTCCCTACTACTAACAGAACTATTCTCAATTACAGATATTTTCTTTCCCCACTAGTATCCCTACTACAGTAGGAACCTGCTGCTAGTGTCTCCCTCCCCGTTTGGTCCCAGACTACTTACACAAGGTGCTGATCTCGGATCTTGCGCAGCTGGATCAGGTCAGGTTTGATGCTATTCATTTTTTTATCTATTTCTCGGTTGTCCAAAGCTTGTTTCTTCAAATCTTGCTCTAGACGCATTTTGCTATCATGAATCTCACCCAGACGTGATTTCAACTTATCATAATTCATCATAATCCTGTGAAAATATTTGACATAGTAAGGTTAAAATAGCAACCACGCAGAAGGATCCTATAGCGCAAGTATGGTCCTAAAGTCCTAAGTGTGATGGACAGCTGTCGTTGTGGCCTGGCCCATATCCACTCCCATTCTTCCAGCAATAGCACCCTGGTGTGCCCTGTAGGTTAGAGTTCTCTGCCCCCATCTCAGGTCTGGGAGTGGGAACACACAGCCCAGACTAGCCAACAAGAGTACTTCATTCTGTTCTGTCTCTACCTGAAGGCTACAATGACTGCTTCAGGAATGGAAATATGACCAAACTGACCCAATGGGAGTGAATTCTAGTTTTTGCTAGAACTATTATAAAAAGAGATTCCGTTTCCACTAAGGTTGCTAAATTATGAGTATGTGATTCTAGGACCTTTAGCAGAATGGTCACCTCACAGGGAAAAATCTCCTTGAGAAAAACTGAGCCAAAGACGATGTGAGACAGGATCCAGGGACCTTGTCTGGGCCCTGGTTCCAGCCATGACTGACCAAGTAAAGCCGTCAAAAGTAGCAAAGCACAGCAGTGAAAAGCAATGGCTTTCCCATGACCTGACTTGGATGTAATTCTGTGCCTCCTCACTTACTACAGGGCTGTGCACAAGCTACTTAGCTTCTCCATGCCTTCATTTGCTCATCTGTTTAAAATGGGTACCTACAATAGTACTTACTTTACTGGGTTATGGTATTAATTAAATTCGATGATACATGTAAAAGAATTATAACACTGCCTGACACATCTTGGTAAGTATTTAATACGTGATAGCTATAAGCTATTCCAACATATAAAGTTTTGCTATGGTAACAACTGTCCACATTTCTCTTTCATCACTAAATATGTTACTTATATTACTATTAAAACTTCATCATTCCACTCTGCTTCTCTCTACAAATTATTTCCTATTTCTTCATTACGATAATAGTAATTATAATTTAAGAGTCTACCATGTGCCAAGATACATATCACTTAATTATCACAGCACTCCAGCAAGATATTATCCCCAAGTTTATGGAAGAGGAAACAGATTTAGAGAGGTTAAGTAATTCACTCAAGGTTACAGAGCAAATGAACAATATAGAATTCAAGTTCACGGCTTTAACTGTTAAGCTACACTGAGTCACAGCACTTAGCTTGATCTTCACGCACACAGAAGTTCACTATTACTGTGCTTTTCCATTGCACATGATGTATTTTTATTTGAACAGTAATCATTTTCCCACATCTTTTGACGTCTCAACCCATTACTATCTCTCACTAAATTTGCTTTGATAAAGATTTCCAACGTCCTTTTAGTTGCCAGAGCCAATGCTTCTCATGCTGCTTGCTCTCACTGTAGAGACTCATTCTGAGCATCCATCATCACCTACGTATTTTCGCCTCCCAAATCTTTTCTGTGCCTTGAGTTCCAAATCCAAGTAACCAGTTGCCGAGCTCCATTTGGGGCTCACAGAAACCCTAAACCCATTGGCTTGAGGCAGAACTCTCCTCATGTACTTCCTATTTTGGTGAATATCATTTCCTAGTCACTCACACCAGAAGTCTAGGAGTTGTTAACCTTTGACCTCTCCCACACCTACCACATCTGGTTAGGCATTTCAATTACCTCCCCCTTGTTTTATGCCACTGCTATGGTCCAGGTCCTCATGGTCTTTTAACCTAGTGACCACAACCACTGCAGCCACCTGCAAAGTCAGGTTGGTCTTCTTACCTACAGTCTTGTTCCACTCTAATTTACTCTCAAACTGTTGTCAAAGTTGATTTTCAGTTAAAAAAAATCCAAGGAGTATGCACTGTGTATTCCAAGGCACCCCAGCAGGTACGGGGGCTATAAGGGAAGGGAAGCCACCATGCTTCCTCTCAGTGAGCTTGCAGTTAAGTGGACACAGCATTCCATAAATGTTAAACTAGGTATTGGGACTAGGCATGGTATGGACACTGAAACCGACAAAAAAAAAAAAAAAAAAAAAAAAAAAAAACCCGAAGATGGTCTGGGCGTGTCTAAGCAGAGTTCTGAAAAATAAACAGGAGTTAACAATTTGAGGAGATGAAGAAAGGATGCAGGAGAGAGGAGATGCAGTTTGGTGCCATTAGTGGAACAGCAAGTAGTTCCATATGGCAGGACTGCAGTCTGAGGGGGTAAAAGAAGACAAGATAGGAGTTATTAGGGAAAAAAAGTTTTGTCTCAGTGATGCACTTAGAGTATTAAGCAGACTTACCGTTCAATCTCCTTTTCATTTCCTTCTCTGCGAAACCGTTCTATATACTCTTTGCTATGTTGTTCTTGTGTGTGACACTGTTCCTCAAATATTTTAATTGTTTCATTAAAAGCTTCAATTGCAGTCCTCTTCATCTGTATTTCCTATAGGAGAGAAGAAGAAAAGTCATACATTGCATTGCCTTTATTATTTTTTGTAACCCAGATCTTAAAACAAATCTTACCATTCTGATTATAATCTCACATAAGACCCAATTAAGAAAGCTAAAAGAAAACCCTTATTCAATCCCTATTCCACTATTTATTTATACACAAAGTACATGATTAAAACTATAAAACAGGGGTCAGCAGGGGGCATAGTGGTTAAGGCAGCTGAACTCCCACATGGCTGAGCACAGATCAAGTCCCGACCTGGCAGCTTACTTTCTTACTTTCCTTCTCTCTCCCCGTCTCTCTCTTGTCAATTTCAATAATAATAATAATAATAATAATAATTAATAATAATAATAATGACAATGACTAAAATTTAAAAACAAAACAAAAACTATAAAATAAATGAAAAAAGATTGCTGGAAATATGTCTGAGAGCCAGAAAAAGGCCTCTGAGCTGCCACGAGAGATAAACTCTAAATCTTTCTCTTTTTTTTTGGAGAGGTTTTTGCTATAGGGTGCATGTGCTCACCAGAAAAAGAGAAAGACAGAGAGTGAGAAATCACCCCCCTCAAGGGGGATGGCCACACTGCAATCCTTTCTCCGCTATTCTCCTCTCGGGATCTTGGGCACGCACGCACACACACCTAGCTTGAGTTTAAGCCACCAGGTCTGGGACTTGAAACCGTGGTCAACTACATGAGAGTCCAGCAACATAGCCATTATGCCAACTGCTGGTCCCAACCCTAAATCTTGAAGACAAAGATCAAGTTCTGCCTTTGCACCTATTATTGTAGTGCTGAGCCTCAAAAGAAGCTGAGCATGGGACCAGCAGATGGAGTAATGGTTACATTGTTGGACTCTCACGTAGTCTACTGAGGTTCAAGTTCTGGATCCGGTGGCTTAAAACTCATTCCTGGTACATGTGCGTGTGTGCTGAAAATTCTGAGAGGAGAATGGAGGAGAAGGGATTGAAGTATGGCCATCCCCCCTGTGGGGGAGGATGATTTCTTGCTTTTTTATCTCTCTGGTGAGCACATGTGCCCTATAGCAAAAAAATCTCTCTTTAAAAACGATCCAAAAAAAGATGCTGAAGAAATGAGTGGCTCCAGCCAAGGAATCCATGCACCAAAGTGCAAAGCCTTATTTACAGACTACCCCTACAGAGCCTATTTATTTATTCTTACTTTCATTTTTAAAGTTTATGTGAGGTCTTTGAAAAGTTCATGAAAAATTAGTATTATTTTTAAAAGTGCATAGATTTCAGGGGCTTTTTAATTTATTTTATTTTTACCAAAAGAAGCTTGTACTTTAATCCCATTTTTCCACAAACTTTCTGAAGTACCCTCTTATGCTTGGTTTTCCAAACATATTCTTCAGTAAATTAATATTTTTTTAAAAATTATTTTATTTAACTTTATTTATTATTTATTCATTTGTTTATTTTTTTTTAATTTGACCAGAGAGGGACAGAGTGAGAGAGAGAGAGAGAGAGAGAGAGAGAGAGTGAGAGAGAGAGAGAGAGAGAGAGAGAGAGAGAGAAAGTGAGAAAGCAAGCCGCCAGGTCCAGGACTAGAACCACGGTCGGCCATGTGGGAATCCAGCACCTTTAACCACCATGCCACCTGCCGGCCCCAAGTAAATTAATCTTATTAGAACCACAAAGTGAAAAGAGAAAGAATGGCTGTTAAGTCAGATGCACAAAGAAAAATAAAATGAAAAACTAAAACTCCCACACAACAGTCTTAATAACTCCAAAAGCCCAGTAACTAAGCCATTCAGTATCAGGGTAAACAGTTCTGTACCTTTTGACGAGCTCTGAGGGCACCAGGAGATAGAACATTTAAATTATTAGTTCCCTAAAATCTTCAAAGATGGTTAAATTTTGTTCATTTTACTTTTTATAAAGGCAATAAATATGCATACTGATATCCTGAATGCTTACACTTCTTATAAAGTGTTTATGCTTGTGGGATAATTCCTCAACTATCCAGCATTTATTAATTTCAACAAATGATTATTGAGAATCCGCTAGTGCAACATGGAGCCTGCCCTCCAGGACTCATAATACACAGGCGCAATAGATTTCTGAATTCTCATAGATTCGGTTTCTCGTCATGGTAGAAGCAACCAAATGAGTTATTTATTGCTTTACAGAGGCTTCAAAGAGGAGGTAACATTTGAGGGAGGTCTTAATGAGCTGGGAGATAAAGGAAGAAAACGCATTGCACATGGAAGGTATGGTAAGGGATATACATAAACTAACAGGGCATATTCAGCAATCAACAATTGCACAGTAGACTGTTACATGAAAGGGCTAGCAAGCAGATGAGCCTAGAACTCTGTAGTGGTCCATATGGCTGAGGTTATACCACACCAATCTCAGATAATATTGAAAACTTACTGAATGCCCATAAACATTTAGCTACAAATTCTACAACTGTCTTTTAGCTTACTTTTATTTTATTTATTTCATGATAAAGAGTGCATGCAAGAAAGAATACAAGACAGAGTAAGAGACAGGAAACCTTGACAGGGGGCCAGTTCATGCCACAATGTCCTCCTCTCAGGCCTCCATTAGTCAAGATCTTGGGTGCACATGCATCTGGTATTTTTCAGGTTAACTCCAGACTAAACTCTAGGTTGTCCATGTAACCTCTAGCACTCCAGATCAATACTCTACTAACTGTACCCACAGCTGGGCCAACAACTCTAAAATAATAGTGGAATGTCTCGACTCATGTGCAAGGTTAGAAATTATCTATAGGGACCAACAGGTGGCAGGGTAGTTAAGGAGCTGGACTCCCACATGATTGACCATGGTTTGAGTCCTGGACATGGTGGCCTGAAAAATCACTTTGGGCCCATGTGCATGTGTGTCCAAAATCCTGAGGAAAATGGAGGAAAAGGTACTGCAGTGTAGCTGCCTAGTATGAGGGATGATTTCTCACTTTCCCTCTCTCTCTGTCTCTCTCTCTCTCTCTGGTGAGCACACATACCCTATGGCAAAAACCTTATTGTTTTTTTCCATAGGAAATAAAAAGAAAAGAAAAATAAATGATCTATAAAGTTCTGAGACATCCCTGAATACATTGGGCATGCATATACCCATGATCCTGAGCTGGCTAAAGGTGGGGGGAATCTCAAGACCCCATTGGGAGTGGTGTCTCCTTCTCTCATGGAAGAAATAAATAAATATGTTTGTAAAGCTCTAGTCCTGGATCTTCAAAGAAAACACCAATATTTAGACTTCACTATCCTGGTATATGTGCTGGTAGGTAGAGCAGCAAAAGGAAAAGTGCTATCAAATCAGCAGTTTCCCTATAAATAATCCTACTGCATCTACCACCAAAACTGTATCTGTGCCCCTCATTTCCCTTCCCCTCCCTTTATCTTCATGTGTTTTGGGCCTCATCTCTTTTTCCTTTCCGGTTACTTCACTCCATCCATCAGCTAACCCCTCTTACATCATCAACTCTTTTAGTCTACCATTTCCTTCATATTAGCATATAAGCAAGTTCTAGTATCACCATTTTGGGAAAACAAAAGAAAACTCCTAATCCTAAATTCTCTTCCAGTCCCACATAAGCATTATTTTAATGCTACCTGGGCTACCATGGGCTGTCTCTCTTTCCTCATTTTCCCATTCACAACAGCTCACTTTACCCTGGCTTTTGTATTTAACATTCCACACACATTTCTCTTTTCAAGGTCACCAATGATCTCATCGCCAAATTCCTCTCCTTATCCCAATCCATCACTATTTTTCCAAAGCGTATGCAATCTAGGTGTCAAACATCCGGATATGCATGCTATTTTCACCGTGTACCCACTCTGAGGGCATACCACCTCTTCCCGTTCTTTGTGAAGAATTCACTTACCCCAAAGCAATCTAGATTTTATCTATTTTCACAGGATAGACAGAGGAAATCTATAACGAACGTTTCAATGACAACTCTTTAAACTCCCTTAAACACTCATTTTTCTAGTACATCTCCCGTACTGCTAATCAATGGGTCTCCCTCTCTCCTCTCCCCAACTCCTGAAGCTTTAAGGGCTGGCATCTCCTCTGCTCAGTTCCTACCAAGGTCTTACCTCCAATTCTCATATAAAGAAAATTAGCCCTCTTCTGTAACAGCTTCTGCCTAGTAGCTTCTTTGGCTGTCTCCATCCACCCCCATACCTAACTCCCTAACCAGGGATTTCAAGTCCAGTACCCAGTCTCATAGCAGCTACTCATGACTTCTATTTTGTGGTTAAATCCTCCATCATTACTAGACATGTGGACAGCATATAGAGCTCTCTCTGCTTTCTTCAGCCATGGCAAAAAAGCAGAAAACCAGCTCTATAAAAGCCGAAGTGACATTCGACGGTGGCCATTTTATTCTAGCCTCTGTTCATAGGAAGGTTATCCTCCCCTATATCCCAGTCATATACTGAGTCTGACCTCAGGATCCAGTCAAATGCGAAGTGCTTTTAGTTCAATTTATTTCATCATTGAGAGAGAAAGAAAAGAGAGAGAGAGAGATCACACCCAACAGAGTCTTGATGCTGCAATCTACCTCCAGACTTGAGCCAGCCCCAGATCATAGGCAAACATGTGCTCGGTGTACTCTGAGAGGTCTCCAGATCTGAACCAGGAACCTTCCCATGTCGGACTGCTTTGCAGTGCATCACATTTTACTGCTGCACCCTGTCTGGGCCCTGGTTCATTTTCTTGTATAAGTTCATTGAACAAATAATTGAATAAACACTAACTAGAGGGCAGGCATTATTTGAAGCCTTTGGGAGACAAGAATTAAAAAGCTTAGATGAAGATTTCTGCCCTCCTGGAACTTATAGTTTAGTAAGTTACATAGGCAATAAACAACAGACATAAAAAATAAGTAAATGACATAGTTTGTTGAAAGATAATAATTATTATAAAAAAGGAAAAGGAGAGTGGAAAGGGGGAGCTGAATGCAAACTTTAATTTTAAATAGTTGTCAGGAGGCCTCATTGAGATGATGACATCTGAGCAGACTTAGGAGAAAAGTGTTCCAGGCAAAGAAACAGCCAGTGCAAACACTTTAAGGTGGGAGGCAGATGTAGCATATCTGAGGAACAGGAAGGAGGTTAATGCAGCTGGAGCACAGTGAGTGAGAGAGTTGTAAGAAATGAGGTCAGAGAAGAAGAGGGCGCAGAGCTGGGCATCATATAAAGGACTCTGGCTTTTAATCTGTGTAAAATGTGGAACCAGATCAGGGTTTTAAACAAAGGAATGTTGTTATCTGACCTGCTTTACAAGTATCACCCTGGCTGCTATGTTGAAAATTAATTGGGGGAAAGGCGAGCATAGATAAAGGCAAAAGGACCAGTTAGGAGGTCCCTGTGCTAAATCCAGGCAAGAAATAATAGTGGCTTGGACCCAGGAATTAGCTGAGAGGAGTGAGATTCTCAGTTTATACAGATAAAACAAACAGGATTTTCCTGAGGGACTGAATGCAAAGTATGAATAGAGAGTGTAGGGGTAACTTAAAGGCTTTTGGCCTGAGCAAGGATGTGATTGCTTTCAACTAATATGGGAAAGGCTGAGGACAGAACAGCCTTGAGGTAGAGTATCAGAGTCCTGATTTAAAACAGTGTGGGAATATGATGGCCAGAAATGCTCTGCTAGCCCATCCTCCAACATGACATGTAAGGCTTCATGTCATGTTCTGGTTTTCTCTCAATACTTATACAAAATAATTTTATAATCTTTTTTCTTTCTACCTGATATGTATGATGTGTCTGTGGTATGCCTGTGTGTGTGTGTTTAATTATAAATTCCAGCTTCTCTTTACTACTATAGCTCTTACAGATTATCTGAGATGGAGCCAGTGTTTGGGGACAGAAAGGAAAGTTATCAAGGCTTTTTCAGACGAAATCAATGTAAATGGTCAACAGTTAGGGATGATGAAATGGTCATAGATATAGAATGTTACACAGCTATTAAATTTGTTTTTCAGAATTATTTTTAAACTTTTTGAATTTTAAAAAGCACAAGAATGTGTCAACCAAAGGCATGGTGGTTAAGGCAGCTAGATCCCACATGGCTGATTATGCGGTTTGAGTCCCAGAACCAGTCACTTGAAAAACATGCCAGGTTTGTGTGCATGTATGCCCCAAATCCCAACAGGAGAATGGAGAAGGGACTCCAACTGTGGTGTGGCCATCCTCCCTGAGGGGGAGGGGTGATTTCTCACTCCTACTCCATCTCCCACATTCACCTCTTACCCCCCCAGCCCCATCTCTCTTGGTGAGCACATGTGCCCTACAGCAAAAGGAAAAAAAAAAGGGGGGGAGTGAGGGCAGCAGCTGGCATAGTGGGACTCCCACATGGCTGACCACAGTTCAAGTCTCAGACACCAGGCACATGTGTGTGCTAGCCCAAGATTCTGAGAGGAGAATAGAAGAGAAGAGACTGTGATATGGCCATCCCCCATATGGGAAAAGCCTAAAAAACCATTTTTTTAATGATAAAATACATATATGCATATGTGAGAAATTGAGAGAGAGAGAGAGAAGTACCCTCCCCAGGGCTTGGTCATACCATAATCCCCTTCCTCCAGTATTCCAGCCCATTAGGATCCAAAGCACGTACACACACACCTAGTGTATTTTCCGGTCAACTGGCCTGGGTATCTGACCATGGTCAGCACATGGCTTCCAGTTCCAAAGTCCAGTAAGCTGCTGGCTATCCTGGACAGGCTGGGCCCAAATGGCTATGCTAGACAGGTTGGGTCCAAATTTACTATCTTTTTTTTTTTTTTAGAGGATTTTGCCTTAGGGCACGCGAGCTTGCCAAAGAGAGAGACAGGCAGAGAGACAGACACAATAAGAGGGAATATGAGAAATCACCCCCCAAGGGAGACGGCCACACTGTAATCCCTTCTCCTTCATACTCTTCCCAGGATCTTTGGCATGCAAGCACATGTGCCCGGTGTGATTCTGAAGCCGAGGTCAGCCATGTGGGAATCTAGCGAAGCAACCGCTACACCATCTGCTTGTCACTCCAAATCTACTATGTTAATTAGAGTTCAATACTCCTTTTCAGTAATTGACAAGACAGTTAGCAAAAATATGAGTAAAACTTATAGAAGATCTGAATGACAGTATCAATTACCTTGCCCTAATTGATATATAATGCACACTATAGCAACAACTGCAGAATACAGTCTTTGTCAATGATCATTTAAAATCTACCAACATAGGCATATGCTAGGTCATAAAAATAAGTCAATAAATCTAAAAAGATTGTGAATTTAATAAATATGCCTATTAACAAAATTAAATTAGAAATTGATATTTAAATAAATCTCAAATATTTAGAAATTAAGTAACATGTAGGACAAAGAAAAAGTTAGCAGGAAATCAGAAAATATTTTAAATTGAATGATAATAAAACTACAGTATAACAAAATTTGTTTGATGTACCTAAAACAGTACTTTGATGGAAACAAATGTTTATTTTAGGAAATAAGTTTTAAAACCAATGAACAAAAATTGGTTTATTTCACCTTAAGAAATTATAAAAAGCAAATTAAACTATAAGACAGAAGAAGAAAGGAAATAATAAAGAAATCTATGACATAGAAAATGAACACTAAAAAAACCCAAAACATTATCAGGGCTGTATGGTGTAGAAGTAAAACATGATCCTCCCCTGCACCTAGGGTGACCACGTGACTAAGTTCTAGCTATTGAGATAAAAGTGAAAGCAGTGTGCACTCCTAGGAAGTGGCCTAAAAATAGGTAACCTTCCTCTCTCCTTTCCTTTCCTTCCCTCCTGTTTACTATAATATTGTGATGACTAATATCAAGAGTAATCCAACTTCCACAGATAACAAAGCACCAAGATACACACCTATACATCTTTTTTTTTTTTTTTTGGAGAGGTTTTTGCTATAGGGTGCGTGCACTTGCCAGACAGAGAGAGACAGACAGAGAGACAGAAAGCGAGAAATCATCCCCCAGGGGGGATGGCCACACCGCAATCCCTTCTCCTTTCTCCTCTTGGGATCTTGGGCATGCACGCACATGCGCCTGGCGTGAGTTTAAGTCACCAGGTCCGGGACTCGAACCACGGTCAACTACATGGGAGTCCAGCAACATAGCCATTACGCTAACTGCTGGTCCTGACACCTATAAATCTTAATGACCAGGAGTGGCCATAATATTATAGCTTTGTGCTACCTATATACATGTAAATGAAAAGTAAATTTGTATCTGAAGCCTTTGTTATTTTGCTATTTTTGTCACTTTTAACCAGTTAATACTAATACCGACACAAATTGTATCATTAACCAATAAAAAAATCGGGAACCAGCAGTTAGCGTAATGGCTATGTCGCTGGACTCCCATGTAGTCAACCGCAGTTCGCGTCCCGGACCCAGTGGCTTAAAATTCAAGCCGGCCGCGTGTGCGTGAGTGCCCAAGATCCAGAGCGGAGAATGGAGAAGAAGGGATTGTGGCGTGACCATTCCCCCTGGAGGGTGATTTCTCGCTTTCTGTCTCTCTTTATCTGTCTGGCGAGCACACGCGCCCTATAGCGAAAATCTCTTAAAAAAAAAAAAAAAAAAAAAAAAAAGATTCATGGAGGCCAGATGGTGACACAGGGTAAAACTCCCACTCTCTGAGGCAATCCCACATGGGAAGTTGTAGTTTGGAGACCTCCCGAGTACATCAGGCACCCATCTGCCCATGATACAAGGCTGGCTGAAGACAGGCTAGATTACAGCATTAAGACCCCAGTGAGAGTGCTGTATCTCCCATTCATGGGAGAAATAAATAAACTTGAAAAAAAAAAAACACAGTGATTTATGAGTGGTAGGGAAATTTTTATTATCAAAGTCTCTAAAAAGATGTTTAAAATATTAGGACAACTAAATATCATCAAGTGAATTATAGAAAAATTTATGTAACTGTTACACTGTATATTTAATAGCCCAAACAACAACAACAAAAAAAACTAACCTGGGATGTTCTGGTATATTCTTCATACAGCCTATCATATTCTTTACTCTTTTCCTGATACTGAGAATGGTATTCTTGCAGTTTTTTACCTACTGCATCAATGTTATCTTCTTTAACCAATTGATCCTGTACAAATAAATGAAAGAAATAAAGAATGTTAATTCTGACATATGAATTTTTCCATCTCTATTTCTAAATTATATTTCAACAGTAGAAGTTTAAGCCAGGCCAGCCATGGTGGTGTAATGGTAATGCAATACCCCACACTGATGCCATATGGTAAGGTCTCAGGTTCGAGTCCTGTGGTCTCTCTGTGCATGCCAGGTATGCTAATATCCTGTTTGGCTCAAACTGGATGACAGCATGAAGACCCTACTGTGTGGTGCCTGTCTCTCTGTCTCTCTCTCTCTGGGAAAAATGACATAAATAAAAAGTTCAAGCCATTGTGTTACTATCAAGCATTCAAAAACACTAAATCCTTTTATAAGCACTAAGATTAGCCTTTAAATTGCATCAAAACAATTAATACTTTTGGCCCAGTCTCAGTGACACAGGCAAGAAGAGGATGTCATTAGCCAGAGAGCACTGGTGCGCGATGGCTGAGGCTGCATGGGAGATGCTGGTCCTGTTTCCAGCCCACCCTAAACAGGTTAGGCACGGTGATGTGCAGCATGTTCCTGACTGGGAGGCTGGGGTGGGAAAATATAGTCACATGGTAAAACCTTATCCAAAAAGACCCTCTCATCATCATCATGATCATAGCTAACACTTTAAAAGTTATAAAATGGGAACCAGCAGTTAGCGTGATGGCTATGTCGCTGGACTCCCATGTAGTCGACTGCGGTTTGCATCTCGGACCCGGTGGCTTACAACTCACGCCGGGCGCGTGTGCGTGTGTGCCCAAGATCCCGAGAGGAGAATGGAGGAGAAGGGATTGCAGCGTGACCATCCCCCCTGGGGGGTGATTTCTCACTTTCTGTCTCTATGTCTCTCTCTGTCTGTTTGGCGAGCGCACGCGCCCTATAGCGGAAAAAAAAAAAAAAAAAAAAAAAAAACCTCTCCAAAAAAAAAAAAAGTTATAAAATGAAGTACAAGTGGGAAATACATTTAAACATTTTATGTAAAGTTAATAAATATATGCAACATTAGTTCCAAAATACCTAAACATTTTTAAATTTTTAAAATAATTTCTTATTTATTTATTGAAGAGGTTTTTTTTTTTTTTTTTTTTTTTTTTTTTTTGCTATAGGGCGTATGCGCTTGCCAGAAAGACAGAGAGACAGAGACGGAAAGCGAGAAGTCACCCCCCAGGGAGGATGGCCACGCCTCAATCCTTCTCCTCCATTCTCCTCTCGGGATCCTGGGCATGCACTCACACACGCCCGGCGTGAATTTAAGCCACCGGGTTCGGGACTTGAACTGCGGTCGACTACATGGGAGCCTAGTGACATAGCCATTATGCCAACTGCTGGTCCCAAAATAATTTCTTATTTATTAATACATCTAACTATTGTACATCTTTGTGAGGTACAATATAGTTTTTCAAAGCATGCATGCAGGTGAGATAATCAAATAGTCCTTTAAGTAGAAATTTTAAAAGACTAGATTTCCTTTTTGTTTTTTAAACTGCTAAAAAGCCTGGTAAACAGAATCAAATGAGATTGTTAAATAATGACTGGTCCCAATAGTTGCAGAGAACCTTTGTAATCATACCTGCTGGTATCTGGACACGGGGTACATCAGCTTCACATCCAGTTTGGGATTGTACTGAGCAAGAGATTCATGATGATAGTGGTTAATAAGCTCCACCACAGAAGTAAATGTCAGAGGATCAGAAAAGCCATATTTACCATCCCGATGATAGATCTTTATCAACTTATTATTGCCTCCCTTCCTGTGAACGACAAGACAACTGTTGATTTTTTTCCCAAAAAAAATTCTATTGAAGTATCACTTTCACTTGGAAATATGAAAGCTTGGTGTCACATAGTAAACAAGTTTTACTATGTATTATTTTCACATCTATTTCTTTTGCCCATAAACTACTTTGGTTATTGAAGGTCAACATATCTATATAGCATTCAGTATCAACAAATTTAGTGAAAAAAGAAAAAGAAATTACTTAAGGAACGTGACTAAAACAGAATAACTAAAATAAAAGTAAACTATATTTTTTGTTTATTTACTAAATGTATTTTCTAATTTAAATTCTATCAATACATTTTCAGGAAGAAAAGAAAGAATCCCTTTAGTATCTAAAGGTATGTGATTGTATGTTTTCATGAGGGAAGAAGAAACCATCTTTATAAGGACGATGACAAACATTTGTCACACAATACCTGAGATTTTATTGTTAATGCACACACATAATTAAGCTCTTTGAATGATTTATAGCTGTGTAATGAAACTAACACCTTATATTGTTTTGCCTTTTATGCTTGTTTATAATTCATGAAATGACTGTTTAAGTCATCACAACATGTAAATGCTTCAAGTCATTCGTAGTTTACAAAGTATAGCTTTAGAAGAGCCATGTAAATTAAATGGGTGTGGTTTGATGCTTGACTAGTTCAGACCACCTTTGTTCACTACGTCATAGCCTAATGGTCCCTTAAAACATAATTTATAACCAAAGTTTAAAATAGTAATCTTTTGCAAGTCCCATAAGGCATAATCTAAACCCACTGCAGGGTGATAAACTGTATCACGGCAAAATGCTGTACCATTCCCACCCAGCTCCTTTTACAGCAGCAGTCAGACTCAGTGCAAAAAATATGCCTCCTGACGTCTCTATGCCACATTATTACACGTGATCAATGGAGTACGGGAATTTGTGGAAGGTCAGAGTAGGTTTGAACCTATAGATTGATTTAAATTAAACAATGCTTAGAAAGTCTGTACTTAGATAGATTAGCAACTATTCTTGCAAAATGTATGTCAGAAGGACCACCTAGTCTTATGTAGTTACTACAGGGGTGTACAACCACATATACGCTCACAATAAATGCAAGCTCATCTCTGTTAAAGTCAAAATCCATGCATTCATTCAAAAAAATGTGTTAAAGTGCCAGATGGTGGTGCAGTGGTAAAGCATGACATTCTGCAAGGCAGACCAGGTTGACAGTTCATGTCTGGAACTCCAGAGTATGCTGGGCACACATGTGCCCATGTTCTAAGCTGGCTGAAGCTGAGAATGGATCACAGCATCAAGAAAGACCCTGTTGAATGCTCTCTCTGTCTCTCTGTATCTCTCATTGACTAAACACACACACACACACACACACACACACACACACACACTTTAAAAAACTTTTAAACATCTACTGTGTGCCTAGAATTACTTGCGGATAAAATGTTTAAATAAAACAGATCCAGTCCATGCTTTCACGGAGCTTCCATTGTTCAGCTTATTAAGCAAGATAGAAAAATCCTTGAGATAGATCATAGCAACAAACAACTAGATATATCAAAGGGTAGTAAGTCCTATGGAGAAAAATAGAGCAAAGTAAAGAAACCACCTCTACCCCCTCTACCTGGTGGTAAAGGCATTGCTACCTTATATATTGTTTATGGGAAACCTCTCTGTCTGTTCCGGTGACAACAGAGCACAGTCCAAAATGAATTGAGAGAGTTAGCACAGCAGAGGGAAAGGTTTTCCAGCCAGAGAGCAGCAAGTGCAAAGCCCCTGAGCACAGAGTGTGCTTGGTGTGTCTACAAAACAGCGAGGAGTCCAGTGATGCTGGGGCTGAATTAGACAAAGGGAGAGTGGGAGATAAAGTGAGAGATGTGAACTGACCTTAGATCACGAAACAACAGCCTGCAAGTTGCCATAAGGGCTTTGGCTTTTACTGAGTGAGATGTGGAGACACAAGAAGGTTTTTAGCAGAATAATATACTCTGTCTTGTGGTTTAAAAGCTTCACTCTAGCTGCTGAGTTGAAAAGAAACTGTTCAAAGTGGGCAGGGATAGAAGTTGAAAGACCAGTTGAAAGGGCATTGTAATAACCTAGGCAAGAGAGGATGGTGTCTTGGACAAGAGCAGCAGCAGCAGTAGAGATCATGGAAAATGGTGGGACTTTTTTTTTTTTTTAAAGTTTATATCTTTCATCAGAGAAAGAGACAGAGACAGAAAGACAGAGAGAGGTGCCCCCAACAGGGTCTTCATGGTGCAATCCACCCTGAGTCTCAGCCGGCTTGGAGAACAAACACAGGTATACAGGTGTAGAGGAGGTCCCAGAAAACAAACCAAGGACCTTTTCCATGTGGGTCCAGTTGTATCACCAACGCACTGTTATCTGGCCCCCACTTTTAAAGTTTATTCTTCTATGAGAGGGAAAGAGACAGAGAAAGAAAGAGAAATATAGGTACTCCCAACAGGATCCTGCTCTGTGATCTACCCCTAGCCAGCCCGGTAACATGCAGGTCCATGGGACTTCCCACGTGGGTCCCATTGCATTACCATTGTACAACCATCTGGCCTTGGGATTCTAAACATATTTTGAAGAGAATGCTGATAGAATTTACCAAGACTTACATATGGATATAAGAGAAAGAGACAAGCAGCTCGGGCAGCCAGAGGAGCAGTAGGATCTGTCCGTTCAGCTCCACTAAGGTTCTAGGCACACTGCAGGCCCCCAAGCACCCAGCATGCACCCTGTCCACAGCCAAGATGCCCAAAGAGGAAGGTCAGCTCGGCCAAGGGGGCGGCAAAGGAAGAGCCAAAGAGGAGATTGGCGAGGTTGTTGGCTAAACCTGCTCCTGCAAAAGTGGAGATGAAGCCCAAAAAGGCAAGAGAGAAGGATAAATCTTCAAACAAAAGAGTGTAAACAAAAGGGAAAGGGGGAGCAAAAGGGAAACAGGCTGAAGTGGCCAACTGAGACACTAAAGATTTACCTGCAGAAAATGGAGACACTAAAAATGAGGAGAGTCCACCCTCTGATGAAGCAGGCAAGAAAGAAGTCAAGTCTGAGTAATGTCATATACCATGTCTTATCAGTGGTCCCTGTCTTCCTTCTTGTACTATCCAGAGGAATATTTTTATTAACTATTTTGTAAATGCAAGTTTGTTTGTAGCTCTAGAAACATTTTTAAGAAGAAAGGAATCCCACCTCAACCCATTTTTAAAGTGTAAATGCTTTTTTTAAAAAAAAAAAGAGGTAAAATTATTTACTGGTTGCTTATTTTTCGGTACAACCAGAAAATAGTGGGATATTGACTTATAGGAAGCTTTGACTGTCTTGTGTGTCAGCTTAACCTTCGATAGGTGGGGGTGGGTGGGCAGTTTTTATATCTTAAGTACAAAGCATACTAAATGGCAGTTTGGAGTCACAGTCATGCATTTAATGTGTCTTGAATATTTTAAATTACTTCTATTACGTTTTTTGTAGTATTCTTTCCTAAAGAAAACCATTCTTTGTTGTTCTCCCTGTCCGAATTGTATACACTCTGTAACATCTTTGGTCGTGGTAGTTCAGTTTTCCTAATAATTTTGTTAATGTGCTGTGAAAGATTGGAAATTTGAGTATGTAGTGTATATGATACCAAATTGTGATTTGGGGGACCAGCAGTTAGCGAAATGGCTATGTCGCTGATCTCCCATGTAGCCAACCGTGATTTGAGTCCCAGACCCAGGGGCTTAAACTCACGCTGGGTGCTTGTGCCTGCGTGCCCAAGATCCCGAGAGAAGAATGGAGAAGGGATTGCGGCATGGCCATCCCCGGGGGGGGGGGGGGGGGGGGTGATTTCTCACTTTTTATCTCTCTGTCTCTGTCTTTCTGGCGAGTGCACATGCCCTATAGCAAAAACTTCTCAAAAAAAAAAAAAAAAAAAAAAAAACTTGTGATTTGGTGGGACCTACTATTGTAATAGCTTTTAACATATTTGAAGACAGTGGTACTTGATATCCTCTTAAGGAAAATGTGCCTACAAATTTGAAACTGGAATGTCACTGGAATAACTTAAAACGAATCGTAATACTTGGCTTTTTAAATTCTGGGTACATATGTTAAGAATTGGGTACAAATAGAAATGTCTGTATTGATCCTCAACGCAACCAATTAATCTCAATTACAAAAGAATGTTTTGAAGCACATGGTTTAAGGTCTGGTATAAAGTTCAATTTTTGTATTTGGTCTTCAAGATTTTTTTTATTAATTGGAAGAGTGAAATATTTCATTCTTATTTATTAGCTGAGCTTTAAGGATAGTTGTATGGCTGTATTGGTTTAATAATGGAAAAACAGTCCCATGTCTTCTGAAGCAAAGTAAATATAAAATTATTAATTAAAAAAAGAGAGGAAAAATAGACAAGATAAAGATGATTCAATTAATAAATGGAATTCATTTATTGGCATGAAGAAGGCTATATAAAAAATGTCAAAAGGAAAAAAAAGGTTTTTTCTCAAGAGAAAAGTCTAGACTAGAAATACAAATTCAGAAGGTGCCAGCCTATAGGTGCTGTTTGCAGATGGGCACAGTTGATAAGGGGAGAGGTATAAGAGCTAAATCTCGGGGTATGCCAACAGTTAGTACTCAAGGACATGAGAAAGTATCAGCAAAGGATTCTGAGAGGGAGCAATTTATGAAGAGAACTGAAGTGTATATCCTAAAAGCCGATTAAAATTATATATAAAAACAAAGAGGATATTATAATCAGGTCCTATATTGTGTTTGGCAAAGCAGAGATCAATAAGTGACCCCTACTAAATGGTTTCAGTGGAATGGTAAGGATAAAAGCCTAACTGGAATGGATTCAAGAAAATGAAAATAGAAGAAAAAATGCCCACAGACAACTGTCTTTACAAATACTGCAGTAAAAGACAACAGAGGAATAGGGAAGTAGTCAGAAAAAGATGTAAGTCAAAGGAATTTCATTATTTTTAAATGAGACTTAATAAAGCATATTTACATGCTTATGGGAATGGCTCATAAAGACATAAAAATGGTTGATCCAAAAATGAGGATAATTCTGAGAATGATATCCGTGGAATGAACTAGAGGGATAGAATGGGATCCAGTCCACCAAAAGAGATTCAGACCCTGGATGAGGACATAAACAGTCATCCACTGGCATCGGAGAAAGGCGTGGTCACATTAGTGTGTGAATGCGTCAACAGCTATGGCAACAGGACCAGGAGAGAGTTTTCTTCTGACTGTGTCCACATTCTCAGTGAAATGGGAAGCAAGTTCTTTAGTTTAAAGGGTTGCCAATTTGGGAACCAGAAGATGGCATAGCAGTTACGTTGCTGGACTCCCACATGGCAAATTGTGGTTCAAGTCCCAGACCTTGTGTCTTGAAAATCACACTGGGCATGTGTGCGTGTGTTCCAAGATCCTGGGTGGAGAATGGAGAAGGGATTACAGCGTGGCCATCTCCCTGGGATGATTTCTCTCTTTCCCTCTCACTGTTTCTCTCTCTCTCTCTTTCTGTCGAACACACATACACCCTCCCTAAGGCAAAAAGCCTCTGGGTGGAGGGGTGTCAATTTGAAGAGAAAAAAAAGAAAAGCGAAATTGTCATCTAGGGAAAGTGGAAGGGCAAACGTTGAAATGCATTAGTTAAGCTGGGAAGTACTAAAGGCCCATGTGAGGTTAACAGTCACAAATTTAATGTGAGACTAGGCAACGTGACCATGATTTCCTATCCACACTAAGCTGCCTACTTATGGCAAGGAATAGGTAAAGAACTGAATTTAGTAAGTGCCGGAATTTAGTCAGAAACTACAATCGAGGAAGAGAGAAGTAAGTTTGTTGAGGATATATTTACAAAGGTAAATTTAACAATGGATTGTGGTCTCTAAAGCAGAGAAGTGAAGATATGAAGAAACTGAGGAATGGTGAATTTTTAATTACATGTCTCTATCCTTTATTGTAGTCTTCTTCAACAGAAGAATACTGATATTCCTCCTTGTATTCCAACAGTGGGCCCGATGCCTGGCAGACAGCAGAGTCTTAGAGATTTGTTAAATATCCAGATTTTCTTTCTTCTTCTTTTTTTTTTTTTTTTTTTTTTTTTTGAGAGGTTTTTGCACTCGCGTGCACCCGCCAGACAAACAGAGAGAGACAGAGAGACAGAAAGCGAGAAATCACCCCCCAAGAGGGATGGCCACGCCACAATCCCTTCTCCTCCGTTCTCCTCTCGATATCTTGGACACACACACATGCGCCCAGTGTGAGGTGTTTTTTTTTTGTTTTTTTTTTGAGAGGTTTTTGCTATAGGGCACATGCACTCGCCAGAAAGACAGAGAGAGACAGAGAGATAGAAAGCGAGAAATCACCCCCTGGGGGGGATGGCCACACTGCAATCCCTTCTCCTCCATTCTCCTCTCGGGATCTTGGGCACGCATGCACATGCGCCCGGCATGAGTTTAAGCCACCAGGTCCGGGACTTGAACCACGGTCGGCTACATGGGAGTCCAGCGACATAGCCATTACGCTAACTGCTGGTCCCAAGTATCCAGATTTTCTACAGTAAATACAATTTACTGATGTAAAAAATAATGGTTATTGAGGGGCCAGCAGGTAGTGTGGTAGTTAAGGTGCTGGACTCCCACATGGCTGACCATGGTTCAAGTCCTGGACCTTTCTCATGCTCCACCAAACCTCCCATCTGTCTCTGGTAAGTGCATGTGCCCTAGGGCAAATTAAAAATAATTAACAATAATAAATAAAAATTAATAAAAAAAATGGTGGCTATTGAACGGAAAAACTTCTACTCTGAAAACTAAAAACCATCAACTACTCTCTGCAGTTCAGTTTCACTCTCATTCCCAGCACCTTAATCACCATACCACCTGCAGGACTCCCCACACTTATATCTCAAAATGATCACTCTCGGGGCCAGCAGGTGGCGTGGTGGTTAAGGGTGCTGGACTCCCAACATGGCCAACAGTGGTTTGAATCCCAGACCTGGCGGCTTGCTTTCTCACTTTCCCTCGCTCTTGTGCTCTCACTCTGTCCTTTTCTGGTCAAAATAAATAAATAAATAAATAAATAAAGTTAAATAAAAACTAATTCTTTTAAAAAAATGATCACTCTGACCACTGTGCAGAAAATGATCAACAGAGGTGGGCAAGGCCAAAATTAAAGATGTCGGAAAGTCTCTTAAGAGATAAATGCAAAAAATCAAGTAAGATGATGGTGGCTTAGACATGAATGACAAGAAAGTGGATAAAGCAGCATGAAGAAATTTTGAACATAGGTTTGGAGGTAGAGTTGGCAGGACTTGCTTTCTGATGGAATGTATGTAAGAATAAGAGAAAGAGAGAGAGAAAAGATTTGTAGCTTGAGAAACTTAGAATGCTGTTTCTGAAATAAATAAATAATAAAGGAAAGACTAGAAGAGAAACTGTTTACGAAGGCATTAGGTGAAAAATTTAAGAATTCTGTTTGGCCATGTTAAAATTAGTATATCCCTTAGTTATCTAAGTGACAAGATCAAGCAGGCAACTGGATATATGCATCTGGAGTTCTTGAGGTCAGAGTTGGAGAGATGAGGTTTATGACTCATCACCATGAAGCTGCATATTAAAGCCACGAGACAGGGTAAGCTCACCTTGGGGGAATGAATACAGAGAAGAAAAGGAGGCCCAAGTCTGAGCCCTGGACCATTTAGATATTGAACAAAGGAGTGGCCTAGCATTAGGAAGAAAATCAGGAGAGTGTGATGTCATAACAGCCAAGTCAATAAACTGCTTCGAGGAAGAAGCGTCTATGACTAATGCTGCCAAGAGGTCAGGTAAGGTAAGAAGAGAGAAGCAGCCCCTGGTTAGCAGTCCCTGTAGAGTGGTGGAGACAGAAGTCATACTAGAATGAAAAGAAAAAATTATATTCAATGAATCATTATAGAAAATTATTTCTTAGCACAAATTCAAGTGCCAGAGTATTAACTTCTTCATGTCTTTATCAGAAACTAATGCAGTACCCTCTAGATTTCTAACATAAAACATAGCATTATTTTTTCTAACAATACTAGATTGAAAACACAGCAAAGAACTAGATAAATCTGGATTTGATACCTTCCTCTTCCATTTTGAGCTACGGGTCTTCAGGCAAATTCTTTAATCATATTAAACCTTAATTGTCTCATCTATAAAATGGGACTAGTAGTAACACCTACTTCATAAGGTTGTTGTGAGAAAAACTCAATATATTATATGTAAAGTGTGTAGTACAGAGAATTACTAGTTATTACCACTGCTATCCTTTTCATAAAACAGTCCCTTTTTTAAAAATCATGCCTTTTTAAAATTGGGCTATTTTAATCATTAAAATTAAATGTGGAGGAACCAGTAGATGGAGTAATAGTTCCATTACTGAACTCCCATGTAGTTGACCATGGTTTGAGTCCCGGACCCAGTGGCTTAAAAAAATTCACACTGGGTGCATGTGCGGGTGTGTGTGTGTGTGTGTGTGTGTGTGCGCGCGCGCGCGCGCCCAAAATCCCTAGAGGAAACAGGAGGAGAATGGATTGCAATGTGGTCATCCCCCCTGGGGGGTGATTTCTCGCTCTCTGTCTCTCTTACTCTCTCGATCTCTCTGACAAGAGCACATGCCCTATAGTAAAAAACCTCCCTCTAAAAAAAAAAAAAAAAAATTAAATGTGGAAATTGCTAATGCAGTTTTTCCTAACCTTTTTCTTTCTTTCTTTTTTTTTTTTTTTTTTTGGAGAGGTTTTTGCTATAGGGCGCGTGCACTTGCCAGAAAGAGACAGAGAGACAGAAAGCAAGAAATCACCCCCCAGGGGGGATGGCCACGCTGCAATCCCTTCTCCTCCATTCTCCTCTTGGGATCTTGGGCACGCACGCACACGCGCCTGGCATGAGTTTAAGCCACCGGATCCAGGACTTGAACCACGGTCAACTACATGGGAGTCCGGCAACATAGCCATTACGCTAACTGCTGGACCCAGTTTTTCCTAACCTTTTAAGGATAAAATATCTCTCTCATCTTTGTGTGTATAAAAAGTCATACTAATACTAATACCACTTAAGACATTCTATCTATCCACATAGAAGGCACGATACAGAACTACTTTATCTCCTACATATCCTCATCAGCCCAAATTATGTTGCATTCTACTTTTTGAAGTCTGCATTTAGAAAAATAATAAGGTTATTGGAGAGTCATATTCATTAACCTTTGGCTATGCTATGACTTCTGCTTCATTCATAAGGAATGAATTGTATACTTCTTACTTCCTTACATTTATTTAGTCTTTTCATTTTGCTGCTACATGAAATTTAAATAGTTGCCATTTCTTAATATATATTTTATTTCATTTTCTTTTATCCATTCAATCACATGATTTACCTTACAAAGTGAATATTTCAACAGTTGATAAAACTATAAAATATCTTCAACAGATAATACGCCATATTTCTGTGTCCCATTAATACTTGTTTACAAGATATGAAGAAATCATTTAATATAATATAAAAAGATAGCTAAACAACAATACGTATTTAAATTAAAATATCAAAAAAATTTATATACAAAGGTTTAAATAAAATACAAATATCTCTGTCTACTCAGAACTAAACTAAAATATGGCACTAGCCAAGAGGCTGAAAAGTGCTTACCGCAAAGTCAGGGTATAATCTCCCTGCATCTTTGTTGAGGCATCTCGAACCAAGAAGGTACCATCTGGCATGTCTCGTAATTTGTCATTTACCTCCTCCCTAAAGAACAGAATCATATGAAAAGTGAAAAAACATAAGTGTTGATGTCTTCACATGTTATTACCAAGGCTAGTTGGTAGGATGTTTGTCTAAGGTGATAGAATTATGGCGGCCTTCAGAGGCCATTTATCACTAGTTCCTCCCCCTAGAAAATGGTATTTATTTTTAGTGTTATGCAATCTAATTTGCTTTTTGAACTCTTTCAGATTTCTACCGTCTGTAGGAGATAGTATTTCCATTAAGCCTTTAGGGCTTCTTCAGGCAGGTCTGAACTTGCAGAGTTTCAGGAAAAACCAGCAGCTGTTTAAGAAGGTTGTACTTAAGCAACAGAGGCAGCTGTTTCTGAACAAAGGGGGGAAATTCACTGAGCTCACAACCCTTCAATATAATATTCTGCAGTTTGAATTTATACAGGTAACAAAACAATTTGTTGGTTTAGAACTTCAAAAAACAACACTAGAACACTGGAATGGCAGGGCATAAAAGACTTCTGAACGATAGTACAACCACATGATTTTAAAATGTAAGTTTAAAAAGCATTTACATAAAATAGACCTTTTCATTGTACAATACTACGTTAAAATGTACTGACCAATTTTTTTTTTTAAGAATTATTTATTGGATGGGGCTGGCAAGTGGTGTGGTGGTTGGAGGCAATGGACTCCCACATGGCTGACTGTGGTTCAAGTCCCAGACCTGGCAGCTTGCTTTCTCATTTTCTCTCTCTCTCTCTCTCACACACTCTTGCTTTCTCACTCTTGTGCTCTCTCCCTCTCTGGTCATATTGAAATGAATGAGTAAATATAAATAAAATTAAATTTAAAAAATAATTCTTTAAAAAAAAGAATTATTTATTGGGGGACCAGCAGGTGACGTAATGTTTATGTCTCTGGACTCCCATGTAGTCAACTGCAGTTTGAGTCCTAAACCCAGTGACTTAAAGCTCACAATGGGCACAAGTGCCCCAAAATTCCAAGAGGAGAATGAAGAAGGGATCGCGGTGTGGCCATCCCCCGTCGGGGGTGATTTCTCACTTTGTCTCTCTGGTGAATGCACGCACCCTATAGCAAGAATCTCTACCTAAAAAAAAAAAAAAAAAAAAGATTTATTTATTGGGACCAACAGGTGGTGTAATGGTGGTTAAATTGCTAGACTTCCATGTAGCCAACCATAGTTCAAGTCCTGGACCCGGCAGCTTAAAACACACCAAGTGCATGTGTGTGCATGCCCAAAATCCTAAGAGGAGAATGGTGGAGAAGAGATTGTGATGTGGCCATACCCCGCCACAGGGGTTATTTCTTGCTCTCTGTTTCTCTAGTGAGTACACACATCCGATAGCAAAAATCTCTCTCTAAAATAAAAGAATTATTTATTTAATTTTATTTATCATTATTTTTAAATTTGCCACAGGACATGTGTGCTCACCAGAGAGACAGAGAGAGAGAGAGAGAGAGAGAGAGAGAGAAACTGAGAAAGTAAGCTGCCAGATCTGGGACTCAAACCACAATCATCTGTCGCACTCCAGCACCTTAACCATCACATCACCTGCTGACATCTTTCTGATCAATTTTAATATAAAATATATTAAGTCCTCTTCAAGATATTAACAAAGAATTACTATATGACCCAGTAATTCTACTTCTGGGTACAGTCCCAAAAGAACTGAAAGCAGGGACTCAATATTTGTATGCTAATGTCCATCAAATCCAAATATCCAGATGAATGGATAAACAAAAATGTGGCATAAGCATATACATATATAGGGATATTATTCAGCCTTAAAAAGGAATGAAATTCAGACACATGCTACAACATGAATGGACCTTGAAGATGTGAAATAAGTCAGTTATAAAATGACAAATATTATATATTCTACTTATATTAAGTACCTAGAATAGTTGAATTCATAGACACAGGAAGTAGATGGTGACAGCCAGAAACAGGGAAAGAATGTGGAGATACTGTTTAATGGGTAGCTTTGTGAAAAGTTCTGAAGATGAATGGTTGTTGGAAAATTCATACTGGGGAGAGACCTTACAAATGTACCGAGCATGGGACCGGCAGGTGGCATGGTGGTCAAGGGTGCTGAACTCCCACATTGCTGACCATGGTTCGAGTCCTAAACCTGGCAGCTTGCTTCTCTCCTTCTTTCTCTCTCTCTTTCTTACTCTCACTCTCTTATTTTCTCACTCTGTCCCTCTCTGGTCAAATTAAAATAAATTTAAAAGTAAAATAAAGTTTAATAAAATAATTATTAAAAAAATATATGGGAGGGACTAGTAGTTGGCTATGTCGCTGGACTCCCATGTAGTCAATCACAGTTCGAGTCTCGAACCGGGTGGCTTAGACTCACACCAGGCGCATGTGTGTGTGCGTGCCCAGGATCCCAAGAGGAGGATGGAGGAGAAGGGATTGCCACATGGCCATACCCCGGGGGGTGATTTCTTGCTTTCTGTCTCTCTGTCTTTCTGGCAAGCACATGCGCTATATATATATATATATATATATGTATAAAATAAATAAATGGCTGAAAAGAATCAGCCTTTAAAGAATAGAATTTAGTTCTCAGTAGAGAACTCAAGGAACCTCCACAAGGAGCTCATTTTCTTGCCAAAAGTCTAGATGATGCTCTAAAACTTATTGAGCAACCAGAATTCGCTAATCAAGTGGACATGGTTTGGCTAGTGGGAGGCAGTTCTGTTTATAAGGAAGTCATGAACTAGCCAGACCATCTTAAACTGTTCATGACAAGGATCATGCAGGATTTTGAAAGTGACACCTTTTTTCCAGAAATTGATTTGGAGAAATATAAACTTCTCCCAGGATAACCAGGTGTTCTTTCTGATGTCCAGGAGGAGAAAGGCATTAAGTATAAGTTTGAAGTGTAGGAAAAGAATGACTAATGTGAAGGTGTTTTCAAGATGTTTCCCTTCCTCTGAAAAAGTGTATATTTTTATATAAGAAAAAAAGGCTTTTGTTGGCTTCAGATCTATGGATAATAATTTCTAAGCAGTATGCTTTTATTCCCATTAATGTTAAATAGACTATATCAGACACCACTTGTGCCATAACTATCACAGCTTCTTGCCATAGCTGTCTCAGTGTTTCTCCCCGAAAGCTGAGTCCATGGCACCTGCTTAGGGTAGCATATGTGTGAGACAGCCCACAGTGGCGAGTCCCCGGGTAGCATGAGTTGACATGACACCAGGTCCCATAGAGACAGAAGCTAGATAGATTAGTTCTAGAGCAGAAAAACAGAAAAGCTAGAACTCAGATTTGAAAAGAAAATTAGGTCAAAGTAGGAACTATGAATACTCTGTGTACATCACATTTCTAAGTAAAGTTCTGCTCGCTGAATCTTACAGAAACTAATAAGATGGCAGCGGGTGCCTATGGGGACTGAAAGACTCACTACAGGCAGACCAGTTTAAAATCTGAAAGTCCAATCCTTTCTTGAATTTATTTTAAAAGGAAGTTATAAATATGTCCAGGGACAAATGTAACTTTTACTAAAAATGGTCATTATTTGTGAAATTTGTGTGTGTGTGACTGGCAAATGGCGTAGTGGTTAAGGGTGCTGGACTTCCACATCGCCGACCATGGTTCGCGTCCTGGACCTGGTTGCTTGCTTTCTCACTTTTCCTCTTTCTGGCTCTGTCCCTCTCTGGTCAAGTTAAATAAGTAAATAAATAAAGTTAAATAATTCTTTTAAAAAATATGAATGGTGGTGATGATTGTACAGCAATGTGAATGTAATGTACTAATGTCACTGAACTATATACTTTAAATAGTTTAAGTGGTAATGGTTAAAAAAAATGAAATTGGGGTCAGCAGGTGACGTGTTGGTTAAGGTACAGGACTCCCACATAACCAACTGAGGTTTAAGTCTTGAACCTGGAGACTTGAAAAATCACACAGGGCACATGTACATGCATGCCAAAAATCTCAGGAAGAGAATGGAGAAGAAGGGAATGCAGCATGACCATCACCCCTGGGGGGGTGACTTCTCACTTTCCCTCTTACTGTCTCTCTCTGTCTTTCTGGTTTCTCTATTTTTTCTTTTTAACAAAGGTTTTTGCTATAGGGCATGTGCACTCACTGGAGAGACAAAGAGAGACAGAGAAACAGAAATCGCCTCTCAGGGGGATGACCATGCCATAATCCCTTCTCCTCCGGTCTCCTCTCAGGAATTTGAGCATGCACACACATGTGCCCAGCGTGAGTTTTAAGCCACTGGGTCTAGGACTCAAACTGCGGTCGACTACGTGGGAGTCCAGGGATGTAACCATTTCATCATCTGCTGATCCCCCTTTCTGTATTTCCGGTGTGCCCTATGGCAAAAAAACTTTAAAAAAAAAATGAAATGAATATTACTTTGGTAATGAGAACAACAGAGAAGAGAGGGAAGGACAAGTGTAGTAAAAAGTAACAGCAACAACCTTGAACCAAATGTGGCAGAAGTGGATAGGGCTTTTTTAAATCCATTCATTCATTCATTTAAGTTTGACCAGACAGAGACATAGAAAGAAAAAGAGGGAAAGTGAGAAAGCAAGCCACCAGGTCCAGGACTCCATGGTTGGCCATGTGAGAGTGTCCAGAGCCTTAACCACCATACCACCTACTGACCCCAGGTTTGTTTGTTTGTTTGTTTAATTGAAAAAATTATTTATTTAATTTTATTTATTACTATTATTATTTTTAATTTGACCAGAGAAACAGAGAGAAGGGGGTAAGTGAGAAAGCAAGCTGCCAGGTCCAGGACATCAACTGTGATCAGCCATGTGGGAGTCTAGTCCCCTAACCACCATGGCACCTGCCGGCCCCAAAATAGTTTTTCTTTAAAAAAAAAAAAAAAAGAAGAAGAAGAAGAAGAAAGAAAGAAAAAAGAAATACATTTGAGAATCATTAAAACAAAATTTAATGAGAAAAAATATTTTTCTAATAAAACAATAAGAAAATATACATTCAAATTAAAGTGTGTGTGTGTGTGTGTGTGTGTGTGTGTGTGTGTGTCAGGGGCCAGCAGATGGCATGGTGGTTAAGGTGCTGGATTCCCACATGGGCGATACTAGTTCAAGTCCTGGACTGGCAACTTGAAAATCACACCAATACGTGGGTGTGCATGTCCAAAATCCAGAGGAGAGAAGGGACTGCAGTGTGGCTACCCCCCACTGGGGGTGATTTATCACTTTCCCTCTCACTGTCTCTGTTTGTCTCTGGTGAGCATACGTACCCTATGGTACAAAACCTTAAAAAAAAATTAAAAATTAAAAAAAGAAAAAATATATTTTTGCACCAAAATAAACCCCCACTTTTAATTCCACTTTTCCACAAACCTTTTAAGTACCTGCATGTTTGCATGTGTATGTACGTGTCTGTATTTACATACACAGATGTATATGTGTGTATACATATGTATATGCATGAACGTATGTTTGTGTATATACATATTTTTCCCTCTCTAGGTCCAAAATTATCTCAAATCACATTTTATCCAAAAAGTAATCTCTCCTGGAGCCTCATTTTTCCAAGTGAGATATGTAAAGAGTCTGAATCAAAATCACCTAGTGGGGTTAGTAAAGGCAGATTCCTAATCTCTAGCTAACTGATTTTTATGTACACAAAGATATTGGAACCACTGCCTTAGAGAAAGAAAAGGAAGGAAAGTTATGTAAAAGTACTTTTTATCTAAAACACATGCAACTGTCCTAAATGTGTAAGTTTCATTTATTCAGAAATCCATCTTCAATATAGCATTAAAAGTAATAATCATAGCCATTATATAAAGATTTTGCCACTTCTCCTCAGGAAGAAAAGTACTAAGACACTTTTGAAAAGCTCCCACACACAATTTTTAAAATGGTAACCTTTAAATGACAACTAGTGGGGCATTACATGTTTTATTTTAACTACTAATTCTCAATTAAAAACAAAAAACACAATTGTACTAGCATTCTAGTTACCTTGAAATATCTCCCCAGTACCATTCTGCATCCTGAAGAGAAACAGAATTGTCCTTCATTCCATTTGAAACTGCTGAAGTCATTGGCTTAGGTGGCTTTGGTGGAAGAGCTAGAAGAGAAATAAATATTATCTTATAAATATAAATTATTATGTGTTTTTTAATTTCCTCAGTAAGAGCAGCTCATTAATTAATGTACATTATGAGTCAAATAATTATCAAATTAAGTTTTATTTCATGTTAATCATTAGCCAAAGAAGAAATCCTTTTAAAATTCTAATAATTACCTGAAAAGTGAAAATTTCAATTTATGTTGGCCTTTTTCCTTTTTATAAAATACTGACTTCAGTAAAACTTCTTTTTCTCTCAAAAGTCAATGTGGGGACCAGCAGTTAGCAGAATGGCTATGTTGCTGGACTCCCACGTAGTCGACCACAGTTCAAGTCCCGGAGCTGGTGGCTTAAACTCATGCCGGGCACGTGTGTGTGCATGCCCAAGATCCTGAGAGGAGAATGGAGGAGAAGGAATTGCGGCGTGGCCATCCCCCTGAGGGGTGATTTCTCGCTTTCTGTCTCTCTGTCTCTCTCTGTCTGCCTGGCGAGCGCACGCGCCCTATAGCAAAAACCTCTCCAAAAAAAGAAAAAAAAAAAAGTCAATGTGAAGCCCCTTCCCAAATAAGTCAGCCCAAAAGCCATTAAGTGATTAATGTACAGGATGAAGATAGTTAATAATATCATTTTATATACTGGTAATTTGCCAAAAGAATAGATTTTAGGTACTTTTAACATAAACACACACACATGCAAACACACAAGAGGAATGGACGAGTGTGTTAATTTGCTTGCCTGTAATAATCACTTCATTATATGTATACGTACATCAAGGTAAGTAAATAAAACATCGTTCTGTATATATGACATATATACAGTTTTTCTTACACCATTAAGTGGGACTGGGCAACTGAAGAGTGTGATGGCCAAAAGTTGGATACTGGAGCCCAAGTAGACAACGAACTGTCCACATAGGAGGGGGCAGCATAGCACAGACCTCAGAGCTTGGGCAGGATAAAGGTCCTCACCAGGGCAGCCTGGCATGGTGTTGAAACTGCGTGAAGTAAGAAGGGCAATGGCACAGGGACAGTGGGACAGCATGGTGGAGACTCCTATCATTTGAATTTCCCTACCAAAACTCATGTTGAAGCTTAATCCTCATTTTAACAATAGTAAGAGGCAAGGATCTTTGAGAGATAATTAGGCCATGAGGGCTCTTCCCTTGTGAAGGGAACGGGTTAGTTATTGAAGGAGGTCACTCATTTCCACCTTCTGTCCTTCCACTATGGGATGGACCCTAGCCAGGTGCTGGTGCCACATTCCTGGACTTCCCAATCTCTGAACTGTGAGAAATTCCCTTTCTTTATAAATTACATAGTCTCTGGTTAGAGCAGCAGAGTAAGGATGACGAGAACAAGCTTATGAAGACACATTCTCTGAGGTGGGCATCTTGATGCAGTGAGGCAAAGTTAGGGCTAAACACATTTCCATTTAAGCAGTAGTTGGAGAGGAGTAAGAGAAAAGCAACAATAGCTCCAAGATTGAGTACATACAGAGGAATAGATTAAGTAGGTAAAACTATTAAAGATAATAGGAGGCAGATTTCTCAGTCTGAAATGAAAAACTTAAAGTAGGACCAGCAGGTGGTGTGATGGTTAAAAGTCCTGGATCTCACGTAGCCAACTACACAGTTTGAGTCCCAGATCCAGTGGCTTAAAAATCACGTCAGGTGTGTATGCATGCATGCCCAGAAATGCCAAGAGAAGAGAAGAGGAGAGACTGCAGTATGGCCTCCCCCTGCCCCCTGCTGTGGAAGGTGATTTCTCACTTTCCCTCTCTCTCTGTCGTTCTCTGGCAAGTGCATGCATCCTATAGCAAAACTAAAAACAAAACAAAATAAAACCTGGAAATAACTGTCTGGTGTTAGACTGGAATAGTGGTTATTGACAGGAACTCATGAACATCAATATATGTCTAAATAAATAAATATGGATGCACATGTTGGTATATAGACAGAATACATATATTTCCTAGTGCTGTCCCCTGAGAGGACCTGGAAGCACTAACACCCTAATGTGTACTTGAACCCAGATCTGATTTCTAATGCCATTTCCTACTACAAGGAATCTGGGCTCTTTGGACAAATGGCTTATTCCAAAGCTGCGGTACAGTAGGTATCTAGAACATCATGTTTGCCAAAAAGAAGAAAGCTCAAAGGGGCTCCCACTGCCTAAATCAGAGCATCAATACAAATATTGACAGTAAGGAAATACAACTCATTAAACAAAATAGGAGTCTACATGTCCATGCAGATACAAATAAATAAATGAAAAAATATGAAAAATTGATGAGAAACCACCTCAAAATACCTTCCCACAAAATGACAATTTTAAAAGAATTACTGTTTTAAATTTTATTCATCATCATTATTATGTTTGTGTGTGTGTGTGTGTGTGTGTGTGTGTGTGTGTTTTAAATTCTGACCAGAGAGAGTAAAGGGAAGTCAGAAAGCATGTCCTGGTGAGGTCCAGGACTCAAATTGCAGTCAGTCATGTAGCAGTCCAGTGCCTTAACCACCATGTCATCTGCCAGCCTCCCCAAAATGACTATTAATCACAAAAGAAAAAAATAATAATTTAATAGAAGTTTGGCAACCACCATTTTGATCAAGTAGACAAAGTTAATATCACAAGTATGAGAGGACTTCAAAAATTTCATGAAAAACTAGAATTAAACTATGAGTTTATTTTGGTGTAAAAATTTTTTTGAAATCTATGCCAAGCCTTTTCAAAACATAAGATTTCCTGTGAACTGTTTAAAGACCCCTCATAATGGGGAAATCCAGGGCCCCAATAGGATGCATTGAAGACACAATGCTTCTGTGATAATTCCTGACAAGTACACATAAATAGAATCTAGTCATGAGGAAACATCAGACAAACCATGACTGAGGGACATTTTACAAAATAACTGATCTGTAGTCTTCAAAAATGTTAAGGTCAAAAAAGTCAAGGAAAGGCTAAGGAAATGTTTCAGGTTAAAGAAGACTGAAGAACTGTGATCATTAAATGTAATGCTGATTCTGGACTGGCGTAAAACTGAACGGGATCTGAGGATGACACAGTAGTAATACTATCAATGTTAATTTTCTGATTTTTATAGTTTTATTGTGGTTATGCAGGAAGATGTTATTGTTATAGAAAATACACACAAACATGGTCAAAATGGGGCATCATGTTCACAAGTAATTGACTTCCAAATGATTCAAGCAAATCAAGTTCTTTGAACTGTATTTGCAATTTTTTTTTTTTTTGGAGAGGTTTTTGCTATAGGGCGTGTGCACTCACCAGAAAGACAGAGAGAGATGGAGCGAGAGAAAGCAAGAAATCACCCCCAGGAGGAATGGTCACTCTGCAATCCCTTTTCCTCCATTCTCCTCTTGGGATCTTGGGCACGCACGCACACACATCTGGCATTGAGTTTAAGCCACTGGGTCCGGGACTTGAACAGCAGTCGACTACATGGGAGTCCAGCAACGTAGTCATTACGCCATCTATTGGTCCCATTTGCAACTTTTTTAGATTATTTAAATATTTTTAATTTAACAACAACAACAAAATCAAAGTAATATGGAGAGAACATGACTAACTTCCTTAAAATAGAAGTCCTTTATAGTCAACTGATTTTCAACAAGAGGGTCAAGATAATTCAATGGGGAAAGAAGAGTCTTTGTGTGTATGTGTGTGTTTGTGTGTGTGTGTGTGTGTGTGTGTGTGTGTGTGGTGGGGTTTTTCTGTTGGTTGGTTTTGCAATTTTAGACAGGTCCCACTATGTGACCCTTTTGCCTCAGCCTTCTGAGTAGCTAGGACTACAGGCACATGCCATAATGCATAGCTTTTAAGAGTGGGATAGAATGTACTTCCCACATGTCCTCAGCTTGCTGAGCAGCAACATCCAACGTGTGCTACCATGAATAGTCAGGGCCAGAATAATCTTTTTAACAAATAGTATTGGAGCAAATAGATATCCCCATGCAAAAAGAATGAAGCCGAATCCCTACATATCAAAATAAACTAAAAATGGATCAAAGGGGCTAGCAGGTGGTGTGGTGGTTAAAGGCACTGGAATCCCACATTACTTGACTGCAGTTCAAGTCCTAGACCTGACAGCTGGCTTTCTCTCTCTTGCTCTCTCTCTGGTCAAAACTGAAAAATAATGATAATAAATAAATAATTCTTTAAAAAAAATGGATCAAAGACCAAAATGTAAGTCAAAGCTATAAAACTCTTAGGGAAAAAAATAGGCTTATATCTTTGTGCCCTTGAAGTAAATAAGTTTCTTAAATACTACATTAAAAACACAGACAAGGGTCAGCAGGTGGCAGGGAGGTTATGGTGCTTGATCCCACATGGTGCCTGCCTGGTTCAAGTCCCAAACTTGGTGGCTTGAAAAATCACACCAGGTGTCCATGTGCGCATGTCCAAAATCCCTAGAGGAGAATGGAGGAGAAAGGATTGCAGCATGGCCATTTCCCCCTGGCGAGGGGTGATTTCTTATTTTCCCTCTCTCTGTATCCCTATAGCAAGCATATGCACCCTATAGCAAAACTTACACACACACACACACACACACACACACACACACACACACAAACAAGCCCAGATGTGGCAGTGCAGGGATAGCACACTAATCTGCAATGCTAGAAGCCATAAGGAAGATCAGGGTTAGGTTCCCAGGTCAACCTATACATCTAGAGTGCAAGCAGGCATGCCTGTGGCACAATCTAGCTGGGAAAGCTGGGGGGGGAGCCTATGGCCTGAGACTCTTTTGAAGGTGCTTGTCTTTCTCTCCCTTATGAAAGAAAGAAACAAGCTTTAAAAAAAAAAAAAAAAAAAAAAAAAAAAAAGCACACAAAAAATAGATAAACTGAATGCCATAAAAAGTTAAAATCTTTGTGTTTCAAAGGACACCATCAAGAAAGTGAAGAAACAATGGGACCAGAGGTTAGCGTAATGGCTATGTCGCTGAACTCCCATATAGCCGACCGCAGTTTGAGTCCCGGACCCGGTGGCTTAAACTCACGCTTGGCGTGTGTGCATGCGTGCCCAAGATCCCAAGAGGAGAATGGAGGAGAAGGGATTGTGGCGTGGCCACCCGCCCTGGGGGTTGATTTCTCGCTTTCTATCTCTCTGTCTCTCTCTGTCTTTCTGGTGAGCGCACGCGCCCTATAGCAAAAACCTCTCCAAAATAAATAAATAAATAAATAAATAAGAAGAAAGTGAAGAAACAATGCACAGAATGGAAGACATTTTTTGTAAAGAGATAGGATAAGAAATATTTTTGTGGGGCCAACACGTGGCATGGTGGTTAAGGCGCTGGATTCCCACATGGCTAACCACAGTTTGAGTCCCAGACTTGGTGGCTTGCTTTTCACTTTCCTTCTCTCTCTGTCTCTCTCTGGTGAGCACATGTGCCGTATAGGAAATTAAGAAATAATAATCAATAAAATTAAATACATAATTTTGAATCCCTAAAGAGCTCTTAAAACTAAATAATAAAAGACAACTCAATTAAAAAATGGGCAAAGGATCTGAATAGGTATCTCTCCAAAAGATATACAAATGGCCAATAAGCACATGAAAAGATTCATACCAACTAGTATGAATATAATTAAAAAGATAGATAATCAAATGTTGGTGAGAATATGTAAAAATTAGAACTCTCAAACACTGCTGATGGGAACGTAAAATGATGCAGCTGCTTGGAAAATAGTCTGGCTGTTTCTTGAAAAGTTAAACACAGAGTCACCATGTGACTCAGCAATTCACTCCTATGTATATAACCCAGAAAATGAAAAATACATCCACACAAAAACTTACACATTAATATTCATACCAGTATTTATAATAACCAAAAATGTGAAAATAGATTAAGTGTTTATCAATAAATGAACCTATAAATAATATGTGATAAATATCTAGAAAACAGACTATTATTCAGCAAAGGAAGGAACAAATGCTACAATGTGGATGAACTGGAAGACATACTAGGTGAAAGGAGCCAGTCATGAAAGATCACTTGTTATATGATTCCATTGTCTAAAAAAGGCGAATCTGGAGAGAAAGAAAGTAGATCAATGGTTGCCTAGGACTGGAGGGTTAAGGGGGAAAAGGAAGTGACTGTTAGTATATATAGAGTATCTTTCAGAGTAATGAAAATATTCCAAAATTGACTATAGTGATGGCTGTACAACTCCATGAATATACTGAAAACCACTGAATTACACAATGTTGAATTAACTGTACGGTTTGTGAATTATATCTCAATAAAGTCATTATTCAAAAAAAAAACTATCAGACTTCTAAAATTACTAGAAAGGAAGAGAACCTATTATAATCCATCCTTCTTTTATTTTTTCAAAGTGACTAAATACCTATCTTGCTTGAAAAGGATTTGATATGGCTTATAATAATAGCTAAAGTTGGAACTACAACTTTGCAAAATTTAAAATTCTACTTATCCACTTAACATAAGGATTAGCAGTTTAAATTTATGCTACACAAAGCACCCTGCTGTAACCATGAAAAGTATAAAGACAAGGCGTTCCCAACACTCAAAAGAGCAAATCTCAAGAGAGAATGACACATAGAAACACCTAACCATAAAACTCAACAGAATGAGGTAAATAATACTATAATAAAGGTAAAAGCAAAGTATAATGGAATCCCAGCAAAATGAACAATTGATCCTCTCCAGGGAGACGAAGTTCAAACACTAAGCTTCTCAAACCTAGTCCTTCCTGAACTAAGAGTCATGACCAGCAGGGCCCAACAAGAACCAATCTGCTTCCTTAGATCAGCAGGTGGTTTGCATTCTAATCACAAAAAGGAGTTATATGATTCCATTGTCTAGAATAGGCAAATCTAGAGACAGAGTTGACTAGGTTGCATGAGGAAGTTACATCAACAAACATATAATGGCCATCTCATGTCTACTACAAAGGGCTACCCACAGCCTCTTTTTATCTCACTTTTCTCATCTGCAGAAATACAAGAATGAAATTATTATAAAGCAGTTCCTACATGAAGTTGCTAAAATAACACAATTATAATGAACTATAAGATTAAAACTGAATGCAGTACTGGCCTACGTCTATATTCTCTACCATCATTGCATACATACAATAATAAATAAATTAATTATTGAGTACTTCCTATGTTCTAAAAGCTGGGAGTATAGCAGTAAACTAGACAGACACAGTCCATCTATATACAGACTTTATAATCCAAAAGAATAAATTTCAAGATAATTCACTGTTTCAAAAATCATGAGTATGCTCAAATTTAGCTCAACCAACCTAACCTGAATCTTCAATCTAAATGTTTTGCCTTCTCTGGTAGTTGTTCCCCAAGCCCCATGAGGAGTGTAGAACATGCACTGGATAAAAGTGAATAAAAATTTCTCTCATAACCCCCTAATAGCATAAAGATAAGAATAATCATATCTACATGTCTCTTCCAGAAGACATTATAAATAAAGTTTAAAAATTCCAAATCACATGCATTTTAAGTAGGTCAAGAGGACCATACTGAAGGAAGAGCTAATTGAGGTACATTAGTCATCTTTTCAATCCCTTGACAAAGTAATTCTTGCACTGGGTGAGCAATGCATGCTGAGTAATAAGTTCAATGCACCTGAGCTTCCTAAATGAGTATCCATAAAACACACAGCACTTTTATTTCTATTTAGTAGACAATGAAAAATATTTCTCTTTCCATTTTTAGGAACTATATTCAAATTTTTAATTTTTTTTAGTCTCCAGAGGGTGCATGCACTGATGGGGGGGGGGGGGAAGAAGGCACCCCCAGCTGGGCTACAATCACAGCACAATCCCTTCTCCTCTATTTCTCCATCCCATCAGGATTTTAGGCATATATGCACATGTGCCCAGTGTGTTTTTCCAGCTATCAGGCCAGGATTTGAATCACAGTCCACCATGTGGGATCTGGCTTTCCTTAACTAATAGACTACAAGGTCTATTACAAGTTTTTAAATGTTAGCAATACAGAAATGTATTTTAAATTCAGTTTTAATCAATGTGCAGATATATGAACATATACACATACATATATATGTACATGTGTCTGTACATGTATATGCATAAAAGCATCTGGAAGAATACAGAGACTGTTAACAGTGGATGCACCAGGGATGGGGAAGAGCAGAAGATATACCCCATGTATATACATGTATGCTTTGTTTGTTTGTTTGTTAGATTTTTGCCATAAGATGCATGTGCTTGTCAGAGAGAGACAGGGAAGGAGGAAAAGTGAGAAATCATTACTTGGGGAAAAGCCACACCACAATCCCTTCTCCTCTCTGGATTTTTTTTTTTTTTTGGAGAGGTTTTTTGCTATAGGGCGCGTGCGCTCGCCAGACAGACAGAGAGAGACAGAGAGACAGAAAGCGAGAAACCACCCCCCAGGGGGGATGGTCACGCCGCAATCCCTTCTCCTCCATTCTCCTCTCGCCCGGCGTGAGTTGTAAGCCACCGGGTCCGAGACGCGAACCGCGGTCGACTACGTGGGAGTCCAGCGACATAGCCATTACGCTAACTGCTGGTTCCCTCCTCTCTGGATTTTAGCATGCACATGTGCCAGGCGTGTTTTCCAAGCTGTGGGTTAGGAACTCAAACCATAGTCAGCTATGTGGAATCCAGTGCCTTATCTACCACGCCATCTGCTGGCCGCTCCTTGCATGTTTTAACAACAGAAATATGATGGATAATAGGTAATTTTTTATTGTGTTTTTAATTTTTTCAATTAACTTTTGAAAAATTTACCTTGGTATTTTTTAATTTTAAAAAGTTCTCAGGGTTGCAGTACTATAAAATATTTCTTTGGTCATAATCTAAAAAGAGGTTACAAACAGTAAATTAAAGTATTATATCAACTTTTACCACTGCACTACTGTCTGGTCCCTCTAGATATTAGATCAACTTTAAAAGTATTGAAGTTGAGGGCCAACCAGTGCCATGTTAGTTAAGGCAGCTGGATCCCACACGGCTAACTTCACGGTTAGAGACTCAGATTGTGCAGCTTGAAAAAAACACCAGGCATATGTATATGCACGTCCACAATTCCGAGAGGAGAATGGAAGAGAAGCAGTTACAGCACAGTCATCCCCTTTGCGGGATATTCTCTTATTTTCTCTCTCTCCAGTGAGCACACCACTCTCTAGCAAATTAAAAAAAAAAAAACTTATGTTGATGACTGTGGCATTTGAAAATTATGTAAATTTCTTAGGAAATACACACTGAGGTATATAGATATTAAGGACCAGGATAACTATAACTTACTCTCAAATAGTTAATAAGAAGTAATATTATCTTATATTAAAAAAAGAGAACACAAACGAAAAAAGCAAATAGGGTAAAAGGTTAAAAACAGGTGAACATGGATGAAAGATACATGGGTGTTCTGTTGTATTTTTGTTTTTGTAACTTTTCTATAAGCTTGAAATTAGTTCTAAATGTAAAGTTTAAATATTTTTAAATTGTTACATGGTAACTGTCCATATTTATGGGTACAGTGTGATTTTTTTCAATACATGAACACAATGTGCAATGATATCAAATCAGAGTAATTAGCATATCCCTCACCTGGAGCATTTTTCATTACTTTATGTTGGGCTAAATACTTTTTTTAAAAATTAAGAATCAGGTAATTATTAAAACCAGGGAGGCATAGAAAAACCTCCGCCCTGATAATGTATGCTGGGATTTGACTTTATAATGGATAGTTTTAAATCAAAAATGAAGGGGGAAAAAAGAATGTATGTCTCCAGTCTGTGCTAGAAGCACATCTACTGATGGTTATATAAGCAAAGTCAGAAGACTTCAAGCCTTTTGATTCCAAACATCACACAGACTAGGAGCCAGTTATCTTTCCCCATCTTGGGCTTGAGTTTTAACCAACATTCTGTCCAAAACACTGACTGAAGACTTTAATTCTCTTATATATTTGTTTGTTTTAGGATGTATCAGCTCACTGGAGAGAGACAGGGCAGGGGGTGGGAGGGTAAGAAAGTGCCCCTCCCAGGGTTGAGAAGGGGATGGCTATGCTACAATACCTTCTCATACATTTTCCTCTTGGGATTTTGGGCGTGCATGTATACCCAACATATAAAGACACTGGGTCCAGGACACGAACCACACAGTTGGCCATGTGAGATCTAGCTGCCTCAACTACTACGCTACTGGCTGGCCCCCAGACCTTACTTCTATAACCTGAATATACAGTACTGTGCCCAGCATCTAATACAGATTCAACAAATATTAATTGAGCACCAACTTATTGTAGGCCTGTTCGTTCCAACCATAAAATGGTTCTAAAGTGGTACTGACATCCTATGAGGATTAAATGAGTGATCATATATAAATTTAAAGCAGCATTTGCACACAGCACTTAAATAAACATCAGCTAGTAGCTATAGGTGTTAGACCAGAAATCAACAATAATAATGAAACAGACACAATACCTACTCCCATAGAACTTAACAGTCCTGTGGGCAATAAAATATGTAAAACATACAGCTATTATTTAGTTGTAGTTAAACATAGTAAAAGAGAAAGTGCATACAAAACATGCTTAAATGTTACAGTGTGTAACATCTCAGTTATTAAAATGTATAGTAGAGTGCTAAAAGTACAAAATTAGGAGACTGAATCTAGACAAATCGAGGAAGATACACAGTGTTTCACACCGTGAATGTATGAGAAAGAGTCAAAAGTGTGGAAAGACGGAATGAAGGTACGAGTTTCTTTTGCAAAAAAATTTTGGAATTCATGCATAATATTTTCATAAAATGCATTTACCATGAACTTTTTGAAGATCCCTGTGTGTGTGTGTGTGTGTGTGTGTGTGTGTGTATGCGTGAGTGCGTGAAGTCCAAAGGAGAACTAGAAGAAATGATACTTTGAGAGTAAGACGTAGGCAACAGGAGATCACTCTAGCCCACTGCCATCTCATGCGTTCTCACCCCGACTGCTCTGTACTGTCTCCCACCAACCATCCTCCCACTGCTGTCATTCCATTATGTCCTCCGGAGCGTCCTCCCTGATCATTGTCCCCAGTGCCCTAATTAGTCAAACTATTTTATAGCTTTAATATCTTCCCAGAAAGTTTTTTTTTCCCACTTCCTAGCCTACTTCTGGCTCTCTCTGAAGACACCACCCACCTTGCTGCCCTATCCTTTAAGAGGTCGCTCATTTCCCCACACCTCAAGGATTCTAGACCTCTGTTCAGTTTTCCTAAATGACTTCTCCTCCTTTCTCCACACCTTAAAACTGTTATTTCCTTCACCCTCTCTTTATTCATTCATCTACCCCCATTATTCATTCATCTACCCCCATAGCTTCAAATAATACCTATATTCTGATCCTAAAACAGTATTTCTTTTCTGTTTCCTTTTTAGATTTTTGCCATAGGATATGTGCACTCACCAGAGAGAGACAAAGACAAAGAGGGAAAGTGAGAAATCTCTCTCCCAGGGGATGGCCACACCACAATCCTTCTCCTCCATTCTCCTTTTGGGATTTTAGGTATGCACATACACGTGCCTGGTGTGTCTTTCAAACTACCAGGTCCCAGATTCAAACTAGAGTCAGCCATGTAGGATTCAGCCGCCTTAACTACCGTGCTACCTGCTGGTCCCACGGGACAATATTTGCAACTACTACGTCTTTTTGAAATACTGGTTGTCCAACAGAAGACTCACCAGGCATTTATTCAATAAAATAAATACTGAGCACTTAATATGACTCAAATATTGTGGTAGGAACAGTGAATCCAACCATAGCTTCTCACACTTTCAAAAGCTTACAAATCACAAAGGCATACTAGAAAATGCAGAATGTAATTTTCTGGGTATAAATTGGGGGCTAGAAGTTTGCATTTCTAACAAGCTTCCAGATGAGTCCATGCTGCTGATCCAAACTTTACCGATGTCTCTTTCTCAACAGTTTTAATGGAATAGTAAGTAAGTAAATAAATAAGGCAGGTGGAGTACAATGGCTAAAACAGAGTGGATTAAATGCATGTAGTTCTTCATTCTCTATAAATCACTCAAAATGTCAATAACATACATTTTTAAAGGTATAAATACACAATAGCAAAGAGATTAGGGGGAAAACAGCAGCAGACGATATCAACAAAACTTTAATACAAGCAAAGCAACCAGATGAATCTGACTTGGTAGAATACAAAAACTAAAGCCCAAGCCTAAATAAAGTCCAAAAAAAACCCTCAGTGTACACTACAAAGATCAGGAGCTAGAGACACCATTCATCTGTCAAGGGAGGAGTGAGGGATGAGCTCTAAAAGAGAAGAACTGGCTGACAGTCTACAGAAAGAGTAGTTAGACTCTCATTTCTCCTCCCCACCATCCCCAAGCAACCAGGCAACTAGCCCTCTTCCACCCTAGACAAAGGCTGCCTATCAACTCACCAGTCCCGAAAGACAATTAGGCTCCAGAACACCAAGCACCGCTGACAACAGGGGTGAGCCCCCCCCCACTTTTATTTGGGACGGGGAGAGATTTTTGCTATCGGGTGTGTGCACTCCCAGAGTGATAGACACACACAAAGTAAGAAATCAACCCCCAGGGGGCATGGCCACACTGCAATCCCCTCTCCTCCATTCTCCTCTCGGGATTTTGGGCATGTGTGCACACACATGCCCAGCCTGAGTTTCAAGCCTCCAGGTCCAGGATTCAAACCATGGTTGGCCATGTAGAAGTCCAACGACATAACCATTATGCCATCTGCAAGTCCAAGCCTTTTTTTTTTTTAATAACAGCATAATTAAAGAAAAGTCTACAGAGCAGCCAGATGCTATAGTCCTCTTTCTACCTCAATTCTCTAAGCAATCAGCTGCCAGACTTATACTCTCAAGAATTAATTAGGGGGATTTTTCCCTGGAGGTCTGACAGGACTACAAAAAAGACCTAAAAACAGATACTTTAGAGTTACCAAATACAAAAGATATTCATCATCTTATTACCCTTCAGTGAAGGCCTCTAGCTTAACAAGTCCTGCCCACTCATAAGAAGCTTCAAATTGGGGCAGGCAGGTGGTGTGGTGGTTAAAGGTGGTGGACTCCCACTTGGCCAACTGTGGTTCAAGTCCTGGACCTAGCAGCTTGCTCTCTCTCTCTCTCTCTCTGTCCCTCTCTGGTATATGTATATACCATATGTCCCTCTCTGTATATGTATATATACATATGCATATATACACATATGTATATATGTGTGTATATATGTGTATATATACAAACACACACATATATAAAGTAAAATAATTCTTAATAAAAGAGAAGCTTCAAATTAGATTTTTAGCATATTTTATTCTTAAAAAAGAACAAATCTTGGGGCCAGAAGTTGGTGTAAAGGCCATGTCGCTGGACTTCCATGTAGTCGACCACGGTTTGAGTCCTGGACCCGGTGGCTTAAACTCACGCCAGGCGCGTGTGCGTGCATGCCCAAGATACCAAGAGGAGAATGGAGGAGAAGGGATTGTGGCATGGCCATCCCCCCGGGGGGGTGATTTCTTGCTTTCTGTCTCTCTGTGTCTTTCTGGTGAGCGCACGCACCTTATAGCAAAAACCTCTCAAAAGAAAAAAAAAAAGAAAGAAAAATAAAAGAAAAAAGAAAAAGAAGGCTTAATATTAAGATTGTAGTATTACTCAAAGTGGTCTAAAGATTCAATGCAATCTCTATCAAAATTCCAACAGACCTTTTTCAGGGATGGAAAAAAACAATCCTCAAATTCATATGCTACTGAAAGTAACCCCAACACCCAAAATAATCTTTTTTTAAAGAATTACTCATTTAATTTTATTATTATTATTATTATCATTATTATTATTATTTTCAACTTGACCAGAGAGACAGAGAAAGAGAGAAAGAGAAAGTGAGAAAGCAAGTTGCCACGTCAGGAACATGAAACGTGGTCCAGTGCCCCAACCACCACACCACCTGCTGGGCTCCACCGAAAATAATCCTGAAAAAGAATACAACTTTGGAAGACTCACACTTCTCTCTTTTGTAACTAACTACAAAGTTAAAGGAATCAAAACAGGGTGGCACTGGCATGAGACACACACACACAGACTAATGGAACAGAATCAACAGTCCAAAAATAAACTCCAAAATATATGTTGAATTGATTTTGGACAAGAGTCTTAAGACCATTCAATAGGGAAAGAATTGTCTTTTCAACAAGGACATCCATATGCAAAGAATAAAGTTGGATTCTTACTTCATACCTATATAAAAATTAATTCGCACTGAATCAAAGACCTAAATGTAATAAAACTACAAATCTCTTAAAAGAAAACAGGTGTTGGCCCAGCTGCAGTGACATAGTCAGTAAGGGCACTGTTGGAGATCATGTGGGAAGGTTCCTGGTTCATGTCTTCAGTGTCTCAAGATACATGCAATTACATGAACCCCACAGGTGTACAGACAACTCAGGCTGGCTATAGAGCTCAGGGGGCGGGGGCGGGGGGGTGGATAATGGCATGAGAACATTGTCAAAGGTGCCTGTCTGTGTCTCCCTTTCTCTCATAAAGCGAATAAACTTTAAAACACACACACACACACACACACACACACACAGGTGAATCTCCCTGACATAAGATCTGGCAATAATTTCTTGAATGTGACACCAAATCTGGCAATAATTTCTTGAATGTGACACCAAAACACAGGTAATAAAAGAAAAAATAAATTGGACTTAAACTTCTATGCATCAAAGGACCCTACCAAAACAGTGAAAAGGCAACCCAAAGAATGAGAAAAGGATTGCTAATCATATATCTGATAAGAATTTTTTTTAACAAGAGAGTTTTGCTATAGGGCACATGCACTAGCCAGAGAGTCAGAGAAAGAAAGTGAGAAATCACCAGCAGGGGGGATGGCCACGCCACAATCCCTTCTCCTCCATTCTCTTTCCAGGATCCTGAGCAGGCACAGCGCCCAACGGGAGTTTTAAGTAGCTAGATCTGAGACTTGAACTGCGGTTCACTACGTGGGAGTCCAGCGACGAAGCCATTATGCCATCTGCTGGTCCCTATCTGATAAGAATTTAGTATCTAGAGCCAGCCAGTGGCATGGTGGTTAAGGCAGCTGGATCCTACAAGGCTCACTGCATAGTTTCAGTCCTGGACCTAACAGTCTGAGAAATATGCCAGGTACGTGTGTATGCATGCCCAAAATCCTGAGAGAATAGAGAAGAAGGGATTGTGGCACGGTCATCCCCAGAAGGGTGCTTTCTCATTTTTGTCCCACTCCCTGTCTCTCTTCAGTGAACATGTGCCCTATAGAAAAATTTAAAAAGATGTTTTAGAAAATTAATATCCAGAATATACAAAGAACTCCTACAACTCAACAATAAAGAAAAAAATTTTCGGGGACCAGCAGGTGGCATGGTGATTAAGGTGCTGGACACTCCCATATGGCTGACCACGGTTCGAGTCCCAGACCTGGTGGCTTGCTTTCTCACTTTCTCTCTCTCTCTCTCTCTCTCTGTGTGTGTGTGTGTGTGTGTGTGTGTGTGTGTCTGGTCAAATTAAAATAAATGAATGAATAAATAAAATTAAAAAATAAAAGTTAATAATGTGTATTTAAAAAAAAAAGGAAGAAAGAAAAAATTTTCAAAGCTGGGCAAAGAGGGAACCAGCAGTTAGTGTAATGGCTATGTCGCTGGACTCCCGTGTAGTCAACCATGGTTCAAGTCCCAGACCCGGTAGCTTAAACTCACGCCAGGCGTGTGAGCATGAGTGCCCAGGATCCCAAGAGGAGAATAGAGGAGAAGGGATTGCGGTATGGCCATCCCCCCTGGGGGGTGATTTCTCACTTTCTATCTTTCTGGTGAGCGCACGCGCCCTATAGCAAAAACCTCTCAAAAAAAAAAAAAAAAAAAAACTGGGCAAAGGGGAGACAGCAAGTGGTGTGGTGGTTAAGACACTGAACTCCCACATGGCCAAATGGGCTTCAAGTCCCGGATTCAACTGCTTGAAAATCACACTGGGTGCGTGTGTGTGCATTCTCAAAATACCAGGAAGAGAGTGAAAAAGGGACTGTAGAATGGCCATGCCCTTGGAGGATGATTTCTCACTTTCCTGCTCACTGTCTCTCTCTCTCTGTCTCTTTGGTGAGTGTACTGCCCTATGGCAAAACCCTAAAAAAAAATAAAAATAAAAAAAAAGAAAAGAAAAAAAAAACTGGGCAAAGGACTTGAATAACATTTATCCAAAGAAGATGCACAAATGACCAATAAGCACATGAAAAGATGTTTAGGCAGGTCGATGTCCTAGTGGTTAAGGGAGTCCAATCTCACATGGCTGACTGCAGTTTGAATCCTGGCCCTGGCAGGCTGAAAAACACACCTGGCATATGTGGATGCATGCCCCAAATCCCAGAAGAATGGAGAAAGGGAGGAGAAAGGATTGTGGCAAGACCATGCTCCACTGTGGAGTGCTTTCTCCCTCTCTCTTCTTTTCTCTCTCTATTTCTCTTTGGTGAGTATATGTACCCTCTAGCAATGAAAAAAAAGGAAGAAAGAAAGAAAGAAAGAAAGAAAGAAAGAAAGAAAGAAAGAAAAGATGTGCAGCATCACTGTCACTAAGTAAAAGCAAATCAAGGGAACCAGCAGTTAGCGTAATGGCTATGTCACTGGACTCCCACGTAGTTGACCGCGGTTCGCGTCCCGGACCCGGTGGCTTAAAACTCACGCCGGGCACGTGTGCGTGCGTGCCCAAAATCCCGAGAGGAGAATAGAGGAGAAGGGATTGTGGCGTGACCATCCCCCCTGGGGGGTGATTTCTCGCTTTCTGTCTCTCTGTCTCTCTCTGTCTGCCTGGCGAGCGCACACGCCCTATAGCGAAAACCTCCAAAAAAACAAAGCAAATCAAAAGCACAGTGAGTTACTACTTCATATTATGTATATACTGCCACTCTTTTGTTAATTCCACAACTATAATTCTTTTTGTTTGTTTGTTTTTCTACACAGTACCATTATACCCAAGGTAATTTTTTCTAAAATATTGGGTCGTCAGAAAAATCATGATGCATTTTTGCACTGAAAAAGAGAAAAACATATCATGACTTTCCCAACGACCTAATAGTTATACCATAGACACTCTTTTTAAAATCTAGCGGAACAGTTTTCTAAGCATGGTTTGCAAACCCTTGGGAGCCTCTAAGACTCTTCTAGGAAATATGAATAACTTAAAACTTTTCTGGCCCAGCTGTGGTAGCAGTAGAGGTGCTGCTGCACAATGCTGGAGACTATGTGGGAAGCCTCTGGGTTCACTTCCCAGGTCTGCCTCAACAGCCTGGGAATACTCATGGGTGTGCCCAAGGATCCCATCTAGCTGCAAGGATTGGGGAGAACTGCACGGTGAAGACTCTGTTGAAGATGCCTGTCTTTCCTTCCACCCTTCTCTCACATGAAGGAAATAAATATACTTAAAAACAAAACAAAACAAAACAAAAACTTGGGCTAGCTCCAAGTTTTTGTGAATAGCTCCTGGTGGTTAAGGCAGCCAGATCCCACATTAAAAAATTATCCTGTTAAATGCAGTCACAAATACTGTTAACAAAGACACAGCAAACCTGAAATATTTCATCAGAGGTTAAATTCTGACTACCTAAATAAAAAGTTTTAACCATGGTACTTTGACTGACCACATTAGTAGAACAGTCTTCTGAATTCCTGGAAAATTAAACTAGCTTTTACTAATCACTGTTAAGGAACCAGGGAACAAGAAGAAAATTCCCAATACATTTATTTATGAATAAGCAGATATAAAAGGTTTGAAATATAAAGGGAATAAAATAATTTTTAAAATACATTTCCTAAAATTCACAATAATACTTCATCTTAGAGGAATAAAAATAAAAAGAATTAAAACTACCCTAGATGCTATAATAGAAACTCAGATGCAGAAAAATGAGGGAAAAAATGGCTTACCAAGCTACCCAGAGGTAAAACAAAAACAACTATCTTCAAAGGAAAGGAAAAATGTTTACTTTCATTAAATCTTCAGATTTTTGAAGCCTAAAAGTAAAATTAGGAAATAGAAGAAAAGAAACAAAAAACATTTCATCTTCTTAAATGAGAAAAACAAAACAAACAAACAAAAAAAACTGACAGCTTTAACCAACTTCTTTTAAAAAGACAATGATTAAACAAAATTTCCCCTCAGCATCAGTGAGCTGGCACATTCAAATCCAGACTTCACCGACTATTTGGCATGCAGCACTGAATTACAGAATGATTTTGCTCATGCATGGACAAATGCTATTTTTCCCCACTGGAATGATTTCTCTGCAGCTTGCTCATTAGTAACTCTAACCCTTTCCTATGCCCCAACAACCAACCTGCTTTGTGAGCTAAATCCCAATCCCAAATCAGATGTTGTTGGCAAAACTAATCTCCGAATGAAAACAGTACAACAGCCAATCACGACACAGAATCTGAATCGTATGTTACTGACGTAGAGACAGAAAACTGTGCAGTTTCTAGTAGGTAGTTTTAGTTGAGCTTCTTGGCTCAGCAAAATTGAAATATGAGTTTATTTTTGGAGACACATATATTTTCTTAAAATTATACTGATTTTTTTCTTTGAAAATGTTTTTCTAAAAGATTGTTTCACTACCAAAATGAAAAATGATTTCAACAATTAGGAGCAAACATGCTATTAAAAATTAAAACATTTAGATTGATCTAATAATGTGACTTTTCCATCTCTCCCTACCTCTCCCCAAGCTATAGATAGCTCCTTCAGATTTCAATTCATTTTGACACTGCTCTTTCTTGCCATGTACATAATTTGGGTAAAATTTCTTCAGTTAACCGCTTTGTGGCCAGCTCTTATCTGTTGTTAAAGGAGTGGGATTCCATATGGCCAATGGTATAGTTTGAGTCCCAAAAACGGTGGCTTGAGAAGCACCTGGGGTACATGTGCATGTGTGTCCAAAATCCCAAGAAGAAGCCATTGAGGAGGAGTTGTAGCATGACCATGCCTGATGGTTGCTTTCTCCTTCTCTCTCCCTCTCTCTGATGACCACATGGACACTCTGGCAATTTTTTTAAAAATTAATTTCTTTATAGACTCTAAAAATGCTAATAATAAAAATGATAATATTTTCCACCTAATAGCAATTAATTAATTATATGTTCAAGGACTTCTTCAGTTAAAGTACAGGATGATTAAGGAATAAAAGTTTTAGATCTATTGCATTCAAACAAGTAGAACAGTGTTTCTTAGCATTGCTCACACAGAACTGAAACTTTAAAAAAGTCTATCCTTTGGGGACCAGCAGATGGCATAGCTGAACTCTCACATATCTGACTGCAGTTTGGGTCCCTGACCCGGCAGCTTCAAACTCACACCGAGTGCATGTGTGTGACCAAAATTCCAAGAGGAAAACAGAGAACGGATTGTGGTGTGGCCATCTCCCCTAGGGAGTGATTTCTTGCTTTCTGTCTGTCTCTCCAGTGAGCACATGCGTACTATAGCAAAAATCTCTCTAAAACAAGCAAACAAACAAAAACTATTCTTTTGATAGATTACTAATTATTTATAAATGAAGCTGTTAAATAAATTAAAATCCCTTAGCTAGCTAAAACCTAGCAATGCAACTTTAGACAATACCAAATAATACCAAAACCAGAAAAAGACAACACAAGAGAAGAAAACTACAGACCAATATTCCTTCTGAACACAGACACAAAAATCCTCAACAAAATAATAGAAAACCAACTCTAGCAACATACAAGAAGGATTATACACCATGATCAAAGTAAGATTTATTCTAGGAAAACAGGATTGGTTCAACAATCAAAAATCATTCAAGGTATAATGTACTCCCTTAGTGGAATAAAGGACAAAAACAGTATAGTCATCTCAACAGATGCAGAAAAGTATTTGACAAAATTAAACATCATTTCATGATAAAAAAAAGAAAATACCCAAAAACTAAGAATAGAAGGAAATTTCCTCAATCTGATAAAAAAAAAAAAACTCTACCAAAAAAAAGCAAACAGTTAACATCGTACTAACTATGGAAAACTGAATGTTTCCCCCTAAATTCATGAATAACACAATGATATCTGCTCTCTACTCAACACTGTACTAGAGGCTTTAGCCAGGATAATTAGGGAAGTAAAACAAACAGTATCCAGCCTGAAAGGGAGTAATTAAGACTATATCTATCTTTATTTGGCTATAAAAAAATAAAGCTTTAGAGTTAATAAATGAGTTCAACAAGGGTACAGAAAACAAGATGAATAAATGGTAGTTGTTTTTTTTGTTGTTGTTGTTGTTTTAATTTGCTAGAGGGTGTGTGTGCTCAACACAGAGAGAGAAAATGAGAAAGCATCCCTTATGGGGGGGATGGCTATGCCTCAATCTGTTCTCTCCCATTTCTCCTCTGGAGATTTTGGGCATGCACACTCATGTGCCCAGCATGTTTATCAAACTGCTGGGTCCGAGATTCGAACTGCACAGTTGGCCATGTGGGATCCAGCCACCTTAAGCACCATAGCACAGGCTGGTCCAACCAGTAGTATTACTACACACAGCAATAAACAATCCAAAAACGAAACTGGGGCCAGCTCGGTGATACAACAATAATATACTGCTCAAGAGAAGCCAGATCCTACATGTTGACCACAGTTCGAATCTCTGGCCCAATTAGCCTGGGACATGCCAGGCACACAGGGGAGTACCCACAATCTGATGGCTGGAGGACTGAATGAAGAAGACTGCTGCATGACCAGATCCTCTGGAGGGTGTTCACATTTCTCTCTCTCTTACTTACTCTCACATACATGCATGTGTACTCACCTATCATGAATAGAAAGGAACAAATGAGAATAAGAAAATATATTTATAACAACACCACACAGAATAAAATATTGAAAATTTCTGTGAAAAAATATACAAATGTCCACTAAATACACTCAGCGTCATTAATCATTAAGGAATTAAAAATCAAAACTATACTGAAATGCCACTTCGCACCCACTAGGATGGCTATACTCAAAAAGACATATGGGGGCTAGCCCTTTAGTCTGGTAGTTAAGGGAGCAGAATCTTATCTGGCTGACTATGGTGTAAATCCTGGCCTCAGGGGCTTGAAAAACATACCAGGCATATGTGCACGCATGCCCCAAATCCTGAAAGTATGGAGAAATGGAGAAGAGATTGTGGCCTGTCCACTGAGGAATGCTTTCTCTCTCTCCCTTCTCAGGCATGCACATGCCCTCTGGCAACTAAAAAAAAAAAGGAAAAAAGAGAGTTAGGGCTGGCTCCATGGCATGGAAGTAATGTACTGCTCAAGAGAAGCCAGATCCCACATAATGACCATGGCTCAAATCCCTGGCCCCGTCTATGAGACACACCATGCCTGCACATATCCAGCCGGCTAGAGAACTGAGGGAAGGGGACTGCCGTATAACCAGACCCTGTGGAGAGTGTTCCTCTCTCACTCTCACATGTGCACACATGTGTTCTATCATGAGTAAAGAAAAAAATGACAGTTAATAACAAGTGTTGGTGATGATGTGGACAGAGTGGACCCTACATGCTCTGCTGTCAGGGATGTAAAATATGATCCAGCAATTTCACTCCTAGGTGTATACCCAAGAAAACTGAAAATGCATGTTCATATAAAAAAAACTTGTATAGGTGCTGGCAGGTGGCGTGGTGATTAAGGGCGCTGGGCTCCCACAAAGCCAACCATGGTTTGAGTCCCGGACCTGGCGGTTTGCTTTCTCACTTTCTCTCTCTTTCTCTCTCACTCTCTCTCTCTCCCCCCGCCCCAATGTGGTCTCTCTCTGATCAAATTAAAAATAAATGAATAATAAATAAAATAAAATAATTCTTTAAAATAATAATAATAATAATGGGTCCAGCAAATGGCATAGTGGTTATGCTGCTGGACTTCCAAATGGCCAACCATGGTTTGAGTCCCAGACCTGGAGGCTTGAAAATCATGCCAGGCGCATGTGTGTGCATGACCAAAATCCTGAGAAGAGAATGGAGAAGGGATTGTGGCATGGTCATTCCCCCTGGAGGGGGGTGTGATTTCTCACTTCCTGACTCTCTGTCTCTCTTTGTCTCTCTGGCAAGCACATGCACTCTATAGTAAAAATCTCTCTTAAAAAAATAATCTTGGGGGGTCTGCATGGTGGTTAAGGGTGCTGGACTCCCACGTGGCCGACTGCAGTTTGAGTCCTGGACCTGGTGGCTTGCTTTCTCACTTTCCCACTTCCTCTCTCTCTCTTACTCTGTCCCTCTCTGGTCAAATTAAAGTAAATAAATAATGTCAAATAAATAAAGTTAAATATTTCTAAAAAAATAATTTTTTAAAAAAGGGTGAATATCACATCACATTTATTATATCCCAATAAAAGAAAAAGTAGGTTAAAAAAAAAACAGTCTTTCAAAATGCTCTATAATTTTGGGGCCAACAGGTGGCGTGGTGATTAAGGATGCTGGATTCCCACATGGCCAACTGCAGTTCCAGTGGAGAGCTTGTTAAATTATATAAAATACCCTATCATTATATTAGATACAATTGTATTGAACTTACGAATTAATTTGAAAAGAACTGGCATGTTTGTTTCTGAGGCTTCCTATCCATTAATATGGTATTCCAGTTTATTTAAATCTTTAATGTCTTTTCATAAAATGTTGTAATTTTCTCCATAAAAATTCATGTGTATCTTTTGTTGTTTGTTTGTTGTTGTTGTTAGGTTTTTGCCATTAGGCACGTGCACTCACCAGAGAGGAGAGAGAGAGGAGAAATGCAAGAAATCACACCCCAGGGGATGGCTACATTGCAATCACTTCTCTTCTTGGGATCTTGGGCACGTACGTACATGCTCAGTATGAGTTTTATTTAAGCCACCAGGTCTAGGACTCAAACCACAGTCAACTACATGGGAGTCCAGCAACATAACCACTACACGATCTGCTGGTCCTGACTACTCCAAATCTTACGTCCAACTCTCTATATCTCTTTTCTCACAATTGCCATTTACCAGGGGGGAAAAATAATCTGACCACCCAAACACTATCTGCTGGTCCTAACTATTCCAAATCTTAAGTCCAACTCTATATCTTTTATCTTAAAAATTGCCATTTACCAGGGGGTAAAAAATAATCTGACCACCCAATTTTCCAACCTACATTCTTCTTCACACCCATGTTCTTCTGTTAAACAAAGGTTTACTTCCTCCTTTCCTAAACTAAGAATCCCTTCTCACCTCCAAACCTATCACCTTCCTGTTTCATCAAATTGCACAGTCCCATAAATTTAATTCAATTTTTAAAAATTATTTCCAGAGGACATATGCATACACCAGAAAGTAAGAAAAAGAAAGCACAGTCTGGGATGTGGTCATGCCAGGATCTGTCTTACCTCCACTTCTCCATCCCATCAGAAGTTTGGACACACATATACATAACTAGCAGGTTTAACAAGCCACTGGGCTAGAATTCAAACTGCAGTTAACCATGTGGGATTGGCTCCCTATGCACAGGGCTTTGCCACTGCACTATAGGGCAGGCCCTCCATATATTCAATTATTTAAAGAATTATTTCTTTAATTTGATTTATTACTGTCTTTTTAAAATTTGCTATAGGACATGTGTGCTCACCAGAGAGAGACATGGAGAGAGAGAGAGAGAGAGAGAGAGAGAGAGAGAGAGAGAGAAGGAAAGTGAGAAATCAAGTCACCAGGTCCAGGATTCAAACCATGGTTGGCCGGCCATGTGGGCTACTGGTTAAGGGAGCCAGATCCAGTGTCTCAACCCTACACCATATGATGGCCCCATATATTCAATTTTATCTAATTGCCATCAAAATATAACGTATGTTCAACACTTCTATCTCCAAAAGAATTCTGTCTCTCAGCTCTATTTCTCTCTCCAGCTACCTCTCACTTTTGTTTCACATCAAGTTTTCTAAGAGTGGTTTATATTTACAGTCTCTATTTTCCCATTTTCCATTTACTCTTCAATCTATTATAATTCGGCTTCTACTGTGATCATTAAATATGTGTCTTGTTAGCATCCTCTAGAACTGGCCCTGTGGGCTAGTAGTTAAGGGAGCCAGATCCCACATGGTTGACAGTGGTTTGAATTCTGGTCTTAACTGCTTGAAAAACATGCTGGGTCTGTGCACATGTGTGTCCAAAATCCTAACAGGATGAACCCCTGAAGAGACTGTGACATGACTATACCCCATTGTGGGGCTGCTTTCTCTCCCTTCCTCCCCCTCTCTCTCTGAGGAATGTACACTCCCTCAGGTCATTTTAAAAATTAATTAACTAAAAAGATCCTCCCAATAGCAAAGTCCAGTAGAAGCTTCTCCAACATTATTTTATATAATCTCATTCGGCTTTACACTGCTAGCCATTTTGTCCTTCTTGAAAATCTCTCCCAATGTCACACAGTTGGGAAGCAGACCAAATTCAAACCAATCAAAACACAATCCCCAGAAATCAATTTCCTGCTTTTTGTACCTTAACTGCTTCTTTTGAGTCTCAAATCTAAACATACTGGTTTAAACATACTATATTTCAAGAGCTTTCCACTACATGTAGGATAACATCCAAACTCTTCAACATAGCAAATAAGGCTCTCCATGGTCTGGACTCTGCTTAATCTTTCCTTTTTTTTGAGAGGTTTTTGCTATAGGGCACGAGAAAGACAGAGAGACAGAGAGACAGAAAGCGAGAAATCACCCCCTGGGGGGATGGCCATGCCACAATCCCTTCTCCTCCATTCTCCTCTCAGGATCTTGGGCACACACGCACACGCGCCCGGCGTGAGTTTAAGCCACCGGGTCTGGGACTCAAACCAAGGTCGACTACATGAGAGTCCAGCGACATAGCCATTACACTAACTGCTGGTCCCTGCTTAATTTTCCAAGTTCATTTACCTATTATTTTCCCACTGACACCTTTCACTCTAGACACATAAAAATACCCACAGCTCCTCCAAACATACACTCTTTCATGCCTTTGTACATACGGTTCTCTAAATCCCACAGAATGTTTAATCCCCCATCTCTTGACCCCTTTCAGCACTCTTTCTTATCAATCTACATTCTTTTCTTTTTTTTTTTTTTAAGACTCAGGTCACACATGGTGGTTCCTGTGAAACTTTCCTGCATTTTCTCACGTCTTCTTAAGCATAATTCTTCTAATTCCATAAAGCTTTTTTTCCTTAAGAATTATTTTATTTACTTATTTATTTAAATTTGACCAGAGAGGGACAGAACAAGGGCAAGAGAGAATGAAAGAGAGAGAGAGAGAGAGAGAGAGAGAGAGAGGGGGAAAGTAAGAAAGCAAGCCGACAGGTCCAGGACTCGAGCCACGGTCGGCCATGTGGGAGTCCAGCGGCCTTAGCCACACTACCACCTGCCAGCCTTTCCACAAAGCTTTTCTGAACCTTCTAATGTAAAACTTATTGATTATATTTTAGCTATTGATTCTTGCCTTTGTGCTAAGACTGAGAGCTCCTTGAGGGCATACATTTTCTTATTTATCTTTGTCTCCAATGCCCGGTGTTGCTCAATATACAGACAGCATTCAAAAAAATTTGTTGAATTACTGCCTGAGATGATCAACATTCAGGCTTACCATGGAAAAGAGTGAAGATCTAAGAATAATTATGCTGAACGAACAGCAATGGAATTTTACTGAAGGCAGAAAAAGGGGAAAAGGTCATCCTGGAGAAAGAAAATTTTTTTTCATTTTGCCATAAAAAAAGTTAAAATGAGCCATAGAAAAAGAATGAATAATTGAGGTTAAAAGATGATGTGGTGGTTAAGGCCCTGAACTCCCACATGGCCAGGACTCCCACATGGCTGACTGTGGTTCAAGTCCTAGACCCAGAGACTTGGTTCAAGTCCTAGGCCCAGAGACCCAGGGGCATGTGCCCAATATCCCAGGAAGACAATAGAGAAGAAGGGATTTCGGTGTGGCCATCCTCCCTGGGGGGTGATTTCTCACTTTCCTTCTCATTGTCTCTCTCCTCTCCAGTGAGAGCATGCACCCAATAACAAAAACCTTAAAAAAAAAAAAAAAAAAAAAAAAAAGAATGAATAATGATCAGCTACACTTACTACAAATACAACTCATTTCTTCTCTTGTCCCAAGATTTACCTGTCCTGATTTTAGAACCAAATGTATGCTAGAGCTAGGCAGCCTCTTGCAAGTGAGATATGCAGCTGTGTCTAAGAAGATCTCTAGCACAAGCCCCTCACCTTAACCTCACTACCCAATCACTGCATCACAAAAAACTGACCTTCAGGAAAAAAGTGGAGATTACCTTCTATATACCAGATACTAAGCTAAATATTATTTCATTATATGTGTGAATATATATAATTATATTTTATAATTCTTATAAAAATCCTTGTGAACTTAGTATTAGTCTCCTTTTATAGATAAGAACTGTTCAATGTTGCACAGTTGGGAAGCAGACCAAATTCAAACCAATCACAACACAATGCTCTTTTCTCTGAAGGTAGCAAGTACACAAAGACATGACTTAAAAGTCTCCAGTGTTCTTTCAGGCACTCCTCACATCATCTGTGAAGGTCAACGCTAAGCTAGCACTTCATGGCAGGTAGTGTAGAATATTCCAAAATAAGACAAGATATTCACAAAGCACATTCTCTACTAGTAAAGGTCCTGTATCTTTTATTTACTCTTCCAATACCCACGTCACCCAATCCTAAACAACAAGGTTGGTGAAAAAAATGTTTTAGGGTTTTGCCATAGGGAACACATACTCACCAGAAAGAGACAAAGAGAGACAGAGAGAGGGAAAGTGAGAAATCACCTCCTGGGGGGGTGGCCACGCCACAATCCCTTCTCCCCCATTCTCTTCTCAGGATTTTGGGCACACATGCACACTTCCCTGGCATGTCGCTCAAGTTGCCAGGTCCAGGGCTTGAACTGTACAGTTGGCTAGACAGGATCCAGCCACCTTAACCTCCATGCCATCAGCTGGCCCCAGACATTATGTTCGGACTTAACAAAGGGTAACTGATTACAACAGCAAGAGGAAAGTAACATAGGGTTTGGCTCAACCACCAGGCCACAGAGCTGGCCCCAAATGATGTTTTGATTTGATCATATTACCTCTAAATTGTAGTAATATCCAGGAGTAAATTTATAATCCATATTCTTCTTAGTAACACTCAATGAATTTCTTTTCATTTTGCTTCATTTTTTTCTGAGCACTTTATCCCTTCCCTTTCCAATCTCAGGTAAGCAACATTTCAAAAGTATTCCTGCCTTAGGGTCTCAGTATTGCTGTTCACTCTACCTATAATATCCTTCATTCCACTATATCCATGGATCACTTTTTCACTTCTTTTAGGTATGCTCAAAATGTCATCAGAAGTGAGAAGACATTTGCAACATATGCAATAGACAAAGAACAAATATTCAGAATCTATAATTCCTACAAATCTGTGAGAGAGAGAAAGGAAAAAAAAAAAATCCAATAGAAAAATGGGCAAGATCCTGCCACAGTGAACAGGCAGTAGGGCATGGCTGCACAATATTGGCACCATACAGGAGGCTTTGGGTTTAAATCCCTGGTCAACCTGAACATACTGAGCATGCTAATGATACCCATAATCCTGGGTGTTTGGAAGGCTAGGGAATGATTGTGGTATGCTGAAAACTCATCAACGGTACCTGTCTCTGCCTCTTTCTCTCTTGAGACATAAATAAATATATTTAGGGGAAGAAAAAGGCGAGGGGAACTAGCCCTGCAGTGCAGCAATTAGATGCTGTGCATAAGAAGATGGATCCCACATGGCTGACCAAGGTTATGGTACCAGGCCAGCTGGCTTCATGCCAGGTGCACAAGTGCATGCCTAAGATCCTGACAGGATGGAGAATTGGAAAAAAAAGGACTAAGGCATGAGCGGCCTCATAGAGGGCGTGCTTTCTTTCTCTCTTTCTGTCTGTAGTGTGTACACATGTGCCCTGTGGTATTTTTAAAAAATGATTTAAAAAGTGGGCAAAAGACATGAAAAGACATTTCATGAAAAAGGAAAACCAAATAGCTAACATGACAAGATCAACCTCATCAAGAATTTTTAAAATGCAAATAAACTTAAACCACAATGAGATACCACTATATACACTTCAGATTTGTAAATATTTAAGGTATTTAAGGTATTATAATGTAGAGTAACTCTGACATACTGTTATTGAAAGCATTCCCTACAAGGGATGATATACACATATTCTTTAAACCAGATATATACCTACAAAATTGACATGATAACAGGGTATATGTGCAAAAATGTTCATAGCAGCATTGTCCATAATAGTTAAAAACTGAAACCATCCAAATATTGAGTTGTTGGAAAAGTCATGATGCACTTTTTGCATAAGAAAAAGAAAAATATATCATAACTTTTCCAATGTCCCAACATATATCAACAGTAGAAACGAGCCCAGCCGTGGTAGTGCAGTAGCAATATAATTTTCTACAATGCTGACAGCCATTCTGAAAATCAGGGTTCAGTTCCCAGACTGACCTGTACATGTTAGTTACAAGCATTCATGCCCAGGATCCTTGCAGGCTGATAAGACTGAGGGGAGGATCACGGTGTAAGACCCTTTTGAGAATGCTTGTTTATCTCTTGTGAAAAGAAATAAACTTAAAAAAAAAAAAAAAGGTAGAAATGAAATACTGTACAGAAACAAAAAAAGGAAAAAACTATAATTACATGAAAACAGTACAGATGACTTAACATAATGCCTAATGAAAAACATAAGGGAATCCATACCGTATTGTACATATATCAAATTCAAAAAGAGGCAAAAATAATATTTATCATTTAGGAATGCAATTGTAAGGAAAAACAAGAAGAGCCAGATCTACAGCATAATGGTTGAAGGAGCTGGAGCCCATATTGCCAACTACAGTTCAAATCCCAGCCCCCTCTGAAAACACACCAAATATGTGCTCATGCCCCATATCCTGACAGGATAGAGAACTGCAGGAGAAGGGATTGCAGCAAAACCACATCCCATTAGGAGGTGCTTTGTCCCGCCTCTCCGACTCTCAGATAAGAACATATGCCCTCTGGCAAATTAAAAAAGGAAGAAAAACAAGAAGTGATTACCATAAAAAGACAAGTTAAGGGGTCGGCAGGTGGTGTGGTGGTTAAGGCACTAGACTCCTGGCAGCTTGCTTTCTCTCTCTCTCAATCAGTCAATCACAATCTCTCTCTCTCACTGGTCAAACTGAAGAATAATAACAAATATAAAAATTAAGTAATTATTTTTTTAAAAAGCTAAGTCAATGGTTACCTCTGGTGGGAAGAAAGAGGATGTAATTGGAAAGGGTCATGCTTTGAGCTTAAGGAAAGCTGGCTATCTTCAAAACCTTTATCTGAGTGGTGGTTACATGGTTGTTCACTTTATGTGAAGACAGTAAACTGTATTCTTATGTTTTATACACCCTTTAGTGTATATTATATTTCACAACAATAAGGTAAAATCACCATATCAGTGAGGCCTTCTCTGATTCCCAAAATAAAACAGTAATTCCTTCTCTGCCCTCCATTCCCCTTAGCCAGTAGTTGTTTTCTTTATAATACTGATTTCCACCTAATATACTATATATGTACTTCTTAATTTGCCTATTGTCTTTATCTCCTCTCATATAAAGCAAGGACTTTGTTCACAGCTGTATTTTACTGAAAGAGTATCTGAAATAAAATATACCAGCGCCATCAGGTGGCATGGTGGTTAAAAGACTCCCACGTGGCCAACAACAGTTCGAGTCCCAGGGCTGGTGGCTTGCTTTCTCACTTTCTCTCTCTCTCTCTGTTGAATGTGCATGACCTACAGAAAGTTAAATAATAATAAGTGAAATTAAAATAAACCTTTAATAATATACACCTTTCTCCATGTTTTTATCCTAAAAAAGGATGTAAAACAGCTTTTGTTTGTTGGTATTTTATAATAATGGAATCTTATTATATATAGATCTTCATAACTTACTTGTCTTACTCTATAATCTATCACAGACATCCCTCCAGGTCAATACATACAGATTTAACACATTCTCTTTGCATTGCAATATATTCCAGAATATAGGTACATTACAAAGTCTATATCCATACCCACTATTGATGAATAGTGAGGCCATTTCCAACATTTAAAATTTAAAACAATGTTATAAAAATATCCCATACATACAGTTTACATATTGATACTTTCATATCTACGGGATAGATTCCCAGAAGAGCAATTTTCCTAGATATTGTAAAACTTTCCAAAACGGCAAAAGCAATTCCGATCTGTACCACTTCTAAGCCTAAGTCATGAATTTTGGTAGTTAATTTTCTTACAATTTATGCCCAATTGCTTTCAAAAAGAATGAGGCAGCTTAAATATCTGAAAATTTTAAATGATCTTAACAACTAATACCTCGGAAGCTTTTAGATCCCACGGTAATCTCTCCCACCCATAAGAGCTCAGTAGTATCTGATTTACTACCATCTGCTTTAGGTCCCACATCTACAAGCGATAGAAGCCATTCTCCTCTCCTCACCAAATAAAGCCTAAAGAAGAAGAATCCCACCAAAACAGAGAAAATGTAGGTCATTTCACCTCTGCCTCATTTTTAAGAGGCTATATTATCCAAAAACCTATCCTTCTTAAATTGCCTCCCAATCTTTAGTACCATCATGCCCCAAACCACAAAGACAAAACTGAAAGACGTTGTAGATTCCTTAGTTTTCCTCCCGATAGTCTCTAAGGCCCATCAATCTTACTTTTCAAAAGACTCTACTACTCATTCTCTGCTACTACCTTACGTTAGGTTTTCATAACATTTTTATCTCTACCAAATCACTAACCAGTTCTGTTTCCCTTCTTCAAGAGTAAGAGTAAGCTCTCCTCCAAACGTTTTTTTTAATTTGTCAGAAGGTGTGTGTACTCACTGGAGAGGGACTGAAAGAGAGGAAAAATGAGAAAGCACCAACCGCCATGGGGCATGGTAATGCTGCAATCTCCTTTTCTCCATTTATCCCTCCTTTCAGGATTCTGGGCACACGCGCATACACACCCTGCATGTTTTTCAAGCCTCCAGGACTCAGACTCTAGCCATGTAGTCAGTCATGTGGGATCTAGCTGCCTTAACCACCAGGTCATGGACTATTTTTAATTTTGCAGCCAACATATTCTCTTTTCTACTTAAAAACAGTCAGTAGCTCTCCAAGTGTCCATGGGATAAAGTCCAACTCCTAGAGGTAGTACTCAGTACCTTTCATGATCTGAGTCTCCCCTACCTGTCCAGATTCATCTAACACCACTTCCCACCCAATACATTGTGCTTCAACAAAACATAAAGTGCTTTAATTGTTTTGCATTTACCTACATTGTTCCACTACCCCACCAATAAACCAATCATTCCCTCATCTGTTTGTACGTTCTTCTATTACTATACTTCATTTATTTAAACAGTATTTATCAAGTACTTTCTATGTGCCAGAGACAGGATAGATACTGGAGATCCACCAATTATAGACCCAGTCTTTCTCTTGATGGAATGTTACGATTTAATGAGACCTAAAGAAGCTAAACAACAAACAGTAAGTGTAGTTAAATACCGTAAAGGAGGTAACATAGCATATAATAGCAGTATATATTAGATGACAACCAGGAGAAAAAGGGAGTTATAAAGAGCAGTACTATATGCTTTTGTTTACATGTGGGTCTTCCTTAATTACAGTCCGAGCTCCTGGACAGGGATTATGTCATCTTCATATCACTAGCCAGGACAGTAAACAGGAATGGATAGTAACATACACTGACTATATTAGTAGATCACTGTCTTATTCTCTCCTGGGTTAGTAACTATGACCAGGCAAGTGCATTTATGGGCCTGGATCATATATGCCCACCATCAGACTAGTGGATTAGGTCAACTCCACCCAAGCCACATCCATTACAAATGCAGGTGAATTGGTTGTGAAAGAAAAATCAGAAAACTGTTACCTAAGTAAGAAGTAAGGGAAGCTAGAGAGGCACAGCCGCAATGGTCTCTTTAGTGGTCATTGTTATTTATCTCCCTAAAACACATCTTGTTCCCTCCCTACACTGGTAATAAGTCTAGGTAAGACATCCCTTCCCCAAGTCCAAGAGTAGGCTCTGGACTGACAAAGCAGCGGTTTTCAAAGTGTGGTTTGTGACCAGCAAGATCAGTAACATCTGGGAACTTTATACAAACACAAATTCTTAGAACCCAACCCAGACCTACTGAATCAGAAATTTGGGGGGTAGGTCCTAACACTCGGAGTTTGAACAAGCCTTCCAGGTAGTTCTGATGCATACTCAAGTTTAAGAGCCACAGAAAGCTACCCGGGTTTTAAAACAACAATCCTTTGTAATATTGGGATGGTCCAATTGAGTCAAGCTCAAGATTTTTGTGTTACTTTTGTGGGAAGTATCTACTTTCCCTCCCAAGGATGAGGAAACAGGCAGTCCAGGAGCTGGAGGCAGCCATCTCATACTACCATGGAAGCCAGCCCGAAAAAAAAATAGAGTAGAATCCCACACATTACATAAAAACAAGGCCAAAGCCTATGATAGCTTTGATCAGATCATGTCAGGGGCCCTCATTCTCTTTGGTCTTTTCAATTACATAAGCCTATACATTCCCTTTATTTTAACCAGTTTGAGTTGGATTTTTTTGTTACTGAAATGTAAAGTACCTTGATATCTACCACATAAAGTTATACATCTATTCTTAAACATCATAGAGAGAATGTACTAGAAAATATTGTACAGTCAACAGTCTCTCTAAATTAGGGTTGCCAAATTCAGCAAATAAAATATAGGACAGCCAATTAAATTTTAATTTCAAATTAACAATGAATAATTTTTTTGTATAAATATGTCTCAAATATTGCATGGGACACATTGCATATATTTCAACTGGAAACTCTCCTCTAAATTTCCATGGCTGAGCTCTAGGAATCAAAGGCCCAAGTCAGTCCCAGTCAGACAGATATGATAGCTACTCTTACAGTTCATGACTATGCAAGTCCTGAATTAATGACCTACAACAGGTTTGAACCTCCTGATATTCCTTTAAAAACTAAACAGACTTCTTTCTACAAGCCAAAACATGTCACAACCTCTATGGAAGCTAAGTGTGACAGAGACAAAAATATTGCTGTATGAGTATTCATAGCTTTTCTTTGCTCCTTTGGATCTGGGCCCTTATCGTAGAAATTGGAGCAATGAAATAGGCAAAGGAGAGCGTTTATTAGCAGACGGGTACCCCAGAAGAGATACTAAAAGGTTTGAGAAGGTCAGAAAAGAAAAAGAATGAGACCAGTCACATTGTTGTAAGAGATTTTGGCAAGCTTCTAGAGAAGGAAGTTTACAAATAGCCATGCAAAGACACTGATCGAAGATGAAGAAATGGGATTTTAAGTAGTACTGTAGTATGTATGAATATAATTCCCTTGGCATTTTTGAGAAGTTGGAATAAAGATTTAAATTACTTTTCAACTTAGTTGAATGTTAGGCTGGCTCTTTCTCTGAATAGGATATGGTAGAGATGGATCACAAAGTTTTCCAGCTCAGTAATAACAACAATCATATACATATGCTGTAAGTGTCTTATATGTACTGCTCCATATAATTCTCACAATAACCCTACTGTAGAGTTAATATTCTCCCTGCTACTCAAATTAGGAAACTGTACAGGGTCACAAACCAGAAATAGACAGGACTATAATTAGAAACCCAGCAACCTAGGTCTAGTATTCTTAAACACTAGGTAACAGACATTTTCCCCATTTTATACCAATATTCATATTTAACTGAACACTTAAAACTGCAGTCATAAGAAAAAAAAACACATTAATTATTTTTTTCTTCAGTTTTTGCTGTATAGGACATGTACCCACCAGAGAGAGAAAAACAGACAAAGAGAGAGGGAAAGTGAGAAAGCATTCCCTAGGGAAGATGGCCACACTGCAATCCTTTCTCCTCCATTCTCTTCTCAGGATTTTGGGCATGTATGCACATGTGCCCAGTGTTTTTCAGGCCTCCAGGTCCAGGACTTGAACCACACAGTGGGCCATGTGGGATTTAGCACCTTAACCACAATAACACTGGTTGGCCCCACATGAACTTATTTTAATTATTTTTTTAAATTATTTATTTATTAAATTCCATTAGTTGTTGCTGTTGTTATTATTATTAATTTGACCAGACAGAGACAGAGAGAGAAAGGAAAAGTGAGAGAGCAAGCTGCCAGGTCCGGGATTCAAACCACAGTTGGCCATGTGGGAATCCAGCGCCTTTAACCACTATACCACCTGCTGGCCCCTTATTTTAATTATTTTAAGATAACAACGTTAGCACATGAGATAAAATGATACATGTACGACTTGACTTTTTTCTCTAATTTTTCCTCCCTTTTTAGCCCCAAAAAAACTAAGACCTTCAAGAAAATTTCCTTTTTAAGTTACTTTTATTTTAAATTATTTATTGGATTTTATTTATTCATTTTTTAAAAGTTGGACCAGAGAGACACACAGAGAGAGATCAGGGGAGAGAAAGTGAGAAAGCAAGCCACCAGGTCTAGGACTTGAACCGTGGTTAACCATTTAGGAGTGTCCAGCATCTTAACCACCACACCACCTGCTGGTCCCTCAAAGTTACTTTTGAAAATAAATTACAGTACAGTCTAGATTTATACAGTAATGTTAAGTAACTCATGAGTAAGTCTTCATCAAATAAGGCCATATATTCTACATGACAATCAGACATCAGAGATCTGAATTGTAACACTTCAAAAAAGAGAAAAATACATCAAAAATTTATAACTTGGTATTATTCTAAAAGGTAAATTTTAATTGTTAAAGCATATAAAAATACAAAGCTAAGAAATTATAAAATAAAGTGACCAAGTCAATTTAGAAATGCTATACTTTAAAACTGGCAATACTACTCAGAATGAATCAGTTTTTCTGGCCACCTCCATAGCACCCACCCTTGTCTAAGACACCATCATCCATCGGCTTCACTTTCTACTTCCCTTTCCCTACTTTGCACTAGTAACCACAATGTTGTTGTTAAACCCAGAACAGCACATCACTATTTAATATACTCTGATGATTTCTCATGTTTTAAAAGCCAAAATTCTTATAATGGCCTGCTCTGATGGCAAAGCCCTACCACTCACACTTGCCTTCACCATCACTTGCCTTCTTTTTTTTTCCCCCCTTTATTCAAGATAGTGTACACATGCATGATGAGAGTAAGAGACAGAGAGGAGTACCCTTTACAGGCTACAAACCCCTTCTCCTCCAGTTCTGATGCCCAGTGTTTCAGGCTGACCTGGCTAGGGATTTGAACCATGTTTGGTATGTGAGATCGAGCTTCTTCTGAGCAGTGCACTAGCACTGCACCATGGAACCAGCCCATTTATCTCATTGCTTACCATTTCCCCTTCATTCCACGTCAGTCACAAAGTCTTCCTACATGATAACTGAATGTATCGAAGAGATGCTTCTGCCTCAGAGTTATGTCTTTTGCTACTCTGTTTCCGGCACACTCCTTTGCCCTCCTATCTGCCATTTATCTACATGGCTTGCTCCGTCACTTCCTTTAGGTCAGGCCCTCTCTGACTACCTGTTTAAAATGGCAGTTCCATCCAGCACTCTTGTTTGTTTTCTGTCTTCTCTCCTAGCATTTTTACCATCACTATATATTACACTTAACAATTTTTTTATTCTTTGCTCTTCCTATTCCCTTAAAAATGTATACTCCACAAAGGCAAAGATTTCTGCTGTTCTAATCACTATGTTTTTTCTTTAGAAATGTTTGCTAGGGAGCATGTGCACTCACCAGAGAGAGACAGTGAGAGGGAAGTAAGAAATCACCCCCCAAAGGGTATGGCTATGCCACAACCCCTTCTCCTCTGTTCTCCTCCTGGGATCTTAGGCATTTACACGCTACCAGTGTGATTTGTCAAGACACCAGGTTCAGACTCAAACTGTGATCAGCTATACGGGAGTCCAGCGATGTAACCACTACGCCATCTTCACCTATGTTGTTCACTATTATATCTAGAACAGTACCTGGCAGTTAAACAGTTGTTGAAAAATGTGAATTAATTAAAAATAATAATAATAATAAAAGAAGTACAGCCAGCCCCCTGGCCTTGCGGTTAAGGGAGCTGAATCCCACACGGCCAATCACAGTTCAAATCGTGACCCTGGTGGCTTGAAAAACAGTGTGAAGCCACCAGGTTGCATAGTGATTAAGGTGCTAGACTATTACATGGCCAATCATGGTTTGAGTCCAGACTTGGTGGCTTGCTTTCTCACTTTCCCTTGCTCACTCGCTCGCTCGCTCTCTCTGGTAAACACATGCGCCCTATAGCAAATTTTAAAATAGTAATAATAATAATAAATAAAATTGAATAAATAACTGTTTTTAAAAAAGAAAGGAAAAAATTTCACACTCAGCATGTGCATGTGGGTGCTCCAAATCCCAAAAGGATAGAGAAAGAGAGATAGGATTGCAGTGTGATCATGATCCACAGCCAGGGGCAGAGGGGTGTTCTTTCTTCCTTACCCTCTCTGTCTCTCTGTTGAGCATGTGCACCCTCTGACAACTAAAAAAACAAAAACCAAAAAAAAGTGTACAATTGTTTAATATATTCTAGGCACCATGCTAAGTAGTTTACAATTATTAATTTACTAATTCGTCACAAGAATCTACTGAATGACCATAATCATCCCCTTTTTAAAGTGAGGAAACCACAACAGAGAAAAGATAAGTATCGATAAATTGCCCAAAGACACATTCTTGGAAGTGGCAGAGGCACAATCTGAACTATCTGCACAATCTGCAGTCTAATTCCAGAGCCCCCTCTCTTACCACTTCACTCAACTGTGTCTAGGTTTCCAATATACTGGAAAAAGCAATACTTAAATACATATTAATTTTAAAATATAATATTTAAGGTTTTTTTTTTCTGTAAAGTGTGTGCACTCACTGGGGGGAAAAAGAGAGAGGGAAAGTGAGAAATCATTCCCCATCAGTGGGTGGATGGCCATGCTGCAATCCCTTCTCTTTCAATCTCCTTTTGTAATTTTGGGCACACACTCATACATACCCAGCATGACTTTCAAGCCACCTGTTGGCTCTCTATAAGTTATTTTAAAGTACTGTCCTAACTTTTAAGGCTGACATTCAACTCATGAATCATTTCACAAGTTCCAAGCTTAATTTATTGAATTTTAGAATCTGAAACTTATACTTTTGCAAAATGCTCTTACTTTCATTTACATGTTATACCAATATACTATTCCATCTAAATTCTTCAATTGAGCAAACTGTTAACCAGAGAAGTTAGCTTACTCATCTTCTAGTATGTAACTGACAAGAAGACAGAAAAGGAGCTGTTTTACATTTAACTCTCCATACTACACAACCCTGTGAATTCAATTTAGTAAATGACATGAGTGTTCCACACTTGATTTTGGTTTTGAAAAAGAAAAAAAATTAACTTGCTAATACTTTCTATTCACAAAGACAAGAACTTTGAAAAGAGCTATGATTTTCCAAATTACTTTCCAGAGTAGACTCTGTTAACTGACTGCTTAGCATCCATTCCCACCCTCTTCCTTCCTAACAGAATGCCTCCCAAATACACCAAAGCCAACACCATTCTAGATTCAGGAACATATTTGGTCTATGGGTAATCACTGATAATCGGTTCAGGAACTAGCGTATTACCCAATTTTGGCCAGAAAAAGGGAGGGGAGGTCTGCAAAGCGTTTTGGGAGGAAAAGTTTCCTCTTTCCAAAAACAGGAGCACAGGAAGAAATATCTTCTTTTAGAAGATACCGTGTATGCAGCCTGCAGGTGATGTGGTGGTTAAAGGTGCTGGACTCCCACATGACCGACTATGGTTTGAGTCCCGGACCTGGAGGCTTGCTTTCTCACTTTTCTTCTTTCTCTCTCTCATGTTTTCTGTCTCTGGTCAAATTAAAAATGGATAAATGAATAAATTAAAAGTTAAATAAAATAATTCTTAGAAAAAGAATTAAAAAAAAAAAGAAGTTACTGTGTATACTGGGGCCAGCAGGTGGCATGGTGGTTAAGGCGCTGGACACCCACATAGGTGACCACAATTTGAGTCCTGGACCTGGTGGCTTGCTTTCTCATGTCCCCTTTCTCTCGCTCTCTTTCTCTCTCTAGTCGAATTTTTAAAATAAATAAATAATAATAAAATGAAATAAATAAAAAATTATTAAAAAAAAAAAAAAAAAGAAGTTACTGTGTATACATAGGATGCCGGGAAGCACTGCTATCATGTTTCAACTAGACTTCTCCCAATCCCAAGAATGGCAGAATTAAGAAATACATGGTTAAGCAAAATATGAGTTTTTACTGACATTGTTGAATCGCTGAAATCAACCAACCCTGAAGCCTATTATACAAGATAAAATTTCTTACTTTTCAAGCCATTTAGAATTAGGTTCTGCTGCTTGCAGCTGAAAACATACTGATTATTTTTTTTTTTATGGAACACAACTGAGAACCAATATCACAAAGTTTGTGGTTAATTCTATAGATATTTATTTGAAGTTGAACATGAATTATACCATCAAGGGACCATGCTGCATAGCAGAAAGTTAGAAAGCCTAATACATTGGTAAGAATAGATCCAAAGCAATGCATTTCTAGCACTGTTTCTTTCTATATGGCCTTTTGCAAAACAATTTGTGTTCAGATTTTTCATTTTAATTCATGTCTTAATTTACTTTTTCTTAAGTTTAAAGATAACAACTATGATAGTAAGATTTAAGATCACATAACTACATTCTCTCAATGCACTGCTCTGTACCCTCAGACAAAGACAATGAACCTGGCCCACAAACAAATGACCAGACTGGAAGTCCAAGGATGGGTAATGGTGGACAGTACTGACTTTGACTTTGTGTTGGCTCATCAATACCAGGTCATAGAGCAGTTTTCATATTCACATGCAACATGGAAAATGGCATAACGTGACAAGGTGAACCTAGTCCACTGCCTCTTTTAAGAAACGAGACAGGGGACCAGCAGTTAGCGTAATGGTTGTGTCACTGGACTCCACGTAGTTGACCGCGGTTCGAGTCCCGGACCCAGTGGCTTAAAACTCACGCCGGGCACGTGTGCGTGCGTGCCCAAGATCCCAAGAGGAGAATGGAGGAGAAGGGATTGTGGCATGGCCATCCCCCCTGGGGGGTGATTTCTCACTTTCTGTCTCTCTATCTTTCTCTGTCTGTCTGGCGAGCGCAAGCGCCCTATAGCAAAAACCTCTCAAAAAAAAAAAAAAAAAAAAAAGAAACGAGACAACCCTCTTATTTTATATGACCTTTATATAGACAATGAACAACAAATATACCATATGTAAATAATACAATATGTGAACAATATGGAAACTGATTTTTTTAAAGTATATTTATTACTTTCAAGAGCACAAGAGAGACAAGAACTCTCAACAAGATCTAATGCCACAATATCTCCCATCCTCAGCCTTCCCAGCCAGCTAGGATCATGAGTATGTGCACCCAGTATGTAAAGGTCAACCAGGGTCCTGTACCTGCAATCTTCTCTATGGACCTAGCCTTGCCTAAGCAGTGTGTTACCATTACACCACCAAGCCAGCCCTGAAAATTTATATTTAGTGTAAGCCTTGACCACTGACCTTATCTTGTTAACTGAAGTCAAATCCTACACATTCTAAAGAAAACTGGTATAACAACACATTGAGTAACTTAAGACTTCGGCTCTGTGTCATGTAAAACTAATCTAACAAACTTTGAAAAATTTACTACTGATTTCTAATTCATCAAAGTTCACCAAACAACTTTTTTTTGGAGAGGTTTTTGCTATAGGGCACATATGCTCACCAGAAAGTCTCCTCCATTCTCTTCTTGGGATCTTGGGCACACAAGCATACACACCCGGTGTGAGTTTTAAGCCACCGGGTCTGGGACTCGAACTGCAGTCGACCACATGGGAGTCCAGCAACAACACCATCTGTTGGTCCCTCAAACAACTTTTTTTTAAAAGAATCACTTATTTTATTTTATTTATTATTATTCATTTTTTAATTTGACCAGAGACAGAAGAAAGGAAAGTGAGAAAGAAAGCTACCAGGTCCAGGACACAAACTGCGATCAGTCAAGTGGGAGTTCTAGTGCCTTAACCACCATACCACCTGCCAGCCCCACCCCAAACGACTTTTACTCCAAAGCAAAAAATCTTCCTAATAACATTAAGTACTGCATTTTTTCCCATTATTTCCTGAGTTAGAATAAATTATTTTTATAAGCTTAAAGGTTATAAACTTAAAGCTTAAGACTTAAAAACTAAAGTCACAAAATGAAGCTCACTGGGTCCCTGTGCCTAAGGTATAACAAAATACCTGGGCACTAGATGTTTAGGGAAAGATACAAGAAGCTTGATCTCAAGAAGCTTATCTTGTTAGGGAAATAAGTTATATTCATAAAATATATACCATAACATAAAGCATGATTCCATGAAAAAAAATAGACCATAGCCCTACACATAAAGGGGTACAATGCTAGAATTTAGGGAGAAGATTTTAAGAAGGAAGGGGAACTTGCACAGGATCCTGATTTGAAGATGGAGGTGGGATGGGTACATTTTACATAGGAAGCAGCATAAGCAAAAGCTTGCAGATAAGAATGAGCAAGGTAATATTTGGGGTATTAGGCTAGAAGAGAAGTGAAAATAAAAGACTAGTAATAACGTTATAAATGTAAATTAATGTCATATTACTCAAAATCATATATGCCAGGTTTAAGAACATGGCCTCTGCTTAGAAGAAATAGAGAATGGCCAGCAAGTGGCATGATGGTTAAGGCGCTGGACTCCCACAAGGCCAACCACAGTTTGAGTCCCAGACCTTGCAGCTTCTTTTCTCATTCTCCCTCCCACTCTCTCTCTGGTTGAATTGAAGAATAATAAAAAAAACAAATTAAATTAAATAAGTAATTTAAAAAAAAAGAAAGAAAGAAATGGAGAACTGTTCATAATTTTTGAGTAGGATAATAAGATAATGAAAGTAACATTTCAGTAGGATCAGCCTGACTGAAGAATTCAGGATAAATTTATGGATGAAGGGAAAAAAGAAATTACAAACAGAGCAACCAGTTAGGAGGTAGGAGTTAATAAAGAGCCTGAGCATTAAAGTCAGGCAGACAGACCTGCTCTGCTACTTGGTAGCTGTGAGCCATTAATGAGTTACTGAAGCTATCTAAGTCTTGGTTTCCTGTCTGTAAAGTATGATAATAATAGTACCTATTTTATAAGGTTGTTGTGTGGCTAAAAGAAATAGTACATATAAAAGCATTGAACATAGTGCTTGCCTATAATAATTATTCAACAAACGTTAGCAACTATTATCTTTATTACAAATCATTTCAGATGTGAGGCAAAAAGGAATTGGACAGGATTACAAAAACTAAAAGGAAAAGATTACTTGGAGTGACACTTCCATAGATTCATGAAACATTTTAAGTAGGAAAGACTCTAGAGAACTCTTCCAAAAATAAAATGGATAAAACTTGGCTCCAGTTTAAAAGTCAGTGCTGAAAAAAGGAATGGGGCAAAACAGCACAAACGTTTTGACTACCAGAGTATCCAACAAAGTAGACTTGGGATAGTTCTACATTATCAGTAATAAACTTTAAAATATAAGCTACAATTTATTGCATATATTCAATGTCCCAAACACTATGGCACATAGATACTGATATAGTGCATCTAATCCATACAACTCTACAAAGTAGGTATTACTGTAATTCAAGAGAAACCAATGTTCAGAGATGTTAGGTACTAGCCATGTAACCTTTGGCATGGTAAGAAGCAAAGCTAGTTTTGGAAACCACAACATCTAGTTCCAAAACCTGTGATTTTTCTACTATATTCAAGCTGCTTCCTCTCTAATACCAATATGTCATATGATTTAGACATATTTGTAATTCTTTTTCTACCTACCTTTGTTGGCAACCACAAACATGTCCTATATCTTCTACATTCTAAGAAAAATGTAAAGGTATTCATAGACCAGCCAGTGGCATGGTGGTTAAGGCGGCTGGATCTCACATGGCCAACTGCAAAGTACGAGTCTGACTTGAAGACGACACACTAGGAATGTGAGTGTGCGTGCCCAAGATCCTGAGAGAAGAATAGAGAAGAGATTGTGTGACCATACCTCCAGGGACTGCTTTCTCACTTTCCCTCTGTCTCCTTTTCCCTGAAAAGCGCATATGTCCTATAGCAAAATTACAATAAAGAAAAAAAAAAAGAGAGAGAGAGAAAAAGAAATGGTCCCAGTAGGTGGCATGGTGTTTTAACATGTTGGACTCCCACAGGGGCAAACACAGTTTGAGTCCTGGACCCAGTGGCTTGAAATTCATGCCAGGAATATGTGTGTGCATGTCCAAAATCCCAAGACAAGAATGGAGAAGGGACTGCAGCATAGCCATCGCCCCTGAGTGGGTGATTTCTCACTTTCCCTCTATCTCCAGGGAGCACACATGCCCAATGGCAAAAAAAAAAAAAAAAAAAAAAAAAAGTAAGAAAAATATAAAGGTATTCAGCATCAAAACAGTGGTGGGGGGACCAGTAGTTAGCGTAATGGCTATGTTGCTGGACTCCCATTTGGTCAACCACGGTTCAAGTCCCAGACCCGGTGGCTTAAGCTCACGCCGGGCACGTGTGCGTGCATGCCCAAGAACCCAAAAGGAGAATGGAGGAGAAGGGATTGCAGCATGGCCATCCCCCCGGGGGGTGATTTCTCGCTTTCTGTCTCTCTGTCTCTCTCTGGCTTTCTGACAAGCGCACACGCCCTATAGCAAAAACCTCTCCAGAAAAACAAACAAACAAACAAACAAAACAGTGGTGGGAATATACTTTAAAAGTATTATCAAATGGGGTAAACACTGCATTCCTTATGAAATATAGTTGGATATTATATTAAATTAAAGCAATGACTAATCTTTTTCAGTAACATATTTTTAAAGTAGCACAGGTCTTATCTTGTTTGATTATATTAACACTTGTCCACATTATAGTATCATTAAAATGTGACACCTCAATCATAAAAAAAAAGCCTTACCACACACAGATGCATTTATATAAAATGAATCCATCTAATGTACAGGGCTTAAAAGAAAAATTCAACCACAAAAGTAGGATGCCCAACCTCTAACGGTAAGGACCAGGCAGTGGAAGATAACCTGTTTCTGTAGTGTGGTATTTTCCCCAACCACAGGAGCAGTGCACCAATTCTCCACCAAAAGATTACTTAATTTAAATTTTATCATGTTGAAAATATAAAATATGCCAGAGTAAGCAAATAAGTTTCTTTGAAACAACTTTTTCATCTGGCTTCAAAGTCAGAGGATACTTTACCAGGTTGGCCACTAAACCACATAGTTGGGTAATTTCTAGACCAGCAGTTCTCAGTGTCCAGGGTTCCCAATAACCCTTTTAGAGGGTCCAAGAGGTCAAACTAGTTTCATAGTATTACTAAGACATTATTTGTTTTTTGCTTATGTTCTCTCATAACTATACAATGGAGTTTTCCAGCTAAGATCTAGGATAGCAGACTGCACGCAGGAGCAGACATGGGAATTTAGATGTCTTCTATGAAGCCAGATATTAAAGATATTTGTAAAAACAAAGAACAATGTTATTCTTCTCTCTAGTTTTTTGGAAAGTATATTTTTTATTTTAAAAAGTTATGTTAACATGTAATGCTTTATTTTTTTAATTATTATTTTATTTTTTTTTTATTTGCTACAGTGCTGTGCACTCACCAGAGAGAGACAGAGGGAAAGAGAAAGAGAGAAAGCAAAGCTGCCAGGTCTGGGACTCAAACTGTGAAGAACTCAAATCACAGTCGGCCATGTGGGAAACCAGCACCTTTAACCACCACGCCACCTGGTGGCCCCGTAATGCTTTACTTTTTAAATAAATATTTTTTAAATATCTGTTTTATGCTAACAGTATCAGTAGATACAACCCATTTAAACAGACAATTTTTGGGAGTCCTCAATCATTTTTAAGTGTTAAAAAGGGGAGCTAAGACCAAAAACAAATGAGAACTACTTTTCTAGACCTCCCTACATTTATATTTTACCAAATAATTAAAACTTTATTTTCTTTAATTTGCCAGAAGGCATGTGGACTCACCAGAGAGTGGACAGAGACAGAGAACGAGGAGGGGAAAGTACTTCCCACTAGCCCATGGTCATGCTGTAATCCCTTCTCCACGGCTCTACCCTGCCAGGATTTTGGGCAGCATATACACACATCTGGCGTGTTTTTCAAACTGCCAGGGCAAGGATTTGAACTGTAATTAGATATGTGGGATCCAGCCTCCATAATCACTAGGCTTCAGGATAGGCCCAAACTTAATTTTCTAATTATCTACTGAAGTGATGGGACTGTTCTAAAGATAATTTCAGAAGTTCATCTTGATGAGAAAAAAAAAAAAAAGTCCATAAATAATTTCAAAAAGAGCTGTATCCAGGGACCAGGAGGTGGCATGATAGTTAAGGACACTGGATTCCCACATGTCCAACTGCGGATTGAGTCCCGGACCCATGGCTTGCTTTCTCACTTTCTCTCTCTTTCTTTCTTGCTCTCTCGCTCTGCCCCTCTCTGGTCAAAAAATTAAAATAAACAATAAATAAAGTTGGGCAGGCAGGTGGCATGGTGGTGAAAGGTGTTGGACTCCCACAGGGCCAAAAGCAGTTTGAGTCCTTGGACCTGGTGGCTTTCCTTTCTCTCTCTGGTCAAATTAAAAATAATAATAACAAATGGAATTAAATAATAAATAAATATTAAATAAATAAAGTTAAATAATTCTTTTTTTAAGAGGTTTTTGCTATAGGGTGCGTGCGCTTGCCAGAAAGACAGAGACAGACAGAAAGACAGAAAGTGAGAAATCATCCCCCAGGGGAAATGGCCACGCTGCAATCCTTTCTCCTCCATTCTTCTCTCAGAATCTTGGGCATGCACCCACATGCGTCCAGCATGAGTTTAAGCCACTGGGTCCAGGACTTGAACCACAGTCGACTATATGGGAGTCCAGAGACATAGCCATTACGCCAACTGCTGGTCCCAATAATTCTTTAAAAAAAAAAAAAAAAGAGCTGTGTCCATATATTTTAAAAAGAAATCCTTTATATTATTTTCCTAATAAAAAAACAATAACAAGGTCAAAACTAAAGTACTAAGCTAATAAACCACTACCTATGAGCAAGAGTTCACAATGAGTTGTGTATGGATAATCTTCCAATAACTCCCATACCTAATGTAGGGCTCTTTGAGAGCCCTATCCAGCAATTGCTCTGCTATGAAATAATCCCAATTCCCAAATTCACAGCAGGATTAACCAAGATGTTTATAAGCAATTCTCTATACCATGATCTTAACATTATTAAAATTAAAAGTTTTATGTTTCATCTAAACACTTCAGTATTTCTACTGCTGCCAGAAAATACATAAACATAAACCCCCATTTGGATTAATTCTTACATTGTCACTAAGTAAGAATAGACCCAGAAATCCATGCATGGTAATGATAGTTACTAAAAAGACAGGCTAGAGGAAGACATCTTTGAAAAATAGTTTTTGAAGCCAATAAAAGCAATAGTGGATAATAACTTTGCATTGGGGCCAGCAGGTGGCACGGTGGTTCCAGGAGCTGGACTCACATGACTGACCGCAGTTCGAGTCTCGGACCTGGAGGCTTGCTTTCTCATTTCTCCTTTCTCTTTCTCTTTCACTTTTTCCTGCTCTCTCTCTCTCTCTCTCTCTCTCTCTGGTCAAATTAAAATAAATAAAGTTAGGGGCTGGCAGGTGGCATGGTGATTAAGGGCACTGGACTCCCACATGGCTGACCATGGTTCGAGTCCCAGACTTGGCGGCCTGGCTTGCTTCCTCACTTTTCCTCTTTTTTTCTCACTCTGCCACTCTCTGGTCAAATTAAAAATAAATAATTAAATAAAGTTCAATATAATAATTCTTAAATAAACAAAATAAAATAATTCTTTTTTAAAAAAACTTTGCATTTGTGGTTCAGTCTAAAATTAAAAAGAAAAATATATAAAAATATTGGCAGTATTACAGTTAAAAGTCCTAAGTCAACAAATGTCTAATTCAAAAGTTATTTAACCCTACACTATTGTAATAGCCAAGTTATGAGGTGACCAAGAACCTTAAGCAGAAAAGCACCTGAAGGCTAGAAAGAAAGAGTGCTTCTTAGTTATTTATTAATTCAACACATATTGATTAAATTGTCTATTACTTGCAAGACCCTGAGCAGGCTAGGAAACTCATAACCAGGTAGAAAGACAAGTACACAGGGAGAAGTATAAATACAAATAAATGTATCTACTCTAGTCAAAGTGGAAGAAATTCCATCTGAAAAGCCCTAGAAAAGGCAGAGGGGAAAGGAAGAGGACATGACTTCTACTAGAAGGGATTAGGGAACATATAACCTGGGAAAAGAAGGCATCTGACCTGGGTTCTAAACATATATACGATTACAATGAATGACCAATCACTGAGAGTGAAAGGTATCCTAGGAATAGGGGAAAAAGCATATATTCAAGGAACAGCATATAAGTCTCCCATAAAATTTATGGAAAGCTGGGCTAGCAGCGTGGTGGTTAAGACGCTGGATTTCCACATGGCCAACCATAATTCAAGTTCTGTTAAACCTGGCAGCTTGCTCTCTCACTTTTTCTAAAAAATCTCTCTCTCTCTGCCTCTCTCTGGTGAGTGCACATGCCCTGTAGCAAATTTAAAAATAATAATAATGAAAAATTATTATTTAATAATAATAATAAATATGATAATATTAAGATAATGATAAATAATGATGATAAATAAATTTAAAAATAAATAATTTTTTAAATTATGGAAGCTATTTTGGACTCTAGGAGGAGAATGAACTGGAAAACTAGGTTGGAAGTAAAAAATACAGGGACTGGATAAACAATGTGGGAATTTTTTTAGTAGGCAAAGAGAAGTCATTGTAAAGTTTTTTAAATCATTAGATTTATCATTGTAAGGTAGTTCATCAGCTGATATTTTAACATTATTTTCAGTTGGACAGAGTAGAAATAGGGGATAACAGTTTGCTATCACACCCATCCAGGCAGGAAATAAGAGCCTGATCTGGAGTGGGAGTGAGGAAAAAGAGTGATAAAAACTATGCTGCACCCACTTTACTAATGATTTATGTTTTTGTTGTTGAGTTTTTTGTATTTTGTTTTTAGTTTGTTCATTTATTGCTTCCATGAGCAAGAGAGACACACAAAGAGAGAGTGAGAGCCAGACAGCTGGAAAGACAGTACCCCCAACAGGGTCCCGACCCCACAATCCACCTCCAGCCTCAACCATGCCCAGATAATGGGCACACATGTGCCTGGCATACTCAGGAGAGTCTCTAATGTGGGTCACCCTGACAGAGTGTTACCTTTTATTCTTGCACCATCCTCCAGCCCCTACTTGTAGTTTTAAATGTTTCAAAAACTTAATTGGGCCTGCTGTTGTGGTACAGCAGTAATGGAGCACTCTGAGATGCTGAAGCCACATGGGAAGGTCCAGGCTTTGTATCCCAAGGTCTCTCTGTACATGCAGGGCATTGAGCACATGTGCTGGTGAGCCTGGCTGACTGAGGCTAGGGATAAATAGCAGTCTGAACACCCTGTTGGGGATACCGTCTGTCTCTGTCTTATGGAAGAAACTATCTCTCCCTCATGGAAGGAAGGAAGGGAGAAAGGAAGAGAGAAAGAAAAGGAAGAAAGAAAATTTTATTATACAAAAGGTTAGCATTCACATTATTTCCATTAGAAACTATTCACTCCACAGGCATTATTAAAGTGGTCTTCCTTTTTAAAAAGCTATTAAGAACTAACCATATTCTAAATTAAGGCTAAAAAGTGGGTAATAGAGAACAGCATATGCATATTTTCAATATTCTGAATAGAATCTCAGTATGCACACTTCATGGAGAATGAACATTTTAAACTCAAGTTTATTTCCATGGAAAATAAACAAAGCTTCGATCAATTTTTATGCAACCTTATGAGACCCACATCTCTACATAATTATAATAGCCAACTTTTCTTAAAATTATTTTTGGAAACCTTGACTCAACTTGGCCAATGTTTTCCGACTAGGCCAATATTTTTCAACCATTAGTGCCTTCTTCATTTCCTCTCTTCCTCCCTACTCACCTCCCCGCCCAACCATTTCCCTTTGTATGTCTGTAAGGGAAGATACTATAGGATACAGTATGATCCTAAGGCAGTTTGAATATATAATTCTTATAACGGAAATCTAGAATCATTAGCCTTACTTTTTATAAAAGAGGTACTAGTATTATACTACATTTCTATTCACATGGATGACAAATGTGTCTAATAGAAGTGATGCTTTACCATTAGGGGGAAACAAAGGGGGAAACACACACAATAGATGGGTGGCAAATCTTACAAACTTTACAAAACACTGAAAGGCTGCATGTAGATTGCAGCACAATTATAAAAGCAAATAAAGAGGGCTCTAAAATAAGGGGGAAAATATTAAGTGATCATTAAGAGTGAAATAGGTTTATTCAGTACTAGTATTAGTTGTTAATATAGCATCATTTAATACTATGACTAATTAAAAAAAAGGAAATTCACTGTTCACAAGGACACAGGAAACAATTTCTACATACCTCCCATAAGGCAGTTATAGTTCATTTTACTTGCACAGGCTTAAATCCTTTCAAAGGGTTTTCCAAAAATACATAGTCTTATAATAAGCGAGGTTCCCCAATGACACACAATTTATTCTGTGGGCTTCATTTTTAAAGATACAGCAAATTAATCCACAACAAAAACGGAGTCACAAAGGCCCTCTACTTATTCAAAATCATTACATAAAGCACAGTCTGTAACTGCAAATGGTTCAAAAATCTGACAGCTGATATCATAAAATGGGGTAGACTTTAAGGGGGAAAAAAACCCCAAAACTTTCCCATTTCTCCTTCTCCTTTCCTACCAGAAACACAAAATGTCTGTATCGGCATCAGACAAAGCTCTAAAATAAAAATACAGTATACGTATACTTTACATTCTGTGTATCCCAACCATCACATACATACATGCACATACAACATTCACAGGAAAGAGGAAGGTTTCTCTTTTTTCCTACTCTAAGAAATGAAGTTATATTAAACCCTACTCCATAAATCGTTAAATCATCACAAATTAAAGAGCAATAAAACATTGCAGGTAGATCTCTTTGAGAGATGATTGATATTCTGAGAAGAAAAAAATCTCAGACCAAGGCCATGACTGAATAAGAACACCCAATCCCTGAAAATCTCTAACCGGCATTTGGTTTCTGTGAGAGAAAAGGGGAGCCTTAAAATGAATAATCACATAGGCAACTCAGTTTCAGAAGTTAACCAAGGTGAAAATAACAAACCAAATTAGACAAATGTGTGAAATGACAAGCTTTAAAAATTCTCCAACAGGGAAAGACTGACTTCCAGAGCGGGATATAAAACATCTCTTCCAGGTAACAGGGTCTTTGAAAACGAAAAAAAAAAGGGGGGGGGGGGAAGAGTGGAGGGCACGACAAAAACCTGAAGACATGCAAACGCAAAGTAGTAAAAATAAAACGGGCCTCTCCTCCCACCCCCACTCCAGCCCCCACCCCCACCTTCACAGGACAATAGGATCAGGGTCCTAACTGCAAACTTTAACGTGTAAACCAGCAGTTTTACTGCAGCTCGAGCTGCAAATCTGCCCCTCATCCCGAACCTAGCGCAACCTGGAATACTTGTCCTGAAAACATCACCAAGGTCTTGTTAAACGCAAATCAGACCCATCACAAGATTCTTTTTTTTTTTCTCCCAAGTACCTGGAGGATCCATTTCAATATAAAATATCAGTTCTGTCGAATAGGGCATCATCACCTCCCTCCAGTCTGCGTCATCGCGATCCATACTCCACACCGTATTGTACATCGCGCTGTCAGGGGCAGGTCGTCAGGAAATATATAGAAAGCATATATGTTTCTCTTTTTTTCCTATCTGATATTCAAAAATCTAAAAATAAATATCTGTAAAAGTTCCACTCGGAAAGGTACTTCGGGGTTTCCAACGGCCGGTACAAGTCCAGCCAACTACCAGGACGAGGACAGGTCCTCCCCCTCTTCTCCAACAGCACCCAGCAAAATGACCCCCGAACTTCCAGGGTACGGGCTTTTCTCCTCCGAGGGGTACAGAGAGGCTTGGGGACGGAGAGCGGAGGAGTTAAAAAGCGGCTTTCCAGAAATCTTTCCTCACTGTCGCTCTCCAAAGAGAAAATCTCCCACCGCCTCCAAATCTTTCCGCGGAAGCCACTTTTGTTTCCTTCGGGGGAGGGAAAGTGAAAACGGGGGGGAAAAAAGAACGCTTTGGGAGAAAGCTGGAGGAGTGACAAAAGAAGGCATAAAAAGAGGTTTGGGGACTGCGTTCAAGTTTCGGGGTCCCACTGGTCTGCAAAGAGCGATTCCCTCAGGGGCCGAGACTCGGGCTCCGTTCCGGTCGGGTTCGGAACCCAAGCTGCTGCAGGCGCGGAGCTGGGGCCCGTCGGAGAGTCCAGTCAGCTCGGCTAGGTTGGACCGTCCAGCCGGGGTGCGAGCAACCCGCTAACGCCGGCTCTCCTCACGCTCTGCCCTGACTCCAGCCACTAGAGTTTCATTTTAACGGCGCGGAGGGGACACCCTCCCCCGCCCCTCCGCCCCCTCCCCGCTGGGGCGCCATCTAACTGCGCGGGGCAGGGGGGACAGCGAGCATTACCACTGTCCTTTCTGCCTACCCCGCCTCGGTGTACTGAAGATTCTCTCAGATTCCTGAGAAAATGCTCACAAAGCTGTCCTCCATGTCGACTCTGAACTCTCCCCACCGTGCTCTAGGCCTCGGCTCCTCCACCAGCCATCCTCTCTCTCCCCAAGCCTCAGTCAGAATGGTACGGCCCGGGCGCTGGCTGCACTCCAGGAGTCGGTGCCGGGAGCACGCGAGCCGGGCCGGGAGGGAGACGGGAGGAGGGAGGAGGGGGAAGAGAGGCAAGGTGAGTGTTGATTGGCTGATCCCGGTTGCCGGAGCCTGGAGCCTGCGTCTTTTGTCTGCCTTGCTCCAGCGAAGGAGCGGGAGACGGCTGCGCGCCCCGAGCGAGCCAATCAGGAGCGAGCCGGCGCCGGCCGGTGCGGCGGCGATTGGTCAGAGCCCAGTTACTAAGCGGGACAAAGGCAGAAGGGGGAGAGAAAAGAAGAGGAGGAAAAAAAAAAAAGAAAGAAAGAAAGCGCAAACGGCAGTTACTGACAGGCTGGGCGAGCGCTCGCGGGCTCAAGCTGCCCGGAGACAGGCGGGGCTCCCGCTGAGGCTCGGCCCGCTCGGACGAGCGAGGAGCGGAGGAGGACGGGCTGGCGCGAGGCGCCTCTGCCCGGAGACTGGCTCGGGCGGGGGTTGGGGGAGAGCGGACGTGAGGGGCGCGTGCTGTCACTTGGCGGGGCCCGCGCTCTTCTGGTCCTTAGGAGAGCTCCGGGCAGAGTCCCTCCTCACAGGCCTTTTCATCGTGCTGGGACAGCTATCCCAGCCTTCGTGATAAGTTGTCAGGTAAAGCAAAGGTCCCCAAACCCACTTGCAGGACCGTTACCGCTCAGTGACGGGAGGTCCCCTGCAACCTCTCGGGCCGCTACTCGAGCCGGGCATTTCCTAGTTAGGAATTTCTTAGAGAAGCATTTCGCGGTTTCCCCGCGCTTCCCACCCAAGGACTTTTGAACCCAGAGGTAACTCTACCTGTATAAACCTGAATAAATAGTCAAACATCTTACCAAGCCCTTCTCGAGTGCTCAAGGCAAGGGGCGGGGGAGGGTTTAAAAAGTCTTAGAATGATAGATAGCGTATGTGTGATTTCTCAGATAAATCACAGGTGTTGGAATCTCTGGCCAGAGACTCTATTCTGTTTCCCTGACAGACCCTCTTCTTCACACCAACCTCCCCACTTCAAGCTTAAAGCTATGAGATCGGCTTCAGTATGAAAATGTTGAATATTTCCATGCATTTCAGAAACAGCTAATTAACTTGCTGGAGAACGCTGAATAGCTAAAAGTAGATTTGTGTCTCCTGAAGATTGTGCCTGGAATTGCCATCCTGCATACCCTACAATACAATCTGAGTAGGCCAAAAACTGCTCCATTTCCTCTTTACACAGGGGTAACAAAGCCTATTGTGTTTGAGTTGACAACCTGATTTAAGCCCTAGCAAAACCTACCCTGAGCAACTCTGCTATATTGATTCGCCTGTGAAAGAGTTGCCACAGTTCACCCTCTACCTCCTAAAGTAGAGATTCTGCTTTTTTTTTTTTTAAGAGAGTTTTTTGCTATAAGGTGCGTGCACTCGCTAGAGAGACAGAGACAGAAAGCGAGAAGTCACCCCCGCATGGGGGATGGCCACCCCATAATCCCTTCACCTCCATTCTCCTCCAGGATTTTGGGCACATATGCACACGCACCAAGTGGGAATTTCAATCTCCCGGATCCCTGGCTTTAACAAGGTCGGACATTTGAGAGTCAGCCATGTCGGAGTCCAGAGCCTTAATCACTATGCCACTGGCCCCCTGTTCTCCCTTTCTTAAAGATGCTGACTTTGAGAGTTTGTGATAGCTGTCAAAAATGAATCTGGGCTGGGGCCCAGCAGGTGGTGTGGTGGATAGAGGCACTGGATTCCCACATGACTAACCATGGTTCGAGTCCTGGACCTGGTGGCTTACTTTCTTGCTTTCCCTTTCTTTCTCTCTCTGGTCAAATTAAAAAATAACAATAACAAATGGAATTAAATAAATAAATAAATCTTTAAAAAAAAAAAAAAAAAAAAAAACTAACATGGGCTGGTGTAGAGTAACTGGTTAAAAAGAGTTGATGAGGGAGCCAGCACATCGTGTAGCCATTACCTTGCTAGACTTTCACATAGTCAACTGCAATTCATGTCCTGGACTCGGTAGCTTGAAACTTAGGCTGGGTGTGTGTGTGTGTGCGCATGCATGCCCAAGATCCCAGGAGGAGAATGGAGAAGAAGGGATTGTGGGCGTGGCTATACCCCCTGGGGGTGATTTCTCACTTTCGCTCTCACTCTGTCTCTTTCCAGTGAGTATGCGCCCTAAGGCAAAAACCTCCAAAAAAAGTAAAAGAAAAAGCTGGTGAGTATGGATGGTGAATGTTGAGCTAAGAAAACTTCACCAGGACTTTGCTTTCTCACATTTCTGAAACCCAAATGTGATCTAGAAGCCAGATCAACTTTGGGTCAGAATTTATTAATTTTAATCTCCTGAATCATCCCTCCAGGTGAAGATACTGGAAGATCCACTCTTTAGGATTGGCTTCCCAGAAGCATCTACTCTACCATATCTGAAAGTCAAAAAACTTGGGTTCGGGGACCAGCAGTTGGCGTAATGGCTGTGTCGCTGGATTCCCATGTAGTCGACCCTGGTTCGAGTCCCAGACCTGGTGGCTTAAACTCACGCCGGCGTGTGTGCGTGCGTGCCCAAGATCCCGAGAGGAGAATGGAGGAGAAGGGACTGCAGCATGGCCATCCCCCCTGGGGGGGGGTGATTTCTCGCTTTCTGTCTCTGTCTCTCTCTGTCTTTCTGGCGAGCGCACGTACCCTATAGCAAAAACCTCTCAAAAAACAAAAAAAAAAAAAAACTTGGGTTCGATCATTTAAAAGGCAAAAATTAATCAAGAGCAAGTTGGTTTATTTTTGCTCACAGGTGTCCCTGTGTATTCCCAAACAAAATGAGGGTGAAGAGAGGAAGTGTGGAAAACATAATGGCTTTCAGATTTCCACAGCAGCTTTTGCCTGGACTGCTTTCCATCATTTGGCAGTAGGGTTTTAATTTCTAATATCCAGAGTGATCACACAGGCTTTTCCCACAGCTAAGACTTTGGAGGATGTGGTGATGAAATATAGTAAAGACTGACACATGGAGTAAAGCTGTGCTTCAGCCTTACCACCCAAAATTGTATGCTCCAACTCTCCAAAGTAAATAGGCTTTTGAATAGGAGACCTCTAAAAAAATAACAGTGATGCAGGCAGTAATGATCAATCAAGGGAAAGCATACTTCCCTTAGATGGGCTTGAACCAGTGCCCTGCCGTGGCGGGAAGTGCCTGTCAGATGATATTGACCTGACTTGCTTTCACTTGAGAAATAAAAGTGAGGTTCTGATTGTCTGACACCAAACCGCCTCAGGCTCTTTGGCAAAGGTAGAAAATGCTAGCTCTGGTGTCCTGGACCACTTCCATCCTGGAGAATTATATTTGGCCTGGGTGTGGATTAAATTCAGCTCTAAGAGCTCAAACTCCTGGGTCACAACCTGCTACTTTGGGAGCTGCATTTTTGCTGCTTTTTTTTTTTTTTTTAACTTTGCTACCCTCCCCCCCCTTGTTTTTTCTTTCTTTCTTTCTTTTTTTTTTTTTTTTAATTTGAAGTGGTCAAGTAAATCACAAAATCTGCTTGTCTTCATTTATAAATCTGTGAAATAGGAGATTGCCTTCGGATTTATGCAAGCTGCTTAGCTTATTGTGAAACACTCTGAGAATGAAAAAAAAAAAAAAGCCACGTAAGTATTTAAAATTAATAGTACCTTTCTCTAACTCCAAATGAATATGTTGTCCTTCACCCTTCAACCTGGTATGGTTTTGCTATGAAACTGTTCAAATATGCTCCATCTCCCCTTTTATTTCAGAGATGGATGAAATATTTCTTCTGCACTCTGAATATAGGGTATGATCTCAGAGTTCTCTGTGCCAGCAGAATCAGCCTGGAGCTCGGCCAGAAGTTCTTCGTGATTAAAGGTGCCATCTGAGCACACAATATTTTTTTAAAAGCCTTGCAAAATGGAAATGTACTTCTTTTCTTTTTAAGGTCACTGGTTTTAACACTACGGCTGACTTTTAGCCTTTGAGATACCACTGGCTTTAATAGCCTTCTTCTTTTTTCTCTTTTGTCATGTTTCCTTGACCACTTACCTTGTAATAAGGCCCAGTCCATACAGCTAAATAAATTCACCTAATAAATGGGGCTCCCAGAAAGCACTATAAATTATCAGTTGCTGATTTCAGGGCCTTCCTAACCACATGCCTTGTAAGTCAGAGATATATCAAGTTTTAATGGAAAAGTTTGCCTTTACAATATAAAAAGTGCAAGGTTAGTGGATCTTCCAAAGAGACATCTCACCTGGGAATTGATAGTCACCTTTTGAGATGGCAGCATTTTCCATTCTTTTCCGCACGGCATTCCTTTTATTTGGGATTTGCAACATTTTAGCTCTCCTCATCTTTCTGGGCATTTGAATACTCATAGTAAAGCTGATCATATCATTCTAAGGCACTGAGAAATTATGATAGTAAATGAATGAACAGAGATCATAGAAGTGGCATTCCTCCAGATGTTCCTAAATTCCATGGCTTAGGGGGCAATATCTGAGGTTTCCTCAAATGCTCCAGCACACTTTATAGATCCACTCTGCTTTAGTCTCCCTACATTGGATCCTCCTTCGGTTTTGGGGTGACCAAAGAAGCAGATCTGTTTTTAGCCAGACATGCTCCCTCCTTTTTGTCTGCCCTTCCAACAACACGGGGACCAACTGGATGATCTGTACACCACTGCTGTGAACTTCCCCTCCAAGAAGGCAACAGATATCAGCTCGGCTCTCACCAGGAGACAGAGCAAATAAGATCCAAATGACAGGAACAATAGTCCAGGCTGGTTCACAGGGCAGGGCACAAACAGGGCAGGCATCTGGTGAGCTCTGTTACCTCATTTAATCTCTATAACCCTGGGGAGAATGGTTGTATTTTTATTCTCATTTTACAGACGAGGACATTGAGACCCAGAGCAATGAGGTGACTTGCTCAAAGTCATGCAGCCACCTAGTTACAAAGTCATGATTTAGAGCACTGTGTCCTACCAGTTCGTTGTCTATCCCATTATGCCACACAGCTTCTCTCTCCCTTTTATTCACATATTTATCTATTTATTTTGAGAGAGAAGCAGCACCCCCAACAGAATCTTCAGGCTGCAATCCACCCCCAGCCTCAGCTACCCCAGATCAAGGGCACACCCAGAGTGTACTGGGAGACTTCAGGACAAACTTGGGACTTTCCCATGTGGGTTGAGTGTCACTGAGTGTTGCATTACCACGACACCAATGGACTAGTCCTGTCATGAATGTTTATTGATGCTTCCGAACACTGGGGCTACAAAAATTACTAAGATCGCGTCCCTAACACTGAGTTCAAAATCTGAAAAGGAGGGACCAACAAAGGAATAAATAATTACGGGCGTATGATAAGTGCTATAATAGAGAAACTGATGAAGTGCTGTGGGAACCCGAAAGACACTGATGATCTCTGCCCACGTTGAGGTAAGAAGAGGCCCCCTGGGGCTGGCAGGTGGCATGGTGGTTGGGGCACTGGACTTCCACATGACTGTCCTCAGTTGGAGTCCTGGACATGGTGGCTTGCTTTCTTACTTTCCCTTACTCTCTTTGTCTCTCTCTGGTCAAATTTTAAAAATAATAATAATAGGGGCCAGCAGGTGGCGTGATAGTTAAGGCACTGGACTCCCACATGGTTGACTGCAGTTCAAATTCCTGACCTCATGGCTTGCTTTCTCACCCCACCCCTGTCTCTCCTTGGTCAAATTTAAAAATAGTAATAATATGGTACTGGCAGGTGATGTGGTGGTTAAGGACACTGGACTCCCACATGGCTGACTGCGGTTCAAGTCCCAGACCTGGCAGCTTGCTTTCTCACTTTCTCTCTTGCTCTGTCCCTCTCTGGTCAAATTATAAATAAATAAATAAATAAATAAATAAATAAATAAATAAATAAATAAAGTTAAATAAAATAATTCTTTAAATAATAATAAATAAAATTTTTTTTCTTTTTTAGAGGACTCCTAAAGGAGTTGACTTGGGTAGCGATTAAGGTACTGGACTCCCATATAGCTGACTGCTGTTGTAGTCCCAGATCTGTGTGCGTGCCCAAAATCACAAGAGGAGAATGGAGGACAAGGGCTTGCAGCATGGCCATCCCCCCCTTCTCTCTCTTTGTCTCCAGTGAGTGCATGTGCCCTCTAGCAAAAATCTCTCTTAAAAAAAAAAAAAAAAAAAAAAAAAAAAAGATGACATTTGGGCTGCCCCAAACTTGTGTGCACCTGCTTTAGACATGTGATTTCCTCACTTTTCAGTTTCCCTGATCCATATGATTAACTTTAAACCTGAAAACGTTTTATTGAAAATAGACCCAAAGATCAGATCACCAAAGAGTCCATCATCTTTTAAATTAAACTACAGGGGCTGGCAGGTGGCATGATAGTTAAGGGCTCTGAATTCCCACATGGCCGATCATGGTTCGAGTCCCAGACTTGGTGGCTTCCTTTCTCATTTTCTTTCTCTCTCTCACTCTAGTCAAATTAAAATAAATAAATAAAGTTAAATAATTCTTTAAAAAATCAATCAATCAATCAATCAAACTACAGTAGCCTCCTCATAATCCTCCTGGATTACCTTGTCTAGTACATACCCCACACAGCTAGAGTGATCACTTTAAACTAAAAAATCTGAATTTGTCACTCCTTTGCTTAAACACTGAAGTAATTCCTTTTGCCTTCAGGATAAGGGTTATGTCTCCTAGCCTAGAATTCAAGGCTTTCATAATCTAGCCACTGCCTACCTCTTCAGTCTCTTATACACTGTTTTTCCTGTCACTCCTAAGAACTAGGGATATTGGAGTACTTACAGTTCTCAGAAATTTCTGTACCATACAGCACCTTCTACTATAAACCACCAAACTCCTACTCCCCTGCATGTGATCCTCAGAGATTATGCTCACACCGCCCCCTGTGCTGGTCTCTGTATAGTCCTTCACACACTATGTCCAAAGTGTCTGTTTCCAAGTCTATTTCTCTCCCACCACTCTTTATTTTTTTGAGATTTTTTTTTTTAACCATAGGGTTTATGCACTTGCCGGAGAGACAGAAAGCAAGAAGTCACCTCCCTAGGGGAATGGCCATGCCGCAATTCCTTCTCCTCCACGCCATTCTTCTCTTGGGATTTTGGGCATGCACATGTGTCCAGTGTGAGTTTCAAGCCATGGGATCCAGAACTCCAAGTATACTTGGCCTCAGGGGAGTTGAGCGCCTTAACCACTACGCCACCTGCTGGCCCCTCTCTCACCACTCTTACAGTTCCTCACGGGTGTGCAATCATCAGTGCCCCGCATAGGATCTGGCACACAGTGGCTAGCCAGTGAATGTTCTTTAAGTGAATAAGCAAAAGTCACAAGTGAACTCTTGAAGATGGTTCTGGGGCAATCAGGTTCAGGTTACCTTCCTAATCTTTTCTATAGGTCCTCAGTTGACTCCTGTTTATTTAAAAGGACCAAGAGAAAACCAAAGAAATAATAATAGTACAATTCTTTGGTTACAGGAACCAGGAGGGGCAGACAGTGACCTTTCCTTCCTGCTGACTGCCCCTAGGGTCAGACACTGTTCCGCTGCCCTTTTATTTTATCAGCTGTGAATTGTTTGCAAACTTCCATGGAGTTTATAGGAAATTCAGGAAAATTCAACAGTAAAAAGAAAAACTGGTTTCATTTTTTCAACCCAGCTCATTTCTGAAATGTAATGCCATATAGTAAAGTATTCTCACATTCCATGGTCATTATTTCAATAGTTTTAAGCAATTTGTAGTTGTGCCTCCTTTCTGGAATATATAATTACCCTGTCATTCTATGGGTTTCAAATAAAAAACTTGTTGTATTGTTAAAGAATAAAATCAGTTCAGCTCCTTTATTGGATAAATTCAGTTTTTAAAAAATAGCATTTTTCTTTACTTTGAACAATAAAATCTCAAGCATCTTTTAGAAATTGTTTATATGGGGACAGCTTGTGCTGTGGTGGCTAAGGCAACTGGATCCCACATGGCCAACTACACAGTCTGAGTCCTGGACCCAGCAGCTTGGAAAATCTACCAGGCATGTGGGTGTACGTACTCAAAATCCCAAGAGGAGAATGGAGGAGAAGGGACTGTGGCATGGCCAAGACCCCTGAGAGGTACCTTCTTGTTATCCTTCTCATCCCCTCTCTCTCCCTCTCTGTCTGATTATCACTGGCGAATGAATACATGCTCCCAGTAGCAAATTTTATAAAACAAAACAAACAAAAAAATGGTTTATATGAGGGAATTTCAGAAAGTTCATGGAAAATGGAATTGAGGTACAGGTTTATTTTCGTGCAAAAATTGAAATCCATGTATACTTTAAAAAATTATTTATTTTATTTTATTTATTATTATTATTATCATTACTATTTTTAATTTGCATAACCAGCAGTTGGTGAAATGGTTACATTGCTGGACTCCCACATAGTCCACCATGGTTTGAATCCCACACCTGGCAGCTTAAAACTTACAGTGGGCACATATGCATCCATGCCCAAGATCCTGAGAGGAGAATGGAGGAGAAGGAATTGAGGTGTGGCCATCTCCCTGTGGGTGATTTCTCTCTTTCTGTCTCTGACTCTCCTGTGAGTGCATGTACCCTGTAGAAAAATCTCTGAAAAAAAAAAATTGCTATAGGGCATGTGTACTCACCAGAGAGAGACAGAGAGTGGAAAGTGAGTGAGAAAGCAAGCCACCAGGTCCAGGACTCAAACCATGGTTATCCATGTAGGAGTCCAGAGCCTTAACCACCATGCCACCTGATGGCCTCATCCAAGTAGGGTTTTTACATAATATGCATTTTCCTGTGAACTTCTTGAAGACCTCTTGTTTAAGCTATGTATTAAAATAGAAAGCCTACTGCAGCCTCCTTCGATATCTCTATAGAACTATCATCCTTGAAATCTGGGAAAATTGTGCAACTTCTAGGACTTTAAAGGTCACCATTTGAGTAAGAAAAGTACAAGCCTAAAATGTAAAAGGACTGGTCATTCATGTCTTCATGTCTAAGCATTGAATGAAAAATGAGTAGTGATTTTCTTCTAGTTCAAGGATTAAGACTGTCTTGTGGGGACCAGCAGCTAGCATAATGGTTACGTTACTGGACTCCCTTGTAGTCAGTCGATTGCGGTTCGAGTCCTGGACCTGGTGGCATAAAGTTCATGCTGGGTGTCTGTGTGTGTGTCCCCAAGATCCCAAGAAGAGAATGGAGGAGAAGGTTTTGTGGCATGGTCATCCCCCCTGGGGAGGTGATTCTCACTTTCTGTCTCTCTGTCTCTCTCTTCTGGCGAGCACACAAAAATCTCTCTCTCAAAAAAAAAAAAAAAGACTGTCTTGTGTTCTGCTTATCTTATACATCATATAAAGAAGGCAGTCAGTGAGTTCAACTATGTTATTCAAACTTTATCAGGCTCCTACTTGTCCCAACTAAGTGCCCATGTGTAAAATTCTAAATTACATCATTTTAGTGGCAAGGCTCCTAAGGTTGTGGGAGTATATGTTCAAAAGCAATATATTTTCATACTGTTAGCCAAAAAATGTAATTGGTCATCATATATATCAAATAGGTAACATGACAAATGCATTTAAAGTAGATTTATTAAGTGTTAGTGGTAAAAGGAAAGACAGCCCAAAATGACAAGCTCCCTCAGTTCAGTTCAACCGAGTCCCTCCCATGTGCTGGGTCTTGTGCTGAGAAAGATACTATTTCTACCGTAGGTGAGCCCACCATCTAGTGTGAGAGACTAAGGTGAACAAGCAGTAACAGTTTTACTCACCCTGTGCTTTTAAACTGAATCACTCTCCCTGAGGTCCTAAGATCAGAGCAAGATAGTACCCTTTGTTTGCCCTCTGCATCTTTCTGTTTCTGACCTGTCTCTGACTGCTGAGTCTTAAGCTCACACACCTCACCGGCTGTCCTTGCAGCATTGATGTCTGGCTGTGTTCCCTAACCGCAACTGAGACCCGCCCCTTGGATCTTGTCTTCTTTCCTGACAATGAAGGAATCAAGCCCAGTATCCTACTCTGACAAAAGACCTGTGGTTGGTACTTCTGCTGGGTTCTTCCAGAATCTACAAACAAGAACTGGGCAATATCTATCACTCTCACGGAGTGCTCCCTACCTGATAAACCACTGTCGCCAATCTCTCCCCCTTCCTTTTTCTTTTTTTTTTTTTTTTTTTTTCCCAAGCATAGACATTGAGGAAAAATAATTACCACCTAATAGTGAATTGGATAATGGCTCCCAAAAAAGATATGTCAGTGTCTTAAGCCCTGGAAATTCTGAATATGACTTCATTTAGAACAAGAGTCATTGCAGATATAATTGAATTAAAGCTCTTGAGAAGAGATCTGGCTGGATTTAATGTGGGCCCTAGATCCAATAACAAATGTCCTTATAAAGGAAATTTGGAGAGAGATTTGAGAAACAGACACAGATGGGAAGGCAATCTGAAGAAGACAACAGAGATTGGAGTGAAGCATCTACAAGCCAAGAAACACCAAAAATTACCTGTAACAACCAGACACTGGGAAACAGATGTGGAGTAGTTTCTTGCTCAGAATCTCCAAAAGGAATCATTCCTACCAACATCTTGATTTTGGACTTCTGGCCTCCAAAATCATAAGAAAATAAATTTCTGTTGTTTTAAGCTTCCCAACTTGTGGTAATTTGTTACAGCAGCTCTAGAAGCTAATACAACCACCATAATTTAATTCTTAAAAAAGGTATTTCAGGGCCAGCCAGATGGCATGATGGTTAAGGCAACAGGATCCCACATAGTTCAAGTCCTGATCCATCCACACACACATGCTGGGTGTGTGCCTGTGTGCCCAAAATCCTGAAAGAACAGAAGAAAAGGGATCATGGCATGGTCATACACCCTGGGAAGGGGATTTCTCAAATTCTCTCTCTCTCTCTCTCTAGCAAGTGCACGCACACTATAGCAAAACTAAAGAAAAAAGTGGGGACCAGCAGGTGGCATGGTGGTTAAAGCATTGGACACTTCCACATTGCCAACCACAGTTCCAAGTCCAGGACCTGGTGGCTTGCTTTCTCGTTTTCCCTTTCTCTCTCTCTCTCTGTGTATATCTCTCTCTGGTCAAATTAAAATAAATGAATAATAACTAAAAATAAATAATAATTCTAAAAAAAAAAAAAAAAGGAAGAAAAAAGTATTTCAACATCTAGTAATAGAGAGGTGGGACCAGCAGACAGCCTAGCAGTTATGTAGCTGGACTCCCACATGGTTGATTGCAGTTCAAGCCCCAGACCTGGTGGCTTCAAAAATCATACCGGGTGTGTGTGCATACATGCCCAAAATCCCAGGAGAATGGAGAAGGGATTGTGCATGACCAACCCCTCTGGGGGGTGATTTCTCGCTTCCCTTCTCACCATCTCTGTTTCTCTCTCTCTCTCTCTCTGGTGAGCACACATGTCCTAAAGCAAAAACCTCTTAAAAATATATATAGAGAGAGGAAATCATTTTAGGATAAAGGACCACTCTGAAGAAATTATTATAAGTCACTTTAACTAAACACAGTGCTCAAACGGTAAAGTTTTGTCATAGACTAGCTCCAGTGCTAGGAGCCACAGGCTCATGATCAGAGTTGGCCAAAGCTAGGGGTAGATCATGGCATCAAGACCCTTTCAGGGGTTGCTGTCTCAGCCTCTCCTCTTGTGTAATAAATGAGTGAATACATTAAAAATATATATATTCAATCCTCCTATCTTGCGAAATATATCTTCAAGCAAACCTAGACAACTAGGTTCAAATTTAGATATCACAGATATTGAGAATTCTGACAGAACATGGAGGAGGGGGGAGAGAGCTGAGTCCCTTCTCTTCTCACCTCTGGCTCTATCTTATACTGTGAAGGAGGTTCTTGTGCACATCTTCAAGTTTCTTCCATCCATCCCCTTACAAACAGCTGTTCCTTGACCACCCCTTGGGTCTAAGGGTGCTGATACTGACAATGCTGTCTGTCCTTAGGAGAACATATCAATATTTAGATAAAAGATCCATGCAGTTCCTGGAAACAAGATAGAGGCTATTTGGGTAGGAAATCTCAGAATTTGGATACTAATCCAGAAGGAGGCGGAAAGGGTTCTGGATGGATAAGTCTTATCAGCCCCACGGATTTCTCATCCCAGGGAGAGAGATGGTTTCAGAGAAAGACAAAAGCAGAACCCTAGATCTAATGGAGGCTGTTTATATAAATCCCTTATTTATTTAAGCAGGATTCAACTAGATTCTGTTACTTGCAACCCAAGAATAGTAAGACTTCCTCCCTGCCTTTACCCTTTGACGCACTATCCAGTTTTCTCTTTATGTTTCCTAGAGGCCCTGAAATAGTGCCTGAGAGAGGACTTCTTGGTGAATCCTAATGCCTATCAAGTGGGCCCCAAGCAGGAGGTAGCCTTTTTCATGGATTCTACCATCAGTAGTAAATTATTTTGGTCATCACTATGACTTTTCTCTCCCTCTTTCAGCTATACATTATACCTCTGATGAGAGATTTTTGAGCTTCATAGGTAGCCCCAAATCCTAAAATAGTACTTTATTTCATTCTCGCATCGTCTGACTCCATCCTCAATGTTACATCAGAGTTCATGGGCCCTGACTCCCATCTGATTTGGGAGTCCTCCAAAATATAAAGGGTGTTCAGATGCTAGATAACCAAAAATGTCCAATGTGCTCTACAACCCCATTAATCAGGTCTTGAAACCGGCTCCATTAGAGGAGGTTCTGGTTTTCTTCCTCAGGAATCTTTGAGTATTTCCTTCTTAGACAACACACCCATCTTTCCCAACACACGCACACGTGACTTGGGTCTTGCCTTCACTCCATTCTCCAACTTTATTCTCACAATGGGGTAGTCATGTTCTGCCCTGGTCCACACAGTCAAATACCACCACAAGCGTGATATCCAAGACAAGGAGGAGCTTCCTACCAGACTTGCCCCAGAGCCCCATTTAGTATCCTGTAATAATACCTAGTGAAGAGACAGAGCAGCACATTAAGGAACCTATAGTGGCCAGTTACCAGAAGAGACCCGCCTAGCTCTGGGAACCATGGGCAAGTGAGGGTTAGTGTAGCATGTGACACACCTGCTCTCTTAGAACTGGCCTAAAATTTCCCACTGTTGAGGCAGGAGCAGTGATTTTTGGCTGTTTCATTTTGTTTTTGTTTTAATAATGTGGTACTTCACTATTAGGTAATCTTGAACTAACAAAACAATACACTTTCTCTCTTTGTCATTTTTCTAACATAGTACCTTATGCCATTGCCCTCAAAACTGAAAACTGTGTAGGTCAGCAATTGCTAGCACAAGCCTGAATCAAGGAGCTCACCAAAGTTACCAAGGCCTTGAATCTCCAAAAAGATTCAAAAGAACCAGGGAATTGACTTCCTTCTGAATTTTAAGCCTACTAATGAATTGTGTCTGTCCTGATAATGCCATATTAGCACACTAAAGGACTTTGCAGTCCCCAAAGAATTCTTCGTAAATATTATGAATGTTTATAATTTTCTATATTTGATGAAGTGGGCTCAGCTGTTAATAATGGAGACCTCGTGGCCTGAGCTTATTTCCTGTGTGATATTACATGTCGTCACGTTTTAGTGAGATTGGGCAAAATTATTGGAAGTGTAAAAGGACAACTTCAAGTCCCAGTCTCCTGTATAATCCAATAGCGCTACAGTATTAGCATGGTTTTTCAGTTGCAAGCAACAGAAAATTAGCCTAGACCAAATTAAGATGTAGTCTCACTTGGGACCAGCAGTTAGAGTAATGGCTATGTCGCTGGACTCCCACGTAGTCGACCGCAGTTCGCATCCCAGACCCTGTGGCTTAAAACTTATGCCAGGCGCGGGAACCAGCAGTTAGCGTAATGGCTATGTCGCTGGACTCCCACGTAGTCGACCGCGGTTCACGTCTCGGACCCGGTGGCTTACAACTCACGCCGGGCGCATGTGCATGCGTGCCCAAGATCCCGAGAGGAGAATGGAGGAGAAGGGATTGCGGCGTGACCATCCCCCCTGGGGGGTGATTTCTCGCTTTCTGTCTCTATGTCTCTCTCTGTCTGTCTGGCGAGCGCACGCGCCCTATAGCGAAAAACCTCTCAAAAAAAAAAAAAAAAAAAAAAAAAAAAAACTTATGCCAGGCGCATGTGCGTGCATGCCCAAGATCCCAAGAGGAGAATGGAGGAGTAGGGATTGCAGCGTGGCCATCCCCCCTGGGGGGGTAATTTCTCACTTTCTGTCTCTTTGTCTCTCTCTGTCTGTCTGGCAAGCGCACGCGCCCTATAGCAAAAACCTCTTCAAAAAAAAAAAAGATGTCTCACTTGAGGAACAACTGAGTAGAGGTGCTCAAACCATGATAGGAAGAACCAGACTTATTTTCAGTTCTTCTTCCCTCTCATGTTTCCGCAGGTGGAGATGAGGATAGCTCCCATAGGGTCCAGGCTTACATTCCACCCAATTAGCAATTCTATTCAGCAGAGTGCATGTTTTTCCATGTAGTTGCAGAGGAATTCTAGATGAATCTCATAGACCTAGCTTGGGTCACATGCTCACCCTTGAATTAATCACTAAGCCAAGTTAGATGGAATATTCTGATTGGCCAGGCCTAGTTCATCTGAGTACCCTGGAAAGAAGAACATAAAGGTCTGCCATGCCCAGAGATTGAGAATTGGAGAACGGCAGTTTCTCACAGAAAATCTGAGAGGACAGAAAACACATCTACTACTCTTGAAGAGCTGTTGTTTATATTCCTCCAAGTTTTGACAATACACACACATATATGCACTCATATAAATAAATGAATATATATTATAATAATATAGTTAGGATATGCATAATATCATACATTATCATAATATATCTATTAACATATAGTTATACTATGTAATATACTATTTAGTAATTAAGATGACATATTATTAATATTTAATATAATAGACATGCTATTATATAATGACTATGTATTTATTATACTATAATATATATGTATTCATATATATAATTATGAATATATAAGTGCATAAAGTAAGCACTTCCAGATAAATTCAAATAATCCATCACTTTGTCCAGCAACCTCTGGATAGTAGCATGGGTTCCTGAAATCACCATCCCTTCATATTGATAGACTTATACTAAACAGATAAAAGCCACCCTGCTTATGTCCTCTGAAGCTGTAAGGATTTTGTAATAACTTCTCTGACATTCAGTGCTAGAAACAGTTGACTCCATAGGAAGTGGCTAAGCTATCCTGTATGGGAACACAATGTGCTGGACTATTTTGGAGTGTCTGTTAAGAGCCAGGAAATCCATACAAGCCCAGACGTTACCTGATTTTTTTTTCTTCATTATCACAAAAGGGGATCTATGGGATATGAAACCCAGGGATGCCATTAATTAGTAGGTCTTTAAGATGATTTCTGAATTATCCATCTCGGACTATACCGACTTGCTGCACTATTTTCTAAAGGGTCTGGTTTCTGACCTCCAGATTCTGCTGCTTACTCTAAGCTCATTACCCTAAGTCACGTCTCATTCTTTTTTTTTTTTTTTTTGGAGAGGTTTTCACTATAGGGCGCGTGCACTCACCAGACAAACAGAGAGAGACATAGAGACAGAAAGCGAGAAATCACCCCCCAGGGGGGATGGTCACGCCACAATCCCTTCTCCTCCATTCTCTTCTGGGATCTTGGGCACGCACGCACACATGCCTGACGTGAGTTTTAAGCCACCGGGTCCAGGATGCGAACCACGGTCGACTACGTGGGAGTCCAGCGACATAGCCATTATGCTAACTGCTGGTTCCCAGTCACGTCTCATTCTTGAAAGAGAAAACTTTTATTGGTTTGGCCCTTCCAAGATACCTTTTCTTTCTGACTTGAATTTTGGGGACTTGCCCAAAGGAGGGACAAGAGTGGGAACAGAGGATGGGAATTTAGGGCTCTTAATTCTCTAGATTTTCCTGTGGCCTCCACATCTGGATGAGGATAGGCCATCCAGATGTCCTATCCCTGCATGCTTCTTTTAAACACTTTAATGATTCCGGAATTTTCTTCCACCTATCTCTCCTGATCACTGCCAGCCTCCAACATACAACATGGGTATTTTTTCACCTCTTCACTCATCTCCACAAGTCCTGGAGGAAACTCAAGACTCACAATTGGTACTAACATCACATCTATGGGGCTGGTAGGTGGCGTGGTGGTTAAGGGTGCTGGACTTCCACATGGCTAACTGTGGTTCGAGTCCTGGACTTGCTGGCTTGCTCTCTCATACTCTCTCTGTCCTTCTCTGGTCAAATTAAAATTAATTAAAAAATAAAATAATTATTTTTTAAAAATCACATCTAACTCGTTCTATTTTTGTAATGTGAGATGGCTTAGGTACTTGCTACTCGTGACTTTGCCATTGGGACCTCTGACTTGGTGCTTTCCTGGCTGTCCCTCTTCCTAGGACCATTCCTCCACAAGACAAAAATGGAATCTTCTCCTGGCTGGGCCTTCCTGTTTGTGACAGTTGAAAGACAGCTCAAGCTCCAGGCCTATTCCTATTCTCTCTCTCTCTCTTTCCCTGACGTTCTTCAACTCTAGGAATGCTACAGCTGATATTTCTTCTTGGTTGGAGCCTGCTCATCCCCAGTTTTCCCCAGTGTTCTTCCTTTTAGAGGCTCAGAATAAACACTCTTATACTTCTCTCCCCAAAACCTATAAGGCCACCACTAGGGCTTTCATCTGTCACATGAAGTCTTGGCATCCTTGCTGGGAATCTGCAATCTCCTCAATGGATGGAATTTTCTGCACTCTGTGGTGACTTAAACTGTCTCCCACCTTCTTTTCTCAAATTAGTTTCCACAACTGGAAGATTCTGAAAAATCACCCTGGATTTGGTAGCTGGAATTTTCCCCAAAGCCTTACCCTGGAACAGCTCTAATCCTCATCTGTTACAGAAATTACTTGATTCATAATGTTTGGATTTCTGGCTCTTATTTCCTCTGCCTTCTATTGGGGTTTTTCCAGCCTCAATTCAGATGTAAGAATTTTGGGGCCAGTAGGTAGTGTAGTGGTTAAGGCGCTGGACTCTCACATGGCTGACCATGGTATGAGTCCCGTTCCTGGAAGCTTAAAAATTATGTTGGGCATGTGTGTGTACATGCCCAAAATTCCAGGAGAATGGAGGAGAAGGAATTGTGGTGTGGCTGTCCCTCCTGTGGGGTGATTTCTCACTTTCCTTCTTACTCTCTCTGTCTGTCTCTAGTGAGCACATGCACCCTATGGCAAAAACCTTAAAAAAATAAATAAATAAAGTAGGCATATTTTCTTTCTCCTTCTGATAGAGCCGACAAAAAAATCTGAACAGCCCTGTGGTTATAAACCCTTCCCACTACTAGCATTGTCAGAACATGCAACACTCAGCCAACTAACACTGAGGTCTTGAAAACTCTCCTTATCAGATTAGGAGGCTCTGTCAACACTTGTCCACATCTGGTGTCCACTCATAGCATCTTAGTAAGCATCTCCCAGCCAAGAGTACTCTTTATCTATGCTCGGGGTGACCTTCCCCTACAATGTCATCAACTTTTAGATCCTCTTAAGTCCCTACATTAACTAAATGATCTTTCTTTTCACCTGTTCCTAGTAACTAGGCCAATGATTCTGATAGCAGTTGGGGCTGTATTCATATAGGAGAAGATCTAATCATAACCGATATTGTAACTCTATTCTGTTCTGGTATCTTCCTTAGGCTGTAGACTATTGAACATCTTTAGCAAATTTGAGTAAGGTTAGGTTTTTCTCTCCACATGGAGACCTTGATAGGCTCTTTTTAACTGCTCAAGGATCCATTGGGTTGTCAGAAAAGTCATGACATATTTTTGTCTACGTTTTTCTATGCACAAATGCATCATGGCTTTTCCAACAACTCAATAGTAAAAGTTTGCATAGTCTCTTTAGTTTAAGTTTTTTCACAGTTTTTTTGAATCTCACAATTCATAGAGGTTTCACACATCTACCTCGATGTGGCTCAAATGACAATGTGTTAGGCAAGACAGAGGTTTATTTCCCTGTCATGTCACAGCCCAGAAGTAGGCAGGTAGTCTAGATTGGGTAGAAATCTAGGTCCTGCTAAAACTCGGGAAAAATTTATTACTAAAGAGGAGAGGATGGCTATAGTCATGTATGGGGAGCAAAAAAAAGTTCAGAGTGCCTAGAAAGTAAAGTGAGGGAGGTAGAACTAGTGGGCAATGAGGAGTAGAGATAAGTGAAAACTCAATTGTAAAGATCCCTTGTCTATCTCTCACCTCCTCTCCTTAGAACCTTGCTCCCAGCACACACTCATTCATCCACATCTGCTTTGGCCTTTCATCTGTCAGATCAGAAATGCCTCAAAGCCTTGATACCTGCTGTCTTTCTACCTAGAATACTCTTTCCCTAGTCTTCACTATAACTGCCTCCTTCTCTTCACTCAGGTGTCAGCTCAAATGCTATCTCCTCGAAATGGCCTTCCCTTACAGTGCTAGACAAAGTAGCCCTCCCCATGCAGCTGTGGTGGGACAGCAGTAACACAATACTCTGTGATGCTAAAGTCTTGTGGGAAAATCCAGGTGCACATGTTGAGGTCTCCCTGTACCCACCAGGCATGTGTATGTGTGTGCCCGTGATCCTGGCTAGCTTATGCTGGGGGTGGATTGTGGTGTGAAGACCCTATTACAGTGCCTATTTCCATTTCTCTCTCTCTCTCTCTCTCTCTCTCTCTCTCTCTCTCTCTCTATTATGGGATAAATGTAAAAATCTTACAAAACATTAACAACAGAGCCAGCAGGTGGCATGGTGGTAAAGGCACTGGAATCCCACATGTCTAACCATGGTTCAATCCCAGACCCAGTGCCTTGAAAAATCATGCTGGATGTGTGTAGGTATGTGAGGAGAGAATGCAGGAGTAAGAATCCCAGCATGACCATCCCCCGGGGGGTGGTTTCTCACTTTCTATCTCTCTGTCTCTCTCCAGAGAGCACAAATACCCTATGGAAAAAAAAAAACTAAAAAAAAAAATTAGGGACCAGCAAGTGGCGTGGTAGTTAAGGTGCTGGACACTTCCACATGGCTGGCCACGGTTCGAGTCCTGGACCTGGCAGCTTCTTTTCTCCCTTTCTCTCTCTCTCTCTCTATCTCTCTCTCTGTGTGTCTCTCTGGTCAAATTAAAATAAATGAATGAATAAATAAAATTAAATAAATAATAATTTTAAAAAAATTAGTCCCTTCTACATCAACTTTTTTTTTTAATTCTTAAATTTGAATTGACACATAATTGTGCCTATTTACCAGTTACAGCATAATATTTCAATATATGTATATAATGTGTAATGGTCAAATCAGGGTAATTAGCATATCCATCACCTTAAATCACTCTAACTCTTGTCCCAGTATCCTATTTTAATTTCTTATCACTATCTAAAATAATTTTACTTACCTTTTTTGTTCATTGCCTATATCTTCATTTAGAAAGTAAAGTTCATAAGGTCAAATTGTATAGTTCATATTTCTACTTCATCAATGCCTAGAGCACTACTTTACAAATGTTTCTTAAATGCAGCTAGTCTAACTTATTTGTTTTTTTTTATTGTGACTTAGCAAGATTATAGTATTTGCCCAAGACCACTGATGTTTCAGTGTTTTTTGTTGTTGTTAAGATAGTAAAATGTATGTTTTTTGGTTTTGTTTTGCTATGGGACTCATGTGCTTACCAGAGATAGAGAGAGAGAAAGTAAGAAAGCACCCCAAGGGAGGATGACCACACCACTATTCCTTCTCCATTCTCTTCTTGGGATTTTGGGTTGCACATACACACAGTGTGTTTTTTTGTTTGTTTGTTTGGTTGGTTTTTTGAGAGGTTTTTGCTATAGGGCATGTGCACTTGCCAGAAAGACAGAGAGAGACAGAGAGACAGAAAGTGAGAAATCACCCCCTAGGGGGAATGGCCATGCCGCAATCCCTTCTCCTCCATTCTCCTCTTGGGCATGCACGAACGTGCGTCCGGCGTGAGTTTAAGCCACTGGGTCTGGGACTCGAACCACGGTCGACTACATGGGAGTCCAGCAACATAGCCATTATGCCAACTGCTGATCCCCACACAGTGTGTTTTTCAAGTCATGAATCCAGGACTTGAACTCCACTGTTGGCCATTGGCCATGTGGGATCCAGTTGCCTTAACCACCACACCACCTGGTTAGTACTATGCGTTCTTTTTTTCCCTAATTGCAGGAGGGCATGTGCACTCACCAGAGACAGAGAGGGAGAGGGAGAAAGCTCTCTTCAATGGGGAATAGTTACGCAATCTCTTGTCCTCCATAAATCCATCCCGTCAGGATTTTGAAAACACAAGTACACACAAATCATCCAGCATGATTTTCAAGCCACACAGTCAGGAGTTGAACTGCAGTCAACCATGTGGGATCCAATTTCCCTTAACCACTAGACTATGAAGACAGCCCTGTGGTATGTTCTTTACCACCATTACATTAAAGTAAAATAAATTTATAAAATTTACAAACGAAAAATCTTTACATGAATATTTGTTCAAAACCATCCACACTTGGAGCGAGCAGGTGACATGGTGGTTGAGGTGCTGGAGTCCGACATGGTCAACCACGGTTCAAATCTCAGACCTGGTGGCTTGCTTTCTCACTCTCTCTTTTTCTCTCTCTCTCTGGTCAAAATTGAAGAATAATGATAATAAATAAAATTTTAAGAATAAGTAAATCAAATCTTTTTGTTAAAAAATTCCACACTTGAAAATTTTACAAAAATAGAATTTATTTAGAACAGGCCATTAGGCTCATTTAATCCATAAAAAGTTCACTCTAGCAAATTTAGAACAAAATAGCATATAATCTTTCAAGTATATCTTTTCTAATTCATGATACAATTCTAGTTATTTAATTTACTGAAATTTCCAATCAAAATAAAATTTACACTTTTTAAATATTTTTTTTAAAGAATTATTTATTTATTTATTTGGGACTGGCAAGTGTCATGGTGATTAAGGGCACTGGACTCCCACATGGCCGACTGTGATTCAAGTCCCGGACCTGGCAGCTTGCTTTCTCACTCTCTCTCTCTCTCTGACTTGCTCTGGTCAAATTAAAATTAATCAATCAAGTTAAATAAGATAATTCTCTAAAAAAAAAAAAAGGAATTATTTATTTAATTCCATTTGTTATTATTATTTTTTAAATTTGACCAGAGAGGGCCAGAGAGAGAGAGAGAGAGAGAGAGAGAGAGAAAGGGAAAGTGAGAAAGCAAGCCACCAGGTCTGGTACTCAAACCACAGTCAGTCAGTGAGAGTCCAGCACCTTAACCGCGACACCACCTGCCAGGCCCTAATTTTAGGAGGCATTTAAACCTATCTTAATTCAGCATAGAGGATGCAATGGCATTTAAAATAAGTGAAAATTAGGTCTAGCACCATGGCCTAGTGGTGAAGGGAACTGGATTATACATGACCAATCAAATTTGGAATCCTAGCACTGGTGGCTTTGAAAAATACATCGAGCATGCGTGTGTGGGGGCCCCAATTCCCAACTCGATGGAGAGACGGAGGATAAAGGATTGCAGTGTGACCATGCCCCACCAGGAGTGCTTTCTTCCTCTTTCTTTGTCTCTCCATTTCTCTATGGCAAGTGTACATACCTGTGACAATTTTTTTTTTAATTTTTATGGAAAAGGCAAAATCATGGGAACAGAAAATACTGACTGTCAGGGATTGTGGAGGAGAAAGAGACTGACTACAATGACATAGTAAAAAGGACTTCTTTTTGGAATAAAAAACTGTTCTATATCTTTTCCTAAGAATTATTTATATTAACTTTATTTATTTTAATTTGAACAGAGAGGGATCAAACATGTGTGTGTGAGAGAGAGGAAAAGTAAGAAAGCAAGACACCTGAGGTCTAGGACTTGAACCACCGTCAACCATAGTGGGAGTCCAGCAGCCTCAACCACCATGCCACCTGCTGGCCCCGACTGTTCTTGATTGTGGTAGTGGTTAAATGACTGCTTGCATTTGTCTACAACAGCGGTTCTCAATTAGGGGTAATTCTACTCCCTTGGGAACATTCGGCAATGTCTGGAGACACTTTTGGTTGGAGCGGCGATGCTATTGGCATCTATTGTGTAGAGGCGAAGGATGCCACTACACACCTACAGAGCAACCAAATGGCTCCCCACATTACCTGACCCAAAATGTCAATAGTGTTGAGTTTGAGAAACTTGATCTAAACCAAAGGTCTGAAGACTTTAGCCCAGATGTCAAATTTGGCCTACTAGCTGTCTTCACATAGCCCACAAGCTAAGAATTGTTTCTACATTTAAAAATAATTGAGAAAAAAAATCAAAAGACTATCTGGTACGCGGGGCAGACCCCGACCACGGCACGTGGGGCAGACCCCGGCTAAGGCATGCGGGGCAGACCCCAGCCACGGCACGTGGGACAGAGCCCCAGCCACGACACGCGGGGCTGCTTGAATTACAATGATTGTGTTAAATTAGATTATAACCAGTCCTAAAGCTTATCAACATTGTAAAGAATAAAGAATTTTCTCTTTAAAAAAAAAAAAAAAAAACTTAAATCAAAAAAAAAAAAAAAAAGACTATCTGGTGAAAAATATATAAATTTCAATTTCAATGTCCATAAATAGATGTGTTTATTTGTTTACCTATTGTCTGTGGATGTCCTGGCATTCCAAAGGCAGAGGTTAGTATTGATGGCAGAGTCTATATGGCCACAGATCCTAAAGAATTTACTATCTGGCTCTTTATGGTAAAAGTGTATTGACCACTGTCTAAATCAATAGTAATGTACACACAAAAAAAGAACATTTTACTTACATGAATTTTAAAATGGGAAACTCAGCCTGCACTGAGTTGCCATGAGCCGTGCTGACATACATGTTTCTATAAATGTGCACATTCTTTCTGGTTCTTCTTATAGGAGATAGATAGCAAATAATAGGACTTCGTCGCTGGCTGGGTTTCCATGTGAAAATTTCCAATTTAGAAAGAAAATCATATGCGACATTTCTCACCGTGAAGAATCTCATTCAGGCTTCTGGACACAGAGACAGTTCTCCAGAGAAGACATCTGTGACAAAGCAGCTAATACCCCGTGCACTTGTCATCAGATCAGTAATGGGGTCTGACTGGGTCTCTGTGAGCCGTGACTGCTCCTGGACTGAATGGGGCATTTATCACACTGCAGCGGACAAACCAGCTGACCACCGCGCACGTGGCCCAATAGTCAGTTAGTTTCTGTCCATTAGCCCTTGTCCAAACACAAAATGCTCTGGCCCTGGTACTGCCATCGTGTTATCAGTCCCCTCCAGATCCTAGAAGCGTGATCAAGCATGAGCTTGCTATCTCCTACCATCCCTCATCTTCACTTGGACAAATTGTCAGTTAATTAGCTAATGTGGGTGAAAATGCTGGAAAGCTGAAAAGTGCTCAGCTGCGTTTTTATGAGAATCAGCTACTGGGCCCCCTCACTCTTAGTTCCTTTTAACCCAAAGTCTGTCTGCTGGCCTTTTGTCTGTCAGTAGGAAAACTATACAGGATATAAGTAAGTGACCACCCGTGTTCAAAGCCAGGGCCCACCCAGCCTCCTGGTGTTGGTGCTATGACTTTAGCCAACCAGTATCATAAATCCTGAAGCCCAAGGTCTGGATTGACTTTCTTCTTTTAAAATGATTGGTATCTCAATAGATCTGGGGTTCCTCTAGATTATAAAATTTTGGATGATCTTTGATTTTCTTTTTCTTTAGCTGGATGGATCACTTAGAAAGCCAAAAGAACTTTCTGAAATGATCATGAGGGAATTGCAGCCTTACCTGCTGCAAGTTTACAGAGCTTTATACTTGAAATTCCCAGGGCTAAAAATCAACTCTCCATCTCTCAATTCAAGCTCCTCTGGGAGCCATAAGAAATCCCTGTTCAGAAAGTTTTTTCTGAAGGGCAGAACATAACTAAAGTGCCCCCAAGCTACTGGAGTTTCATACAGTGATCAAATGCTGAAACAGGAAGATGCCCAGGGCAAGCACTTGTTACTCTTGTCCATCTCCCCTTTCTGAAAGGTAATTCCATGGACTGGAATTGAAAATAGCTGACCTCAGTCACCCAAAGCTCAATTTCACAAGAATAAGCAGCACAATTCCATTGTAGCTATATCTGGGCAATTCCTGAAAGTGCCCTGACCTAGAGCATCTTCTGTTTCTCCCCTACATTTCTATCAACCTCCTCTCCATTTCCATTCCTAAGGCCTCACTTCCATTCCTGGTACTCACCAGGTCAGTTGTTACAACCCCTCAAACCTCAACCTACACCTCCCTCACCCCCCCATCCCTGCAGACTAATCTCTCCTCTACCTTGGCTACAGAGATCATTCAAAAACACATTTGTCACTGCCTGAAAGTGTTGGATGGCTCTCACTCACAAACTTAAGAGCAAACTTCCAACCTGATAATCAAGTCACTTCAAAATCTGGTGTCTAGGCCTGCTCCATGGTACAGAATTAATACACTGCTTTAGAAAAGCTGGATCCCACATGGCAATGGCAATTCGAATCCCCATCCCGTAGGCATATGCATGAGTACTCACGATACATCAGACTGACGGCCTGGAGGAAGAGGATTACAGCATGACAATCCCTCTCAAAAGTGCATCTCTTGGGACCAGCAGGTGGCATTGTGGTTAAGGTGCTGGACACTCCCACATGGCCGACCACGGTTCAAGTCCTGGACCTGGCGGCTTCCTTTCTCCCTTTCCTTCTCTCTCTCTGTGTGTCCCTCTCTGGTCAAATTAAAATAAATGAATGAATAAAAAAATTAAATAAATAATAATTAAAAAAAAAAAGTGCATCTCTTGGGACCAGCAGGTAGCATGGTGGTTAAGGCTCTGGACACTCCCACATGGCCAACCAGGGTTCAAGTCCTGAATCTGGTGGTTTGCTTTCTCACTTCCTCTCTCTCTCACTCTCACCCTCTGTCTCTCTCTGGTCAAATTAAAAAATAAATGAACAAATAAATAAAAAATAAAATAAATAATTATTTTTTTTAAAAAAAGTGCATCTCTCAGGACCAGCAGTTGGCATAATAGCTATGTTGCTGGACCCCCATGTAGTCAATTGCAGTTTGAGTCCCAAACCTGGTGGCTTAAACTCACATTGGGTGCGTGTGCATACGTGCCCAAGATCCCGAGAGGAGAATGGAGGAGAAGGGATTGCGGTATGACCATCCCTCTAGGGTGAAGGGGTTATTTCTTGCTTTCTGTCTCTCTGTCTTTCTCTGCCTTTCTGGCGAGTGCACACACCCTATAGCAAAAACCTCTCCAAAAGAAACAAAAGTGCATCTCTCTCTCTCATGTACACACACATGCTCTCACTTATGAATTTTGTTAAAAAGTAGGCCAGCAGGTGGCATGGTGGCTAAAGCATTGGACTTCCAGATGCTCAATCACAGTTCAAGTCCTGGGCCTGGCAGCATGAAAAATCTCCCTGGGTACATATGCATGGGTGCCCAAAATCCAGTGAAGAGAATGGAGGAGAGGGAATTGCAGCATGGCCATCCCCCCTGGAGGGGGGTGATTCCTAACTTTCCTTTTCTTTGCCTCTCTCCTAAGAGTGCATGTGCCCATTGAGGGAGAAAATATCCTAAAAAAAAAAAAATCCTATAAAAGCTAATATGTAGCATATAGTAAGTACTGGTCGCCAATTTTAAAAAAAGAAAGAAAATCATGCTGGGCACGTGTGCATGGGTCTCAAAATCCAGAGAGGAGGATGGAGGAGAAAGGACTATGGCATAGCCCCTCTAGGGGGGTGATTCTCTCTCTCTCTCTCTTTCCCTCTCTCTGGCAAGCACATGCACCCTATAGCAAAAACTTAAAAGAAGAAGAGAAGAAGAAGAAAAGAAAAAGAAGAAAAGAAAGAAAGAGCATAGCAACAGCAGCAGGAAGCAAGCATGCCTTACCTATACTGGGGGAGGGCAAATGTTCCAATGTTCTAGTCAGAGGATAGAAAAAGTATAAAGGCTCTGAGGTGGGAGCAAGCGGGATGTTTTTAAACTAACGAGGAGGTCAGACTCGATCAATTTAGTGAAGAAAATGGTCTGATCCCTTCAAGAAATTCAGCAGTCAGATTGGGCCAAATTATTGACCTAATGGCCCCATGCTTTTCAGGCCTTCAAGAAAATATACATTACCAAAAAACAAGATTTCTTATTTTCATTTATCAAGTTACTGAAACATTATAAAATGTTAATACTGAGCTATGCCACAAGACAGGTACATTTATATAAGGGTGATGGAGTATAGTTGGCACAGCCTTTCTGGAAAGCATTTTGGCAATATATATAACAATCTTCAAAAATATTTTAATTGTCTGACCCCATAATTTCACTTCCAGGAAAGTTTGTAAGAAAATAATCCAAAATATGGACGAGGAGTTTTGCACAAAGATTTTGTTATGGCTTTTACATCAAACAATAAAAGAATCTATATGCCTAAGAATAAGAGTTTGGTAAAACAAATACAACTCCATATATTAGACGATTATATAGTCATGAAAACTTTTAAAAAATTTTAAATGATAGGGACCAGCAGTTAGCATAATGTCTATGTCGCTGGATTCCCATGTAGTCGACCTCAGTTCGAGTCCCAGACCCGGTGGCTTAAACTCACACCAGGTGCATGTGCGTGTGTGCCCAAGATCCCGAGAGGAGAATGGAGGAGACGGGATTGTGGTGTGGCCATCCCCCTGGGGGATGATGTTTTGCTTTCTGTCTCTCTGTATCTATCTGGCGAGCGCATGCACCCTATAGCAAAAAAAAAAAAAAAAAAAAAAAAATTGAATACTATGGAGAGTCTTATAATTTTGTTGAATAAGAAAGCAAGATACAAAATGATCTATGCAGGGGCTGGCAGGTGGTGTGGTGGTTAAGGGCGCTGGCTCCCACATGGCCAACCACAGTTAGAGTCCTGGATCTGGCGGTTTGCTTTCTCATTTTCCTTTCTCTCTCTCTCACTCTGTCCCTCTCTGGTCAAATTAAAATAAATAAATAAAGTTAAATAAAATAATTCTTAAAACCCAAAACTATCTATATAGTATAAATCATGTAAGTGAAAATCACATATGTCCAGAACTTTAAAAAGAAAATATTTTAAAAGTATAGTAGTATTTATCTTTTTTTTTTCTAGAGAAATTTTTGTTATAGGCCATGTGTACTCCTCAGAGAGATAAAGAGAGACAGAAAGCAAGAAATCACCCCCCAGGGGGGATAGCCATGCCACATTCCCTTCTTCTCCATTCTCCTCTCGGGATCTTGGGCACGTATGCACACATGCCTGGGGTGAGTTTTAAGCCACTGGGTTCAGGACTTGAACCATGTGGGAGTCCAGCAACATAACCACCACACCATCTGCCGGTCCTGTGTTTATCTCATTAAAAAAAAAAACCAGTTATGAGTCCTCTAGCATGCACTTGCCAGAGAGAAACAGAGACAGAGAGAGAGAAGGAGAAAGTATCTCTCCCCAATGAGTGCTCTTATCACAATCTCTTTTCCTCCATTTATTCATCCTGTTAAGATTTGGGGCACACAAGCACATGTGCCTTGCATGGTATTCAAGTCACTGGGGCCAGAATTCCAACCACAGTTGGCTGCGTGAGATCCTACTCCCTTAAGGTACAGGGCCAGCCCAATGTCTAGCTCTCTCTCTCTTTTTAAAAATTATTTACTTAATTTTATTTATTTATTTTTCAAATTTGCTATAAGGCACATGTACTCACCAGAGAGAGACAGAAAGAGAGAAAGTAAGCCACCAGGTCTGGGACTTGAACCAAGGTCAGCCACAAGGGAGTTCAGCACCTTAACCACTATGGCTGGCCCTAGTATTTATCTCTTAATAGATACTTTATTGGGGCCAGCAGGAGGCATGGTAGTTGAGGGCGCTGGACTCCCAAATGGATAACGGCAGTTCAAGTCCTGGACCTGGTGGCTTGCTTTCTCACTTTCTCTCTCTTGCTCTTGGTCTGTCCCTCTCTGGCCAAATTAAAATAAAGAAATAAAAAGTTAAATAAAATGGGAACCAGCAGTTAGCGTAATGGCTATGTCGCTGGACTCCCACGTAGTCGACCGCGGTTCGCGTCTCGGACCCGGTGGCTTACAACTCACGCCGGGCGCGTGTGCGTGCGTGCCCAAGATCCCGAGAGGAGAATGGAGGAGAAGGGATTGCGGCGTGACCATCCCCCCTGGGGGGTGATTTCTCGCTTTCTGTCTCTCTGTCTCTCTCTGTCTGTCTGGCGAGCGCACGCGCCCTATAGCAAAAAACCTCTCCAAAAAAAAAAAAAAGAAAAAAGAAAAAAAAAAAAAAAAGTTAAATAAAATGATTCCTTTTTTTAAAAAAATGCTTTATTTATTTTATTTTTAAAATTTAATTTTATTATTATTATTATTATTTTAAAATTTGCTATAGAGCATGTATGCTCACCAGAGAGAAACAGAAAGAGGGAAAGTGAAAAAGTGAGTTGCCAAGTCCAGGACTCTACAAAATACAGTGGGCCATGTGGGAATCCAACACCTTAACCAGCACACCACCTGCTGGCCCCTATGTATATACTTTTTCATTTTACTCATTTTTTCCAAGTTTTCCACAATGAACAAACCCTACTAACCATTTTTATGAAAGCCATCCTTTCTGAACTACTAAAAATATGGCCACCCCCTTACACACCAGTCTTTCTCGCCACTTAGATATCTGGGGGGAAATGCGTGATGAATACAGTTGAAGATTAGCATTTTTTTGGTTTCATAACTTTCTCCAATAATCCATACAGAGAGTTATTTTTCTTATAATTTTCTTGTAATTGCCAGTCCTCCCTTAGACAGAATCCATCACTTCATCGCATGATACCTTATTTTTTTCCCAAAAAAAAGTAAAATAAAACCTGGGAATGGAACATAAACGTGTGCTGAACCCTGATATGAAATAAATAGGCACTTCCAGCTGCCAGTGAAGTGCCAGTACCAAAGGGATGTCTAGGCTGACCCAAGCCAGAGGCTGAGGTAGAAGTGTCTCCGTGTCAGTCCTGAGGGAGCTGTTGTCAGGAATTCCAGCCTGCTACTTTGGGGTCTCTGGACAAATTCTGCCTAGAGGCCCCTGAGATGCCAAGGTCTCCCTCAGAGCCCGCAATGGCTGCTTGCCAATGACTGCTGGCCAGAGAGGCAGAAAATAAGATTATGCTTCTAGGACAACACACCCTCCAGGAAGCTTTCCCTGCCTCCTTGTCTGAACCCCACTACCACTCCAGACTGCACCACTCCCCCAGGGAATCACGGCCCTGGCGCTTTCCCTGCCCTCTCAGAGCAAATGTCACTCTTGGTGATGGGGCAGTTGATACTGAGGCGACATCACAGAGGCCTTCATTCACCTCCTGACTCTGCCACCTAAAGCCTGAGACTCCATTTCTTCAGCTGTAGAGAGGGGGCTGTGGCCTTGGCAGCATGGAGCACTGCCTCTGTCAGGATTCTCTTTGCGAACAGCTGACAGACCAATCGGTGAGCTCACATAACATAACTGTGCCTAGAGAAACTGCTTGGCTGGGGTCAGCTGGTGGCGTGGTGGTGAAGGTGGCTAGATCCCACATGGCCAACTGCACAGTTCAAGTCTTGGCTCCAGAGACTTGTAAAACATGCCAGGCATATGTGTGTGTGCATGTACCCAAAACAGAGGAGAAGGGATGGCGTGGCCATCCCCCTGAGTGGGAGGGTTTCTCACTTTCTCTCTGCTGAGCACATGCACTCTGTAGCAAAATGTTAAAAAGAGAGAAAAGAAACTGCATAGCAGCCCAGAAGCCAAAAGGGAAACACCAGGTTCAGTTCAGTGGTGACAGCACACATCTCCCCGCCCCTAACCCTACCGTGGCCTTCCCACCCTAACCTTTAACCAGCCACAGCCAGGGAACACACAGCAGTGGCTAATGACACCCGTCCCATCTCCTGGACAGCGTAATTGCTAGGTAGGATTACAGGACCCAGATATTGAAGCTCTGTCCGGGGCATGGCAAGCCCAAAACTGAACTCTGCTTGCTCCCAGTGTATCACTCTTCCTGCTCCCTGAACCACCAGGGACCAGCACAAGAAAATTGGGGTATCATCTTCGTACCTCCTTCTCACTTATGTCTCCAATTCAATCCACTACCAAGTCCTGCCACTTCTTTTATTTCATTTTACTCATCATTATCATTGTTCAATTTGACCAGAGAGATACAGAGAAAGAGAGGGAGAAAAAATGATAAGGCAAGCTGCCAGGTACAGGACTCAAACTGTGGTCAACCATGTGGGAATCCAGCACCCTAACCACCACACCACCTGCTGGCCCTCCTTTTTTTTTAGAGAGAGAGATTTTTGCTGTAGGGCACATGCGCTTGCTGGAGAGACAGAAAGTGAGAAATCACACACCTCCCCGGGCGGGGGGGAGGTTGGCCATACTACATTCCCTTCTCCTCCATTCTCCTCTTGGGATCTTGGGCATGCATGCGCCCGTGTCTGGTGTGAGTTTAAGCTGCCAGGTCCGGGACTCAAACCACGGTTGACTATTGGGAGTCCAGCAACGCAGCCATTACGCCAATTCCAATCCCAAAATAGATCATTCTTAAAACAAACAAAAAAACCTGTTATAGTTTAGTACTTTAAGCCCCCCACCTTGCTGCAGTCTGGCCCCTACTAACCTTTCTCACCTCATGTCTTTCTAGCCCTGTCTCAAGCTTGTAGTTTCTCCAATTGCTGTCCTCTCTCACCTGCCTGCTTTTGCGCATGCTATTCCCTCTGTCATTAACATCCTTCTCTTCCTCCCATTTCTTCCAGCCTATCTTCTACTCCTACTTTAAGTCTTAGTTCAGATTTCGACTCTTCTCGAAACTTATCTCCTTCCCTACATGTATCCCCAAACGAAGCCGACTGTTGTCTTTGCTGTCACTTAGGGAATACTTCCAAATACTTCTGTTGTCTTAACTCACTTAATTCTCACAACCCCCTATCCCGGAAGTCCCATTATTCTTACTTTACAGATAAGAAAACTGAGGCTTGGAGAAGTTAAAGCACACTTTCCAAGGCCAATCAGTAAGTAACTCAGCAATGTTGAAACCTAGATCTATTTGCTCTTCTTTTTTTTTTTTTTTTTTTGAGAGGTTTTCGCTATAGGGCACGTGCGCTCGCCAGACAAAGAGAGACAGAGAGACAGAAAGCAGGAAATCACCCCCCAGGGGGGATGGTCACGCCGCAATCCTTTCTCCTCCATTCTCCTTTGGGATCTTGGGCACGCACGCACACGTGCCCGGCGTGAGTTTTAAGCCACCAGGTCCGGGATGCGAACCGCGGTCGACTACGTGGGAGTCCAGCGACATAGCCATTACGCCAACTGCTGGTCCCTATTTGCTCTTCTTTATTTTCCATAAAAAGGGTTGTATTGGGCCAGCCTGTGGCATGGCAGTTAAAGTGGCTGGATCCCACAGGGCTGACTGTGCTGCTGTTCTGTTGGAATGTGGGCTGTATGTGAAAACCCAAAATCCCAAAAGGAGGAAGAAATGGAGGAGAAGGAATTGCAGGGTGACCATGTCCCCATGGGAGTGTTTTCCTGCTGTTTTCTCTCTCCATTTGGGGAAGAAGAAGAAAAAAAAGCTGTATTGTCCTTTTCTAATTATAGAGGTACAACAAAGTTAAGAAGCACTTCTCTTTTTGTCATTTGGTGAATATCCCTGGTCTGGCAGCACTAAGCATGCAATAAATGCCATCGTACTTTACATCACAAATTGCTCACCCGGAAGTAGTTTCCTGAAGCTGGACCCCTTGAGGCTGCCCCATGACCTCCTTTCCACATCTCTGCACCCCCTGTTCCTCCCATCGCCTTAGCATCAGGCTTTCAGGCCCTTGACTCTTTTCTTTTTTCTTTCTCTTTCTTTCTTTCTTTCTTTCTTTCTTTCTTTCTTTCTTTCTTTCTTTCTTTCTTTCTTTCTTTTTTTTTTTTTTTTAAGATATTTTTTGCTATAGGACTGTGGTGCACTCACCAGAGAGACAGAAATCAACCCCCAGGGGTATGGCCACATTGCAATCCCTTCTCCTCCATTCTCCTCTTGGGCTTTTGGGCACACACCCACATCCCACATGTGCCCGGTGGGTTTTAAACTGCCAGGTCTGGGACTCCAACCGCTGTCTACGTCGTTGTCGTTGTAATCCACCGATGTAACCGTTATGCCATCTGCTGGTCCTAGGCCCCTAACTCTTAACTGCTGGTGAGTCTGCTAGGATTCCCTATGAAACAAGGAACCCCTGGAGGACAGAGACTGGTTGAATCTGTTCTTGGTATCCCAACCACGTCGGAACAGAGACACGCAAGACCACGAGCCCTCTTGGGCACGGGGCGGCCCCTCTTAGGCAGAGGAATTCCTGCATCCTCCACCCTGGGATGCCCCGCACCGCTCACCAACCCCAGACCTTCAAATCTCTCCACCAAAACCTCAGGCTCGGACCTCAAGACGAGGGTCCCCCCTGCTTAAGGAGCCCCTCAAACCCCGCACTCCTAGCTAGGGCTCTAGGCGGTTCCAGAGCTGGCGGCTAATTACAGCCCCGCTCCCGAGCCCCTTTCACTCCCACCCCCCACGTCCAGGCGGCTGCGGCGGAATCCGTAGCTCGGAAGCCACCAGACTCCTACCCACACCCCCACCCCCCGCCCCGGTGCAGGCCCTGGCGCCCTTGGGTTGGGGCCAGGTGAGCCACTTCCAGCCGGAGCTGGCGCCGGGTGCGCCTCGCTTTTCGGAAAGAACGCCCGCAAACCAACCCCGGAGCGGATTTGCATCACAGGAGCACCCGGAAGGCTCGCTGTTGCCAAAGCTCGGAAGACGAAGACGCCCCCATCCCTTCCCCACCCTAAGGCTGGAGGTGGAGGGGTGGGGAACCATAAGGCTGTGGGGAGGAAGCTGCTAAGGGGAGGAGGCGCGCGCCGGGATGGAAACCTGGGGCGGGGAGGCAGCTAGCGGGGTGTGAAGGTCTTTCTCAGCAAACCTCAAACTGGATCCTTGTGGAAGCAAAAGGGGAGAGGTTTTAGGGATATGTGTGTGTCTTACATTAAAGGAAAGTGCCGGCTCCAGAAGAGGTGAGAATCCAGCAGCCCCCACCTCCACCGTTAAGAATCTCCCAGCTGTAGTCTCCCCGGGTTCCCCTACCAGCTGTCTTTGGGACCCCCCCTATCCCCGGGCCCTGCGGGGCCTGCGCTGTGTGCTCATAGAACACAGGCAGTCCCCATCTGAAGTCTGAGCCCTGGACACACTACTGCCCTTCAGACTTTTACCCCAGCCACATGGACCAGCCTCGCAGGGCAGCTCATTCATCCCACAGCCAATCAGCACCTGCTCTGGGCTTCACTCTCTGCATCAGCTAAATTTTGTCCTTATTAGCCCAGCTTATAAAATACCTATGCATCTTCCATGGATCCTCTAGGAGTGTCTCTGCCTCTCTAAATTCCCCGGGTGCAAAGTCTGACACTTTACATATTGTGTCTAATGTTTTCTTTTCTTTTCTTTTTTAAAATTTTTGAGAGGTTTTTACTATAGGGCGCGTGCGCTCGCCAGAGACAGAAAGTGAGAAATCACCCCCCCAGGGGGGATAGCCACTCCGCAATCCCTTCTCCTCCATTCTCCTCTAGGGATCTTGGGCACACATGCACACGTGCCCGGCGTGAGTTTTAAGCCACTAGGTCCGGACGCGAACCGCGGTCCACTACGTGGGAGTCCAGTGACATAGCCATTACGCTAACTGCTGGTCCTTAATGTTTTGTTTTTTTCTTCCTTTCTTCCTTTTGTTTTCTTTTCTTTTCTTTTCTTTTCTTTTCTTTTTTCTTTCTTTCTTTTTTTTTTGCTATAGGGTGCATGAGCTCACCAGAAAGACAGAGAGAGACAGAGAGACAGAAAGCGAGAAATCACCCCCCAGGGAGGATGGCCATGCTACAATCCCTTCTCCATTCTCCTCTGGGGATCTTGGGCATACATGCACATGCGCCCAGCGTGAGTTTAAGCCATCGGGTCCAAGACTCCAACCACGGTCGACTACATGGGAGTCCAGCGACACAGCCATTATGCCAACTGCTGGTCCCTGTGTCTACTGTTTTCCACATGGTGCAGAATGCAGCCATGATCTCCAAGGCTGCAAGATCTCAATAACAAGGACCAGGACTGGTTTGCTGTGTGCCCAGTGCTAAGGAGAGTGTCTGGCATGTGGTGGAGACAGCAGTGGCTGCTGTAAAACCTTTGGCAAGTCATGTTTCCCTCACCCTCACAGCAAGGGGTCTAGATGAGATGACTCCCCCAGGGCTGCCTCCAGCCCTGACCCTGTGAGCCAGTGACTTCCTGGGTCTCCCTGCCCCCTATGATGACTCAACACTAGGCAGGGCAGTGCAGGAGTCAGGGATACATTTGAAATCCTCCCACCTCCTTTGGATCAGTTAACCAACTGAGGCAACTGTGCAAGGTTGCTGGGAACTTCAAGGCAACGAATCCAGTGTCAACATACGGTAATGTCAACTCAGTTGGCAAGTCCCCCTGCCCCAGGCTCCCAAGGCCTGACAACCAGCTCCAATTTGGGGGAGAGGGGGAGGGGATCGGCCCATAGAAAGCAAAGAAGTCCCCATTTACAGCCTCTCCCGAATACATACATGCGATCTGCAAGAACAGCAGCTGCAGCTATTTGGCTTCCCTGAGCCTTAGTTCCTTCATCTATAAAATGGGAGTAATGATGTATATACACAGAGTAGAGGTTGTGGGGGTTACATACAATGCATGAAATCACCATTGCAATGGTTTGAATGTGTTCCCCAAAAGTTCATATGTTGGAAACTTAATCCCCGAAGCAATAGTCTGAAAAGATGGGATCAAGTGGAACCTTGAGAGGTGATTAGGTCATGAGGGCTCTGCCCTTATGAATGAATGAATCCATTCATGGATTAGTGGATTAGTGAGTTAATGGATTAATGGGTTATCATGGGAATGAGTTAGTTCTAGCAAGAGTTCTCACAAAAGTGAACTGTTATAAAAAGAGAGCTCAATCCTACTTCTGGTACCAATTTTTCTGTATTTACTTATTTTCCATTGCTGTAAGAGAATACCTGAGACTGGGTATTTATAAAGAAACAAATTTATTTAGCTCACAGTTCTGGAGACTAAGAGGTCTGAGATCCATGGGCTGGTAAAAATGATCCCATGGTGGCAGGGAGGAAGGCAGCGGTGAGTGCCCAAGAAGGCCACAAGAACCAGCCCAAACTCGCTTTTTTCCCCTTACAAGAGAGACTGTGTGTGTGTGTGTGTGTGTGTGTGTGAGAGAGAGAGAGAGAGAGAGAGAGAGAGAAGTGCCCTGGACAGGTTTCTCATCATGCTGCAATCCACTTTTCCCAGCCCTCCAACTGCTCAGGACCCAAATTCATGGTCAACCATGTGGCTTCCAGTCTTGAAAGTCATTTGTGTTACTTCTGTTCCATAGCACCTGGGTCCCAAGCTTGCTTTTACAGTCTTGCTTTTATAAATCACATAGCTTTAGAGGTTCTACCTGGTTCCACTTCTTTATCCATGCACGTGCACTTTGGGGGGACACATTCAAACCCTAGCATCTATCATAGGCATTGACATGGATAGGATGTCAAATGTGAGCATTATTTCTATTCTCTATTCACTGTGTTCTCTCCTGAAGTTGCTTGACTCTCTGAAGCTAGAGCTGCTCTGACTAAACCAGAACTACATGGTACTAAAAGCTACCCTTAGGACCCAATTATACACTTCAAAAGAGAGCAAAGAAGGCCCAGAGAGGTGATGGGTCTGCCAAAGGTCACACAGCAGGTATAAGTAGGTAGAACAGCAGGCCAGCAGGGAGAAGGAGGCAAATGGGGGTGTGAGTCGAGGTCAGCGCTGAGGTGTTGAGCTGAGTCCAAGGCCAGGCAGCTGAGCAAGAGGACCTTCAGCTGACTTTGCCCCATTTCCCATGCCCAGCAGGGCCTGGCATTTGCCTCTCTTTGGAACTGCTCCTTCTGGGTTCCTGAGTTTGCACTCGTTTCCCAGAAATGCTAGGTAAATATCCCTGTTGTTTGCTGAGTAACCAGCCCCATAGATCAGACAAGGGTCCCACACAAATTGTGCCTTAGGGTTGGCTCAGTTTCCAGGCTCCAACCAAGACAGGTACCCTCCTCCAGAAGCTCTCTTATCAGGGCCTTGTGAGGGCCCTGAACCCACCCACAGAGGATGGTTTTGCTGTACACCATGTGGCTTCGGGCTCAGCATCTTCTTCAAAGAGAGCCTGTTCCTCCCAACTACCCCAAGAAAAGATGGAATATTTTCTGCTTGGTATCTTTCTTCCAAAAAAATTAAGTGAGACATGGACCGTTGCCATTCTGATGTGATAAGGAGTCATGCTGACTTCTGGAAACCTCCTGAACTGATCTTAACCCCAATCACTGAGAAGCTGAAGGTGCTGGGGCTGGTTGATTATTCTACTTAAGGATTCTTTCTTTAGGGAGTTTACATATTTCCACTTTCTCTATCCCCCACGTGCCACCCCACTCTCCTGATCCTCAGGAACCATATTCTCATGGACCAAGTCTATCTTCTGTATGGTGTGCAGGTTTGCCACCTCACCCTAAGTCTGTCTGTCCCAGGCTTGCCGTCTTCTGCTCAGACTTTCTATGTGCACTCTTTTGCCCATCCCCTCTAGAGAATCCTCTGGTTAGACATTTACCTGGAATTAGCAGTTTCATTAATTGACTTCTTTTTCTTTAAAAAGAAATTATTTAATTATATATATATGTGTGTGTGTGTGTGTGTGTGTGTGTGTATACATATATATTTTTTTTAAGTGAGATTTTTGCTATATGGCACATGTGCTCACCTGAGAGACAGAGAGACCAAAGGCAAGAAATCACCCCCTGGGGGGCTGGCCACACCTCAATTCCTTCTCCTCCATTCTCCTCTTGGGATTTGGGGCACACATGCATATGTGCCCACATGAGTTTTAAGTCACTGGATTCGGGACTCAAACCAGGGTCAACTATGTGGGAGTCCAGCCACATAACCATTATACCATCTGCTGGTATAATATATTATTACATTAAAAAATATTATTATATTTTAGTTTGATCAGAGACAGAGAGGGAAAGTGAGAAAGCAAACCACCAGGTCTGGCCATGTGCAAGTCTAATGCCTTAACTGCCATACCACCTGTCAGCCCCAACTTCTCAAGACTTCTAATTCCAAGATATTCTAACTTTGTGATCTGGGACTCAGGAATGCTGGAATCTGGATTTCTAAGTTTCTATACCACCGATTTCATCTAGCTAGCTAGCATTCTGTGATGTTAGCATTTCATAACCGTAGATCCTATTAATCTATAATTTCAAGATATTTTAAAATTGTTTCATGAATTTTGTCCATGATATAGTGACAATTGCCAGCACTCACTTGGTCTGGGTTTTTGTTTGTTTTCTGGAAATTTTGAGTCTCAGCTCCGGGCTCTCTTTTCTGAGTTTGCTAAAGCAGAAGAAGGAGATGGCTAGATAGGATAGGATAGGGGATCCCTCTGGAACTACAGAGCAGCCCAGTTCTAGGCTCCAGCACTCAGTCCACCCCACTTCATCCCAAGCCCCCTCATTTGGGCTCCAGAATCTGAGGATAGCAGGCTCCTTTGTAGTACTTCACACCCCGCCTTCTTCCCTCCCTGGCCTGCCTCAGGGTCCAGAAAGAATAGTGGAAAACTAGCTTGTCCCAATGGGCAGAGGGAGAGAGGGTTAAGCCCAGGGCAGGGAGCCAGTGAAGGAGAGAGAAGAGATTCCCTAGGGAGCCCTGCAGCCTTCCCCAGAGGTAAGGAAGGAACAGAGGCCGGAAGTGGGAGTGTGGGTGAGAGCATTGGTAAGGGTGGGGTGACCAGTATTGCATTGTAGGGCCGGAACTGGGCTTCCGGCCATTGACCCATTAGTGACAAGGGACCTCCAGCCTGGCGCCCAAAGGGCTACCCACTGACTATGTGTTCCTGTGCGTGAGTCAGACTCCCAGGAAAACCCAGAGTGCAGGAACCTGGTCCTCTGGAGCCCTTTCTCTGAAGGGCCCACTGAGGCCAAGAAAGGGCCAGTTTCCACTTTCCAAGGATTATCCTGGGCTTGGGACAGAACAGTGACTGGAACTCCAGGTTCCTGCCGCCAGCACAGAGCTGTTCTTCCCATACTCCAGAGGATCCCAGAACTGCAAAATGTTCCTCTAACCAGTGAGACGCAGGGTTAGAGGATGGGCTCACCCCAGGCGGCCTCCTGGAGAAGGCTGGAGCTCTCCTCCAGCCCTGCAGCACGTGGCTGAAGCTGCCAAACCCGATTTTCCGGTGGCTGCCCAAGGCTGGCTGGGCCGGAAGCCCTCCTCCTGGCATGGGCTCTTCAGGCCACCATCCTCCTCCCCCTCACCTCCTGACTCCCTGGCCTGGCCAGCTCCTCTGGCACCTGTGCCAGCTACCCCAGTATGCCACTATTTCCTTCTCCCCCTGCCTGCCATGCCCCCTCGGGCTGCCATATGTGGTCCAGTACTGTCTGTCTCTGAGCCTAATTTTTTCATCTATAGATGAGTGACAGTGGCCTGCCTCCCAGGGACTGATTGCAGAGAGATTCCAAAGAAAAGAGGAATGTGACTAGCAGTAGGTCAGTGCTTAGACGGTAGACTGGCGCAGTGCTGGGAGCACGGCCTGGGGTCTGAGAAGGAAGCACAGTGCTGTGGAATTCTGGAGGTGTGGTTGTTGGGGTGCAAGGTAAAGAGTTGTGCTCCTTCTGGGTCCTCAGGCTATTCCACCTAGAAAAGATGGAAGAGCAGAAAGACAGACAGAAAACACCATTCAGATTAAGTGGCTTTATAACCAGTCCTTGCCCCGATTTATGAAGTGCCTGTGTGACCTGCTTCATGTCTGTCTCCCACTGAGCTGTAACTCCCATGGGGAAGAACTCCCATTGTCTTGCTCACTGCTCCATCTCCAGAAATTAGCACCCTCCTGGCACACAGCAGGCACTATCGACTGATCCAGAGCTGCAGATTGAAAAGCAGAAGCAGAGGCACCCATGGGGGCTAGAGACCAGCCAGGTCAGCTCACCTAACCTCAGGCCCCTGCTCCAGACTGTCCCTGAACCCAGGCCTCCTTTTCTGGCCTGAGAACCTGGGGTTCTCAGCCTCCAGGGGACTCTGGTGGGTTGGGAGAGAGTGAGTGAGTTGTACTCAGTCACCCAGGGGGGTCACCTAAAGCTGATATTGTGGATGCCCCCCCACCCCCCCACCCCCCCCCACCCCCCCCACCCCCCCCCCCCCCCGCTGCTGTTGCCTCTGGGAGCCTGAAGGGGGAGGAGAATTGGGAACCTGGAGGGGGAGGGACAGTGGAGGAATCGTCATTGCAGATGGAGCTAAAAATAGCCAGAAGAGATGATGTCATCAGGTTCCCACAGCTTAGCACACCCCTCATACACACTCACAGACACAGACACACACACTCTCACAGACACAGAGGCAATCGTGGGCATACACACACACAGTCATATACAGGGGAGGGAGGCTTCTGGGTCCCAGGGCTGCAGGGGCAGGGAAGCCTGGTGAGTGTGTGTGCATGTGTGTGTGTCCACCAAGTTTGCATGAGTGTGATTTCACATGTCTTGTGTCTAGGTGCATGCATGCTCATTTGTAGGCATGTGGATGTATTGTGACATCAGTCACGTTGGGGTCTACGTGCTTTCATGTCAGTGCGTATTTCTGTTTATAGTCATGTGCTTGCGTGCATGTGTGAGTTTTTTGCATTGTCTGTGAGTCTACTTTATATTTACATATTTGCATGAGTTTTTAGATCGTGTTGTGTGTCTTTATGTCCCCTTGTGGGCCGTGGGCACTGGCCCAGCCATCTGTCATCTCTAACTGAGGTTCAGCAACCCCCTCCTATCCCCTGAAGAACCCGGCACTGTCCAGGCACAGTGTCAGTGAATTCTCTGCCCTACCGCTCCCCGCCGGTCCTAGTCTCTGGCGAGACTAGAGAGGATGGACATAGACACAATTCATTTTCCTCTCACAGGCAGCAAAGGACATTAGTCAGGCTTCCTGAACCCCAGAGGGCCAGGCCACCAACGGTCTCAGGGTTCACTCCCACCCTCAACCCTCAGGGAAAGTTAGACCTGGAACTGGAGCCAGATCTTGGGATATTGGGACGCACGCTAACTCATGCAGAAAGCAAAACAGTAGAGACGAAGTCTCTCACAATGTTCCAGCCACTAAAACACAGCCCCATGGAGACACACCCCACAGGAACCCAGTTCCACCCTATGACACATGGGCACATACTCAGAAACCCAGATGGAAAATCCCCGGACCGCGGAGTTTAGCACAGCCCCTCCCCCTGCTTTCTGGGCTCAAACTCGGTCTTGCCCCGCCCCCAAGTGCCCCAGCTCAGCTGCGGGTCCTGAAGCACACTGACCTCCGAGAACACGGCTGTGGGGCTGAAGGTGGCATGCACGCCCTCCCCCTCCGCTAGAGCTAACCCTCTACCCCTGCAGGAGGCCCCCTCACCCTCATGGCCTTCTTTCTTTCAGAGTGGATGCCCTCTCTGGCATACTCAGACCTTCACAAACACTCCTTGACACTGCTGGCCACGAAGGCATATTTGTTCACAAAAGGCACCCTCAGTCACATGTCTGCTCCTATTCCCATTCTCCCAGTCACACACGCCAGCAGTTACCCCTACACACTGATCAGTACAGGCATACAGAGGCCTCACAGACTTCACGGGTTCTGCCCTCACCCTACCCTGCTCTGATCCATGACTCCCTGTATCTTCCAAGATGTCTACAAAAACCCTCCTCCCTGTGCAGATGGTAATGTAAGGTGGGAGAGCCCCCTACCTCATAGACAGGTGGGTGAAGAGCTGAAGCCAAGGATGTGTATTGCCCGCGTTGTCCTGCCCTTCCCCGGTCTAACTCTGACCCCTGCTGGGAGTGCTCAGCCCCAACCCTGCCCTCACATCCTTGTCGACTGGAAACACCTGGGGATGGAGTGAGACGGTTGAGCAGAACGGTTGTATTTGTCTGTTGTTCCTTGCCCACAGCCTGTGGGAGACATAGGAGACGCAGGCCCAGGGCAAGCCCAGCTCCTGGGCTAGCTTCTGGGCATTTCTAGAGGATCAGAAAGCTCCCAGGTTGACAGAAGTGTCTGAGAACTGAGGAGAGAGAGGAGATGAAAGAGTGTGAGGAAGGCTCCACAGGCCCTTGGATTCACACACCTCCCTGAGCCCTCTACTTGCCGATCCATCCTTCTTCAAGGCCCTGGGCATTTTGGAAAACCTGCTATCAAGACCCACCCTCAGGACCAGCAGTTAGCATAATGGCTATGTCGCTGGACTCCCACGTAGTCGACCACAGTTCGAGTCCTGGACCCGGTGGCTTAAACTCACGCTGGGCGCATGTGCGTGCGTGCCCAAGATCCCGCGGAGAATGGAGAAGGGATTGCGGCGTGGCCATCCCCCCTGGGGGGTGATTTCTCGCTTTCTGTCTCTCTGTCTCTGTCTGCCTGGCGAGCGCATGCACTATAGCAAATCCTCTCAAAAAAAAAAAAAAAAAAAAAAGACCCACCCTACCTTTGGGGAACTATTTCACAGAATTTGTCCCTTAGAATGCCCAAGCAGGACCAAGTAGGGAGAAAGACTTCAATGGCTCTGGGCACCACCCTCCACCTTGGCTGCTAACCTCGAGATGAGAGGATCCACATGCTGGGGGCGGCAATGTAGGTGTTGATATCCGCACTCATGGTGGCAAGAGTGGTGGCTGCAATGGTGGCAGGTGGGCTTCGGGGCTTCCGCTGGTACCTTCTTCGGCTACATTTGAACATTTTAGGAAATCGGGGCCGGGGCCAGCCCATACCTGGTCTGCGGTAGGGAACATTCATGCCCCGGGGTCGAGGGGCCTTTTGGAGCCTAGAGGGCCCCATGAGCATGTGGGCGCAGGGAGCTTCTGTACCCTGGCTGAGGGGTGCTGCTGGCCAGCACAGTTGTAGCCTCTATGACATCGAAGTCCACATGAGGGTGGGATCTTTATCACAGGTGTTGGCCCCCACCCCTCTCCATGGTCAGATTGCCTCACAATCCTCTCCCTTGGGTCCAACCCATGAGCAGACCACCCCACTTTGGCCCCTTGAGAAAATCACTCCCTCATCCACATGAACAATAATAACTCTATTTTATTTTTACTATTATTTTTTATTTAACCTTATTTATTTTTTGAAAGAATTGTTTATTTTTAATTTTATTTATTCATTCATTTATTTTAATTTGACCAGAGAGAGACACACAGAGAGAAAGAAAGTGAGAAAGCGAGCCACCAGGTCCAGGACTTGAACCATGGTCGGCCATGTGGGAATGTCCAGCACCTTAACCACTATGCCACCTGCTGGTCCCCCTATTTTCTTGTTGTAATTTGACCAGAGAGGTACAGAGAGAGAGAGACAGAGACAGAGAGAGAGAAGGAGAGTGAGAAAGCAAGCTGCCAGGTCCGGAACTTGAACCATGGTTGACCATGTGGGAGTCTAGCGCCCTTAACCACCACGCCACCTGCCGGCCCCAACTCTGTTAATTAAACACTTACTATGTGCCAGACATTGTGCTGAGCGCCTTACGAACATTATCTCATTTACTCTCACTATGGCTCTACAAGAAGATTCTATGGTTACCCCTATTTAAATAGTCCGTTCTCATTATTCCCAGTAGCTATGTTCTTTCTTTTTTTTTTTTTTAAGAGGTTTTTGCCATAGAGCATGTGCACTCCACAGAGAGAGACAGAAGCATCACCCCTGCCCCCGAGGGAATGGTCACACCACAAATCCCTTCTCCTTCATTCTCTTCTTGGGATCTTGGGCACACACGCAAATGTGCCTGGTATGATTTTCAAGCCACCGGTTCCAGGACTCGAACTGCAGTTGGCCATGTGGGAGCCCAGCAATGTAACCACTACACCATCTGCTGGCCCCATCCAGTAGCTATGTTCTATAAAGTCACCACGAACACTGAACTAGCTGATAATGAACCATTGTTCCCAGGGGAAATACAGGGTCAGATGCCTACAACCGCCTGGTCCTAATATTTTGTCACCGGTTTTACATGTGGGGACGCCTTATTTAATAGGTGTGTTGGGATCATTAACATTGAACTCATGGCCAGCAACACTGTAATGTGTGCTTGAATGAAGTTATACATGAGTATTTCCTTTGTAAGGGCCGTTGCCGCTTTCCTGTGCTAAGGAACTTTCCTGTGCTAAGGAACACTAGGTACACTTCGACACTACAACAGGAGGTCACTTTGAACAGCAAAACCACTGACAAAAACCACTAAAAAGTGTGAAAGAATGTGGCACTAAAAAGCCTGCCAAAAGAACATTTGTCTTCTCTGTAAGAGCTGAAATAAGAAGGCAGCATCCAGTTGTCCAACAGACCTCAGCTGGAAACTCATCTGTTGGGCAACTTGAATTTTCCTCCTTTCTGTTTATGTTCATGAACTACTGCAGGAGTGCCTCGAGGGTTGGTTCGGGGTTACATTACTTTTCAGTGAGTAGGTGAATTCCCGGCTATGAAGTCTATGGATACAATAGTGAGGATTCTACTCTACAAGGGGATTGAGGCTCAGGGAGGTCAAGTCCCTACAAGCAGCAGCAGACAGGGGTTCAAATCCACAATGGCCAAAGTCCAAAGCCCAGAACAAGTGTATTCTGCATTCATTCATTCATTCCAGAAATATTCACTAGCAACTTCACACGTGCTGGGCACCAGGAACAGAGATGAATGAGACCTGCTCCAATTCTGGGCATGAAAGAAAAAGCCATGTGGACCACCAGCATGGGGGAGGAATGCAGGTCCCCCGGGATGTAAGAGGTGCTAAGCTTGGGTTCATGTCCTTGCCTGTAAGAGCCAGGGGAGTCAGCGGCTCTGCCTAGCCTTGCTCTGAGTTGCTGTGGAATTTTGGACTTGCCCCTTCTCCCTCCACACCTCAGCTCCCCCCCTTTCCCTTTTACCCCTTTTCCCAAGATCACCCTTTCCAGCCTCCACTGTCTGTCTATGCCTGCAGGAGCCTGCTAGGACAGAGGTCCCCAACCCAGTTAGAAGCCAGGCCACACAGCAGGGAGTGAGTGGCCAGTGAGCTAGGGAAGCTTCGTCCATATTTGCAGCCACTCCCCATCCCTCTGGTTAGCACCCAAGCCCCACCTCTTGTCAGATCAGCGGCTGCATTCGATTCTCAGAGGAGCTCCCAGATGGGAACACCTAGTTTCAGGAAATGAAGCTCAGGGCTTCCACTGATTCTGCACAATGATGAATCCTATCATTATTTTATTATATATTTCAATGTAATAATAATAGAAATAAAGTTCACAATAAATGTAAGGCACTTGAATCATCCCAAAACCAACTTCATCCCAACCCTGTCCATGGTAAAACTGTCTTTCATGGAACCAGTCCTGGTGCCAAAAGTTTGGGACCACTGTGCTAGGAGACTAGGTTATGAGACCTTAGTACCACCCCCTCCAAATTCTAGCTGCTGTACCTTTAAACCCACCTACCTGCCTACCCCTGCCCCTCCTCCTCTGGTCCCAGACCAAGGCCTGCTTCCCTGTGGTTTATGGAACCAGCCCTGCTTGACTCCATAGAGACCTCATCAATGTAGATTGTCTGCTTAGTGGTTAAGATGTGAACATGGGAGCCAGCAGGTGGCATAGTGGTTAAGGATGCTGTATTTCCACACGGCTGACCACGGTTCGAGTCTCGTACCTGGCAGCTTGCTTTCTCACTTTCCTTCTCTCTCTCTCTCTCTCTCTCTCTCTCTCTCTCTCTCTCTCTCTCTCTCTCCCCCCCCCCCTTCGGTCAAATTTAAAAATAAATAAATAAATAGAGTTAAAATAAAATAATTCTTTAAAAAAAATAAAGAAAAGAAAAGAAAAGATGCGAACGTGGTCCCAGACTGAAGGGTGTAGTTCTGGCTCTGCCACTTCCAAGCTGTTTGATCATAGCAAGAACTTAACCTTTCTGTGTTTCATTTCCCTATATTTAAAATGAGGATTGGGCCAGCTGGTGGCATGGTGGTTGAGGCAGCCAGATTCCACATGGCTGACTACACTGTTTAAGTCCTTGACTGGTGGCTTGTGTGTAATGCGTGCCCAAGATCCCAGAGGAGAATGGAAAAGAGGGGACTGAGGTATGGCCAGCCCCACTGCAGGGATGATTTCTCACTTTCCCTCTCTCTCTCTCTGGCAAATGTATGTGCTCTATAGCAAAAACTAAAATAAATAAATAGAATGGAATAAAAGAAAGTCCATCTCACAGGATCATTGCACAGAGGGAAAAAAGGGGCTTAACAAATGTAAAGCACTTAAAGTACTATCTGGGGGCCGACAGGTAGTGGTGGTTAAGAGCGCTGGACTCCCACATGGCCGACTGTGGTTCAAGTCCTGGACTTGGCGGCTTTCTTTCTCACCTTCCTTCTCTCTCGCTCACTCCTTCCCTCTCTGGTCAAATTTAAATAAATAAATGAAGTTAAATAAAATCATGCTTAAGATAAAAATACGATCTGTATTATAGTGTAGTCTGTACTATTATTAGCTCCTGTCTTGTCTGTCTCTTCGGTTTTCTCCCACCATAAAAACAAAGCAAATTAAAACATTTACTTTCTCCATCTCCATCCCACAACTCCTGTAGCTGTGGCCCTTTCCCTCTGACCTTTACACTCTGCTGTCATTCCTGTATGTTCCAGAGACGGGAAATAGCTATCCTGAAATGCAGACCAGGAAACAGAGGCTTAAAACCAGGTGCAGGCCCAGCTATGGTGACACGTGTGCTGCAGTCCCTGCTACTCAGGAGGCTGAAGCAGGAGAATTGAGACACACTGAGATTCTGTTTAAAATCACAAATACAGGGCCAGCAGGTGGGGTAGAGGTTAAGGCAGCTGAATCCCACATGACAACGTGGTTTGAATCCCAGACACGGTGGCTTAAAATCATGCTGGAATGCATGTGTGCCCAAAATCCTGAGAGGAGAATGGAGGAGAAGGGATTGCCATGTGGCCATTTCCCTTTAGGGGTGATTTCTCATTTTCTCTCTCTCTCTCTGTCTCTCTCCAGTGAGCTCACATGCCCTATAGCAAACTAAAACAAAAACAAATGCAAAACCGAATCTAAGCAATGCCCCACGGTCACACAGCTAGTCAGTGACAGAACCAAGGTTCAAGAACCTGGTCCAAACGCTGCGAAAGGCAGAACTCGCCCAGACCCTCTTCATTAGGAGCGCTGGAGTGGGAGGTGGGCTCTGGAGCTCCTGAAGGGCTAAAAAGATGAGGATTCCAGAACTTTAGAAGGGTGAGTTCATCGTGGGGCCATGCTGCCACCTGCTGGCAGAGTGGGAAGGGTGTATCAGAGGGCTCGGAGGAGTCTGAAGAAGGGAAAAAGAGGAAAAGGTGAGGGAGAGGCCAGAGGGGGAAGGATAAGGGAGGAGAAAGATGGGGAATTGGAAGCTTTGTGCAGGAAAGGGTACGAAGAGCCATTTGCTACTCAGAGGCGAAAGCAGAAGGCACTAAACAGTGCTCATTTCCTTGGAAGTCTTTGTGTGTGAGAGAGAGATTGAGGAAGTGTGTACCTTAGACGTTCTGTTGCTGGTAGTAGGTCACCAAGAGTTCACGGTGTGTGTGTGTGTACATTCAGCCGCGCTAGTGGGTGTTTATGTAAGCAACTGTGTTTGATGTGTGAACGTATTGATAGCACTTGGGCAGGCGTGCGTGCCTGTGAACACCTAGGGTGTGTGTGAGGGAATTAGCTGATGCAGGGTAAGAAGCACGCGTGCTCTATCCTGGGGGTGGGGAGGAGCACTTGGAAGTCCTGGGGGACACTTGACCTGCTCAGACTTCTTGCCCTTCTGAGATCAGGAGGGGCGTTGCCCACGGCTGGCGTTGCCAGGCGGAGGCCTTCTACTGCTATGGTTGTGGGGACTGATCTCCAGGCAGCAGGGGGCAGCAGGGACGAGGGGAGGCTGACCGGCCACGGGTGGGGCTTGCTGCAGGCGGGTAGAAGGAGGCCTTTAAAGGGCCTGCCCCGCCTGCAGGTGAGCGGTCGTGTGTGAGCCACCAGCCTGTCCCTCTGCCTGCCCACTCGGGGGCAGCTCCCTGAAGCTGTTCTGTTCTGTCTGGAGTCTCAGCAGATCCGTCTTTCAGAACTTGCTGCCGAGAGCCCTGACCAGGTGATGGCACAGAATAGAGACCGTCCTGTGTAGTGAAGCCAATCTGGAAACAGGTTTGGGGAGCTGGAAGGGTCATGGGGAGGGTCCTAGAAGAGTCTGTGGTTGCTTTGGGGAAGGGTCCTGGTGCCCGGGAAGGACATGGAGTGACCTGCAGTGTGAGAGTCAGGCGTGGGTGCCTGTGGAGGGGCCTGGGTAGCGGAGAGAGAGAGAGGGAGAGAGAGAGAAAGGTGTTGGGATAGAACTGGGGAAAGTCTGGAGGGGTCAGCGTCCAGGTATCAGAGAAGCTCAGTGAGATATGGCTTTAGGATGCCGGAGTGTGGCTGTCAGGGTCCAGAAGCCGGGACCTGCTCAGGTGTGTGTGGGTGGGGAGGCGGAGAGCAAGGCTTTACCTGACACATGACTGCCCCCCCAGGTGCCACCATGCAGTGCTTCAGCTTCCTTAAGACCATGATGATCCTCTTCAACTTTCTCATCTTTGTAAGTATGGAGGCTCTTTGGGGCTCCATAAAGGAGCAGATCAGAACCCCGCAGAATCTAAGCTGTGCCCGGTCTCCATCCTGAGAATGTCCTCTTATTAGTGGGGTACAGAAGTCTCCACAAAGCTGACTCCTGATCCCGACAGTAGCTGAGCTGCCACATAGGGTGGGAGTAGGGTGTGAAGAAAGGGGGTAGAAAAGTTTAGGGCGTTCCCTCCCTCTAGGAAACTTTAGCTCAGGCTTAAGGCGGGGTAGCATTGGCTAGCAGGAATGATCCTCCCCTTTCTCTAGGCACTGAGGGTCCAGAGAGGGAAAAGAGTTCAACTAAGTGCAGAAGGAATTTCAGCGGCCTCCGTATTATGAGGAGCTGAGAAGAGAAGAGATCCATGGCTCATCAGAGTAAAGGGTCCCTCTCAAGCAACCCTTATTCATTCAACAAACTTCCACTGCCTAAGACTGTATGCTAGGTGCTGGGGTGCCAGCTAACGAGACCTTTCCCTGCCTTGAGGATCTCAGGTTCAGTCAACCAGCCAGACACACAGTTGGAAGGTAACATGTGCAGGTTTAGCACGGGAGGTATAGAAGACCATCGGTAAGGCTTTGAATCTAGCCCAGTTGGAGAATACTTCCTGGAGAAAATAGTGAAAGCAGAGCCTGTGGCCTGGTGGTTAAGGCAGCTGGATCCCACATGACTGTGTGGTTCGAATCCCAGACTTGGTGGCTTGAAAAACATGACAGGTATGTGCGCATACATGCCCAAGTTCCTGAAAGGAGGAAATGGAGAAGAGATTGTAGCATGACCATGCTCGATGGGAGATGCTTTCTTGCTCTCTCTCTCTCTCTCTGTCTTTCTGCCTTCTGTAAGCATGCACTCACATCCTTTGGCAAAAAATAAAATAAAATGCTGAGAATTTGCACTGGGTGGAGAAGTTGTAAAGTTTGCCTAAAGGCCCAGTAATAAAACTCAGTATGGTTCAGAAATCCAGGAAGGGCATGTTGGAAGAGTTGATTCATGAGTTGTAAACCCTGGAGATGGTGGAGGAGATAAGGAAAAATGGACAAAATGGACCAAGGACAAAGCCTGGGGTGGTGATTGAGGGATGGAAGAAGGAGCAAGGAGACAGAGATCTTGGAGATGATGGCCATATCTCTGCCATGATGATGCCGGGGCAGGGGGAGAGAAGTGTGTCCTGTAGGTAGCCGTGTACCGGCTCAGACTGGCACGGGCCGAAGATACTCGAAGTCATATGTGCTTAGGTGGTCACTGAAGCCAAGGAACTGGGTGAGAGCACTCAGGGAAAGTGAACTCTGGGAAGTCCAACTTAGAGATAAGCAAAGAAGCAGTCATCGTGAAAGAGATGGAGAAGAAACAATAGAGGGAGGAACACAAGGAGAGCGAGATATTGGAGAGGTCAACAAGAATATGGCCATGGCACGGCCACTGGACTTAGCACAAGACGTCACAGGAGACCTTGGAGTCACATTAGAGTGGGTTATGTGAGAAACGCACTCCCCGTCCAAGGCCAACCAATGCACACAGAGACACGAGGTACGGCGAAGTCTTGCAAGATCGGGTATCTGATGGTCAGGCACACCCAAAATGGTTACAACAACCAAATTTATTCCCTAGAGCACAAGTCCCTCCTCCAGTTCCTCATGGGCTGAGTACTATGGGATGTACAATCTTCCTGGGCATTGGCTCAGTTTCATTATTTTCTTACAAGACATTTGTTGTCCCTTCCTTCTCTCGTCTGACGGAAAGGTGTAGGAAGCCCCTGAAAAATGCCTGCCAAATATTCTGAGGAGGGAGAAAAACCAGGAAGTAAAAAGGGACGAAGGGCTGGTGACCAGCCACCATCCTGAGAAGTCATTTCTCAAGGGTGGCCTGTTGCTTCTGGGTTTTGTTTGTTTAGGGACTTTTTGGAAATGTGCACTTTCTGAGTTTATCACATCTGCAAGCTGGTTACACAACTTCTGTCAAGCTATTCTTGAAAATGAATCACTTAGGTTATTTTCTTACAGGTTAGAGTGAGTAAAAGGTGGGCGGGGCTGGCCCCCTGGTCTAGTGGTTATGAGAGCTTATTCCTATATGGCCAATCATGGTTCAGATTCCAGCTTGAGGATCACACCAGGTGCATGTAGGGTGTGTCCCAAATCACAATGGAGAAGTGGAGGAGAAGGGATTGCAGTGTGACCACATCCCACTGGGTAGAGGGGAGGTCTCCACTCCCCATCTCTCTAGCTAGTTCTGGGCCCTCTGGGAAACAAAATAACAAGTAGGGTGGAAGTGGAGACTAGTTTGGAAAACTTGGTTGGAGGTGGGTGGACTCTGATGCTGATATACTCCGTGGCTTGGGTTTCCTTCGACTGTGGGGAATTACCTTTTATCTATTTTATCATCAGCAAAGTCATAACATATTTTTCTGTTTTTCTATGCAAAAAATGCATCATGACTTTCCCAATGACCTCATATATTTCTGGAGGAGGCAATAGGATTCCAGGAATTTGGAGAGCAGAGATTCTGGCCTGCGGGAGTTAAAGGCAAATCCAGTTTGTTTTGTGACCTCTGTTGCTCCAGTCTTGCCAGGGCAGGCAAAGCAGGATAGAGCAGACCTCGGGCTCCTTGAAATTTGACCCTGCAGGCTAAGAGCCCAGTATTCTGTACTTGGGCAAACAAGCCTAGGATCCAGCCACAGACTGCCACCTCACTCCAGGATCTAGCCTCAGTGTCTCCAGCTGGAAAACGGGGACTAGGCACCAAGGTGGTATCAGGCTGATTCATTCAGTGAAGCCCTGGGTCAGTAAGATGTTGTGTTAGGAGATGTGGACACTGGGCAGGTGCCCACCCCTAATCTGGGCCTTGCGACTCCCTCTGAGACTGGAGTTCAGTGGAGCCTTTCAGAAAAGTTTTGGCTATACTCCCGCTCTGATGCCTCAGTTTCCATTTGTGAGGCAAGGCAAGTCTCGACTAGATGAAGAGCAGGCTTGGAGTCTGATCCCGGAAAGGAATCCAGTGTTGCCTCAGGGTGGCTAAACCTCAACCTCCACCCTCTCCAAGGTTGGGAGCAGGTGTAAACCTCAGTCCCGCCTCTGTTACTATGGTGACTGTTGAGCTTGCTCAAAGCTACCACCTCCGTTTCCACCTATCAGAGCGGAACACCTATCAGACAGAGGTGTTCTGGGCACACACAGCCCAGAAGGAAATAAAGACCTGGGACTTCACCTGCCTGTTTTATTTCGGCTTTAATTTTTTTTTTTTTTTTTTTTCCTGAGAGAGAGAGAGAGAGACCCAATAGGAGGCTTCACAGCACAATTGCAATCCGCCCCCAGCTTCTAGATAGCCTTAAATCATGGGCATGCAGGCACCCGGCATGTTCAGAGAGGTTTCTTTCTGGATGCAAACCCAGAACCTTCCCAAATGAGTGTGGCCCACTCCTAGTCACGTGGTAGGACCCCGGCAACAGCGAGGGAGTCTTGCCCCTCTCACCAGCTGCAGTAGCTTTGCAACCCCGATCTCATTTATATCATTTATATCTGCAAATGCACGCAGCCTGTTGCTGGCTAGGGATGCCCAGCTCCCATCTTTATGGCTCTTGAGGATTGTTTCTCCCTCTACAGGATGATTTTTTCCCTTTGTTTTAGGGATATGCGCTGTCCAGAAAGAGAAACAGGGAAAGTGAGAAATCACTCCCCAGGGGAGATGGCTACTCCACAATTCTTTCTTTTCCATTCTCTTCTTGGGACTTTGGGCAGATACACACAAGTGCCAGTATGTTTTTTTTAAGCCACTAGGTCTGGGACTCGAACCCTGAAGTTGACCATGTGAGATCCAGCTGCCTTAACCACTCCACCACTGGCCGGCCCATACAGGATGAATTTTTAAACTCCCTAACCAATAAAGAGGGAAGTTTCTCAGCTCCCATCCCCCTGACTCAACTGAGTGGTAGTGAGCTCCTTGCCTGCACTGTTTCAAGGCCTGCCTGACCTCTCTGTCCCCAGCTGTGTGGCGCGGCCCTGCTGGGAGTGGGCATCTGGGTCTCCGTGGATGGACCGTCCTTCCTGAAGATCTTCGGGCCGCTCTCATCCAGTGCCTTGCAGTTTGTCAACGTGGGCTACTTCCTCATCGCAGCTGGTGCTGTGCTCTTTGCTCTCGGTTTCCTGGGCTGCTATGGTGCTCACAGTGAGAACAAGTGTGCCCTCCTGATGGTATGTCAGACCCAGTCCACAGATCCCTGACCAGGGGTCTCTCCACTCTTGATACCAGGCCCTGGGGATCCCCAAACTGTGCCTTGGGCTCCAGAGGCCTCAGCATAGGGGCTCCCTGTTTTGTGTTGATGGGGAGAGTGGGGTAGGGCAAGGAGGGCACAAGAGACTGTCTTTCCCTAAAACCTGGACCCCTGTTCCCCACTCAGTTCTTCTTCATCCTCCTTCTCATCTTCATTGCTGAGGTTGCAGCTGCCGTGGTCGCCCTGGTATATACCTCGATGGTGAGGCTCTGGGATGGGGCAGGGGAGGAAGACTGGGCAAAGCCTTGGAAATGGGCTGTGGCCTGTGCACGGCCACCTTCCCTACCAGCCCCCAAACACTGGCCTGTCCCACCTAGGCAGAGAACTTCCTGACGGTGGTGGTGGTTCCTGCCATCAAGAAAGACTATGGTTCCCAGAAGGATTTCACCCAAGTGTGGGACGTCACCATGGATGGGGTAAGGTGGGCTGGGGAGGTCTGGGGAGGGAGAGAAAGATACAAGGTCTCACTGACCACCTCCCCCACCTTGTTTCCAGCTCAAGTGCTGTGGCTTCAACAACTACACAGATTTCGAGGGCTCACCCTACTTCACAAAGACGCAAGGTTTTCCTCCGTATTGTTGCAATAACAGAGCCAATGGCACAGCCGGGGAACCCTGCACCAGGCAGGAGGCCGAGAGCAAGGATGTCCAGGTGTGGGTCGGCGTGAACATATGGGGACTGCTTTAATGGCCTCGGAGTGGCAAATGGGGATGAGAGGTAGGGCAGCTGCTTGACCATAAATGCACTCTTCCCTCCCCCAAGGGTTGCTTCAACCAGCTTCTATATGACATCCGAACCAATGCAGTCACCGTGGGTGGTGTGGCAGCCGGGATCGGGGGCCTGGAGGTAAGCAGAGGTGGCGGCTGGGCTGTTGCCACTGGACCAGGGCTGCTGGATCCCTCTCTGAGGCCTCGTATGGAGCTTCATTAGGGCATCTGGGAGGCAGGGGACCAAGGCATGTCCCCTCATTTTCCTGTTCCTCCCCGCCAGCTGGCTGCCATGATCGTGTCCATGTATCTGTACTGCAATCAGAAATAAGCCTGCTCTGCCCCAACCGCTGCTGCTGCTGCTACACGGACTGGGAAGACGTCCTGGCCTTCTCAAGTGGCCATCATCGGGAGGGGGGGCAGGATTCAACAGTGTCACTTGGGCTGGAGAGTGCCTCCCCTTACTGCTCTGGACTAGGGATAACTAGGCAGCACCCCTTTTAGGCTGTGCCTGACGTTCCCATCCATTGGTGGGGTTGGGACCCACCTGTTCCAGAGCCCCAAGGGTAGCCAGTTCTCTTGCCCATTCCCCCAGCCTGTTCACTAAATCCATGATCCCTGTACCCCATTGGGGGATGAGAAAGGCTCCTTACGGCCTGGACCTATCAGCAGAGCTGGAGTGGATGTACAGAAGGCCTTCGGATCTCATAAACCAATGAAATGTTTCTATTTGCACTCTGTGTATCCTTGGGGAAAAGGGGCTGTCTTGCCTAAACTGGCCTCAGGTTCCTATGGGGTTGGTGACTTAGAAATCCCCTGGAAAGATAGCAAAAGGGTAGTATGGTGGGTGTGGATGGCTATTTCCCCCCTTAATTTGGATTCCAGGCCAGGGATGGAGCCTAAGAGGGATGGGCAACAGGGCCTTGAGGAAGTTCTCATAACATGGGAGGACTCTGGCCTGAACTGCCCCCTCCTGGTGGAGGCACTGGACTGGAAAGCTATGAAAATAACAAGCTTGTGCCCAAGTCCGGAGAGAAGATCAGAATTATTACCTAGGCTTACTCCCATAGGCTCTGGGAAGCCCTCCCAGAGTCCCTAGCAAAGGGTCCAGACTACCTACCCTTCTCACTGAGGCAAAGCCACAGATCCATCCCTGTTTTGGAGATTTCAGAAAGAAATTTATTCTCCAGTTTTGGTCTACCTGGTACTCTTCAGGTATTTTATTTAACTTTATTTATTTATTTAATTTGACCAGAGAGGGAACAGAGAGAGAGAGAAAGAAAGTGAGCACACAAGCCGCCAGGTCCGGGACTCAAAACTGTGGTCGGCCATGTGGAAGTCCAATGCCCATAACCACCATGCCACCTGCTGGCCCTTCTTATTTAGTCTTAACTCCAGGAGGGCTTACAAAAGCCAAGCCACTTGCCCAGACCCACAGCTTCCATGAAGAGCTGAGCCTACGTTTGAGCCCAGACTATCTGACTACAGAGCCTGGTATAGTCCTTGATGACATGGTGAAAGTTCTACTTGAAGAGGCACCTGCCAGAATGTCCCAGACACAGACCCAGTCGCCATTGGGCCTGGGATGACAGCATTGTGGAGGGAGGCTATGGCCAGAGGATTCTATATCTGTCACCAAGCAAAGCCCAGTCCTCCTCCTCACTTCCCTTTGGCTCCTGGGCCCTTCTTCCTGGGCTTTTCAAGTTGGGCCCGGAACTAACACCCCTTTGCTAAGCCCCGAAGGGAGCAGTAACCTGGCCAGAGCCACAGAGCACCTGAGAGTCAGTCTGTGAGGCCCAGACCAGGAGCCTGATGGGTGCCCGCCTTGCCCCTTTGCCAGTATGCGGTGCCTCTCACCATCTGCCCCCAGGTGCCTGTGTGGAGGCTGTCAGGTGTTTGTTTGCCCAGGGCGGGCCTCCACATCACGAGCTAACTGCTGCTTGGTCTGGCTGATACGCCACCTCGGGCACTATCTCGAGCTCCAGCAAACACTGAAGGCGTCGGGGTGGCGAGAACATCCAAGCCATAACCACTCATGTACCGCTGAGCTGGGCTCCAGGCACCAGTGGTAGAGGCAGGGGCAGAAGGCAGAGGGAAGGGCGGGAGTTGCAGTCAGTTTCTGCCTCCCTGGTCAAGGCTCTATGCATACACAGAGGCTGGCAGACCCGTTCTCAAGAGGTACACTCGGTGTCCCGATCCTATGCCTTCACAGATCCCACCCCACATGCCCTGTCTTTGGGGCTGTCTTGGTCACATCCTCGCAATGATCCCACCCATTTGCCCGTGCTTCTATGACACCCTGACTCTGGTCATCCTAATCTCTTTGGGTCAGTGGTTGTGTGAGAATCTGATGAACACCATGGCCCCTTTCTCTAGCAAAATGTCCAGATATGGTATTGTGTGTGTTGAGGGCCACAGACGTCCCTACTCCACCGGCAGCCCAGTCCTGCTCATCCACGTCCTTCTCGCCCCACTAGGCTTACCTGCTCTCCCATTCCCTCTCCAAACCCAACTATCCCTTTCTGTTCTCTCCTGCTCTATTTCTGGGAACAGGTGCCTGGCCCAACAAGCTGGGCAGGAAGCAGCTAAACAATGGGGAAGGGGCGTGGAGAGGCTCAAGCTCAACCCCAGAAAGGCAGGGCTACGCTAACGTCAGACAGGCCAAGGGTGGAGCCTGGGGAAAAACGCTGGAGTCTGAGGCTTGGGCATCCCCTGGTGGCCAAATGGTCCCAAATGGAAGACAGATCCTATGGAAGACAGTAAGGAATGCCCCCCACCCCTACCCCCCCACACGCACACATACTCACATTCACACTCACAAAATACATCCCAGAGGGTTTCTCTGTTTTTAATCAATGACCACCTTATCCAGCTTTGGAAATCTGGACAAAGAGGCGACTGAGAGGAGGCCTGGTCCAGTGTCTATGGGTCTCTGAGTGAGTCTGTGTCAGCGTGTGGGCCCCAGCTGGGCCTGTCACGGCCGTGAGCACAGCAGGTTCCTGAGTAAGAGCCAGCCCCACCCTCAGGGCAGCACCCCAGCCCAGAAAGGAATCCAGGCACTCAGGACAGTCAATAAATAGGTTAGATCCTGAGCCAGGCCTGGGAGGAGGGGGTGGACATGGGGCAGGATCAGCCCAGGACTCCCAGTGATTTCCCGGGTACTTCTGCCCTTCTCTAATAAGGAAGGAAATAAATAGACCTCCAATTCAGGAACGGGAGTGTTGGAGCAGGGGAACCCTCCCTGTGGAGTTAGTAATTAAGTTCCATGTTAAAAACAAACCAGCCCCAGCCCCTACCAGCATCTACAAAATCCTACAGGATGGGGTGAAGGGCTAGCCTGCCCAGGGGTACACAGTACCCAGCCCTGCAGGGTCCTGGAGGAGGTCTCATGTCTGTTCTGCAGCTCCTGGGGCTCCTTCCTCCTTTGGAGGTGGCTCCAGGAAAATAGGGATGACTGAGGGTGGCTTCTTCACTCTGTGGAGAGATACGAGAACGTACAGGGAAGAGGTCATTCACAACATCCCCCAAGCCCACGAGGCTCCTATTTCCCAGGGCAAAAAAGGGTTACTTACGAGTAGGGGGAGGCTGGTACCCCCACCACCAGGAAGTGGTTCTTTTTCCGAAACAACCTCCAAAGACCCCGGTGGTTGCCACGCACATCCAGGTCCCAGATATGGAGGCACTGGTTGGGGAGGAGGTGGGGGGCAGACAGGTCAAGTGAGCTGTAGGGAGGGGACACCGAGGACCTCTGGCCCAGCCCTTATCTTTCCTGAGCAGCCACGTCCATTGCTAGATGGATTTGGACAGAGGGGTTGGAAGAGGGTTCTGATGGATGAAGAGAAGCTTCTGGGGTTGACCATTCCAGAATAAAGGCTGTGTCTTAGAGCAGTGTACGTGGGACACGATACCTTGGCAAGCTGGGTCCAGGTAGTGAAGTCATCATCTCTCTCCATCCGGATGAAGGCCACGTAGGTGTGGCCCTCCGTGTCTGGCAGGAAAGAGTCTTCACAAGGGTTCTTGCTGTGGTCCAGAACCTCCGCCTCACTGCAGTGGGGAGTGGGACAAGACCAAGACAAAGCAGGCTTCAGGGGCTGTCACGTAGGGCCCTGTGCCTGGCTGATGCTCTGCTGTGGCCATCTTGAAACTCTTAGTAATTTTAAAGTGACTTTTCATTTTGCTTGGGGCCCTGCAAATTAAGCGGTAATTACAGGGCCACAACTCCATGAGCCACCTTACTTCCTGCCACATGCCCCATGGCCCAAGGCCATACCTCAGCAGCCTATGAATTTCCACTTCATAAGCTTCTTTCTTCAGACTGAAGGGGAAGAAGAAACAAGTCAGGAGGGGGGAAGCCTTCACGTTCCAAGGGTAGACTAGATAGGGAATGGGTCCTATGGGAACTGGGGGCAGCAGGGCTGGGGTAAACACATAGGACCCAGGATTGGCCGGGACTGTCAGAGACTGGTCTCGTAGATAAGTCTCCCCCTTGCCCTGTGTCAGCCCCTACCTGTCCACATTCCTGAGCTGGACACCTGGAACCGTGTTGAACTTGTGCTTCTTAAAGTAGGCCTCCTGCAGTGGGGAGGGGGAGAAAATCAGGGACTTGCACTGTCCAGCCCCCACCTGCTCACTGACCCACCACATAGGGACAAGACCCACAAAGGAAGTCCTCGACCTGTAAAGGGCCAGGGCCCTCAGATTTCCTCCTGTCTTTCCCTCGACTTCTCAGCATCCTTGGCGAGCTCTCTCTAGCTTGTCTGGGAACATGAGCTCATCGCTAGAGAACATGTGCCCACACAAGCAGCTCATGCTCCTGACCCGTGAGCTAGTCCCAGTCCTCAGTTGTGCTCCTAGGGCCTGTTCTTCTAGAGCCTGGGAAAGCAGGAACAGGCCGAGGAACCAGGGATGGCGGGCAAAGGGACAGGCTGAGCCAGGAGAAAGGACACTGCTATGACTCAGGTACTGAGAGTAACTTTTGGGAGGTACATGCCCCCTCTGGGAGATGCGTGGGGCTCTTAGATTGGCTGGCTCTGAGGGCCCTTCTGGTTTCTAGGAGGTTCTAAGCTGGATGCTATCCACTCTTTTGAGCTGAGCTGCCTCAAGGCTTCCCTTGCTGTAACTATGGAATGGCCCTCTCGACATAGGCAGGTGGGGCATGGGGCTTGGAGACCTCCCCGTTCATCTTAGGCTGAGGCGTGGGTCCCAGCACTTGCAAGGTCAGAAGGCAGAGCTCACAGGGCTGGACAGTACGTAGAGGGAGAAATACCTCCCACGCTCACAGTCCAGTGCTAAGAATAGTAACAATAAAAAGGAGCCCAGCTGATGCTAGCCGGTGGAGTGGTAGTTAAGGCACTGGATCCCACATGGCTGACTCCACGGTTTGAAGTCTTGGACCTGGTAGCCTGTAAAATATGCCAAGCATGTGTGTGTGCGTGTGTGCCCCAAATCCTGAGAGAATGGAGAAGAAGGGATTACAGCATGAACATCCCCCTTGGGGAGTAATTTCTTACTTTTCACTTTCCCTCTGCCTCTCTCTAGCAAGTGGACATGCTCTAAGGCAAAAATCTAAAAATAAAATAGCCCATCTAACCCCTATATACAGGCCACAGTTTCAAGTATATTACATACATGAATTCACTGAAACTTCATAACCTCATAACCCTATAAAATGGGTAGTTTTTTTTTTTTTTGGGTTTCTTTTAGAGAAAAAGATTTTTGCAATAGGGCACATGTGCTCGCTGGAGACACAGAGAGAGACAGAAATCACCCTCCGGGAAACAGGCCACACCTGCAGTCCCTTCTCTCCATTCTCCTTTCAGAATTTTGGGCATGCACACACACGTGCCCAGCATGAGTTTTAAGCTGCTGGGTCTGGGACTCAAACTGCAGTCAACTACGTGGGAGTCCAGTGATGTAACCATTATGCCATCTGCTGGTCCCAAGGTGGGTAATATTTTTACCCTCATTTTACAGAGCAAGAATCTGAGGCACAAGCAGAGTAGTCATTCCCTCCAGGTGTCATGGCTAGTACACAGCAGAGCCAGGGCTGTTCTGGGGTCCACATTCTCCACCACTCTGCCATACTGCACCCCACTCCCCTGCCTCCCACTCACGTGGAAGTAGCCATTCATGTTGAGCCCAACGATGCCGAAGTGGTAGGATCGAGACACGTCGGGGATGATGCACTCACGGCCCCGGCGTTGTTCAGGCATCCGCATCCACATGTCCCAGTCCCAGAGCTGGGGGGAGCATGGGAGATTCTGACAGTTAAGACATTTCAAGTTGGTAGGGGACTCCGGTCCACTCCCCCTTCCCTGACAGGTACCTTTTCCGGTGTGGGCCACTTGGGCTCGAGCTCATCTTTGTACAAGGATCTCCTGAGCACCCAGCCCAGCCCAGGCATGGTTTCTACACGGTACAGCAGTGCTGGGTCCTCGGCTGTGTGTTCATACCCCTGGGGACAGGGTCATGGTGGAAGCTATCAGCTCAGGACCTCTAAAAGCTCCCCTGCTGGCCCCTGGTAGCCCAGCCCACCTGGTCGTTCCAGGCGGAGATGCAGTACAGGCTGTCATCCTCCTCCAGCAGGTGGATGGACTGGCTTAGGAAACTGAGAGAGGCCAGGTTGAGAGTTCAGAGAGGGACGAGGACATGCCCAGTCACGCAGTCATGCTGGGGGAGCTGGAGCTGGGGCTTGAAGGCCGTGCCTCCTTCTACCAAATCCCCACTGTTCCCATCACCCTACCTCCAGCCCCAACACCTGCCTTGCCACTTCTGCTCAGGATCCCAAAACTCTCCAGGCTACCTCACTGCATTCCTCCCAGGAGGCCTGGTCAAGCCGGGGCTCTGTGCAGCTCACAGGAGCCAAGATGGAGCACCAGCCCCCTCACCTGAAAAAATCCACAGCGATGTCCAGGTCCTCTTCCAGAACTACAGCGAACTTGGCCTCCTGCAGGAGGAGTGGAATATCATGACCCCAAGGGGACCCTCCTGTCTGTGGGCTCCTCCGCCCCACTTCAGAGGCACCACCACTCCCATTTTCCAGAGCAGGAGGATGAGGCCCAGGACGGGGAAGAGCGTGCTGTTTAACAGGACCAGACCTGGTGCCTACATTTCTCCTCAGCAGGGCCACGAGTTATATCCTTAGTACTCACCGGAAAGAGGTTGAAAGTGGCAGTGAGGCTGGCCTTGTAGTGCTGGGTGGAGAGTGGGAACAGGGCACATGAGCGCTGGGGAGGAGGGCAGGGCTGGTGTCTGCCCTCCGTCCTTGCCTAGGCAGTACCTGAGACACGCGGGCATTCTTGATGCTGATGGGGGTGTGCTGGATGCCCCTCAGACCAAACAGCGCCACCACGTCCATGGGTTCCTGGGGGCATGGCCACTAGTCACCATGTGGGGCTGTTCTGCCCGGCTCACCTCTGCAGGCCCCAATATGCCAAGCCCTTCACATTTCATGGCCCTTGCTGGGGTGGTGTCCCTTGCCAGTCTCCGGAAATCTCACCACTCAGCACCTGCAGCTGGAGCTCTGCTCCGACCGAGGCCCCCAGGCCCACTCACCTCATAGTAGCCATCGATGAAAACTGTTATCATCTGGGGAGACACCCCCTGGGCAGAGAGCAGAGAGCGAAGCATCCTGGGGAGCCCAAGGATGGGTTAGAGCCTCTTTGTCCCCTTAGCTTGGGGCCCCCCAAGTTTATATATAGGCCTAGATTCCCCATGCTCACATACAGGAAAAAGGGCCTATAATCTGCCGCCTTTCTGCCCACCTCAGGAATTGCTCCTGCAGGTAGGTGAGCTAAGCTCCTCCCACTTGCTAAGCATCCACTCCGGGCCTCACCTGTAAAGGTAATTGGGTCGGTTCCCTGCAATGACGGCCACAGGTACATTGAGGACCTTATTGTCTGGAAGCTGAGAAAGAAACAGCTTTTAGCTCCTGACCTAATCCCCTTTGACTAGAATCCCCACCTAGGGAAGAGTTCTCCAGCAGGGGCAAGGTGGGAGTTCCAGAGTAGACAGGGACAGGAAAGACGGTCTTCCCTGTTCTAGCTTCTCTACACACCTGGCCCAAGTCCAGCCCTGGGCCTTGCTCACATGGCCCATCCCTTCTCCCTGACGCTGTCGGTCAGAGCTCGGTATAAATCCTCAGCTCCTGCTTGCCTCCCAGGCTGGGGAAGGGACAGCCCAAATCGGATCTTTCTAGGACCCCTTGCTAAGCAGGGAAGGAATCCAAGCCTCATTGCCCACTCACCGGGTCAGGACTGAACTCGATGGGCATGGGGTCCTTGCAGCTGCACACGCTCCCGTAGCCCTCGACTTTGCTGCAGAAGCGCCGGCGGCGGCGATTCAGCTCCGTGTCCGCCCAATGGCACTCTGCCTCTGAGGGAGGGACGGGTTGACAGGACAGGGACATGAAGTCAGTGTGGTTTAGAGCCCCAGGCACACAATCGGGTTAAAGCCCCACAAGGAGGCTTCTGCTGCCCACAGCTCAGCCCCCGACCCCACCTTCAGCTGAGCTCAGCGGCACATCTGTCTTCAGCAGCACTGGGTCCCCCCAGGAGGACAGGGCAGGTGACTTAGAATGTTTCTCCCCAAGGACAGGACCTAGGAGGGCATAGGGACAAGGGTGATGGGGGCCCAGATTCCAGTCTGGGGCTTCGTCCACCCCCGACCCCCTTTCATCCAACCCATTGCCACTGACGCCTACTTGTGCCCTATCCCGCCCATCTCCAGGTTCTGCCCCTCCCAGGCCCTTGATCCTACAAGGCAGATGGCCTCTGCTGCCAGCACCTCCTTTTCGTCCCACGAAGGCCCAGGTGTCCCTCCAGCCCAGGGCAGGGCCGGCCTGGCTGCCCAGGCTCCTCAGTAGAGCCTTGGCCGTGTCCTTGAGGTGGAAGGAGCCCTCATCCTAGGGGACCAGAGAAGGTGGTCAGACTGACTGGGATAGTTCCAGAAGACGCGGCCTCACAGAACACCAACAGGCCACCACGCACCAGGAAACACCTTTTGCTGGGGTTATCACAACAATCCTCTGCAGATGCGATTTTCACAGATGAGGAAACAATAATCCAAGGCCGCCCGTGAATAAATCACTTACCGTGAAGCCACACGATCTGTACCTCTGTCCCCGGACCCCTGCTCTTCTCTGACCCCGTCCCGCCACCTTCCTCCTGTCCTGCCTTCTCGGGCTCCAGCCCCACTGGCATCCTTGCTGTCCCTCAAGCACACTGAGCTTGCTCTCGCTACGGGCCTTCGCACTTGCGTCCTTTCTATCTAGAATGTTCTCCATGCAGATGCTCGCCTGGCTTGTTCCTCACCTCCTCCAGCTTTCTGCTCACACATCTCCTTAGAGACGCCTTCCCGTTCTAAAACGTATCCCATCGCTTTGTCTCCTGTGCTTTCTTTTCTTCTTCATATAAGTTATCATATTCTGGCATCACGCACTTACTCATCTGGGGGGTATCTCCTCGCTCTTACCTGGCTGGTATGTAAGCTTGTGTCCTACTGTGTCTCCAGCATGGGGAGTAGGGTCTGGCACATAGTAGGTGCTCAGTCACTACTTGCTGAACTAATACAAATGACAACAACAGGATGGGAGCCTTCCCCCAGCGGCTCTTCCCTCTGTGCCATATCAGGGACAGAGAACCAAGGGCCATGAGCAGGGTTGGTGCTAGGTGCTTAGGGAACAGGGACAGGGCACAGACACTGACCTTGACCGTGCAGATAAGTACTCGACCAGGAGCCACCATGTTGAGGAACAGCACCATGGCCTCATCCTCATGAGGTGAGTATGTGTCAAACACACGCTTTGCCATCACATGGCCCTGGCAAGGGACACAACCCTCGTGAGTTAGTCATCTGCAAGGAGAGCCCAGCTGTAGCCCCCTGGGTCCCCATCCCTAGAACCTCACCGTGGCCTGGTTGAGGACGATGACATGGATGCCTCGGCCCTGCTCCCGGGCCTCATCTTCTAGCACCTACATGGTGACAAGGAAAAAGGTTGAGTCTTCACTATGGCATTCAAGGCTTCTCTTTTTTTGGGGAGGAAAGGTTTTTGTTATAGGGCGTGTGGGCTCGCCAGAAAGACAGAGAGAGACCAAGAGACAGAAAGTGAGAAATCACCCCCCAAGAGGGATGGCCATGCCTCAATCCCTTCTCTTCCATTCTCCTCTCGGGATCTTGGGCATGCACGCACACGCACCCAGCGTGAGTTTAAGCCACCAGGTCTGGGACTCGAACCATGGTCAACTACACGGGAGTCCAGTGACATAGCCATTACGCCAACTGGTGGTCCCAAGGCTTCTCTGTCTTCTGGGCACTTAAAACACCAGCTTTGTGAGACCTCCTTTCCTGCCTGTGCCTCTGTTCACAGTCCTCTTCCAACTCAGCTCAAAGGCTACCTCTTCTAGACAGCCTCCATGATAGCCCCAGCAAAACAGATGACTTATTTCTACAACTCTCCCCTCAATGACGTTTGTGGCTCTTAGAGCCCTTGATCATCTCTGCCTCATCCCAGAGATACCACAATCCTCCACTAGACTGAGCCCCTTGAAGTAGGGCCAGGTCTGAGTACCTCCAGGTCCCCAGTGCCCAGCACAAGGCTGACACCAAAGGGATGAAAGAGTGATTACAAAACAAGTAAATTAACGAATTAACTGCATAGTAAGTATCACTCTTGAGATCCCACTACATACAGACATTTCACATACTCTTCATCTTGCCAAGTGGAAATCGCTAGTCCTAGGCTGCAGATGCAGAACTGAGGGCTCCCACGTCACACAGCTAGAAACGGCCAGGGCTGTGGTTCCCAGGTAGGCAGAGGACCCCGCAGCCAGGGGACCACACTGAGTGCAGTGGAGCGACTGTACAGCAGACCCTGGCCCACTTACCGTCGTGCCATCCACTGCCACGTACACTTTGCTGCGGCTCGAGTACACCTCCACATCCAGGACCCGCCGGGGACCACTGCCTCTGCGCCGTGGAGGCTCCAGACGGCCCAAGACCTCATCTGTGAGGTGCAACAAGAGATGGAGACAGCATCCCAGCACAGCCACCCCCGGGGATCTGCTGGCCATTCCCGCCGTTCGATCCCAGGGCCTCCCCACCCCAGCCTCAGCCTGGCCCCACCATAGTCTTGCTCTGGCTCCGGGTCTTCATTGGCTTCACTGATTGCTCGCCGGGTGTCCAGGATCAACTTGATGTTGACAATGACAGTCACCAACAAGAAAAGCACAGCCCCTGTCTGAGGGGAGGGACGAGGATAACTAAGAGATCTCCAGATCACAGAGGGCCTTCCGCAAAGCAGGGCCCGGGCTGCGGTGAAGATGGGGAGAACCAGGGACCTGTCTCTTCCTCTGCTCAGTTCTACTCCCTTGACCAGGGCCTAGGTTCACGGCTACCCCCTCCAGGCAGCCTCCCCCAACCCTTCCTCCTCTGTAGGCCCTTCTACCCCGAGCTCCGGTGCTTTTCCATTTACTGCCTTGAACTCCGTGGTCCCCTCCACAGTTAATTCGTAAAGACAGAGCCAGGTCCAGAGGCCCAAACTAGGGGTCAGAAGCCCTGGATCCTCGCCCCAACTGCCTGACAGGTGTGTGCGCTGGGCAGTGCCTTCGGATTTCGTTTTTTGTCCGAAACCTAGGAGGTTGTATTGGGTTCTGATTCTAGAACTCTGGATCCAAACTATCACCTGCAAGGGACCTGACACCTACAGGTTCCCCATCTAGAAACCTGCTGCCCTTGTCCCATTTGAGGCAGGGCCAATGTGGGTCCCAGCGCCCATCATTCAGGCTGGGGTAAAGTTGGGAGGGAGACCCTGGGAGGCCTCTGTACCTGACAGAATCTCCGCAGGGCCCGCTGATTGGTCAGTTTATACTTCCAGGTAAGATACCAGCTCCGCTTCTTCCGAGCCCCAAAGGGCTTGATGAGAGGGCTGGGTTTCCAGTCCTCCATGCCGGGGTAGGGGGTCACCTCTGTCCTGGCCAGCCCATGACTTCAGGAATCTGAGGGGACTGGAGGGTCACATGAGGTAAGGTGCTCCTCTCAAAGTCTGATGCCTTCTGGGAAGATGAGGGAGGCCGTCCCAGCAACTTCTTCCTTCAAGCATCTATGCTGTGTGACCTGGGGAAAGTGTCTCAACTTCTCTGAGCCTGGCAGGAAATGCTTCACAGGGGTTGGATCACCTGGAAATTCCCTGGGGTTGGGGGAGCTACCTGAATTAGGGCTACCCAGGGCCCCTGGGGCAGAGACTGAAAAATGGACCCTCAAGCCTCATTAGCACTGAAGGCACAAATCCCCATGCCATCCTAGTACCGGGTTGGGCAAAGAACGGCGACCTCCCTCGCCCCAATCCTCCACCCTGGCCCTCTCCTCTCTGGCCCGTTTCTTCTCCTCCCAGGACTCGGGAGACCTGCCCCGGCTGCGTCTTCCCTCCCAGACCCCGGTCCAGAGGCACTCACAGCTCAGGGGCCACGGGCCCCGCTCGGGCCCCTCTCGGGCCCGCACTGCTCGGCCCGGCGTGCCGCGGCCTCCGCCTCCTCCATGCCGTTCGCAGCCCCGCCCCGGCCCGCCCCCCCGCTTCCGCCGCCGCCGCCGCCGCAGCCGCGGGGTGAGAGGGCGACGGGCGGCGCTTAGGGCGGCGGCGGCGGCGGCGGCGGCGGTAGCTGCAGCGGCCGGGAGTCAGCCGCCCGCGAGCCGAGCGAGTGCTCAGACCCCTCTCCGCAGCTTTGCAGCCCCGCGGGCGGGTGGGCTGCTGGCTCCTCCTCCCCAGCACCGCGGGTTGCAGTCCCAGTTCAAATCAGATTACCAGATCGCGGGCTAGGCCAGGGTCGGAGGGGCGACAGGCCTGGCCCCAGCCACCGGATACCCCACCTGGACAAGGGTATTACCCAGGCCTAGGGCACACACAACCTCTGGAGCCCGGAGGATTAAAAACCCTGTCCTACCACTCTTCTAAGCACTTCCTTAGAATAGGTAGGCGCTATTATTATCCAGATCATAGATAAAGAAAATAAGTCCAGTGACACAAGGGGAGAGCTGGAGTTGAAACCCAGGCCTGGCTCTGGATTCCGCTCCTAATCAGTATATGGTACTGACGAATTGAAATGAGATAATACACGTAAAGCACCTAGTTTAACACAAACTGTAGCTTGTATCTGCATCATCCCCAGGACCAGAGCAGTGCTGAAACAGAGACTGAGGGCTGGGGCAGATGACACTGTCCTAACTGTGATGCTGGACCCACCCACATGGGAAGGGCCTTGGTTCACATCTCACGGCCTCCCTTTGCAAGCTGAGCAGGCTGGGGTGCTTGCTGGTGATCAGGCCCACCTGAGGCTGGAGTTACATGATGGGCGAAGATCCTGTTGGGGGCAGGAGGGCTGTTTCTCTCTCTCCCCCCTCACTCTCATACATGAAATAACTTAAAAAAAGAAATCATAAAGACAAACAGTGCTTGGCCCCTTCTTTGGAATTTTAGATTAGGACAGGGTGGGATTTTGCATTTCTAACAAGTTTCTAGGTGACGTGGATGCTTGTTTGAAGAGAGTGGTTAGCCACAGAACAACTTCAGGCAGGGGAACAATGTAATCCAATTTATGCTTTAAGAGAATCTTTTCTGTTTTGTGTAGAATGGGTTGAAAGGAAAAAGGAAGCCAGAAAGCTGGTTAGTTATTTTTTTTAAAAAAAGCTGTTTATATTCTATCTTCTCCCTTAATGATGGGATAATGTCCTCCCAAATTAACAGAAGCATGTATGTATTAGAATAGAAGAAAACCCAACACATAAACTGTTTTTTTTTTTAAGGTTTTTGCTATAGGATGTGTGTGCTAGCCAGAGAGAGACAGAGAGGGAAGGTGAGAAATCATGTCTTAGGGGGATGGCCACACTGCAATTCTTTCTCCTCCATTCCCTTTTCAGGATTTTGGACATGCATGCACACACACCTGGCATGATTTTTTTTTTTTTTTTGAGAGGTTTTTCGCTATAGGGCGTGTGCGCTCGCCGGACAGACAGAGACATAGAGACAGAAAGCGAGAAATCACCCCCCAGGGGGGATGGCCACGCCGCAATCCCTTCTCCTCCATTCTCCTCTTGGGATCTTGGGCATGCACGCACATGCGCCTGGTGTGAGTTTTAAGCCACCGGGTCCGGGATGCGAACCGTGGTCGACTACGTGGGAGTCCAGCAACATAGCCATTACACTAACTGCTGGTTCCCAACACCTGGCATGATTTTCAAGTCACCAGGTCCAGGACTTGAACTGTATGTAGTCAGCCATGTGAGAGTCTGGCGCCTTAACCACTATGCCTCCTGCTGACATCATCCCAACATATTAATATTTTAAAAAGATGTTTCAGGCCAGCTCCGTGGCACAGTGGTAAGATTCCATGTGGCAACCGTAGTTCAAATCCCTGGCCCAGTCAGCCTGTAACAGTCTGGGCAAGGGCACAGAATCCCAAGTTCCATCACACTGGAGGTCTAGAGGAAGGGGATCATAGAGTGACCAGACCCTATAAAGGGACTCATGTCTCTCTTTCTCTCTCAGGTGCATGTGCTCTATCATGAATAAAATGTAAAAAAGTAAAAATAAATTATTTTTTAAAATCTTGTTTAAAAATTAAATTAATTTTTAAAAAATTAAAAAAATAAAGATATCCCCTCAGGGTTCTTTCCTGACATTCTTCTCTCCTCAAATTCGCTCCACATGGAAGATCTCATTCATTCTGTCCTTCTCATGATCTGTGTTACCGTCTATCAGTAGATCCCCAAACGTACGTCTGCAGTCCTCTTCTGAGCTCTAGGCTGCCCGGTGCCCAACTGCCTGCTGGACAGCTTCATAGTTGGAGGGCCCAACTCAGCACACAACTGCTAGAGTCATTTCCCATGTCCACATCTCTTCTGGGTTTCTCCCCTTGGTGAATTGCATCAAGCCCAAGAGCTAGGGGTCCCACTCAACTCCTTTCCAGATACAGTTGCTCACTACGATATTTTCCACACCACACACAATGGCTAGCCTGTAGTAGGTTCTCCATATTTGTTGAAATTATTTTTTTGGAACATACCATTGAGTATCATTATAAATAAAAGAGTATAATCAGTCACCTAGTCCTAGTCTTGCACCTAGTCTTATGTGTAAGAGAGAAAGAAAGAATGCACCCTGGGCCAGCCTGTGGCTTGGTAGATCCCACATGGCTGATTGCATGGTTTGAGTCCCAGACCTGGTGACTCGAAAACTGTCCTCCTAACAGGAGGAAGAAATGGAACAGAAGGGCCATGCCCCATGGGGATGCTCTCTCCCCTTCCCTCTCTCTCTCTGTCTGTCTCTGGAGAGCACACATGCCCTCTGGCAAATTAAAAAGAGAAAAAAAAAAAGAGTGTGAAAGCACCCTTCAATGGGGCATGGTCACACTGCAATTCTTTTCCTCCATTTTTTTCTATCCCATCAGGATTTGGGGCATGCTCGCACACATTCTGGTATATATTTCATGCCACTGGGCTGGGATTCGAACCATGGTTAGTCATATAGGATCCAGCTTCCTATACACAGGACTTAGCACTGTGCTGTGGGACTGGTTCCAGAGTAATTTTTCAAAAAGGCAAATATTTTGTAAATCTTTGACTTAAAACCCTTCCATAGATGAAGAAATACTAAGGAAAAATATAGATTCTTTTAAAAAGAATTACTTATTTAATTTTATGAGTTATTATTATTTTTAAAAATTTGCTATAGAGCATGTACACTTGCCAGAGAGAAACAGAGAAAGTGACAAAGTGACAAAGCAAGCTGCCAGGTCTGGAACACAAACCATGGTTGTTATGTGGGAGTCCAGAGCCTTAACCACCACACCATCTGCTGGCCCCTGGATATATATATATATATATATTTAATTACAAAAGTAACCATTAGACAAACTAAAACTAATGATAGAAATCTACTGGACCAGTGGGACAAGACAAGTATAGAGTATGAGTTAAATCCATATATCAACATTTATCTTTTTCTTTTTTTTTTTGAGAGGTTTTTGCTATAGGGCGTGTGCGCTTGCCAGACAGACAGAGAGAGACAGAGAGACAGAAAGCGAGAAATCACCCCCCAGGGGGGATGGCCATGCCGCAATCCCTTCTCCTCTGTTCTCCTCTTGGGATCTTGGGCACACATGCACACGCGCCCGGTGTGAGTTTTAAGTCACCGGGTTGGGGACATGAACTGTGGTTGACTACATGGGAGTCCAGCGACATAGCCATTACGCTAACTGCTGGTCCCTCAACATTTATCTTAATAGGAAGTCAATAGACAATGTTTAAAATTAAGAAGCAGTGGGGCCAGTAGGTGGTGTGGTGGTTAAAGCATTGGACTCCCACATGGCAGACCATAGTTTGAATCCTGGACCTGGTGGCTTGCTTTCTCACTTTCTCTCTCTCTCTCTCTCTTTGCCTTTTTGGCGAGTGCACATACCCTGTAGCAAATTAAAAATAATAATGATGATGGTAAATAAAATTAAATAATTCTTTTTTAAAAAAATTAAGAAGTAGCAGAATAAACCTATTGTTTAGAGTTATTTGTATAAACATCAGAGAAAAATAAAAGTGGTTGCCTCTGGGGAGTGAGCCTAGAGGTGTGAAAGGGTAGGGCAGGGGTAATTGTCTTCATTGTAAGTCCTTCTGTAACCATGGATTCAAATCACTTGGATTAAAAGCCAAAACTGTGGCCAGCCAGTGGTGTGATTGTTGGGGCGCTGGATCCCACATAGTTGACTGCATGGTTCGAACCCCAGACCCAGTGGCTTGTGGAACACCCTGGGCACATGTACAAGCATGCCCTAAATCCTGAGAGAAGAGCGGAGGAAAAGGGATTGCTGGGTAGCCATTCCCCATGGGGGGTGATATCTCACTTTTGTGCTCTCTCTCTATGTCTCTCTGGCAAGTGCACACAGCCTACGGTAAAAACTAGGAAACAAACAAATAAACAAACTGGGGCCAGAATGGCAACACAGCAGTAATATGATACTCTGTGGGGCCAGCAGGTGGCATGGTGGTTAAGGGGCTGGACCCCCACATGGCCAACCATGCTTCAAGTTTCAGACCTGGCGGCTTGCTCTCTCACTTTCCTTCTCTCTCTCCTTCTCTTGTCAAATTAAAAATAATAATAATAATAATAAAATTAAATACATTTTTAAAAACTGTGATGCTCTGCAAGGCTGACTCATAAGGAAAGATTCTAGGTTTGCAGCTAGAAACTTCCCTAAGTATGCTGGGCACATGCTTAGGGGCATGGACTGCAGTATTGAGACTCTGTCAGGGGTTCTTTACGGGGTTTGGGGAGTAGGGGTGGTTCAGGGCTCCTCATTGCCCAGAGAATAAAATCCAAACACTGTAGACATATCTTTTTATAAAAACATCTTTTTTCTTTTTCTTTTTTTGCTAGAGGACATTTGCACTCGCCAGAGAGACAGAGAAAGCACCTCCCATGGGGGATGGCCACACCACAATCTCTTCTCCTCCATCTCTCTATCCTTTCAGGACTTTGGGCATGCATGCACACACAGCCAGGTGTTTCTCAAGCCACTGGGTGAGAAACTTGAACCATGTGATAGGTCATGTGGGATCAACTGCCTAAATGACAAAGCCATCGAGCTGGGCCTGTAGAAACATCCTCCATAATCTTGGGGCAGGCAGGTGGCATGATGGTTAACGGTGCTGAACTCCCACATGGCTTGAGCCCTGGACTTGGTGGCTTGCTTTCTCACTTTCCTTCTCTCTCACACTCTGTCCCTCTCTGGTCTAAATTTAAAAAAAGAAAAAAAAAAAAAAAGTTAAATAAAATAATTCTTAAAATATACATATATCTTCTATAAACTTGTTATTCAGTGTGGTCCCTGGACCAGCAACATGGCCATTCCCTGGGGCCTCGTTAGAAATGTAGAATTTTCAGAATCAGAACGTGCATTTTAACAAGAGTCAGAGATGATTCATAAGCACAGTCAAGTTTAAGAAGTGTCTTAAATATAAGCCCAAACAAGATAAAGCCTATGGAGACCTACCTCTTCTATTTCAACGCTGGCCAGGTTCTCATTGGCTAGAATAATTTTTTTCTCTTCTTTCGTCTGAATTCTAGCCACTGGGTGGGGTGCGGGAGTGGGGTAGGGTGGGAGTTGGGGGCGGAGGGAGCTAAATTCTAGCCAAGGCTTTAGACCCAGCTCATCTACTACAGGAAGCCTTCCCCGCCCTCTGCGGCTCTGTTACCACTGCTCCTTAAACTCCCACATCCCTGGCTAACTGAGGCTGCTCAGCCTTCGATCAGCAGGCATTTATTGGGCGCCTGCTGTGTGCCGGTCTGGATTCAGCGCCAGAGTGGAAGCGGCAGAGGCGCTGAGCTCTCCGAGTGCTCCTTTGGGTCCAAATCCCGAACCGCCTGGCTCCTCTGGACCCAGGGCCCGAGGCTGTGCGCAGCACTCGGGTATATATCCACACGGCTCTGCGCCGCTCTTCTGGGTGTTACGGCGCCCTCCTGCTGCCCGCGCGCGGCGCGGGCGGGGATCCACGGGTTCCGCTCCGCAGTGGCGGCGGCGAAGGGAGGACCCCGGGGAGCGGGACCTGGCGCCCCGTCGCCCAGACCTGTATAGGCTTGGGCCCGCATGGAGGGGAACGTGGAGTCTCAGACGCCTGACCTGCGAGACGTGGAGAGCAAGGTGGGCAGGAAGACCCCTGAAGGGCTGCTCCGCGGGCTGCGAGGCGAGTGGGAGCCGGGACCCTCTGACCCCTTGCTACTCCCGGGGGATCCCGGCGCGGGCCACGACTTGGGGGACAAGATCATGGCGCTGAGAATGGAGCTGGTGAGTGTGGGCTCCACGGGGCAGAGGGACGGAGTTCCCGCGAAGGGCCGAGGGGACGGACTCAAGCTCCCAGAGTTAGACTGGAGTGGAGGGAGTTAAAACTCTCCACCTAACTCCTCAGGATCCCTCCTAGAACAGTTTCTAAACCCTGGGGTGGAGGTGGAGTGACGTCTGTTAATTGCCCTCCAAGGGTAAGTGAGGTGTTGATGGGTCCTGAGGGCTTGGGGTGGGAGGCGCAGGCTCTAAGAAGTTTTTCCTGCCAGATGATTAGGAGGGAGAGGTGAGGGCTGGGGAGTACTGAGAACCTAGGACAGCACAACCTCACCCACCCCGTAGGGTGCCACCTCTCCTCAGGCCCTAACCCTGTTATAAGGCCACGGGTTTTCTCTCCTGCAGTCTGGTAAAGGGTTTGGTTCCTGTGAGAACCCAGGGTTTATGGCAGGATTCAGCACAGAAGAGATTTGGGTGATGGGCATGTCTGCTGAAAACTGCCTAGACCAGGGACCCCAAGAACATCTTCCCTTCCTCAACGCCCTCCCCCAGCCCCTCTTTAAGTACTGAAGGTTCCCAGCCCCATCTAGAGAGAGTAGGTAGGTCTTTGTGGGTCCCTCCCCCCTGGACTGTGTCCTCCCCACCAACCTCCCAGGTTACTGCATGTTTGGATCTCAACTGCACCTTCCTGGGGAGAAAAGGAAACAGCAACCCGCCCTCCTCCCTGTTGCTGCTGGTCTAGATTCAGAGCCAAAAGGGCAGCTGGAGCCCGACTGACTCCCCAGGGCCCTGGTTCCGGTGAAGGAGGTGATTTACACCTGCCACCACTTTGGAGCCAGTTCTGGGGAACTGAGGAGTTGGCCAGCTGCTCCCTGGCCCAGAACCAGGAGCCCACAGTGCATATGTCAGCTAATAAGTCTTCCTGGAGCCCCACTGTGCCCAGCTCCGTGCCAGGCTAATCTGCGAGGGAGGAGAGGGAAGAGGTCGGGGGCCCTCCAGACCAGCAGGGCTCTGGCTCTCTGAGTTCAGAGGCTGGGAGGAGAGCCTGATGGGTGGAGCAGGGACAGCTCCCTGGGGGGAAGACTTGAATGCCAAGTGTGCACCTGGCCTTGAAGTTTGGGGGTGAGAGCCAGATTCTCCAGGGCAGAGCTGTGACTGTACCCACCTGGGGTGGGGGAAGGATTGGCTTTACTGCGTTTACAAACTTTAGCTCAAGGCCTAGAAAGAGCCTGCCTAGACTTCCCTGCTTTGAGAACTAGATAACTTTCGCTCAGTGGATGTGACAGGCATCATGCCACGCCTCTTCTGCAATGTCCTCTTAATCCTCACAGCACCCTACAAGGTGACAAGATTTTCTAGGTGAACTGAGGCACAGAGAGGTAAAGTGACTGCCAAGGTCATGCCTAAAGGAAAAGGCAGAAACAGGGATTGGAACCCAGGTCATCTGACTACGCTTGACATCTTTACCACTGAGTCCTGCATTCACTTTAAACATTTTGTGTCATTGAAATGAGAAAAGTGGTCATCATTTCCCCCACAGCGCAGGTGACACCTGCTTGCAGGAGCTTAGGGATCGTGGCACTCACACAGGAGTCAAATACCTACTCCCTGCCTCTCTCTTCTGCCTTGGTGGAGGCTACCTGGCTATACACTTCAAGGCCTTATGTTTAACTTCTGATTTTGTCTTGGTGTATTCTTAGGCTGGGGCCTAAGTCCGGCCTGGGGCCTGAGCCTGCCTGTGAAGGACACAGGGAGGGGGCCAGAACAGGAGGGGAGCCCTTCCTACCCCATTCCTTTCTCTCCCCTCAGGCCAGGATGTCATTGCTGTCATCTTTATTCTGCCCTGCCCGCTGGGTTATACCCAGGAAGGACAAGAGGTGGGGGAGAGGGCTCCCCTTGGAGCCCCAGGAGGCAGGTGTGGTCCAGCCCCTCAAGGACTGCCCTTTGATTGTCCCTCTCCCAACTCTCTGGGCAGGGAGGGGGCAGGCCTGCCCTTGAGGCCAAGGTCAGCTCTGCCTATAGGCTTTTCTCTCCTTCTTCCCTCCTCTATGCAAAGGTTTTGTGACGAGACAGACCCTGGGATATGTGGAAATGGGAAACGGTGGTAGCCCTCCCCCCTTTACTTCTCCTGCCTAAAGAACTGTTGCTAGGACAACCCGCCTCCACAGATCAGTTTAAGAAAAAGCTTTAGGCAAGGAGGGAAAAGGCATGGGTTCAAGACCTGGCCCTGCTTCTAAATCCTTTTGTGACCTTGAGTAAGGCCCTGTCTTTCTCCTGGCCTCGGCCTCTTAGTGGAGTCGGGGGCGGGGGCGGAGGGGCGTGAATCTGGGGAGTGTGAGTTTGAGGGGAGGGGATTGTGGAATCCGATGATCTGTGAGAGCCTTCCTAGTAAAAATAGTCTGAGACTCCCTCCATCACAAGGGAGCTAGGACTGAGATCCCCAAGCTTTTCCCCCAAGGCCCGATTTGGGTTGAGCAACAAGAGAGCCATACCCAGGACTGGGCAGAGAGTCTGATGAACAGATGCTAAAGGGGCGACTCGGGAGAGCCTGAGCCCCTCCGTGGGAAAGCACTGGGTGCGAGTAGCCTCTGAGGCGTGTCTCCCCTGAACTGCTTATCCCTGCTCTGTTTCCAAAGAGATAGTATGAAATGAGTGTTTCCTTTTCTGGCAAGAAAGCCTTGCTTTCTTCTATTCTGGGAAGGAATGCTGTCACAGTCAGGGAATCCCACTGTCATGGGATTATAGAATCTGGTCCTTAGCGCCATTTCCCAGCAGCTTAGTACAGCCCAGCTCCCTAAACCCTGGGGACCACCAGAGAGGCCAAGGACAATAAAGGCAAGAGAATCACAGACCGAAGGTGACCCACCCAGGCCTAGGCTGACCACCAGCTGTGAATGAGGCAGGACCTGTTCTCAGGGAGCTCACAGTCTGAGTTGGGGAAGGAGAGACAGACTGACCCCCACCTCAGGATGCTGAGTACTGTTAGAACCCAGGGAAGGCTTCCTGGGTAAGTCTTCACTACACAGTGACGCGGTGGGGTTTGTGCTCTGGAAAGAGCACTTCAAAGTAGAGGGAGACACAGGCTATTCCTGGTCGGAATGTTCCTCTCTGCTTCTTGGTCTGGCTAAGTCCTAGTTGACCGTCAAGTCTCAGCTCTTGCCCCTTGTCCTGGGGAGCACGTCCTGACCTCCCATGGATGGGTTATGACTCTCTAGGTCCCCACAGCCCCCAGTATTTGTCACGCTGAATTTTTATTTATTTATTTTGTTTTTGATTTTTTAAAATTTAATTTTATTTATTCATTTGTTTATTTTTTTAATTTGACCAGAGAAAGAGAGAAAGAGGGAAAATGAGAAAGCAAGCCTCCAGGTTCAAGACTTGAACCGTGGTCAGCTATGTGGGAGTGTCCAGTGCCCTAACCACCACACCACCTGCTGGTCCCTTGTTTTAGAGTTTTTGTCACAGGGTGCATGCTCTCACCAGAGAGACACAGAGAGAGGGGGAAAGTGAGAAAGCACACTGGGGGGGGGGGGGGGGGGGATGGCCATGCTGCAATCCCTTCTCCATTCACTTTCAGAATTTTTGGCACACATGCACATATACCCAAGGTGTTTTCCAAGCCACTATGCTCAGGACTGGAACCCTGGAGTCAGCTATGTGGGATCCAGTGCCTTAACCACCATGCCATCTGCTGGCCTGTGTCACACTGAACTTTTTTATTTTTATTTTTTTAAAGGTTTTTGCCATAGGGTATGGTGCACAGCAGAGAGAGAGAAACAGTGAAAGGGAAAGTGAGAAATCACCCCCCAGGGTAGATGGCCCCATCACAGTCCCTTCTCTACTCTCCTCCTGGGATTTTGGGCATACACGCACATATGCCCAGTGTGATTTGCAAGCTGCCAAGTCTGGGACTCAAACTGTGGTCAGCCATGTGGGAGTGAATTTTTTTTTTTTTAACTTTATTTATTATTATTATCATTATTATTTTCCAGTTTGATCAGAGACACACAGAGAGAGAGAGAGGAAGTGAGAAAGCAAGCCACCAGGTCCGAGACTTGAACCGTGGTCGGCCATGTGGGAGTCCAGCGCCTTTAACCACCATGCCACTTGCCGGCCCCTGGGAGTGAATTTTAAGTGCTTCATTGTCTTTATCTTACCCACTAGACTGTAAACTCCCATATTTTTCAATTTGTTAGAGGACATGTACAATTACCAGAGAGTGACAGAAAAGGAGGGGCTGGCAGGTAGTGTGGTAGTTAAGGCACTGGACTCCCACATGGTTGACTATGGTTTGAGTCCCAAACCTAGTGGCTTACTTTCTCACTTTCTCTCTGGCCAAATTTAAAAATATATAATAATAAATAAAATAAAATAAATAATTCTTAAAAAAAAAAAAAAAAAACAGACAAGGAAAGCAACTAAAAAAATGTACTATTGGGGCCAGCACTAAGGTGCTGAACTCCCACATGGCCAACTGCGTGGTTCAAGTCCTGGACCCTGTGACTTGAAAAACATACCAGGAGCATGTGTATGTGTGCACAAAATCCTGAGAGAATGGAGGAAAAGGGATTGTGGTATGGCCATCCCTCTTGAGGGTAATTTCTCACTTTCCCTCTCTCTGTCTCTCTGTTGAGTGCATACACCCTATTGGCAAAAAACCTTAAAAAAAGAAAGAAAAGGAAAAAAAAATCCTTGAATCCAATAATTATTTGTTTAACTGAATTAGAGTTGTGCTAATTCTTCTAAAAACTCAAATAATTTCGGGCATAAAATGTTGTTCTATGCTTATACTATAGTAAATAAGTTGACCATATAAATAGGTAGTGCCAAATAACTACCATTTATTAATTACTAGTTGTGTCAGGTAACTAGTATTTGTCACGTGGTACTACATATGTTAATATATTTCTTAAAATAAATCTTGAAATTAGATAATATCATCATATTATAATAAAGGAAAGGCTTTAAAAAATTCTAATTTTGGGGGCTGGCAGGTGGCGTCATGGTTAAGGGTGCTGGACTCCCACATGGCCAGCTGTAGTTTGAGTCTCGGACCTGGCGGTTTGCTTTTTCACTTTCCCTCTCTCTCTCTCTTGCTCTCTCACTCTCTCTCTCTGTCCCTCTCTGGTCAAATAAAAATAAATAAGTAAATAAAGTGAAAATAAAACAATTCTTTAAAATAATTCTAATTTCATCTGATTCATTAATAGCAAAACTGAAATTTGAGTCCAGGTTTGTTTAATTCTAGTACCTAATTATTCTCAATGTGCAAGTACTTGGTTTTTCTCTGGTTTATCATTATATATGTGACTACAACAAGTATTTCCAGAATAATTCAATAAACATTTATCAAGTGCCATAGATACTATATATATAGAATAAAACAGAAGGTCTCCAGATTGGGAGACTCCATGCACAGTTGAGGGCAAGAAAGATTAAATTAAAACGTCCTAAATATTGGCCCAGTCACTGGGGCACAGCAGTAATGCTAGGCCTTGCAGTGCTAGAAGGCATACGGCAACCCCAGTTTAGATTCCAGGTCTGCCTAAAAACATTCCAGGTGTGCGCATAGGCACCCAGGATCCTAAGGAATTGAAGGGCTGGAGAAAGTGGATCACAGCATTATGAGACCCTGTTAAAGGTGCTTTCTCTTTACCTCTCTCTCTCATGTGCATGCACAAGCTCGATCAGAAAAATGAAAGAAAATATACTAAATATTCTGAAATACTTGCTCCCAATCTTTACCCCTATTCGTTTCCTAGAACCCTGATAGATTTGCTTGCATTATGCTCCCAAAATGGGTATAATGTGAGAAATACCATGAACCCTAGAGGGAAAAAAATAGTAACTGTAGACCTTCCCCAATCATGAACAGCTCAATCAGATTATCCTGTAGTAAGGCTCAGAGTTGGCTAGCTTCGCATATGCTCACAGTTTCCAATCATTTTAGAAACCCACTCAAGCGTGAGCATCAGCAAAAGATTATAAGGCATCTGATCCTCTATTTATATAGACCTAAACAGACAAGGAAGCAATTTGAATAAAATAAGAGATAAAACAGGGACATGAGAATTTATTTAAAAAAAATCATTAATAACATCCTTAAAGAGGTAATATTCCAGCCATGAGTAAAAACAGGAAGTTGTAAAACCGTGGCTTTTGAAAGAAAGTGGAAGAATATGGAAGATTTACTGTTGAGTGAAGCAAGCCGGCTATGAAGGAGAGACATTGTATGTCCCCACTTAATATATACTGAGTGTCCACACTCTATGACTGAAACAGATTGACTAAATGATATAGAAACACAGTAAATGGGTGTATCAACTGGACTAGGGAGAAATGTTCACATGTTGAAATATTCACTTTGTAAGCTAAATAATGTGATTGAATGTATAAAAGAAAATGAAACCAAAAAAATGTAAGTAAAAAATAAAAAAACAAAACAAAACAAAACAAAAAACCAGGAAGTTGTAAATAAAAACAGTAGCCCTTGGAAATAAAAACATAGGAAAAAGGAGAAAAAAACCCCATAGAGTTGATAGTATTGAAATATTTTAGAAATTAGAGCAAATATATGGGGCCGGCAGGTGGCGTGGTGGTTAAGGATGCTGGACTCCCACATGGCCGACCACGGTTCAAGTCCTGGACCTGGAGGTTTGCTCTCTCACTTTCCCTCTCTCTCGCTCTGTCCCTCTCTGGTCAAAATAAAAATAAATAAATAAAAAGAAATAAATAAAGAAATTAGAGCAAATATAGAAAGAAATGGAAGAAAAAAATAGAGGACACATTTGTCCATATAATAGGATTTCCAGAAAAAATATTGGAGGATAAATAATCATCAAGGAAATAAAGATAATTTCCAGAGTTGGCCCCATGGTGCAGAAGTAATGTGCTGCTCAAAAGAAGCTTGATTTCACACAGCAGCTATGGTTTGAATCCTTGGCCCTGTCAACCTGAAACATACCAGGCACATGTGCAAGTGCCTAAGATCTAATAGGCTGGAGAAGTTAGTGTGATCAGGCCCTGTGAAAGGCCTCTCTCTCTCTCTCTCTCTCTCTCTCTCTCTCTCTCTCTCTCTCATGCACTGTGTGATGAATAAAGAAAAAAATTTTTAATCCTCAGAATGAAAGGATATGAGTTTCCAGATTAAAGGGACCCATCAGGTAGCTAATTCAATGGATGAAAATAGATTCACATCATGGCAAATTTCTGTTGAAAATTTAGAACACTGGGAACCAAAAGATCTTAAAAACTTCCAGTGAACGTGGGAAATTGGTCACATACAAAGGATTAGAAATCAGAATGTCGCTAGTTTTTTGCACATGCACTCACCAGAGACAAAGAGAAGGAGGGAGGAAGCACCCCCAAGGGGGCTTGGTCACACCATAATCCTTTCTCCATTTCTCCATCCTTTCAGGATTTGGGGCATGCATGCACACATATCAAGTGCGTTCTTCAAGTCACTGGGGCTGGCATTTGAACCATGGTCAGCCATATGGGATCTGGCTCCCTTAACCCCAGGCTACTGGACTGGCCTGTTATTAGACTTTTAATGTGAAAATTAGAACACAATGGAACAATTCCTTAAATCCTGAGGAAAAATTATTGGGTTGTTAGAAAAGTAATTACTTATTTTTTCTTTCTTTTTTATAAAGAATTATTTTATTTAATTTTATTTATTCATTCATGTATTTATTTATTTTAATTTGACCAGAAAGGGACAGAGAGAGAGAGAAAGTGAGAAAGCAAGCCACCAGGTTTGGGACTTGAACTGCAGTCGGCCATGTGGAAATCCAGTGCTCTTAACCACCATGCCACCTGCTGGCCCCAATGATACATTTTTCTGTTTTCCTATGCATAAATGCATCATGACTTTTATGATAACCCACTATTTCCAACCTTGAGTTCTACCCAGCTAAAGTAGCGACAGTGTGACGAGAGAATAATAACATTTTAAAACATGCGAAGTCTTAACAAATTTACATCCTATGCAGACTTTCTCAATATGCTGCTGGAGAGAAGGCACTGCTCACCCAAATAAAGGAGTAAATCAAGAAAGAAGATATGGGACTAAGAAACAAGGAACCCAACTCAGGAAAGAGGCAAAAGGAATCCCTAAACAATAGTGAGGTCAGCTGTAGAACAGGAACAGATTAGTGCAGATCAGAAAGCTCCTAAAGAGATGTCTCTAAGAAGGTGGAATAGATAGACTATGTAATGTGTTTGAAAGCTTTGGGAGGGAAATTCAGGCATTTGGAGAGTTTGGAGATGACTTACTAGTGACATGGTGAACTAAGCAAAATAATTATTACAATTCTAAGGAAAACATGAAGTTGTAAAAAATAAAAAGTAACTATGGGCTAGCCTATGGCCTGGTGGTTAAGGTGGCTGGATCTCACATGGCCGACTGTATGGTTTGAATCCCAGATCTGGCAACTTGAAGAACATGCTGAGAATCCCAAAAGGAGGGAAGAGATGGAAGAGAAGGGATTGTGGTGTGACCATGCACAACACGGGGATGCTTTCTTTGTCATATTCTCTGTCTGTCTCTCTCCAGCGAGCACATGTGCCCTCTGGCAAAATTTTAAAAAACTATATGGTTTATTGTGAATAGCATTTCCAAACCTAAATGAAATAAATACTGAATAGTTTTATTACCTATTGGGAGTATGGGGAGATGGAAGAGTATCTGTATGTCAGGGGAGTGGGAAGTAGGATAAAAGTTAAGTGAGAAATCAATAGAAAACACCTGAAACTTAGGGCCAGACAATGGTGCAACAGTAAAATGCGGTGATCTGTGAGGCAATCCCTCACAGGATGGTTCCCGGTTCAAATCCAGAGACCTCCCTCAGTATACCGGGCACACACTTGACTGATCAGGGGGCTGACTGAAGGCTGGGGGTGGATTGTGGCATCAGGACTGTTTGGAGGGTGTTATTCCTCTCTGTCTTTCTTACTCACAGGAGAAATTAATAGACTTAAAAAGAGAGAGAGAGAGAGAAAAGAAAATGTCTAAAATTTAAAAATTAAGAAGGGCCAGCAGGTGGTGTAGTGGTTAAGGTGTTGGTCTCCCATGTGGCGAACCATGGTTCGAGACTTGGACCCAGTGGCTTGAAACTCATGCCAGGCACATGTGTATGTATACCCAAAATCCTGAGAGGAGAACAGAGAAGGGATTGAGGCATGGCTGTTCCCCCTGTGGGGGAGGTGATTTCTCACTTTCTTTTTCTCTGTCTCTCTGGTGAGCACACGTACCCTATAGCAAAAATCTCTCTCAAAAAAAAAAAAAAAAAAAAAAAAGGTGCTGGATCCCATATGACTGGTTGTATGGTTTGAATCCTGGACCCAGAGGTACATGTGTGCACATGCTCAAAATCCCAAGAAGAGACTGGAGGAGAAAGGATTGTATTGTGGCCACCCTCCTGTGATTTCTCCCCCCCGTCCCTGCTCGAAATCTCTCAGGCAAGCACATGTGCCCTATAGCAAAAACAAACAGAAATCACGAAGTAGCAATATAAGCTTGTTACTTGGAGGTTAGGAGGTAAATTCCAAAATAAACAGTTAAAATTTTAATAAGAGTTGTTTCTGGGAAATGAAAAGAAAACTAGGATGGGAGAGCCAACAGACAGTGTGGTAGTTAAGGTTCTGGACTCCCACATGGCTGACTGTGGTTCGAGTCTTGGACCTGGTGTCTTACTTTCTCACTTTCTCTTTCCCCCTCTCTATCTCTGTGTTGTCAAATTAAATAATAATAATAATAATAATAATAATAATAATAATAACAACAACATCAAAACTGGGATGGGGAAACAAATACTGTTCATGAGCTCATAAGTCCTATAGAACTGTTTGTCTCTCTATGTACACCTATTACTTTGATTAAAAATTAATGTAAATAGGGGACCAGCAGGTGGCATGGTGGTTAAGGCACTGGGCACTTCCACATGGCCGACCATGGTTCAAGTCCTGGACCTGGTGACTTACTTTCCCACTTTCTCTCCCTCTCTCTCTGTCTCTCTCTGGTCAAATTAAAATAAATGAATGAATAAATAAAAATTTAAAAAAATAAATGTAAATAAAACTAAACTAAACATTGTGTTGTGGCAGGACCTGGGGTTCACAGGGAAGTGTGCTGGCTGTGAAGCTAGAGATGGGCGAGAGCTATATTATCACAGACGTTTGAATGGCAGCTGCTAAAGTGTTTTGATTTCATTATCTGAGAGCTGTCAGTGAGGCAACCCATGGCCTAGAACCTGGGACTGATTCCTTCTCCCACCCCAGCCCCTGAGTTTTCCTGGCAGTCTAGTAGTTAGGATTCAGGGCTCTCTGAGAGCTGTGCAAAGCCCATAAAGGCTCTTGAGCAAGGAAGGAGGGGAGGGCCAGGTTCAGACTTGCATGAGGAAGGTAACTCAGTATATCTGAGCTGGAAAGGACCTTAGAGATTACCCAGTAAGTCAGTTATTTCCACTAGAGTCGGGGAGTGTGTGGTGGAGGAATCCCCAGCCACTGAAATTCTGACCCTTGTGCTTTTATTTTTTTCCTATAGGGCGTGTGCACTCACCAGAGACAGAGAGAGAGAGAGAGAAAGAGAGAGAGAGAGTGCACCCCTCCCCCCAAACCCGGGAAGGTGGCTACACCACAATCCCATTCCCTCCATTTTCCTCTCGAGATTTTGGGCACACACACTCATGTGCCCAGAGGGTTTTTTAAGCCAGGTCCAGAACTCGCTTAGTGTGTCACATGAGATTCAGTTGCCTTAACTACCCTGCCACCTGCTGGCCCTGGATTCTGACCCTTCTAAGCTCTGGCCAACTCTTCCTTCCCTAAGCACCTGCTACCAACACCCTTAAGGGAAGAGGGAAGCAGGTTAGTGCACTCTTTGTTCCCTAGCTCCTGCCTCCTTTTGGCTCAGTGTACTTCCCGATTAACACTCTATTTATTGTGCAGCTGTTTCTAAGTCTTACTGGCAAATCAGGACTAGTTCCATAGTTAATTCCCTACATAGGAAGTTCACAGCTCACTGGGATCAGATTTTAATACTTAACATTTACTGAGACCTTGCTCTGGGCTACTCACTGTGCTGAGAATTTAATAGACAGCATTTCAAAGTCCTCACAGTCATCCTGTGAGGTGAATGATTTAGCCTGTTTTTTTTTTTTTTCTTCTTTTTTGAGAGGTTTTTGCTAAAGGGCGCGTGCACTTGCCTGAAAGACAGAGAGAGAGAGAGACAGACAGAAAGTGAGAAATCACCCCCCGGGGGGATGGCCATGCCACAATCCCTTCTCCTCCATTCTCCTCTCAGAATCTTGGGCATGCATGCACATGCACCCGGTATGAGTTCAAGCCGCTAGGTCCGGGACTTGAACCATGGTCAACACGTGGGAGTCCAGTGATGTAACCATTACACCATCTGCTGATCCCAAGCCTGTTTTTGTTTTTGTTTTGAGAGATTTTTGCTATAGGACACATGTGCTTGCTAGAAAGACAGAGAGAGACAGAGAGACAGAAAGCAAGAAATCACCCCCGGGGAAATGGCCATGCCACAATCCCTTCTCCTCCATTCTCCTCTCGGTATCTTGGGCACGTATGCACGCACATGCACCCGACGTGAGTTTAAGTCACCAGGTCCAGGACTTGAGCCACAGTCAACTGCATGGGAGTCCAACGACATAGCCATTATGCCAACTGTTGGTCTCCCAAGCTTGTTTTTTTTTTTTTTTTTTTTTTTTAATTTAATTAAATAATTGTTTAAGAATTATTCAACGAACTTTCTTTCTTTCTTTCTTTCTTTCTTTCTTTCTTTCTTTCTTTCTTTCTTTCTTTCAATTTAACCAGAAAGGGACAAAGAGAGAGAGAGAGAGAGCGATTGAGAGAGAAAGTGAGAAAGCAAGCTTCGTGGTATGGGACCTGAACCGTGGTCAGCCATGTGGGAGTCCAGAGCCCTTAACCACCATGCCACCTGCCAACCCCCCCAAAGCTTGTTTTTTAATAAAAAAGTAAACTAAAGAGCTCAAAGGAAATAAGAAAGCTGCCCACAGTCATATAGCTTATTAGTGGTAGAGGTAAAATTTTAAATAGTCTGGTTGTTTGTAAAACTCACATTGCAAACCATTACACTGCCATGCTGCTTCAAAGTGAAGCATAGCTGGGGGCCTGAAGGCGATCGACAGTACAGTGCCATGCTCTGAGAGTCGATCCCACATGGGAAGGTTCCCAGTTCAAGTCTGAAGACCTCCTTCAGTATGCTGGGGACGTACCTGCCCTGGATCTAGGGCTGAATCACACATCGGGACCCTGTTGGGGATTCTGTCTGTCTCTCTCCTGCATGCACATGTACAAAGAAGAAATAAATAAGAAAACTTTTTAAAAAAATGAAGCATAGTTGATTACACCACTAGTTAGGGGCCTTTGTCAACCCCGGGGAACCCATGGCCCAGAACCCTGTGCTAATTCCTTCTCCCCCCACCCCTTCCCACCCTAGGCCTACCTGCGAGCCATCGATGTGAAGATCCTGCAACAGCTGGTGACCTTGAATGAGGGCATCGAGGCAGTGCGCTGGCTACTGGAGGAGCGGGGGACTTTGACCAGCCATTGCAGCAGCCTCACCAGCAGCCAGTATAGCCTGACAGGCGGGAGCCCAGGCCGCTCAAGGAGAGGCAGCTGGGACAGCCTGCCAGACACCAGCACCACTGACCGACTGGACAGCGTCTCTATTGGCAGCTTCTTGGACACAGTGGCCCCCAGCGAGCTGGATGAACAGGGCCCTCCTGGAGCTCCTCGTCCTGAGATGGACTGGGAAAAGGTTCTGCCTGGTGGGGAGAGGGCCAGGACTGAGGTGGACCTGACAGCCACCAGGCTAGGGAGTTTGAGGGCTGTGTGGATGCCCCCAGGGGAGGGCCTCCCAGGTGGACCCCCTGAGTCACCAGAGGATGAGAATGCCAAGCTGGGTTTCGAGGCCCAGTGGTACTGGGGGCAGTGCCAGGATGACGTGACCTTCTTGTAGCGACTTCCCCACTGTTCCGTACTCCTGTGCCTCTTTCATCCCTTGGCCCTGGTCTGTGTCAAAATTCATTCTCCCTCATTCTGGGACTAGGCAGACACTATGCTGAAGTCGGTTACCATGGAAACCTGGCTCATCACCCTTCTCTCTCGGGGGACTCTCTGCCTTTATCCCTCAATTATCAGGTCCCTGGAGCTATTTCCATAGAGATACTGACTCTAGAGGCTTGGCCTCTGGCTTCCGCCTCCAACCCATTAATTTACAATTTAAGGAATTTGGGTCCCCTAGGAGATCACGGATGCAAAGCAGGGGGGGGGGGTGTAGCTATCTCACCCTAAGCCTGGGAGCTTTGGCCCCCTCTTGGCCAAGATGGAGGTAGAGGTGCAACATGGACATTCAGGGCCCACTTTGCCGGGACTGGCCTTCCCAGAAGCCTTTGGGGCTGGTATATCCCCCGCTTCCTGTCTGCTGAGTGATGTCATTTCCTGCCAGGATGGACTAGCCCTTCCTTTGTACCAGTCCTTGGATGGTGCCCCTGCTGGGAGCCGGTGCCCCTGCTGGGAGCCTGAGCCCCTGCTGCTAAGTGAGACGTGAAGTTTATTGTTCATACCGTTACTTCCTGTGAGTGGGAACACACCATCTCTCCTGGCAGGAACGTTTCACCCTGGCGGAGGACAGGGCCTCATTTCGGGAGGGTCTTACTCTTGAAACAGGTGTTGTCATTTTAACCTAGGGGGTCTCACGGCCTCTGTGCTGCATTCTGCCTGGTGCCAGCACTCCTGTCCCTATGCCCTGAGGGAGAGAAACCGTCAGGGGCCTCTGAAGTCTGGCCTGCATAGCCGCGGTGCCCTGTCTTCCCCTGACCCTGGGTTGCCCCATTTCTGTATTCTGGCTCCAGATCTGCCTGTTTGTTCAGCTTCGGTGTCTCTTCACCTTCTCAGTTTCCTCTTCAGGCTTTTTATATGCAGATGAGCCCCAGCCTCTTCTCCCCAGTAGTTGAGGGGAGCCAGAAAGGGAGAAAGGCAGGTCCCAGAGCTGGATGGGTGTACAAGAATCTCGGGCAGGGCCAGGATGTCGTCTTCTCTGAGTCCAATTGCCCTTCCCCCTTCCTGTCCCTGGCCTTCCACCATTTGGTCACAAGGATGTCTGCCTGAGGTTGGGACACAAGGAATTGCCTTGTCTGGGTTACAATGTGGGGGCGTGGCAGAGAAAGACAGAGGCTCTTTGGTCCCTGGGCCCCATCCTGGGAGGGGGAAGGAAGAAGCCTTTGACTCCTGGTAGCTGAGTGGGGAGCAGGGGACTGGCTCTGGGCCTGGGTCCCAGAGCCTTAGAGAATGACACTGAAGAAGGAATTCAGGGAAACTGTCAACCTGGCTGGTGCTCAGGGTGTGGTCAGCCCAGAGAGAGGGAGGACTAGGGGTAGCCCTTGTCAGAGAATGGATTCTTGGAGATTAACCCTTGGAATTTCATGTAATTGCCCCATATGTACATCCCTATCTTTCCCAGGCCCTGAAACTAGTTTACTGTGGTAAAAACGAAGGGAACATGGTATCAGACCATCTCTGGCTGTTCACTGTGCCCTCCTGAGTTGGAGGATTCTTATTCTTCAAATCCTGGGATGAGTCCTACTGTTGCCCTGCTTTTTGTTTTATGTTGGGGAAGAGAAGGAAGCCAAGTTGGTCATCTCTACTTCATCTAAATTCCTCAAGTCTTGTTTTGCAATTCCCACTCGAATCTCCTGGAACAATCCACAGAGTTCTTCCCTAAAGACCCTCTCTCTTCTCATCCTCTCCAAATGATTGAACTCTCCAAAATATCTTCTCAGCTTCTTCTCTGCTCCCCACCAGACTTCTTAGTACTCCTGGGGCTCCTGACCTCCCCTCAGGCTGGGAATTCGAGTACCTTATTCCAGTCCCTATTCTGTTGCCATTTTGTGGTGCGCCTTTGGAGAATTGTTCTTCCTCTAGGAAGCCATCAGATTCTTTTTTGAGGCTCTCTTGTTCTTGTAGCTACAAACTTCTGAGCCAAAGACATTGCCCGCCCCCTCGTGGCCGTGATGCACCATCGCTGGAATTGCAGAGATTGCTGGGTGGAACATTCAAACTCATAAAATAGAGCCTTCCAGAAGAGGACCCCCTCCATGCTCAGACTGGCTAGAGTCAGGCTTAGGGAGGGCATACACTTGTCCAGCATCACCAGCTGTAAATCACGGCAGTGCCCAGATTAGATAACCCAGATTGGTTCTCTGCCCTCAGTTCCTTTGCTTGGGCAGACTGTTTCCAACCAATACCACTGGAGCCTAAAAGGACTGAATGGAATTTTCCTCCTGTTACAGTGTTCCCTAGGAGGCTGGTGCAAGGCGGCTCAGTCTAGAAAAAGAGCTGCAGGCTCTGAGGAAAGAGAGTCTTGGGTCTGGACTGAGTGAAGGTGACTAGTCTGTACCACAGATATGAGGAAGATCAATCCTGAAGTAATCAGTGTTTTTTTTTGTTTTTTTTTTTTTTTTTTTTTTTTTCCTGGAAGGGAGGATAACTAGGTCCAGATACTGTGTAGGTAGAGCTCAGCATTTCAAACCTGGAGGTTACAAGATGGGGTGGGGAGCTGTGAAATGGGAAATCTGGGTAGATTGTGCAGAGGTGGGGTGTTCCACAGGACAGGGAATTGCGGGTGAGTTGGACAGGCACCTGAGCTGGGGCTGGAGAGGTGGGGTGAGTGAAGCTGCCTGGGGACTCCAGGTAGGTCTGGGCACTCACCCTGAATACCTCAGACTCCAGTTCACTACGAGAGGAGCCCAGGGACCCCAGTAAACACACATCCTTGGTCCTTTCTATCTGTGTCTATGCTTACTGGTTGAAGCTCAGCTTTCCTGTTAGCTTAGACTTTTCGGGTTACATCAGGGAGTTATTTGGGAGTTCAAAGTAGAAAAAGAGAGATGCAGAGATGAGAGAGATGAAAGCAGGATGTTAAAAGTATGATCAAAGGGATGGGGCCAGCAGTTAGTGTTATGGCTATGTCGCTGATCTCCCATGTAGCTGACCGCGGTTTGAGTCCCGGACCCAGTGGCTTAAACTCAGGCTGGACGCGTTGTGCGTGCGTGCCCAAGATCCTGAGAGAAGAATGGAGGAGAAGGGATTGTGGCAAATCACCCCCGGGGGTGATTTCTCACTTTCTATCTCTCGGTCTCTCTCTGTCTTTCCTGTGAGCGCACATGCCCTATAGCAAAAAAATTCTCAAAAAAAAAAAAAAAAAAGGGAGCATATTGGGGGGCCAGCAGATGGCTTCGTGGTTAGGGTGGCTGGACTCACATGATGGTTCGACTCACATGATTCGTGGTTCGAGTCCCAGACCTGGCAGCTTACTTTTTCACTTTCTTTCTCTTTGTCGCTCTCTGGTAAACTTCAATAAAATAAAAAACAAATAAAATAATGACAATGAATAAAGTTAAATAAAATAATTATATAAAAAATAAAAGGGAACAGGGCTGTCAGGTGGCATAGTGGTTAAAGGTGCTAGACTCCCATATGGGAGTCCTGGACCTGATGGCTTGCTTTCTCACTTTCCCTCTCTCTTTGTCTGATCAAACTGGAAAATAATAATAAGTAAATAAATAAATACATAAATACATAAAGTTAAATAAAATAATACTTTAAAAAAAAGGAGCATACCAGGCCAGTTCCATGGCCGAGTGGTTAAGGGAGCCTTATCTCACATGGCTGACTGTGCAATGCAAATCCCAGACCTGGTGGCTTGGAAAACACAGTGGACATATGTGTAAGATTGCCCCAAATCCTAAAAAGATGAAGTGGAGGAGAAGGGACTATATGCCATTGGGGAACGCTCTCCTCCTCTCTCTCAGTCTCTATCTCTAGTGAGTGCATGCACCTTCTGGCAAATTTTTAAAAAGGGAGTGTAGAACATACTGTCCTCCAAGTGCACTGGGGTTTTATCAGGGCCTGGGGTAAAGGGAGAGATGAGACTGCTCGTGGCACACAAGATCTGTGCCTGGGGAAGTGAGGGGTGGTGCTGGCTGAGACAGTTCCATCAAGGGGACATGAGACATGGGAGTCGGCAGTGAAAGGCCTGCATTTAGGATGGAGGTGGTAGGCTGAGCACTGGGCTTACTGGAAAGCTCAGTGTAGCTTCACTGAGACATGCCTGGGGGTTGCGCTGGATACAAGCTCACTGTGTGAGTGGTGCCAGGCTCTAGGTGTTCAGTGACACCTGTTCAATGAATGGAGAAATGGCTCTCTGTAAACCTAAAGGCGATATGACTTACAAAAAAAAAAGAAAGAGCAAGTTGGCCATTTATAAATTAGGTAATTTAAAACATGTTGATTCTTGGGAGCCAGCAGCTGGTGTTGAAGCACTAGACTCCTGTGTGGCTGACCATAGTTTGAATCCCGGACCTGGTGGCCTACTTTCTCTTTCCCTTTCTCTCCGGTCAATTTAAAACAAAAAATGATGATAACTTTTAAAAATTAAATAAATAATTTTTAAAAAATTCATGTAATTCTTCAATACCTTGCATGTTAGTCCTTAGAAATTTGTTTAAGGTCAGGTAGGTAACAAATGAGCTATAATATGAATGCGGATTGGTCTGATTGCAGGGGCTTCCAGAAGTCTCTCATTCCTCAAACACACACACACACACACACACACACACACACACACCCTGCCCTTACTCTCCTGCCCAGCATGAATTTTCTTTCTCTCTCACTCTCTCTCTGGTGAGTGCACGTGCCCTAAGGCAAAAACAAATTTAAATTTAAAAAAATTATTAGCTATTATTCGTTAGTAGTTAAACATCATGCTTCTCAGAGCATGGCAAATTCTCATCATCAGTTAATACTTTCTTGTTTTATCATCTTTTGGTTCCAGACCCCTATTCTCATTCCTCTTCCTGACTTAGACATGTGCTTGAATGTGTCAGTATTTGTCTGGATATATAGTTATCTTTGAAAATATATGTAATTATGTGCTTACATGTTTTAATATCTTAAAATGGTATACTACAGTAAGCTAACTTACATTATGAATTACCCTCATATTTCAGTGATTGAACATAGTAAAGATTTATTTTTCATTTGTCCCACACAGCACAGGTGGACAGCCCTCCTCCACGGTTTACTTCAGGTCTAGGCTCCTCCTATATTCAGATGCTGATAGGCTGATCCCTGCCTCAGAAAGTTCTCTGTCACTTTTTCACTGAGTTGGTTTGTCTTATGATTTGGCTATTTCACTAGGGATTTCACAATGGTGACTTTCTAATGCAGTTATTTTTTTCTTCATTTGTTATTTTTAATTCTCTACGAAAACTTTTTCACATCCTCTAGGATCGTTTGATTACCCTAAAATAAAGTTCACACCAGAATGGCAAGATAAATACCATTTAAATGTTACATCTCTTCCCTTACCATTTTCAAAGGGGTAAGTTGGTGTCCTAGCAACATCCAATGGTGTTCGATGATTTTGTCTTGCTTGATTCTATTTTTAAATTATTTTTATGAACCTGTAGTTTTCTGTATTTAATGTCTTTTAATCATGTGTAGTTATTTCTTGTTTTATATAAAATATCAAGCATATACAAAAGCAGAGAAAATAATGTAATGAATTTCTATGTGCTTATCATCCAGCTTCAATAATTACCAAATTGGAGCTGGCAGGTGGTGGGGTGATGAAGGTGTTGGATTCCCACATGGTCCACTATGATTCGTGTCCCGGACCTGGCAGCCTGCTTTCTCACTTTCTCAGTCTCTCTCTGGTAAAATTGAATAATAATAATAATAAAATAAAATAAAATAAAATAAATAATTCTTTTTAAAAATTAACAAATCATGGCTAGTCCTGGTTTATTGATTCCCTCAACCACTCCTCCCTCCAACCAAGGTTATTTGAAGTGAAACCAGATGACATATCAATTTATCCATAAATATTTTAGCATGTATCACTAATAGATCAGAATGTTTATTACCATTATTCCACCTAAAAAATTAATAATTTCTCAGTATAATAAAATATAATTATTCAATTTTTCAGTAAACTTTTAAAAAAGTTTTAGTACTAGGATTACGTTGTTCTTCTAAAAAGATAAGGGGACCAGCAGTTAGTGTAATGGCTATGTCGCTGGATTCCCATGTAGTCGACCACGGTTCGAGTCCTGGACCCGGCAGCTTAAACTCACGCTGGGTGCATGTGCGTGTGCGTGTGTGCCCAAGATCCCGAGAGGAAAATGGAGGAGAAGGGATTGTGGTGTGGCCATCTCCCCTGGGGGGTGATTTCTCGCTTTCTGTCTCTCTGTCTCTCTGTGTCTTTCCGGCGAGCGCACGTGCCCTGTAGCAAAAACCTCTCCCAAAAAAAGATAAATAAATAATTAATAAAAAGATAAGTAGCAGGGGTCAGCTGATGGCGTGGTGGTTAAGGTGCTGGACTCCCTCATGGCCTATGACAGCTGGAGTCCTGGACCTGGTGGATTGCTTTCTCACTTTTTTTTGTCTCTCTGTCTCTCTCTTATGAGTACATGTACTCTGTAGCAAATTAAAAAATAATAAATAAAATTAAATAATTCTTTTTTAAAGAAAAGAGAGAGAGGGGGGCCAGCAGTTGGTGTAATGGCTATGTCGCTGGACTCCTGTGTAGTTGACTGTGGTTCTAGTCTCGGACCCGGTGGCTTAAACTCAAGCCAGGCACGTGTGTGTGCGTGCCCAAGATCCCGAGAGGAAAATGGAGGAGAAGGGATTGTGGCATGACCATCCCCTCGGGTGGTGATTTCTTGCTTCCTGTCTCTCTGTCTTTCTGATGAACGCAGGCGCCCTATTGCAAAAATCTCTCAAAAAAAAATTGAATTTTGGAGAAAAAGAAAAAGAAAAATTTGATGGTCAAAAAATGGATATTTTATATAAGGAAGAAGTATGTCAAACAGATCTTTTGCACCACACTTAGGATTTGGGAAAATTGCCAGAATCTTCTTTATGGTTAGGGCACAGGTGCATTCTTCATTTTGGAATGGATTGGGGGATGGAAACTTGAAAAGGGTTTCAGAGCTGTTCCTTCGTTGAATGTTCACACAACAGTCCCGGAGAGTAAAGCATGCGGTGCCCTCTCTCTTGGAAAACATGATCCAGACTTTGAGTTTCTCCCTAAATATGATGGCTAGGCATACACTTCAGTGGGGGTTCTCCAACTCTGGCAGGAACCAGAATCTCCCAGAGGGTTCGGTACAGCCTAGAGGGCTGCCTCTGCCCTCAGTGCCCAGTCCCTGCTTTGTACGATTTCTGACAGATCTCCAGGGGTTGCTGTTGCTGCTGGCCATGGGCCCTACTTTGGTCCCACAGCGCAACAGCAGTGAGAGTGAACAACCCACAGCCACACACGGCAATGGGATGAATACTAAGCGAAAGCTGATGCAAGAGGAAACCTCTGTGTAATTCCAGTGACAAGAAGTTTAAGAGCATGGAGCAGCAGATGGCATAGTGGTTACGTCACTGCACTCCCATGTGAACGACTGCGGTTCAAGTCCTGGATCTGGTGGCTTGAAACTCGTGCCTGGTGCATATGTATGCCTGCCCAAGATCCTGGGAGGAGAATGGAGGAGAAGGAACTGCAGAGTGGCCATCCCCACTCGGAAGCGATTTTTTACTTTCCCTTTCACTGTCTTTGTCTCTCTCTCTCTCTCCAGAGAGTGCACACACCCAAAATATAAAAAGTTTAAGAACAAATACTCAGAGGTCAGGATCAATGTTAGTGGGTTGCAAACAGTACTATTAGAAAATTAAATAAGAGGGGGTTGGCAGGTGGCATGGTAGTTAAGGATGCTGGCTGCTGACAGTGGTTCCAGTCCCAGACCTGGTGGCTTGCTTTCTCACTTTCTCTCTCTCACAGTCTGTCCCTCTCTGGCAAAACTATAAACAAACAAACAAACAAATAAATAGTTGAATAATAAAAAATGATTTTTTTTTAAAAAAAGAAAATTAAATAAAAGAAGCTAGAAAGGGGCCAGCCAGTGGTGTGGTGGTTGAGGTGGCTGGATCCCACATGGCCACCTGTGCAGTTCGAGTTCCAGAGCTGGTGGCTTGAGAAAACACACCAGTCATGTGTATGTGTGTACCTAAAATCCCAAGAGAAGAATGAAGAAGGGGTTGCAGCATGGCCATCCCTCCGGGAGGCGAGGGTGATTTATCATTTCCTTTCTTTATGTTTCTCTCTGTCTGGTGAGTTTAGTTTTACCATAAAGAGCTATTGGAGGATTAAGTGATCTGGTGGATGTAACTCTTTAGCTCTGTACTTAACACATGATGGACACTCTCCTCAATTCTTTTCTTCATTTTCTCTACCCTCCCTGATTAGTTAGGATTTTCCGGATGAATAGAACCAATAGGACATGTATGTCATGTATATGAGGAGACTTTAAAAGGCTTTTGGGGGTGCCAGTAGGTGGTGTAGTGGTTAAGAGTGCTGGACTCCCACATGATCAACCACAGTTTGAGTCCCAGACTTTGCGGCTTACTCTCTCTCTCTCTAGCTCTGTTCCCTCTCTGGCCAAATTTAAATAAATAAGTAAATAAAGTTAAATAATTCTTTAAAGAAAAAGGCTTGTGGGAAAATATAATTAAAGTACAAGTTCATTTGGTGTAAAACTTTTGGAAATCTATCATAGTTCTTTCATAATATACATTTTCCATGAACTTTTGAAGACTCCCTTGGGTATAGATATATGATATCTGTGTCCTATTGGAGAGAGATTTATTTTAAGGAATTGTCTCACATGATTATGGAGGCTGACAGGTCCCGAATCTGTAGTTAGTTGGAGAGCTAGTGGTTTAGTTTTAGTCTGAAGGCAGGAAGATACCATGTCCCTGCTTGAAGACTGTCAGGCACAGAACGGGAATTCTCTGGAGCTCAGCTGTTCTGTTCTGTCTGGGCTCTGTACTGGTTGGATAAGACCCCCCACCCCCCCCCCCACCCCCACATGCACCTGGCATGGGCAATCTGCTTTACTCAGTCCACCGATTCCAATGCTGGTCTTGCCCCCAAACACCTTCCCAGAAACATCCAGAGTACTGTTTGACAAATATTGGGTCAGCATGTGACTCAGTCAAGTTGATACATAACATTAGCCGTCATGTTTTGCCAGTGTACCTTTTTTTCATTTCTTTCTTTCTTTCTTTTTTTTTTTTTTTTTTTTTTGGAGAGGTTTTTGCTATAGGGCACCAGCGCTCGCCAGAAAGACAGAGAGACAAAAAGCGAGAAATCACCCCCCCCCTCCCCCAGTGGGGATGGCCACGCCACAATCCCTTCTTCTCCATTCTCCTCTCGGGATCTTGGGCGCAGACGCACATGCTCCTGGCGTGAGTTTAAGCCACTGGGTCTGGAACTCGAACCGTGGTTGACTACATGGGAGTTCAGTGACAGCCATTTCGCCAACTGCTTGGTCCCATCTTTAATTTATTTCTTATTAAAAGAATTATCTGTTTAAGGGGCCTGCAGATGGCGTGGTGGTTAAGGCATTGGATTCCCACATGGCTGACCACGGTTCAAGTCTTGGACCTGGTGGCTTGCTTTCTCACTTTCTTTCTTTCTCTGTCTCTCCAGTAAGCACATGCAAACTTAAAATAATAATAGTAATAAATAAATAAATAAATAAATCATTTTATTTATCATTATTATTATTTTAAAATTTACTATAGGGCATCTGCACTCGCCAAAGAGAGACAGAGGCAGAGAGAGAGAGAAAGAAAGAAAGTGAGAAAGCAAGCCACCAGGTCTGGGACTCAAACTAGTCAGCCATGTGGGAGTCCAGTGCCTCAACCATCACTTTACCCGCCAGTGTACTTTTCTATTTTGATCAAAAACTTCTCCCTGGATATCTAAACACTCTTCAGAAATGAGCTGCTCCTGCCTGCCCCCACCCCTACCTCCTGCTGCATTCCCCTCTCTCTCCCTCCCTCCGCCTGGCTCCTTTGATTGGCCACTACTCTGTGAGGTAAGGCCCACCCACCCTCCACTTACCAGTGAGTCTTCCCTGCCCAGCTCCTGGAAGCAGAAATAGTCCTCACTTGCATATATATGGCCAACTCTTCCATTCCCAGCCCAGGAAAGAACCAGCGTGAATTTCCAGGGGGCATCCGTACGGTTTTTCTAAGCCTATCCTAGAGCGCCATGAGATGTGGAGACAGCCCACCAATGTCAGGGCACTTTTCTGGGGCCAGGATGTGACTCAGACAGCAAAAGTGCCCTGCATTTGGTCTAGAACATCTGCATCCTAGCCCTCATCCAGGCCCTCAGCCTGGCCTTAAACCAGTTCCTCTTCCTCTTGAGCTGCAGTTCATGCTCTGTAACATGAAGGCATAGCTGTAGAAGTTCTCCATGTTACATCCACTATTCAGAGGAAAATATTTTTATTTAACGTTAGAATAATACAAAAAAAAAAAAAGAGAATAATATAATGAGTACCAGTGCTACTACCATCAGAATTATCCATTATGAAACAATATATATATATATATATATATATATATATATATATATTTGTTTCTAGTCAGTTTTTATTTCTGTCTTTCTTTTTAGAGAGTTTTGCTATACGGTGCATGTACTTGCAGCAAAGACAGAGAGAGGCAGAGCAAGAAATCACCCCCAGAGGGGTTGGCCACACCACCATCCCTTCTCCTCCATTCTTCTCTCTGGATTTTGGGCACGCATGCACACACACCCAGCGTGAGTTGTAAGCTGTTTGGTCTCAAACTCAACTGTAGTCGACCGTGTAGGAGTCCAACACCCTAACGCTATGCCACCTGCTGGCTCCCATTTTTTCTTTCTTTTAGAAATAAAACCTAAAAATAACTTCTCCTTTACTGACCCCCCCAGAGTTGTCATCCCCGTCCCCACCCAGGATGGAGACAAGTTTGCTGTGTATCGTTCCCTTTATAATTCTCTGACAAACACTTCCAATTGCTAGAGGGCACATGTGCTCAGTTGGAGAGAGACAGGGAGAGAGAGGAAGCATGAAAGCACCCTCTGTGGAGGACGGTCACGCGGCAATCCCTTTTCCTTGGGATTCTGGGCACACACACACGCCTGGCGTGTTTCTCAAAGCCTCGAACGGCATAGTCCAGGCCTCGAACGGCATAGTCGTCCATGTGGGTGCAGCTGCCTTAGCCATCACGCCTCCAGATGGGCCAGCGCTCTCTAATGTGCCTCTTTTTCCAGTGTTCCTCGCTCCCTGTGAGGAGGCAGGTCGGGTGGTTCTGTCTTACAGACTGAGGCCCAAGGACACATCATTCCTGGATTCCTTGTTTCTTTTGTGCCTTTAAAGGCACACCCAAAACAAACTGGCCTCTGGGTCCAGCAGGTGGTGTGGTGGTTAAGGCGCTGGACTTTCCCACATGGCCAACCACAGTCCGAGCCCCAGACCAGACGGCTTGCTTTCTGAAACTCTCTCTCTCTCTGTTTGTGTCTCTTTCTGGTCAAATTTAAAAAAGAAATAAGTGAATAAATAAAATTAAATAACTAATTCTTAAAAAAAAAAAAAAAAAATACTGGCCTCAGAATGTCCAAGGAGGAAGTCAGGTAACTGAAAAGAACACTCTGAGCTAGTAACGGAAAAACCAACCGATGCTGTCTCCAGCCCTCCAGCAGAAGGTGGAGGTGTGGCTCCCCCTGCCTTAGACACCGGGTCCTGGGCAGAGAGAAGACCCCAGGGCAGCAGGGGATGAGGCAGAAGATGCAGCAGGGTCTCGTGCGGATCCTGGCTGGCTGCCGGTCTTCAGCTGACATTTCTCAGTACTCTCGCATTTGTTCTGAAGCATTTCCAGTCCTCCCAGCTACCCTGGGAGGATAGAGTCTTCTCCCTCTGCAGAGCTCAGGTGAGCGGGGTGCAGGGATTTGAGCTCAGGCCTGAGGGTGGGAGCGGGAGCTCCTCGGATGGCTGCACGCCCACCTCTCTGGCAGCTGCAGGTCAGGCAAGGCTGCTCGATCTTATCTCCAGGCTGCCTGTCTTACATAACCAGCTACATTTGTCCAACTAAGAAATTCACGTTGGCACACGGCTGCTAAACTCTAGACTACAGTGGTTCCCCCTTATCTTCTGCTTTGGCTCTCCTTAGTTTTAGTGACCCGCAGGCAACCATGGTTGATTTATTTTTTGAGGGAGGCCACATCAATGTAATTTTCACTACAGTTATCATTGTTATATTATCAGTTACATTATCGTTGTTCTGTTAGTTATTATTGTTAATCTCTTACTGACCTAATTTATAAACTAACTATATCATAGGCATGTACGTCTAAGAAAAATGTAGTGTGTGCTGAGGCCCCCACCTCAGATGGTTGAAAACTTACTGGAGGAGCCTGAGCTGGGCCCATTTCTCCTCTGGGTTTCAAACTGAAGTGAGGCTGCCCACTTCTACTCTGGCTGCAGTTCAGGCCAGAGCCCCAGAAGAAAACACAGCGCTGGGTCCTTGGCCCAGCTGTGTCTTGTGGGGCAGTTCCAGAGAGAACTTATCTTCTCAGTCCAGATCATCGACTTGGTCAGAGGAGCCAACACAGAGCTGCTGGGCCCAGACCAGCCCCAGCGCTCCCAGAAGGTGGTAGTGCAGGTCCCCGGGCCCAGCCCACCCACCTGAGGCATAGACATCAGTAAGGGCTTCCACTGCCCTGTATGATCCTGATAAAGGTGAGAGCCTGGGAAATGTCTGGTGAGTTTTTCAAGCAGCCAAGTCTGGAATTCAGTTGCTTTAACCAGGAAAAAGTCAGAGCCTCAGCTAAACCTGGCAGCCTGAAAAACACATCTAGACCCAGTCAGTTTCTCTTCTCTCTTTATAAGTTACCCCAGTCTCAGGTATTTCTGTTAGCAACACAGTTAGACTAGTACACACTGGTTCCCTTCCGTGGAGACTGGTTTGATTTTTTGTTTGTTTTGTTTTGTTATTGAGCATGTGCACTTGTCAGAGAGAGACAGAGAGGAGAAGAGTGGGAAATCACCCTCTAAGGGAGATGGCCCTGCTACAATCCTTTTTCTTCCATTCTCCTCTCAGGATTTTGGTTGTGTACGTGCACGTGCCTGGTGTGATTTTCTTTTCTTTGCTTTTTTCTTTTTTAGAATTATTTTTTATTTTAACTTAATTAATTAATTAATTTTATTTTGACCAGAGAGAGAGAGAGTGAGAAAGTGAAAAAGCAAGCCACCAGGTCCGGGACTTGAACCACATGGGACTCGGCCATGTGGGAGTCCAGCGCTGTTAACCACCATGCCACCTGATGGCCCCTCCCAGTATGATTTTCAAACAAACAGGTCTGGGACTTGAACCACAGAATTGACCTGTGGGATCCAGCTGCCTTAACCTCCATGCCACCTGTTGGCCCGAGACTGGCTTTTCTTTCAAAGAGTTGTTTTTATTTTATTTTATTTTATTTTATTTTATTTTATTTTATTTTATTTATTTATTTTAATTTGACCAGAGAGTGACAGAGAGAGAGAAAGTGAGAAAGCAAGCCGCCAGGTCTGGGACTCAAATCATGGTCAGCCATGTGGGAGTCCAGTGCCCTTAGTCACCATGCCACCTGCTGGCCCCTCGAGACTGGCTTTTCTGAATTACCATTTGTTACACAAATAATTTTAATGGGTATCAAATTAAAATGCAGAAAATTGTCCCAGTGTGGGAACCAGCAGTTAGCGTAATGGCTATGTCACTGGACTCCCACGTAGTCGACCGCGGTTCGTGTCCCGGACCCAGTGGCTTAAAACTCACGCCGGGCATGTGTGCGTGTGTGCCCAAGATCCTGAGAGGAGAATGGAGGAGAAGGGATTGCGGCGTGACCATCCCCCCTGGGGGTGATTTCTCGCTTTCTGTCTCTATGTCTCTCTCTGTCTGTCTGGCGAGCGCATGCGCCCTATAGCAAAAATCTCTCTCAAAAAAAAAAAAAAAAAAAAAAAAAAGAAAGAAAAAAAAAAAAAAAAAAAAATTGTCCCAGTGTATGAAATTACTTCGTTTCCTTCCCCGCAGCTAATCTATCATATTATGGAATAAAACAGGAAACATGGGGGATGCCATGTTCCAAGGGTTAACCCTGCAGGACTTTACAGGTAGTATGTGGGGGGGGTATGCCCATATGTGGGTAGGGGCTGGCCCCACTGAGGTAGGGGCCGGCCCCACTGCTGAGCTGTAAAGGCAAACGCATTGCCTTTGTGATCAGTAAATGGCTTTTCTTCCTCACTATAGTTGAAAATACTGGCCACAGCAGATGGTGTGGTAGACTAGGGAGGCCTCACTGATAAGGAGATATTCAAACAGAGAACTATAAGAAGAGAGGAGTCCCACAGATAACATGAAGGTTAAGGCAGCTGGATTCCACATAGCCAGATGTATAGTTCAAGTCCTGAACCCAGCTGCTTGAAAAACACACAGGGGGCATGTGTGTGTGTGCCCAAAATCCTGAGAGGAGAATGGAGGATGGCATGGCCATCCCTCCAGGGGGTGATTTCTCACTTTTCCTCTCACTGAGTCTCTCTCTCTCTCTCTCTGGACAGCACACGTGCCTAGTAGCAAAAAAAAACTAAAAAAAAAAAAAAAAAAAAAAAAAAAAAAAAAAAAAAAAAAAAAGTTTTTTCCTCTTGCCTTCCGTATTTTTATTTTCTTAACTAGTAGAACTATCATCAAATGTGCACAACATAGTGTAATTTTTAGTGCTGAAGAAAGTGAAAATGTCTTTATCTGTGATTCGATAATTACATACTATATTTGTGCTGTGAAAAAACACACCGTGGGACAAGCAGGTGGTTGGTGGCTAAGGCACTGGACACTCCCACAGGGCCAACCATGGTTCGAGTCCCAGACTTGGTGGCTTGCTTTCTCACTTTCTTTCTCTCTCTCTCTGTCTCTCTCTGGTCAAATTAAAATAAACAAATGAATAAATAAAATTAAATAAATAGTTCTTTAAAAAAAAAAAAAAAACAAAACACAAAACACTGTGCCCAAGAAAGAAAAGAAGAAAGAAAGAAAGAAAGAAAGAAAATAGTAACAAAAACTAACAACTAAAGAAATAGGCTGGGGCCAGCAGGTAGCGTGGTGGTTAAAGGCGCTGGATTCCCATATGACTGACCATGGTTTGAGTCCTGGACCTGGCGGCTTGCTTTCTTGCTTTCCCTTTCTCTCTCTCTTTGTCTCTCTCTGGTCAAATTAATAATAATAATAATAACAACAAATGGAATTAAATAAATAAATCGTTCTTTTTTATTTTTTTAAGAAAGAAATAGTAGGGCCAGAAACTGGTGTGTTGGTTGAGGCACTAGACTCCCACATGACCGACAGTTCAAGTCCCAGACCCAACTCCTTGAAAATCACACCAAGCATGTGTGTGTGTGTGTGTGTGTGTGCACAAAATCCCCGGAGGAAACTGAAGAAGGGATTGCTGCATGGCCATTCCCCCTGGGGGCGGATGATTTCTCACTTTCCCTCTCTCTATCTCTCTCCAGCGAGTACACATGCCCTATGGTGAAAACAAAACAAAACAAATTTTTTAAAAAAAGGAAAAAAAGTGCAATAAGAAAATATGAAAATACAGATTTGAATTCCACTTAACATTTATTTTTCTAAACTGTCTTTGAAAGCAATACAAATACTCTTAGAGACAAATTTCAGTTCAAAGGAAAACGATCTGCCCTGCCTCATACCAGGAGTTCTTGCCAAGACCTTTATGTCCCACTGGTACTCACTGGCAGGGACTGATGTCAGATGGGGCTCTGGCCTCCAGAACAGCACAGTCCTGCCGTCTCCTGGAGTCACAACAGGTATCCTGTCTGTGCACTGGTTCCTGCTCCTGTTTGCTCAGATGTGTCACCTTCCTAGTGAAGGTGAGGTTGTGACCCTGCTCTGAGAAGAAAAGGGCCTGTCGTCTACTTTCTAGCAGATGACTAGGAGCGGGCAGAGGCGTGTGCTGGGGAACGGGGCAGAGATCTGTGTCTGGAAGAGTGTCCCGCAGGTGGATCCAGGACCGGGAGTTCTTCCCACTCCAATCTAAGCTTTGGGAGGTGCTGCGGGTTCTGGGGCCACTGTCACAGGCATGTGTGTTTGTGTATGTCAGTCACAAGGTCACCAGAACATTAAGGACCAGGATTGAGACAGAGTTGAGAGAGGAAGGGCCAAGAGAGCATCCAGCCAGACATTGGCTGTTGCCCCATTTTCCAAGCAGTGGGGAGCATTGACCTCGTACACGTGGGTGTGAGTGGCTGAGTGGGTGAGTGGCTAAGGGTGTGAAGTGAGGGTAAGGACATGAGTGTCAGTGTGTGCAGGGACCCTCACTTGCCAACTGCCCTCAGGCTCCCCCATGCTGCTAGCTGATGCCATTGTGATTTTCTCTCTAGGCCTAAAGGGGCAGTAGAAACTTCAGCTGGTCTTCCTCAAGCTAAGCAGTTGCCACAGTCACCGTGAAGGGCACAGGCAGTGACAGAGGACTCAGTCATCTGAAAACACGATTTCCAGAGAACCTACCACATTTCAGTGAGATAAAGGTGAGACCCCCAAGGGCCAGGACAGCTCAGGGAGGCCACCTCTTTTTTGGCAGCCCTTGGGCTTCATGCAGAAACACCCTTTAGTTCTGAGTCCTGTAATTGATGTTGGCAATGGGTAAGGAGGTGAAGGGATGAGGAGTCGAGCCTCGGGCCCGCCCTTGAGCTTATAGCCAGCCCAGGGAGGTGGATATAAAACATCCCACATCAGCCAGTCATGGCCCCAGAGGGCCAGCATCCGCAGAGTTGGGTTTACTGGGAAGAAGGCCAGAGAACACAGAAGACATGAGATAACCAAAGAACTATTCTAGGAAATTCCCAGACTGGAAAGAGAGTCTCAAATTGGAAGGGCCCCTGAAGTGTGCAAATTCACAGTGACGGGAGCCTCCTAGCTGCAAGACACCAGTCTGGACTCCTTCCGCCTCCTTTCCGTTCAGTATATAGTACCCTGTCCCCAGGCCTGGCTTTTGACCCTGAGCGATGGCAGCAAGAGGAGGTAGTCGCCTACGGCTGAGCCTCTGCGAGCCCCCGTGCAGTCGCTGACCCCAAGCCCTACCTGACCACTGCTCTGACCTCAAGCCCTTAGTTATTTCCTTCAGGGCAGACACTGAAGCCCCACAGAATGCCTGGTCACAGCCTTCTCACATGCATTCGGGACCTGGATGGGCAGGTTCTTCTGTCTTTTTACTGAGATGCACACAGCCGCGCACACATCTAAAGATAGATCTAATCCTCGTATGCAGCAGGATTTAACAAAAGCCTCTTAGATGAAACATAGTTATTCAATATTTAGATACGCTAGGACAGCCTTGTCCTTTCTCTGCCACCTTCCTCCTCCTGAGAAATGTACCCCCTTTCTCCTGAGTTCTGAGCCCGAAGCCTGGGGACGGTTCTTCCAGAGACAGTGTGGGTCCAGGTGAGAACCTGGCCTTTAAGCCAGGGTTCACCTCAGATTTCACCCGCTGGAGCTGGTATAACCACTTCCGCTCCTGGGGCAGGCTCTATACCACATAAATGAGGCTGCTGATCAGACCTTCTTAAAGGGAAGCTAAGGGATTGAAGGTCCTTAGAGCGGAACCTGAAGGGGAGGAAATTTGGTTTCCTGTTAGTAGTAGTGGTTGTTACCTTTCTCTCAATACATCCAATCAGCTGTACGGTTGGAATATTTCTCAAGCCTAACTGATTCCTACTCTCACCCCGCCACCACCTTGGTTCAAGCCACCATCATCTCACTGGGACATTTCAAGCAGCCTCCCCCTTGGTCACCAGCTGCTGATTTTACACAGAGGCCAGGGTGATAGAAACCTCTGTTCTCCCTCGTGCTGGTGCAGTGAGGAGCAGGGTCCTTACCCCAGCCTCATGCTGGGACCCGCTGTCTCTCAGCCCCTGTCTCCTTCCACTCCCCTTGCTACTGCACTCCAGTCGAACTAGCACCTCTTATTCCTCCAGTGTGCTGAGCCAGCCTGTGCCTCAGGACCTTGGTGAGGATGGTCCCTCCATCCAGAATGTTTCTCCCCCAGACCTACGCTTGGCTGCCTCTGACATGGCTCTCAGGAGTGAGCTCCAGTGTCACCCTCTCAGGGAGGCTTTCGTGAGTGAGCCCATTGCTCAGCACACACCATCCTGTCACCCAGCTCAGTCTACTCACTGACGGGTCCTCAGTGCCCAGCAGACAGAGCCCTAGTATAATTGGAGCTGTCCTTGGAGGCTGATGCACCTGGGCCATGCCCCTGTCCTGCAGGTGTGTGTGACCGAGCCCAGCAGTGTGGAGCTCACCCCATGCCAGATGGAGGCCTGAATGGGCCAGACCCTGGAGCTGCCCCTGAGGATCGCGGCCTCATGCCCAGAGGGGCCAGCAAGGTGGTCGCCGTGAGCTGACTGTTCCCACTTGGACTTGGCAGTGGACATGAAGAACCAGGGTGTGTTCCAGCCACTCCCAGGTAAAGCAGCACTGCTGAGCAGCTGCCAGATAGCGGGACTGCGGCCAGATGGCCTGGGCTCTTCAACGGACTGGCCAGATTCCTACATAGCGACCTGAGGCATCACAGGGCCACTGCATGAGCAATGGCATTTAGCCCTTCATCTCCCATCAGCTCTAGTCTGTTCTGAACACTGTCCCCCAGGTGACCTTTGACAAATCTCTTGCTCTAAGCCTCAGTTTTTACATCTTGAAGATGAGTGTCATCTAAATAGAATCAAGGTGCTGATTTCAGTGGCTGGAATGCAGGAGGTGCACCAAGGACACTGTCAGCTGTAATTTGGACACAGAACTTAGCACTTTTGTGACATGCGAACATTTATCTCTTTGGCATTCCCTGTGAGGTTTTGATGGTGATGGTGGTGACTGTGGCAGTGGCAATTAGTTTATTCAGTGTCGACTCTTGTCAGGTACAGGGTAAGCGTTCTGCAAGCCTGACCTCATTAAGATTTTTTTTTTTTTTTTTTTGGAGAGATTTTCGCTATAGGGCACGTGCGCTCGCCAGACAGACAGAAACATAGAGACAGAAAGCGAGAAATCACCCCCCAGGGGGGATGGTCACGCCGCAATCCTGTCTCCATTCTCCTCTCGGGATCTTGGGCATGCACGCACACGCGCCCGGCGTGAGTTTTAAGCTACCGGGTCCGGGACACGAACCACGGTCGACTACGTGGGAGTCCAGCGACATAGCCATTACGCTAACTGCTGGTTCCCAAGATTTTTTTAAAAAAGAATTATCTATTTTATTTATTTATTTTTAAATTTTTTCCACATGAGTTTTTGCCAGAGAAAGACAGAGCGGGAGAGTGAAAAAGCAAGTAGTCAAGTCCGGGACTTGAACCACAGTGGGCCATGTGGGAATTCCAGCACTTTATCCACCATTCCACCTGCTGGCCTCATGACCTCATTAAGATTTTGCAACCAACCAACCACCGTGACGCCCTACATAGGAGAGGGAACTCTTGCTAGGTTACATGACAGATGAGGAAGCTGAGGCTGTGTGGCTGCCCAAGGTCATACACGCCATGGCGGCAGGGGGTTGGGATACAGATCTGGGTGTGGTTGGCTGGGTGGCACTGGCCCTGGAATAGTCTTCTCACCTGTGAGATGAGGTATCCTGAGGGTGTGGGCCCAGGCAGGGTGGGGAGTCCTCTCTGAGTTGCAGAAAAAGAAAACCAAAGGCCCGGGGAGCTATTGAATAGGAATAGGATTTGGGCAGGGCATTGGGAGTAACAGGCTGGACAGGGGCACCTGTGCCAGAGCTCAGGGGTTGGCAAGTCCAATCACAGTGGGCTGGAAGAGCAGGATCTGGGAGTCACGGAGGCTTTGGAGGTCTTGGCCCTCAGTGTTTAGGCCCTCAGTGTCCAGACACTGAAGGTTTCTGGGCAGAGGCATGATATGACCCTGCAGGGATTAGGGGTGTGACTGGCAGGATCAGGGATCTATAGCGACCAGTGGCTTCCCACGCTGCTGAAGTTGTGAGAGTGTAGAGAGCTGTTGCAATTTGAAACTGCACAGAGGAAGGAGGCCAGTGACTGAGAAATCCCTGAGCACATGGCACCCAGGAGAAACCAAGCTCATGAAACCTCAAGCACCATCCCTGAGGTAACCATTTAGGATAGAGGAAAGCAGCACTGCAGGAGAGAGAGGTCAGCCGGCAGCAGGAGATGCGTCTCCCCCCGTGACGCCCTACATCTGTCCTGGACGGCGCACTGTGGGCATGGGGCCAGACCCCTAGAAAACTCTCTGAGCCACAAATTCTTCATCTATAAAACGGGGATAACAGCCTCTTGTGGATTGTGAGATTTAAAAAATGAACATCTCTAAGTTCAGTGCAGGGGGGATTTTTTAGGACATTGAGTTCTGGAAACAGCAGCCATGACAGAATCCTGGAACAGCAAATTACCCTTAGAAACTGCCTAAATCTCTCCCAGAAGAGCTTTCCCAGCATTGTGTGGGCTTGTATGTAGGGATAAGATGGCAGGAAAAAATATGTGTCTTCGAGAGCTAGCCTCGGGGCTAGTAGGTGGCATGGAGGCTAGGCACTGGATCCCACAGGGCTGCCTGCACATTTTGAGTTCCAGACCCAGTGGCTTGAAACTCATGCCAGGCGTGTGTGCATGTGTGCCCCAAATCCCGAGGGGATAATGGAAGAGAAGAGATTGTGGCATGGTCATCACCCCTGAGGGGTGATTTCTCACTTTCTCTCTTCCTCTCTCTCTCTCTCTCTGGTGAGTGCACGTGCCCTATAGCAAAAACAAACAAACAAACAAACAAACAAAAAATAATAAGAAGAAAATAAAAACCCTATCCTTCTAGTGAGGGCAGAGAGGGTCACCCACAGAATTCCTGAGGCTCAATGTGAGGCTGAATCAGCACATTCCCCTCTATCTACAGTGGAAGATGGGGACCCACCAACATAGGTAGAGAGTTACTCCAGTTCTTCGATCCACGGCAGGGGTTGGGGGTGGGGGTGCTACTGACTCCTGACTCAGGAGGATTTCCAGCTGTCCTGCTGGCCTCCTGTCCTCACGCCTGGTCCTCCTCAGGAAATAAGATGAAGGTGGGAAAGGCAGAGTGGCTGAGGCTGACGTCTTTAGGTGGACAGAGAGTGGATGGACCTCAGGACACAGGAAAGAATGCTGGTGTTAACGATGTCCAGAAAAGGCAAGAGCTCCACCTCCTTTTCTTGGAGGTATGGTTACCCAGGCAACTGGAGAATGGCTCCCCACACCCCTGGCACATGTAAAACCATGAATGCCCAGGAATTGGTCTAGTGTTGGCTCCTCTCAGGGATCCATGGTCAGGAATTTTTCTGAGCAGGCTTTCCAGTTTGTATGTTAGATAGAAAGGAATTTTAAAAATTCCAACTCTCATAGCTTCTCCCGGGCCTCTGCAATAAATGGCAGAGATGCTGTCACAATAGCGTGAAGAGCAACTCTAGGCTCTAGCCATCCATAGTGCTGTTTTCATATCCTGGCCCCAGAAGACTTTTGGGGCAGCCTACGCAGAAACTACCACAGAGGGTTCTCAGCTTCCAGCCGCATGGAAGCCTCTGCTGAAAGCAGAGTATACAAATTTCGTTGTGCCATTGGCTTCCGACAGAGCATGTGGCCCAACTTTGGTCTCTGTGTTCTACACCCTGGCTGTGGTATTACTGCGCTGCAGATAGTATTCGCCAGAACTTTGCCCGGGCGCCACCACCTCTTCATCCATCGCGTGTCCTTACTGTATGGGGAGGTGCAGGAGATTGTGCCCTCTCCTGTACTCCATGAGGAAATACAGTGTTCCTGCCGTGTCCTCCACCTCAAGGCCATGGATGATGTCCCAGTGGTTTAGATCCTTCTTGGCTCCTTGGGGCGGGTTACTGTGCCTTCTTTACTATTTGCTAGAACTTGCTACGTCTCCTTAAACAGTCCAAAGACTCACAGATGGCCTTCAATGATGCAGACACAGATGAGGTTTTTCCCTAGGAAACAGTCAGCCTGGGGGACGGGATAAGTGCCACTGCAAGCTCAGCTTACACAGACAAGGGAAATAATCCACCTCACCTAAAAATGCCATCCTCAGCCCTCCAGATGAAGCAGTAGGGTGTGCATCTTATACAAGCCACATGGGGCCAGCCATAGCATGAACAGGGTATTCACCCATTGAATATGCTAGTTCCCCAGGTCCTAATAAATGCTGTCAAGGGGACGCTTCACAAGAACTGCCTTAGATAGAACCTTACTGCTTCCAAACTAAAAATCCATTCAAGAAGTTTCACCACATTTGTAGTCCCCAACTCCCCTCATGGCTCTTTCAGGTGCTAGCTAATAACATGAGGTTAATTGCCCCAAGAATGGGGAAAGATGGGTGACAGGACAGTGAAAGGACTCCAGGAAGGTGGATACTTTTTAATGGCTTCCAAGAAATCAGGTGGATAGAGACTGAAAGAGAAGAGAAAATAGAGAATCAAATGACCCTCCTCAGGAGGATCAAAGTCTTTATATAGTTATTCAGAATGGTGATGAGCAAAGTGGAAACTGACGAAGCTTAAAACAGAGGTCTTACCAAAGCATTATGGGAGCTTGAGCAGATGAGGAAAAAAACACCTGCAGATGGCCCAGTGTTAAGGGCTCCAAACAAGTTTGTGGTGTCTTCCCCAGCTTGGAGAGTCTCTAAGTCAAGAGGCAGAGGTCACACTGAAAAATGTGACCAGACATTGCTTGGGGCAAAGGCCACATGGGGTAATCCAATCAAGATCAAGGTGAGGGCCTGGGTCTCTTTACTCATGGTGCTGCTGGAGACCCAAGGCCTCTTAAAGCAGAGAGAGTGAAATGATTTGGGGGTGGATGAGAGAAGGTTCTGGGAGCAGAACCTAAAAATGGATTATAGGACATGAAACGTCAGACTGTTTAAGGAGGCTTCATGTGAGGACGTTGTGTCTCCTTTACCTGGATGTTTTGTGGGACTGGATATGATGTCTGGGTCTAGTATTATAAATCCAAACCTGTGGATAATGTCCTCAGGAAGGTTCTGTTTAGGAAAGTGAGGGTTGATGGGATTCCAGTAGAGTTCCTTGAAGCATTGATCTGTTTGAACAAGCTTCCTGTGAAGTGGTGGCATCTCTTACCTGATGATGTTATAGGCATGCACATGTTAGCTGACCAGGACATGTGCTCTCATGGATATCTACTTGTGGACTCCAGTCTAGGACTGGGAAGGAGACAGAGTGAAAACCTGCTCTTAATGTCCTAGCAACTGGACGTGCTAAGTGGAAACCAGTAAGAGCACCCTATGCATCTGTGTGTGCACAGACACCTGCGTTCCTTCCAAGGCATTTTAATGGAAGTCTGTGACTATGCAATAAGCGTATACAGGCACACTTCAATTTCGAAGGGGCCAGATGAGGGGCCGCCATGCAGGGTGCAGACCAGTCTTTGGCCCTGCTTCATGTTTTCTTGAGGGTATGAAGCCCCTCATGACACAGTCTCTGTAACGTCTCAGAGACTGCTCATTTCATCCTGGCAGTGTCAGGGAAGATGTGACATGTGCCAGGATTCAGTTCTTATACTCAAAGAAATGGTACAAGTGGCACAGACCTCTGAACTAGTGGTTGGTGGGAGGAGGGACAGCAAATTTCAGGAAAATTCCTGGATGTCCACTCATGGTCTTTCTGGACTAGAGACACGTAGGCCAGACCTCAAGATATTGGAATCCCCAGTGGGAGCCCTTTGTCTCTGGGCTCAGTGGTCAACCTGCTAGTGCTTCCAGGCCTGACTTCAGTGGTAACTCAGACTGGTGAAGGAGGGAGAACACCAGGCTCAAAACTATGGGGATATCCCAGTGGGCTATTAGAGTTGGGATGGTGGACTGGGAAAGATCAGCTCATTCACAGTGCTGGGGTGTTGGCAGATGCCTGGGCTTGGGGACGCTCTCTTCAGGCCCAGAACCTTCCAGCAAAACTTATCTCTGAAGAGAGCCAACTGGGCCAGTTTTTTTTGGCAAAGTCCTAATGGTCCTTCCAAGTCTGGGTGCCACAGACATAGGGTTTGCCATTGGTGGGGGCCTGGTGCATCTGGCTCTTGCTCAAGGTGATGGAATTTTTGTGTCCAACAAGACCATAGGATCCATGATGGATCCATCTTACACATATTATTAGCTTGATTTTACCATCCCACCTTGTATATAAACATCAGAACATCACCTTGTACCCCGTCAATGCGTACAATGATGGCAAGTCCATTTAGAATGACAGTTCTAGACACATAAAGTATAGAAGGCAGGTAGAGCAGATGGACCACCCCACTTACGTGTTTATGTGTCTGCCTCAGCTGAAGCCACTTGGTTTCTCTTTCTGAGGTGGGCCAGCACTCACCAAAGTTTCCTTACAACGTGGGTGGTGGCTCTTTTGCGGGCTTCCTTTGGCCCTGGCTCTTGCCACAGGCTCAGCAGGGAATGCCTACTCTGGCTCAGGAATAGGCTGAAGTCCCATCATAGAACTGCCCCGTGTTAAGGAACTGCCCAGCTTTGAGGGTGCTTCCTTCTATCGATGTGCCTTGGGAGTGGTCAGCTCCCCCTAACTCTCCACCAAGGTTGCTGGTGCTGTAGGTCATGGGGAGGCCCAAGGCTAGGCTGGGTGCTGTACTGGGAGGGTGGTCCTGATTGCCAGGCTGGGGCATGTCTGAAAGGCACAGCAGCTGTCCTGCTGGTCCCATGCCTTGGCTCCTGGTTTCCCTCAGGAAGCAAGATAAAGAGAAGAAAACAGGCTGGCTGAGACTCCTCTCTGAGGGGACAGACAGGGTGAATAGAAAATTAGGGCGTGAGGTCAGAATGCCGGTTTGTGCAAGATCTGGCAATGGCAGGGGCTCCCCTGTGATGGTGGAGCCCCTCACATCCCTTTTCTGATTGCCCGTGAGTCAAGGGATGTCTCCGTGCTGTCCTGGCCCCTCCTAAACCATGGGTGCTCTGTGATGTCATCTAGTGTGGCCTCTCCCTGGGGTTCAAAGTGAGCAATCTCTGAGGAGGTTTTCTTCTTCAGAGTTAAGACCAAAGGGAACTTTAAATTGTCCTCAAAGGACCTGCTCCTGCTTTTTCTCCATGGTCTCATGGAGGAATGGTATGGACCCACACATTATGGCCTATAGTGTCATTTCTAGACCTCGGCGATCCATAGCAGGGGGGGTGCCTGTTCTGGGCTCAGGAAGGTTCCCCGCAGTCCTGCCGGCCTGCTGGCCTGATACCTGGTCTTCCTCAGGAAACAAGAATAAGATGACTGAGACTCCTACTCTCTGTGTGGACAGAGGGTTGATGGACCTAGAGACCCATGGAAAGAATGTAGGTGTCGTTGGCATCCAGAGAAGGCAGGAGTTCCACTGTGATGGGGGGACCCTTTTCCTTCAGATTCTGGTTGCCCAGGTGAGTAGAGCATAGCTTCACACACTCAGGGGACATGTAAAATCATGGGTGCCCCAAACTAGCATAGTGGTGGCCTCTGTCTGGGGTCCGCAATCAGAAATTTTTTGAGCAGGCTTTCCAGTTCATACGTTAGATAGAATGGAATCTTGGAAATTCCATACAGGTTCCAGTCCCTAGATTCTCAAAAGCATGCACCAAAAAAATGTCAAGGGGACTTACCACCATAGTGTGAGTAGGCTCTCGATATCCATGGTGTTGCTTTCATGTCCCTGACCCCAAAAGATTTCTGGGGCAGCATAAGCAGAAACTGCCCCAGAGAATTCCCGGGTTTGGGCCACATGGAAAGCCGCTGCTGAAGCCGGAGTCTACCGATCTCATTGTGCCATTGGTTTCCGACAAAGCATGTCTCCAGCTTAGGTCTCTGTGCCCTACGTGCTGGCTGTGGCAGTACTGCATCACAGCCAGAACCTGCCCTGAGCCACCACCACCTTCCTCAGGTGTCCTTGCCCTGTCCTGGGGAGCAGGAGCTCTTGCCCTCAGCCGACCCTATATGACATTTAGTGCTTCGACTGCGTCTACCACGCCAAGGCCATGGATTATATGTAGGTGTAGACCCTTCTTTTCTCCTTGGGGTGGTATTACTGTACCTCTGATGCTATGTGCTAGAATGTTCCACTGGCTTCTTCCTCCTCCATCCCTCCACCCCTCCTGAAATAGTCCAACAGCTCACAGATGACTGTCCGTGGTCCAGACAGACAAGAGATTATTCCCCAGGAAACAACCAGCTGGGTGGACTGAATAAAAGCCGCTATAAGCTCAGCTTCCTCTAAGAAGGGGGTCTGGCCACCCCCCCTAGAAGTGCCTACCTCAGCACTCCAGATGAAGCAGAGGATCTGCTTATGCTAGCCATGAGGGCCCAGTTTGATCATGACCAGGATATTAACCCCCGGAATATGCCCATTCCTACATCTTCGTAAGTGGAGGCATCTTAGGGGCTCTTTTTGTGTGAATCCTCCAGGTAGAATCTTATTGCTTTCAAACTAGAAGCCGGTTCAAGAAACCTCACCAAATTTGCTGTCTCAGACTCCCCTTGTGGCTCTACCAGGTGCTAGCTAATAACATGAGGTTAATTAGCTGGAGAATGAGGAAAGGCATGGGAGGGGACAGTAAAACGCTCATTCAGTAAGGCAGACACTTTTTAAAGGCTTCTAAAAAAAAGTCGGGTGGATAAAGAAGCCTTAGTAGGCATGAGACTGAGTGAGAAGAGAAAGCAGAGAATCAGAAGACCCACCGCTGGAGGATCAAAGCCTTCAGATGGGTATTCAGAAAGATGATGAGCAAAGTGGAAACTGACAGAGGTTAGAACAGGGGTCTTACCACAGCATCATGGGAGCTTGAGCAGATGAGAAAAAGAGCACCTGCCTGGCCCAGCATTAAGGGCTCCAAACAAGTTTGTGGTGTCTTCCCCAGCTTGGAGCGTCTGTTAAGTCCAGAGGCAGAGGTCACACTGAAAAATGTGACCAGACAGTGCCTGGGACAATGGCCGCATGGAGTAATCCAATAAAGATCAAGGTGAGGGCCTGGGTCTCTTTATTCATGGCCCTGTTGGGGACCCATAGTCACTTAAGCAGAGAGGGTAAAATGGTGTGGGGGTGGACAGAGCAGGTTCTGGGAGCAGACCCTAAAAGTGCCAGGGATTATAGGACCTGGAAAGTCAGACTGTTTAACCAGGCTTCACATGAGTACGTTGTGTCCCCTTTACCTGGATGTTCTGTGGGACTGGATATTATGTCCGGCTAGGGAAGCGGTCTCTAGTCTTATAAATACAAATCTGTGGATAACGTCCTCATGGAAGCTACAGTGAGAAAAGCGGGGGTTGAAGGGATTCTGGTAGAGTTTCTTTCTTTTTTTTAAATTATTTAATTTAATTTAATTTAATTCATTGTCTTTTTTTTTTTTTTTTTTTTTTTTTTGAGAGGTTTTTACTATAGGGTGCGTGTGCTCGCCAGAAAGACAGAGAGACAGAGAGACAGAAAGTGAGAAATCATCCCCCAGGGGGGATGGCCAAGCCGCAATCCCTTCTCCTCCATTTTCCTCTTGGGGTCTTGAGTACACACGCACACGCGCCCGGCGTGAGTTTAAGCCACCGGGTCCGAGACTCGAACTGCAGTCAATTACATGGGAGTCCAGTGACATAGCCATTATGCTAACTGCTGGTCCCATTGTCATTTTTTTTTTTAGTTGACCAGAAAGAGACAGAGAGAAAGAAGAAAGTGAGAAAGCAAGCTGCCAGGTCCGAGACTTGAACCACAGTCAACCATGTGGGAGTCCAGCAGCCTTAACCACCATGCCACCTGCTGGCCCCATGATGCTTTATTTTATTTATTTATTTATTTTTTGGAGAGGTTTTCTGTTATAGGGCACATGCGCCCGCCAGAGAGACAGAGAGACAGAAAGCGAGAAATCACCCCCCAGGGGGGATGGTCACGCCGCAATCCCTTCTCCTCCTTTCTCCTCTTGGGATCTTGGGCATGCACGCACACGCGCCCGGTGTGAGTTTAAGCCACCAGGTCCAGGATTCGAACCGCGGTCAACTACATGGGAGTCCAGCGACATAGCCATTACGCTAACTGCTGGTCCCACCCGTGATGTTTTGATATATGTATACATGGAAGAATGGCTAAATCAACATCATTAACATAATTCTTATAGTGAGAACACTGAAATGCCACTCCCTCAGGTATTCTCAAGCACAATGAAAAATCGTGACTAACTGCAGTCAGTAAGTCACACAACAAATCTCTTGAACTTATTCCTCCTTGCTGAAATTTTTCACCCTGTGACCAACATCTCCCCACTACCCTTACCCCTCGCTCCTAGAAAGTCCCTGGTAACTACCGTTCTGCTCTCTGCATCTACAAGTTCAACTTTTTTGGATTGCGTTTATAAGAGAGATCATGCAGTATTTGGCTTTCTGTGCCCGGCTTACTGATATAACACTTTCCACGTTCATCTATGCTGTTGCAGATGACAGCACTTCCTTCTTTGTAAAAGCTGCACGATATTCCACTGTGTGTATATGTGCCACATTTTCTCTATCTGCCCATCCACTGGTAGATACTGAGGCTGATTCCATATCTTGGTTGTTGATGACAATACCTGATTATATGATGGGTGCATACAATAACACAACTGAGTATCTCTGTTAGTGTTTCTTTCACAGTTTATCTATTTATTTACTTATTCCACGTTTGGAAGAGAGAGGAAGGTCCAACATTCCCAACAGGGTTCCCATGCCACGATTCATGCCTGACCTCAGCCAGTCAGGGTCACTCACATGTGTGCATGCCCAGCATGTGCAGGGAGAACTCAGGACAAGAACCCAGGACTCTCCCACATGGCCTCAGCATTGTGAAGCGTTGCATTACTGCTGCACCGCCACAGCTGGCCAACTCTGCTAGTCTTATATCCCCTCCCAATGTTAGGCCTTATTGCAGAATTTTCTAATTCATTATAGTGCTATGATTGTTTACCCTTTATACCTTCATGATTGGTTATTCTTCACCTATCTAGACTTTGGAAAGAAAGAAACTAAGTAGTATGTTGCTCAATTTTCTTGCTACTACCTATTGGTTGTATTTTATTCTTGACATGCATGTAGAAGACATTGCAATCACTGATTACAATGATCATTCTGGACTTTTTATTTCATTCTTTTTTTCTTGCTTTTTTTGGAGAGATTTTTGCTATAGGGCGCGTGTGTTTGCCAGAAAGACAAAGAGAGACAGAGAGACAGAAAGTGAAAAATCACCCCCTGGGGGGAATGGTCACACCGAAATCCTTTCTCCTCCATTCTCCTTTCGGGATCTTGGGCATGCACGCACACATGCCTGGTGTGAGTTCAAGCCTCTGGGTCTGGGACTTGAACCTCAGTCGACTACATGGGAGTCCAGCGACATAGCCATTACTTCAACTGCTGGTCCCTATTTTATTATTTCTTTTTAAAAGAGAGATTTTTGCTATAGAATGCATGTGCTTGCCAGAAAGACAAAGAGAGACAGGGAGATAGAAAACAAGAAATCATCCCCCAAGGGAGATGGCCATGCCACCATCCCTTCTCCTCCATTTTCCTCTTGGGATCTTGGACACGCACACACTCGCCCCCAGTGTGAGTTTGAAGTTGCCGGGTCCAGGACTCAAATCGCAGTCGACTGCATGGGAGTCCAGCGACATAACCATTATGCCATCTGCTGGTCATAGAACTTCTCTTATTTTAAGCACATAAAGAAATATTTCACAGATGTTACAGACATCTCTGGAGTTGTTGGAGCATCCCTGTTTGTAGGCCTTGTCTTGTAATCCCCAGGGCAGGGGAATTTCCACACTGAGCATCATGCCTTAAGGCTTCAAAGTACTTTTCTTCTGTCCCCCACTTCCTTCCAGATCCTTTTCCTTTGGAGTCCTGTGTAATGTAGAGAATTTCTTTACTCCACTTTCCCTTTTTTTCTCACTATTCCAACATGAAGAAGGGGAGTCTAGATGTTCCCGGGACAACACACCAAACTATGATGTAGGAATGCGGAGGCACAGGGGTGATTGAGCCCACAATTGCAGTGAGACATGGGTTCTTGTCCCACATTCAGGAAGAATTAGAGTCATGGGTACACAGAGTAGGGATAGCAAAGCGGGGAGTTTATTAAAGGAGAGGGAAGGAAAAACAGAGGTCCCGAGAAGGAAGGGGTCCTGGAAAATGGGTTGTTCTCTGGTAGAGTTTCTTGAAGCATTGGTCTGTGTGAAGAAGCTTCTCATAAAGTGGTTGCGAATGTTTACCTGATCATGTTAAAGGCATGCATATGTTCTGACCAGGAAATGTGCTCTCGTGGATATCTGCTGTGGATTCCAGCCTAGGAATGGGAAGTAGATGGCGTGGAAGCCCACCCTTCAAGCCCTAGTAATTGGACATGCTAAGTGGGAACCTGCAAGAGCACCCCATGCATATGTGCTGCATAGACACCTGTGTTCCTTTACAAACGTTTTAATGCGAGTACATGACTATGCATGCAATAAGGGTATACAGGCGCACCTCAATTTCTTGGAAGAGGACCACATGAGGGGAGTGGGGATTGGGTGGGTCTTACTTTCTTGCTGACTACGAAGGGCCTTATGTTGTGACCTAGGAAGGTCCTGGTGATGTGACCGGGGAAGGGCTTCATGATACAGCCATGGTAAATGTGCAGAGCTGGGCTTGTTCATTTGGTCCTTCTGGCAGTGTCCAGGGAAGATGTGACACATGCTGGGGGTTTGCTCTTCTTTCTAGAGAAATGGTAGAAATGACAGTAGCTCTGGAACTAGTGGTTGGTGGGGAGGATGGACAGCGAATCCCAGTGAAGTTCCTGGATATTCACTCATGGTCTTCCCGAGCTGGAGACAGGTAGGCCAGACCCCAAGATACTGGAATCCCCAGTGGAAGCCCTTTGTCTCTTGGCTCTGTGGGTGACCCCTTGTGCTGCTGGGCCCCGGCTTCTGTGATAGCACAGTCTGGTGAGGGCAAGACAATAGCAGGCTCTCATTTATTGGGCTGCTTGGATGGCCGTTAGCACTGGGATGGTAAACGGGAAGACCAGCTCATTGCCCGTGCTGGGAGTACCAGCAGAGGCCTGGGCCTGGGAACACTCTTTTGGAGCTGAGGTCTTTCCATCTAGATTTGTCACATGTCTCTGAAAGGAGCATAGACTTGGTTTGCCTCTTGTCTGAGCAGATCTGGCCCTCCCAAGGCCAGGACCCATAACCATAGATCCTTGTCTTTGGTGGGGATTTGGTACACCTGGCTTTTGCTCAAGGTGATGGAATTGTTGTGTCCAATAAGACCTTGGGATCTGACATGGATCCATCTCACACGTTAATTAGCTTGATTTTACCATCCCACCTTGTGTACGAACATCAAAACATCACCGTGTACCCCATCAACGTGTACAATGATGGCGTGTCAATTTAGAACAGTCCTACAAACGTAAAACATGCAAGGCAAGTTGAGCAGCTTGACCACCCCACTTACTTGTTTATGCGTCTGCCTCAGCCGGAGCCATTTGGTTTCTCTTTCTGTGGTGGGCCCGCACTCACCAAAGTTTCCTTAAAATAAAGGTGACTGTTCTTTTGGGGGCCTCCTTTGACCCTGGCTCTTGCCACAGGCTGAGGCTGAAGTCCCACCATGAAGCTGCCTAGCTTTGAGGAACTGTTGGCTTTGAGGAACTGCCCAGCTTTGAGGGTGCTTCCTTCTATTGATGTGCCCTGGAAGTGGTCAGCTCCCCTTAGATCTCCACCAAGGCTGCTGGTGCTGTAGGTCATGGGGAGGCCCAAGGCTAGGCTGGGTGCTGTGCTGGGAGGGTGGTCCTGATCGCCAGGCCTGGGTGTGTCTGGAAGACACGGCAGCTGTCCTGTTGGCCACATGCCTTGACTCCTGGTTTCCCTCAGGAACCAAGATAAAGAGAGGAATCAGGGTACTCCTGAGGGGACAGACAGGGTGAATGGAAGCTTATAGTGTAAGGACAGAACACAGGGATCAGTGTTATTGGCAAAAGCCGAGATTCTCCTGTAAGAGGGATCCCCTTACCTCCCGTTTCTGACTGCTCATGAATCAAGGGGTGGCTCTACTTTCTCCCAGCCCCTCCTAAACCATGAGTGCCCCATGATGTCATCTAGTGTGGCCTCTCTCTGGGGTCCAGGGTTAGCAATATCTGAGGAGGTTTTCTACTTCAGATGGAGATCAAAGAGCATTTCAAATGATCCCCTAAAGACCTGTTCTTGCTGTTCCTCCACAGTCTCATGGATGAATGGTAGGGTCCCCGTATCATGGCCTGTAGTGTTATCCCAGACTTCAGTGATCTATAGTGAGGAGAAGCCTACTCCCGGCTCAGAAAGATTCCTGTCTTTTCCGTTGGTCTTCCTGTCTTGATACCTGGTCTTCCTCAGGAAACAAGATGAAGTTGGGAGAAGTCTGGCCGAGACTTCACCCCTCTGGGTGGACAGAGGGGGGATGTACCCAGGGGACACAGGGAAAGAATGCAAATGTTGATGGGATCCAGAGAAGGCAAGGGCTCCACTGTCATGGGAGAGGGGGGAGTGTTCCTTTCCCTCAAGGTGTAGTGATTGGAGAATGGCTCCACACACTCCTGGTACACGGGAATCCACGGATACTCCAGGAATTGGTCTAGTGTTGGCCTGTCTCTGGGATTCAGGGTCTGGAATTTCCTGAGCAGGCTACCAGTTTTCATGTTGGATGGAATGGAATCTTGAAAAAGCTGCACAGCACCCACTCCTTCAGTTTCCCAAAGCCTTTGGCAATATAAGACAGAGACCCCCGCCAACCAGAGTGTGAAGAGTGACTCTAGGTTCTAGACATCCACAGCAGCGTTTTCATGTCCTGGCCCCACAAGATTTCCAGGCACCATATGTGGGAGTTTCTGGCCACATGGAAGCTACTCTTGAAGTCAAAGTCTCCTGATTTCATTGTGCCATTGGCATCTGCCAGGGCATTTCCCAGTTTTGCTCTCTGTTGCCTACACACATGCTGTGGCAGTACTACACTGTGCATAGTATTTGCTAGAAAGTGCTCCAGGCCACCGCCACCTGGTCTTCCTTTGTGTGACAGGTGATTTATCAGGTGGTGCAGCAGCTCTCACCCTCTGCTGGACTCCACTATGAAAGACATTGCTGTGACTGGTCACCACCTCATAGGCCATGGTTGATGCTGAGATAAGTTAAGCCTTCCCTGTCTCCTCGAGGTCGCATTACTGTAGAGTTGATGCTAATTGATAGAACTAGCCACAGGCTTCTTTCTCCACCAGCCCTCTGTCCTCCATTTATTAGTCTAAGAACTCACGGTTTGCTATCTGTTGTCCAGACACACAGGAGGTTATTCTCCAGTAAACAGCCAGTCTGGTGGATTGGATTAAAATCCACTGCAAGCTCTTCTTACTCTGAGAAGGGGAAAACTGGCCCTAAAAATGCCAACTTCAACACACCAAATGAAGCGGAGGATTGGCTTTTTATGTAAGCCATGTGGTACTGGCCCTAGGGTGACTGGGTATTCACTAGCTGAATATGACCTTTTCCCCAGATTGTGATAAATGCTGTGATCAAAGAGGCCTCTTAATGCAAAGTTTCTTATATAGAACCTTACCATTTCCAGTTTCTTACAGTTCAAGAAACTTCACCAAATTTGCTGTCCCAGCCTCCTGTCATGGCTAGCTAATAAGAACATGACGTTAATTAGAGAATGGGGAAAGTCAGGGAACAGGGTAGTTAAAGGGCTCACCCCAGGAAGGTGGACACTTTTTTAAGGCTCCTAAGAAATCAGGTGGATATAGAAAGCGTTGGTAGGCTAGCTAGTGGCACAGTGGTTAAGGCAGCTGGATCCTACATGGCTGACTCTGAGGTTCAAGTTCCAGACCTAGCAGCTTGGGAAACACTCTGGGCACATATGCCTGGGAGCCCAAAATACTGAGAGGACAAGGGATTACAGAGTGGCCATCTCCTTGGGAGGCGATTTCTCACTTTCCTTCCCTCCCTCTGTCTCTCTCTCTCTGGTGAATGCACACATCCTGTAACAACAAAAAGAAAAACTGGGTAAAAAAAATGAAAAGGGAAAAAGAAAGAGAAGAAGGTATTGGTAGGGGTGATTATGAAGGGAAAGAAAGGGGGGAGGGTCGATACATACCCCAGCATGGTAGAACTTTTTAGATGGTTTTTCAGAAAGAGGATGAGCAAAATAGAAATTGACAAAGGTTTAAACAGAGGTCTTACCACAGTGCTGGGGACTCCTGGGAGGATGAGAAAGAGAGCACCTGCTGATGGCCCACCATTAAGGGCTCCAAACAAGTTTGCAGCATCTTCCCCAGCTTGGAGAGTCTCTAGTCAAAAGGCAGAGATCGTGCTTAAAAATCTGATCAGACATCACCTAGGGCAATGACCATGTAGCGTAATCCAGTAAAGATCAAAGTGAGGACCTGGGTCCCTTGACTCATGGTTCTGCTAAGGACCCAAAGCCTCTTAAGCAGGGAGGGTAAAATGGTCTAGGGGTGGACAAGACAAGGTCCTGGAAGCAGAACCTAAAAATGGCAGGTTGATAGGACATGGAAGGTCAGACTCTTTTAACCAGGCTTCATGTGAGGACATTGTGTCTCCTTTACCTGGTTGTTTTGTGGGACTGGCTATGACATCTGGCTGGAGAACAGGTCTCCTATCTGGGATCGTAAATCCAAACCTGTGGATAACATCCTCGTGGAGGCTACAGCAAGGAAAGCGAGGGTGGATGGGCTTCTGGCAGAGTTCCTTGAAGCGTTGGTCTGTTTGAACAAGCTTCCTATGAAATGGTTATTTCTCTTTTACTTGTGTGTGTTCCGGGTGTGCCATCCCATCTGCCTGGGTGAGGAGCCCATGTGGGAATCTGCTCATGGAATATGTAGTAGAAGCATATAAATCTGCCCGCTGAGTCATAGGAACTGGACACGCTAAATGGGAAAGTATGATTGCCGTAGTCCACACGGTGTAGGATGGGAATGCTGGTAGGGACACACTCTTTTCTTTATAGCCTTTTTCTCAGCATCTTTCCAGATTGATTGGAAAAGCCTGTGAGTTCCTTCCTGTCAGAACTACGGGTCCTTTGGATGGAGAATGTCTGTCTGAGGTGCTTGCATATCTTACCTTGCTATGATATTACCTGAAGCTACCCCTGTGACTAAAGGACATAAAATAATCTTGAAACCTGAAATACCTATGATGTCAGAGAAATGCTCTAATGGGGATTGCAGTGCCTGAGAGTGTCCCATGGTGAAATGGGAATGGTTCATTCAGGGTCATGCTACCTGAGGAATGAAAAGAGGATACGCACGCACAGGAAGCCTCTTTTTCCTGAGGACTGACTCTGGAACCCTGTGAGGAGCTACTGGATTTTATAGTGCCCTATAAACACTTCTCAGCGGACCCCCAAGAGCTGCGGTGTGTGGACAACAGTGACAAGGTGAATAAAGGACGCTCTACGTGAACAGAAGTTGCTCTGATCAAAGACGATGAACACAGATCAGCCACGTGGGCTGCACTAGCCGCCATGGAAGAATTGAGCAGTGATAAAAGCCTGTGTGTTTCCAGTTTTCACTGACTCATAGGCAGTGGCCAATGGCTTGGCCGCCTGGTCAGGCAGACGGGCAATAGAAATCTGGCCTGTTAAAGGGATGTGTTGGTATCAGTCCTATTGACATCAGAGGGGTGCACTGAAGCATAGAACATGCTGATGGCCATCAGAACTCCCTCAGGTTCGCACAGTACTTGGAGTCAACAAGGAGGTTCCCCATGTGCTTCCTTCAGGTGGACACATGGCCCATAACACGAGTGGATGTGGAGGACGAGCAGCCGTGCAGAGATGTGCTGAATCTAGATGTGGTCCTTTTGCACCCTGGCACAAAATATCAGGAAGAACTGTTCTGAGCACCAGCAGAAGAGACAGATCTCAGTGCTCTGAGGCAGGTTCCCTGGTGGGAAGCCCTCAGTTCAGCTGCCTAGTTATTTAGACTGATAATGGCAGCCATGGGGGCTCTAGGGGTCTGGACAGGTACAGACCACCCACTCTGGTCTGGACTTGCTTTCCCAGTAGAAGGTGCAGATGTTGAGAGTGCTGCACAGAAACTGTTCCATCAGTCTAGATGGCCAGCCGTTATTTCTTCAGATTGAGAAACATGCAGGACAGTGGCCAGGATGGCACGGTTGCTGAGCCAGGTACTGGGGTCACTGCCTGAGGTGCAGGTGCCATTCGGTCAACCTGCTCCTAGCCTCAGCTCGCTGTGGACTCATCATAGCCACTGAGCAGAGGCTTTTCCATCTGGTGGTGGTCTGCACCTCTGGCTTCCTGGCTGGTTCGGGAGGAGGAGGCCTGTGAGCAGGTGGTCACACAGTGGAACTCCCGCCTGCCCTGGGCCTGGTGGGCTGCTCCCAGGAGAAACTGCAACAAAGCTGGGAAGACGACACTATCGTCTGAAGTTGGAATACTACTACGTGATACTACTAATGCAGCCTCACTTTATGAAATAGCTTAATGGGCAACAGTTGTTGTCAACTGCTTGGACCATCTTGATTTTATGGAGAACCCGTAGGAAAAATATGTATTGAATATGGAACTAGCTGTATCGCCCTGTTTGGAGAACCCTAGATCCTAGAACTAACGTCTTGGAAGTATCACAAGAAGCTGCAGAAAAGGGATTTATATCATCAGAAGCAGTGGTGTTGATTCCACTCTAGCAGATCTGGGATTAACCTATACCAGAAATAAAATGTACTTTGCGTGGAACGTTTCCTGGCTATAAATTCAGGACCACTGGGTTTGTGTATTCATGATGGTACCCAGAGGTCAGGAGTTTATAGTTTTGGAGATCAGAGTACTTTGAGAAAACTAAGAAACAAGTCACATCCAAAACCTATCCCATTTGTCGGTCCAAAATTGAAAAGAAACTGGTCAATTTCTTATTGTAGAGAACTCAGAAGTTATCCCATCCCCCAGACTCAGCAATACTTCCATGAAAACGTAGAGGAATCAGCAGTTTGGTATGCCGCTTATGTAGCTGTGGGAAGCTGATGTTCGTAGGACTTGTCTTTTTGTTCTTTGTGATGTTTGGTATTAGAAGACAACTTCTCATAAAGTTCTCATGGTTCTTCTTTGGTTATTTTTCAAAACCAAGTTCAACACGGAAACAGATCAATGCCTCACCACTTACATTGATGTTCTTTGGGCAAGGATACAGCCATGGCCTTAGTACTGACAAGAACCAAGTACTGTACACAGGTGAAGAGACAAGAGGCTGGCTAAGTGGCCATTGCCACAGGGTCCATGTACATGCATACCCAAAATCCTGAAAAGAGGGAGAAATGGAGGAGAAGGGATTGTGGCATGACCATGCCCCATTGGGGGGTGCTTCTTCTTCTCCCTCTTTCTCCGTCTCTCTCTCTCTCTCTCTCTGGTGATTGCACACACCTTCCAGCAAAAGAAATAAATAAAATAAAAATACCAAACAGCCCATAAAGTCAAAGAGAGGGACAAAGTTCTCAGAGTAAGAGTTTGATAGAGGACTGCATGGCAGTTAGAATACTGGCTGACTAAACTAGGGGTGGAGAGGACGACAGCACGAAGGACTGGTTTGCACACCTTCACAGTGTGTGCTCCCACCTAGCAAGAGTGAGACTGAAGGAGTGTCTCCACTGGATGTTTTTCTGGTGGATCAGGAAATAAGGGGTGGGCAGAATGCTGGTATGACTATGCCATTTTTAATGCTGGTGTAACAGTTAGCAATTTTTTTCCTTCTCCACATCTCCTCCATTTCTTCCTTCACTTAATGGTCATAGGACCATGGGTTGCACCTGCAAGGGCTGGAAGCAGGGATGATCTTGAAGCAAGAAACTGTTAACTATGTTTTAAAGCCTTAAATCATAATTCCTAAAGGCCTGATAGGGTGGATTGTGCCTTTACCCCAACTGGCAGAATTGGGATTAATGGTGAATGTGGCTGTTCTGGCTGGTGCTAAGCATCCCTGGAACCTTCTTTTGTCTGAATGGGAGTGGACTCAGATGGAGGCAGCTGGCCAACTAAGATTGCTGCCTGCAACCTAGCCCAGCACAATAGCTGAACCTCATGTCCCTTCCAAGGTGGGAAAGCTTGGTACAGATGAACGAGGAGGATGGTAACTGAGGGTAAAGGAATGAATAAATGGGTTATATGGGTTGAGGGCAACCCAATATTCCATGAACACCTTGATAAAGACTTGGAGTAAGGGATGACGTTGTCTCTTAGTTCAGTTATTTCAGATGCTGAAAGGGTAAGGCTACTGCTATGTGTTTGCTGAGACCATGCCTGCTTTTGGAAACCTGCAAATCAGAGTGGCTTTGTCCCGAAAAGAGACATTTCAGTGTGATGATGGAGTAGACCAATTATGAGTGACTAGATGGAATTCTAGTATCCTCTGCATTGTATATCCTTTTGATGTAAAGAAACCAAGTTTGAAAACCGGGCATGAACTGTGAAATATATTGTGAAGTATGTATCTGGTCTTTGTCCCTATGTCCTAGCATACAACTCTGACATGATGTGCCTTTTGCTGAGTTGTGATTTTTGAGAAAGGTGCATGTGCTAAGTGTCACTTCTAAGTGTAATACAGGGGAACAGCCCCTTGGATGTGGAGTGGGCACCACAAAGCATGAAGTTTGTGTCTTGGCGAGGCTGGCTCTGAAGGTTTCACTTGTAATCATCAATCTGTGACAGAGCCACATGTAAGCCGTGAGCACTGGTAAGTGAGAAAGTTGTCTTCTGGGACTTTCACTTCCCAAACTGACCAATGTGACCACCACGACCAGGACACGTTGAACTAAGTGGCATCTGGAACTTTTCCTTCCAAAAATTTTGAAAAAGGTTGGTATCTGGACCTTTTCTCTACCAAAGCAATGCCTGAACCCACCAAGTCATCGGGACTATAAATGCGAGTGCCTTTGAGACTGTCTATCGAGAGAGTTCACTGTGGCCCCACTCTGTGTGAGTATCCTCTAGATAAGATGGCAGCAGCTGTAGCCTTTGTCGGAGTGGACAGCCCTTAAGCTCCTCTCTGGGTTCTTTATGGCATTCCAGACCCATTCAAGTGCTACTCTGAGGGAACGGGTCTCCCAAACCAGCTTGGATGTCTGTCCCGGCCCGCGGGACAATCGAGCAGGGTGCCTGAGTGAGAGAGCGGAGGTCTGGAACCAGTGCAGCGTCACAGCATGGGTGGGAGTGACACAGTGTCACAGCTCAAGATGGTATGCAGTCGCTCGTTTATTGAGGGCCAAAACACATTCTTATATACACAAGGTAGGAAGCTGATTGGTCGTACAATGAGGGATGCAATTCTACAACCACCGATTGGTTGCTGCGTTAAGGGGTAAAGCCAGGAGGTGAGGTAAAAAGGGGGCGGGAATTGTCACAGACCTGACTGAGGACCTGCCTGAATGAGGAAGTCTCAGGGTGAATTGTCTACTCCTGGAACAAGGATACTCCTTGTATGAAGGTCATGTCAGCCATTTTGGTGCATGTGGCTTCCCACAGATTTCTTCCAGTGGACACAGGGCATTTGGTTGATTAGCTGGCACTAAGTGATAGTATGATTTATTTTACTTGCAATTCCTCTCATGCTAGTTTTTACTTACATTTTGCTACCTCCTCCTTTTAAAAAAAATTGTGTGTGTGCATGCATGCAAGCTGTAATAAATTTATTTGGAAACTGCTTGACTCTGTTTAGCTTGTCACTGAATTTGGTATAGAACCTGGCCCCTCATAAAGAAATTGTCCCCTCTTTTAGAGAAGTAAAATTGCCACCAGGTTGAGGGTAAATACGGACAATTATAAAACTACTGCTATTTTTAAAAATCATGATTGAAGAGATTAATGTATTAAAAAATTATAATTGATCTATATCTTTGGACACACAATGCACACAGATGTGATTTTGTGACATCGAATGAAAGAGGGTGGAATGGAGCTATCCAGGAGCAGAGTTTATGTATGTTATTGAAGTTAAGCTAGTATAAATTCACATAAGATTGGTATAACTTTTTAAAATAATTATTTTATTGTATTATTATTATTTAATTTGACCAGAGAGAGACAGAAAGAGAAAGAGAGGGAAAATGAGAAAGCACCACAAGGTCCAGGACTCAGACTGCAGTCAGCCATGTGAGTCCAGCACCTTAACCACCACACCACCTGCTGGCCCCAGAATGGTATAATTTAAACACAATCCCCATGGTAGCCACAAAGAAACCAGCTATAGAACAGACAAAACGTGAAATGAGAAAAATATGAAAATGTTTCACTACAAAACTTCAACTAAGTATAAAGAAGACAGTAATTCAGGAAACAGAGGGAGACAAAAAAGCTATAAGGTATATAGAAAGCAAATCAGAAATGATACAGGTAGTATACTCCTTATCAGTAGTTACTTGAAATGTAAATAGGTTAAACTCGCCTCTCAAAAGACAGGGATTGTTGGGACCAGCAGTTAGCGTAATGGCTATGTCGCTGGACTCCCACGTAGTCGACCGTGGTTCGAGTCCCGGACCCGGCGGCTTAAACTCACGCCGGGCGCGTGTGCGTGCGTGCCCAAGATCCCGAGAGGAGAATTGAGGAGAAGGGATTGCGGCGTGGCCATCCCCCCTGGGGGGTGATTTCCTGCTTTCTATCTCTCTGTCTCTCTCTGTCTGTCTGGCGAGCGCACGCGCCCTATAGGAAAAACCTCTCCAAAAAAAGAAAAAAAAAAAAAAAAAGACAGGGATTGGCAGAATGGGTAGAGAAAACGATCCAGTTACATGCTGTCTACAAGAGACTCACTTTAGACCCAAAGACAAAATATGTGCACATAAAACTATTGTGATAGGAGTTAGATCCCACCTATAGGTAGATAGGATAAGGACTCCGAAGGAAATCACTGTGTTCTACTTTATAATGAAGTCTCCGTGTTTTTCCTCTATGGTCTGGTGAATGTATTAATATACATCCCTTTAACATGTCTCTAAAGAATGTATGACTCCTTGCTAATAAAGTAGGATATAGGGATCTTGAGCACTCAGACAGGGCAAAGTCAAGATGGAGTCACAGTGGCTAAGTTTTCACAGCCCCAAACTGGCTGTATTTGAACTCAAAGCAACTGTACTTAAGGGCAGTAGTTTGTATTTAGTAACTTTATTCTAACAAGAAGTACAGACTGCTATGGTCTGCTGACCTACAAAGAGTAGGGTAATAAATCACTCAGACTACCAGGTAACCACTTTCTTTTTTAAAAGAAAAAACTATTTTATTTAACTTTATTTATTTATTAAATCTGACCAGAGAGAGATAGAACGAGAGAGAGAGAGAGAGAACATGAGAAAGCAAACCGCTAGGTCCAGGACTCGAATCGTGGTCAACCATGTGGGAGTCCAGGGCCCTTAAACAACATGCCACCTGCCGGTCCCCCATGTAACTATATTCTAAAACCCACTTCCTTATCTGCCAGCCAGCCCATTGTGCCCCTTCTTTGTTAGAGAGGCAGCCCATTGCTCAGACAGGAAGATAAAAACCCCTTGCCTCCAGCTCCTCTTTAGCAAATGATTTGGGACCTGTTTCCTTTTGGGAGCTCTGTTCTTCCTTCCCTCTTAATAAACTCTGCTTTGTGGGGCCAGCAGGTGGTGTAGCGGTTAAGGTGCTGAACTCCCACAGTTCGAGCTTTCTCACTTTACTTCTCTCTCTCAAGCATGTGTGCCCTACAGCAAACTTTGAAAAGAAGAAAAGAAATCATCAAAAAAAAATTAATAAACTCTGCTTTGCTGTATCCTCTGTGTCTCTAATTCTTTGTGAGCCTCAGACCAGAACCAGCATGGGTGTTGGGTTTGATCACTCAGCACTCCCATGTAAATATGAAAAAAAAAGAGATACTCCATGCAAATTGTAACCAAAAGAGAACAGGGGTGGTTATACTAATATCAGATGAAAGATTTTAAATTAAAAAAAAAAAAAGAAGAAGAAGAAAAAGCGCCATGAGGTCCAGGACTCAGACTGCAGTCGGCCATGTGAGTCCAGCACCTTAACCGCCACACCACCTGCTGGCCCCAGAATGGTATAATTTAAACACAATCCCCATGGTAGCCACAAAGAAACCAGCTATAGAACAGACAAAAAAATGAAATGAGAAAAAATTAAAATGTTTAACTTTAATTTTTAGTTCTTAATTTAATTTTTAATTTTTAATTCTTATAGATTGTCACGGTTCAGAGTAAGACTCAGGAGGCACCATCTCAAGAAAAAAAAAAATTATTGAAACTATTCCCCGGGGATCTGAAGCTGGAGGTGCTTCAGCCCACCCTACGAGGTGCAATGCACTTATATAGGAGAGGTAGAGGCGCAGGGTCATGAGGATGGCAAGTACTTTGATTAGCTTACTTACTATTATGACCTTATGGGCCCATCTATGGGTGTCAGCTGAAACATTTCTGTTGTTTTGTTTGCCAATAAGGGAGGGCCCTGGCCAGGATGTTCTGGCCAAAGGTTATTGTAACCATCACCTTATTTTCTGACAGGAAATGACCTAAAAGCCATTCAGGGTCGATCTAACAAAGACAACATTACACATTAATAAAAGTTTCAAATACAGCACTCACCAGTTATGGCCTCCCTCCCCAACTCCATCTGCGTCCTAAGGGGCCTCAGTATCTTCCTCTGTACCAGGAGGTTGGGGAGGAAGATGAAGGAGATTTCTTTGATGGTGGCCACAACAGAGGCCCATCTGGAAAGAGACAAAGGATGTTGGCCTCCTGCAGCCAGCAGGAAATCAGATCCCCTCTCAGTGCCTTGTGGACAGTTTCCAGGGACCCTTGGTGAACTTCCTGGTCAAGTGCACTGCCCTTGGTAAGAAGGGTGAACAGCAACCCTAAGATCCCCACGGAATTCCAGGCTCAATGGTAGTACAGTTTACTCAAGGCAGCTTTTACACCGCCCAGACTCCTCAGTGCTCTGAAGCCCTTGGGTGCCCTCTTGTGCCCAGGACAAGAGCTGCAGAGGGTTCCAGGTATGGCTGTGCAGACCTAGGATGGCTTTGGAGAACAGGTCCAGCCCTCCCATTATGCAGAAAAGGACACGGAGGCCCAGGACAAGGGGAAGGCCTTTCCAAGGTCACACATTAAGTCACTGAGCCAGGACAGAAAGCCCTGGTCTCCCCATCCCCTGCACGCTCTTCATTCATTGGGAAGTGGACTTCCCTACAAAAGGGGTATCTTGCCCTCATCTCTGGCTGCTGAGACAGGAAGGTCCAGGACACCTAAAAGGCATTGTACCAAGACCAGGACAGAGTGTCCTCTCCAGGCTCTGGCTGCCCAGCTGTACCCAAACTCCTGGGAGGTGAGAAGGGGAGGTGTAAGCCAGCAAGTGGGACAAGAAGAGGGAGGGATCCAGGATAAAGTGCAGTTGTCAGGCCTGGAACCTCTCAAGGCGATGGTGTCAACACCTGGAGATGGAAGCCCAGGGCAGGTTCAGGAAAGACGTTGGGTTTATTCTCAGTGGGCCACAGCTGCCCCTGGGGTAACTGGGCTGGGCAGATGGCTGAGGTTCATGTGAGGCCGGAGTCCAGAAGAGGCCTAGGCTGGAGGCCAGAAGATTCAGGAGAGTGGGAGGGAAGGGCTTGGTGGGAACCACAGGACTCTTAACATGGAAGGGCAAGGCCAGAAGTGGAGCCCAAAGGGACAGTGGAGGGCCAGCCCGGGACAGGGAGAGGGGTTGGGAGGACCTGTGAAACAGTGCTAAGGAGGCCAAGTGGGAAGAGAGTTTCCGGAAGGGTGGGCTGAGACATCCGTGGGAGAAGTGGGGAGAGATCTGGCCACTGCATTTGGCAACCAGGAGGAAAGGAGTTTGAGGAGAGATCTGAGTGTGTCGATGATAAGGAGGAGCCAACCAAGAGGAAAAGAGAGAGGCCAAGGACAAGTGTGATGGCAGAATGGGGTCCTGCCTTGGAAGGACAGGCAGGAGACAGACACAAACTATGTCAGGTTCCCAGAGGGGAACCTGGGGCTTGGGAACCTGGGGCTTAGGCTTCTGGCCAGCAGAGGAGATGTTTGGTTGGGGACCTGGATGGGTAGGTGCTTGTGAATGCCTGTGTGGCCCCCTCTCCCAGGCTGGCAAGGCTGAGGACAGTTGAAGACAGCAGAGCTTACGTCATTCCCTTCTTTGAGTGGAGAAACTGGTGAGCAAGGGACCCAGAAAGCTCATGGGATGAAAGGAAATGTGTCCCTCAGGTCTTGCACAAGTCCAGACCCTCCTGCTGTACTGTGGAGAGGTCACAGGGTCTAGGAGGGGGCAGGAGTACTAGAGCTGGGACCAGAAAGGCCACATAGCTGCAAGACACCCATGAGTGCAGATGAGCATGCTTGTGAGTGTGCACATGTGTGTATATGCATGTGTGTGTGGAGGGGTGCATGTGTGCACACATTGGGGGGAGGGCAGACACTTCAAGAAGGGAAGGCTCCTACCTAAGGTCATCAGCTCTTCCTGTTCAGCACACCGATCCCACTGCCCAGCACAGACCTGGCATGTGCTAGACATAGAACCTCTGCGTTCTGCGAATCCATGAACAGACGAGCCACTATAGAGCATGTTAAATCACTGCCTCCCTCCCTCCCTCCCCGGACAAGTCTGGAGGGGATAATGACTTCCCTCCCGAAAAGTCCAGTATTGACATGAAACCACCCTGAGAAAGGAATTTCTTTGTGTGTCCCAGCAACTGGCCTTTCACAGAAGGCCATCAACAAAGAGGTCCGTGGGAAAAGACACTTTGGATCCGTTGCATAGGTCATTCCCCTCCTGGGGATTCACAATGCACAGCAAAGGTGTGAGACCGTCTGCAGCAAACAGTCCCCTTTGACTTTGCTTCACCGGGTGCTTCCCGATCCAGGGGCAGTCAGCCACATGGTGGTTTTCGGTTGGTGGAAGTCCCATGATAGTAGAGAAGATAAGAGTCACATGGGGAGGGGGGGGAGTGGATTGTAGAGGCTGCGTGGGAAGGACAAAGAGAAGAAACACTGAACAGATCCAAGAATGTAAAATTCTCTGTTGAAAATAATGTGGATGGTGGGCCAGCGGATGGTGTGGTAGTTAAGGTGCTGGATCCTACATGGCCAACTCCATAGTTCAAGTTCTAGACTTGGTGGCTTGAAGAACGCACTGGGCACATGTGTGTACATGCCCCAAATCCTGAGAGAAAAATGGAGAAGGGATTGGGGATTGTAGTGTGGCCATTCCCCCAGGAGTGATTTCTTACTGTTCTATGTGTGTCTGTTTCTGTCTGATGAGAACACATGCCCTATAGCAAAAACTGAAAAAATAATAAAAAAATAAATATATATATATATATGTGTGTGTGTGTGTGTGTGTGTGTGTGTGTATAAAAGCTTTTGAACTTTCAAGAGCCCTAAACTCGTATTACTTTAGAGTGATTGAAGGAATTTTCAAGAGTAATCCATTGCAATGGGTTGGTCCCATGCAAACTTTAGAACCTAAGCTCCACATAGGGCAGAGGTCCCTTACATCCTCCTTGAGCCCCCTCTCCAAACCCCTGGATCTAGGCTCCCTGAGGCAACCCATTCCAGGCAGAAAGACCAACCGATACCCACCACGGGCTCGCTGCTTTCAATCCTGTCACTAGGGCTCGCTGTGGAGTGCCAGTACCGCAAAGTCCAGAGAAGCTCTTTTCTGCCTGGTGACTCCCATATGGTCAAGGGCAGAAAGGGAGCAGAGAAACACTTGTTAGTTGTGATGGGTGTTAAGACAATTGGTGCTCATTTACACAGTGTTGCAGGTATGCAGTTAGAGGGTCGGTTTTTAAAAAATTCAATTTGCCACAGGGCACGTTCGCTCACCCTAGAGAGACAGAGAGACAGAGGGATTAGCAATTAGTGTAATGGCTATGTCGCTGGACTCCCATGTAGTCGACCGTGGTTCGCGTCCCAGACCTAGTGGCTTAAAACTCACGTCGGGCGCGTGTGCGTGCGTGCCCAAGATCCCGAGAGGAGAACGGAGGAGAAGGGATTGCAGCGTGGCCATGCCCCCTGGGGGGTGATTTCTCGCTTTCTGTCTCTATGTCTCTGTCTGGCGAGCGCATGCGCCCTATAGCGAAAACCTCTCTCAAAACAAACAAACAAAAAACCTCACACGTGGCATGCGTGCCAGCGTGCCCAGGATCCTGAAAAGAGAATAGAGAAGGGATTGCGGTGTGGCCATATCTCCTGGGGGGTGATTTCTTGCTTTCTGTCTGTCTCTCCAGTGAGTGCACACACCTTATAGTAAAAATATCTCCCAAAAATGCTATTTTAGATATGAAGAAATGTTAAGTGTTTAGAGATTGAGTAATGAAGTCTGAGACCTCTCCCTCCAAAAAAATCATGCTTTCCCCAACATGATCCAGGAACGGAATGCACCCAGACTGAGAAAGCCACCTTCCCCGGGGTGTCTCACAGCCCAAGCCCACCACGTGCGGGTGGTGCGTTCCCCGACCCTAGGTGTGGGAGTCCTAACTCGAACTCCGGACCTCCACTCCGTGCTCGGGCCTGAGATGGTGCAATCGGCTCTATCACCCGACCCAAACTCGCAGAAATACGCCGCTTTTCATAATCCCCATCCGTCTACAGACAGGCACGGCCCAGACCACTGCTAGCCATCCCTTCGGTCCCCGCCGGGCCTGCTCAGGTCCCTGGGACATCTTGGAAGGACCGGAACCCACTAGGAGCACCCGGGGACAGCGTTCCCCAGCTGCTCCCGCCACTAGTCCCGGGTCTTGAGCCTAATCCCCACCTCCTAGCGTTGGTTTAGCCTCTCCCGCCGCAGAGCCCGACCCGCTGCGAGTCCGCCGCGCTGGGCCCGCCCCTTTCCTGAGGCGCGAGCGCCGAACTCCTCGAACGCAGCCAATGGGCGATGGGACTGCCGCGCGGCGGGAGGTTCGATTGACCCGGCCTGGCGGCGGGTCGGGAACCAGGCGGCTGTTAACGCGCGCTTTGGGAAGGGGAAGGTGACGGGGTCCCCTCGGCCCTGAGTCCTTCTCTGCCGCTCTCTTCGGCCACTCCTGGAGTTCCCCGCCCATCTCGAGTCTTTAACTGGGCCATCCTGGGTCCCTGCTCGGCCTCGTGCAGTCCGGGCGTGGCATCCGCACGCCAGCCCCAGGAAATCCCTCTTCTCGGGGTTCGGACTTTACTTACCCCCCACCTTCTCTGTCCTGGCCTGTGTTCACCCCTGTCTCCCGCAACTCACTCCTTCACTCCAACTCCGACCTTTATCACGTCTCCTTTCGGTCTGGGACTCCACCTACCTCCTGTCCCCATCCCAGACTTCCACTTCATCTCTGCATGGACGCTTCGTCTTCTACCGAGTCTCCCGAGCGCCTCGGCTAGCGGGCGACCCACTCAGGTTTGGGCCCACACCCCAGCTCCTGGCAGGATCCTCTCCACACAGTCTCCCTGCTTAATTTCCTATCCCCTCAATAACAGAGCAGCCCCCTCCCTCATCAGGTCCTGCATTCTCAACTGCTGGGTACTCCCTTTGACCTCTGGCTGATGGGTACTTGACATTTTAGGTTCCTGAGCCCAGGATGGTAAGTGTGGACCTACAGAAGACTGGGAGCAGCCCTGTGGCTGGGTCTAATGACCCAGGTTGCAGATTCCTTGCAGGTGGTCATTTCCTTTCTCCCTTACAGAGGAGGAGCTTAGCTCCCAGCCAGCTGGCTAAGAGAAAACCAGGAGGCAGCTGCTCTGATGATGAAGACTGGCAGCCTGGGGCAGTGGTGAGTACTCAAGGGGATAGAGAAGGTGGGATGCAGGGCTGTTTGGGCAGAAAGGAAGCCTAGACTTGGTTCCTGGAGTCACCTCCAGAAGTCTCTTTTATGTGTTTGCTAAGCTTTAAATGAATGCTTACTGTGTGCCAGGCCTTGAACAAGATTAATATAATCCTTGTGCTCAAGGGAAGTTACTAGAAGCTAATTTAGCCTTAGTTTTTGCTTTTTTAATTTTGTTTTTGGTGGGAGGGGTATTTCAAAGCAGAAAAGCAGGTTGGGTTGTGTCCTTTGACTCTCTTGGGAGAAAAGAGGCTCTGCCACAGCAGTTAGTGGCCTGCTCTTTTGCTCTTTGTCCCCTGTCCAGTGTCAGTCGTAGAATGGCAGTGTTCTGAGCCTACTTAGAGTCTTGAGCACCCTTGGGGCTAGATCTGACCGGTGCTGTTCTAGTCCCTTCTCAGACAAGCTTAGTATGTTGTTTACTATATAAGCAATAGTATGTTCTATTTTGACTGGATTCTGCAATGTACTTCCTGCCCTGAGGGCTTACTTGAGCTGGCTGTGGGCAGGATCTGTGTCATCCAAAATAGATAGGACAATGCAACATATACTTTAGAGAGAAAGTTCAAAAGCAAGGGCTTGTGCATTAGAGTTTTGGAAGAGGACTAGAAGGCACTTATTTTTTCTTTCCTAGCTGTTGCTATAGGGCTCATGTGCACTCCAGAGACAGGGAGAAAAAGTGAGAAGCCACCGCACAGGAGGGATGACCACACAGCACTTACCCCCTCCTTCAGTCTCCTCTTGGGATTTTGGGGTTGCACACACACACCCTTCGTGGTTTTATTTATTTATTTAAGACTTATTTAACTTTATTCATTATTATTTTCCAGTTTGATGAGAGAGAGAGAGAGAGAGAGAGAGAGAGGGAAAATGAAGAAGCAAGCCACCAGGTTTGGGACTCGAACCGCTGTTGGCCATGTGAGATTCCAGCGCCTCTAACTACCATGCCACCTATTGACCTCCTTACCCACTTTGTGATTTTCAAGCTGCTGGGTCTAGGACTCAAAACTGCACAGCTATCCATGTGTAATCCAGCACCCTAACCTCCACACCACCTGCTGGCCCCTAGAGGGCACTTTTCAGCAAGGGTAGCATGTGAGTAAAGGCATGTTGGGGTTGGGGGGGCTAATGTTTATTTCAGGTATATCTTCTGGTGTTTTAAATACCTTGGCTAGCTGGTACAAGTGGGTTCCCACCTGATGGCTTGGTGGGACTTGCTCTGTAGCTGCACTACATGTGCAGGAGGCTCCTAACCTGTGAGGGAGGCACATGGGTTGACCTTTGCTACTTGCATGGGTCCTGTGGGGACCTTGGGGCAGCATTCTCTGCAGCTGGGTTATGAATGGTGCTGTCTGTTGCTGGTTGCCCCTGAAAGTGCTTTTGGTGCCAGTGGGATAGATTATGGGGTAGGCTGAGTTGGGAGGGGCCTGAGTGAACTGGGAGTTGGGAGAAGTTGTGATCGTATCTCTCCCTGGAAACTAAAAGAAGGAAGCATTTGGTTGCTCTGTCATTCTTGGAGCTTTTGAAGTGAAGATTTGGGCCGCCATGGTGCCGTGCTGCTGGTGGACTTATTCTTCACAGGCCCACTTAATTTACCTCTTCCATTGCTCCCAGTCAGTGTAGGCAAGTTATTTAACCACGTGAAGCTCCACTTTTCTCATCTGTTAAATAAGACACTAATAGGGGCCAGCAGGTGGCATGGTGGTTGAGGTGCTGGACTCCCATGTGGTTGACCACGGTTCAAGTCCCGGACCTTGTAGCCTTCCTTCTTGCTTTCTCTCTCTCTCTAGTGAATGCATGTGCCCTATAGCAAATTTAAATAATAATGATAATTAAATGCTTCTTTAAAAAAAGACAATAAGAAGCCTCTAGGGTTGCTATGAAGGTGATATACGACAATACATATGAAGAGTTTAGTACAGTTCCTGGCATTAATAAGGACTTCATTTATATATCACTGAGAAAAAGGGCCAGGAAGACAGACCCAGTACCCCCAGGGTAAAAACAGGGTCTTTACTCTGTAATCCACCCCAGTCTCAGCCAGTGAAATCATGGGCACGTGCATGCCTGGCATTTTCAGGGAGGTCCCAGCATGCAAACCCAGGACCTTTCACAGATGGGGTCTAGTTGCACCACTGCTTGATCCCTAATAGGCACTTTAAAAGATCTCTGTGGTCTTCCAGACTTTAACTTCCTCAATTCTCTTTCCAGACTCCTAAGAAACGGAAATCCAGAAGTGAGACCCAGATCCAGGAATGTTTCCTGTCTCCTTTTCGGAAACCTTTGACTCAGCTAACCAATCGACCACCCTGTCTAGACAGCAGTCAACATGTAAGTCAGACCACAGCCTGCCTCTAGACTCCCTCATTGGTTCACAGAGTGGCCAGCAGACACATTGGTGGAGGCTCTGGGCCTGCTTGTAGCTGTTGTGGCCTGCTTAGAGATAAGTGCCTGACTTGGAGTCCTCCCTTGTTGATAGCCACGTGGCCACCAGATTGCAAGTGTCTCAGATTCCTGAGGAAATGAGGGTAGAGGAGAGGGAAGCCCTGGCCAGGCATTGGAAGGAGAATCTTTATGCCAGCTGTGCTTGGTCTTTGACTCTGCCTGTGGCTGAAAGGAGTACCAGATTAGATTACATTTGATAAATACAAAAGAGTATATATAACTTGTAAGTTTTGTAAACACAAAATAAATGCCTGTGAATCTACCACACAGGACTAGAAAATTATGGAAGCCATAATCCTTTTTTCCATTCCTTTTTTTTTTTTTTAAGAGGTTTTTGCTACAGGGTGCATGTGCTCGCCAAAGAGATAGAGAGAGACAGAAAGCGAGAAATCACTCCCCAGTGGGAGTGGCCACGTTGCAATCCCTTCTCCTCCATTTTCCTCTCGGGATCATGGCCACGCACGCAACGCACCCGGCGTGAGTTTAAGTCACCAGATTCAGGACTTGAACCGTGGTCGATTACATGGGAGTTCAGCGACATAGCCATTACACTAACTGCTGGTCCCCTCTCCATTCCATTTTGTGATAGTTTTATCATGTGTATAGAATTCCCTAAATAGTGCATTGTTTGATTTTTTTTAAAGAATTATTTAACTTTATTTATTATTATTATCATTATTATTTTCCAGTTTGATCAGAGAGAGACAGACAGAGAGGAAGAGAGAAAGCAAGCCGCCAGATCCGAGATTTGAACCGTGGTCGGCCATGTGGGAGTCCAGCGCCCTTAACCACATGCCACTTGCCAGCCCCTGATTTTTTTTTTTTAATAGCTTAAAAAATGGTGTGTAGTCTTCTGTCTTCACTCAGATTTATTCGAGTTGTCCCTTGTAACTACGTGTCATAAATGCTGTTGTGGTTGTACAAATTGGGGGCCTAAGGGCTGGTCTCCAAATCAGAGGGACCTACCACTTAAGGGCAGTCCTGAAGGATATGAGGAGCTAGCCAGGTGAAGGGAGTGGGAGATAGTCTAGAGGGTGGGAGCAGCCTGTGAAACCCTGGCAGTGAGGGAGTGAGGCAGGTCCTGACAGGGCCTAGTAAGCTGGATCACTGGGAGTGCAGGGAGCTGGGAGGTGATGGCGCGAGAAGAGCTGGAGAGCTGTGCGGAAGCAGCGGTGGGAGGCCTTTGTAAGCTAGGCCACGAGGGTCTGGATTTTACTTTAAGCTACTGAGGAGTTTTTTCAGATGTCTGAAGTAGGGGTGGGAGACACAGCATGACAGAGAATCCATTGGAAGGGGAGAGAGTGGCGGTAAGGAAACCAGTGAGAAAGCTATTGCAGGTGGCCAGGCAAGAGAGAACTGTGGATGGGTCTCGGATGTTAGGAGATGGGGGATGGGAGAAAGTGGATGAATTTGAAAGATACTTAAGACTTATAAGTGGAGGGACAGGATGGTGGCACAGTGGTAAAACATGACATAAAGTGAGGCTGACCTACATGGGAAGGTTCGAGGTTTGTCCAGAGACCTCACTGAGTATTCCAGGCAATGCATAACCATGATCTGGGGCTGGCGAGACTAGAATGGATTGTGGTGTCAGGATCCTCTTGGGGATGCTTCTCTCTCTTTCTCTCTTTCTGTCTGTCTCACTCATGGAAGAAATAAAGTTTTAAAAAATGGGCCCAGCCTTGGTGCAGGCAGTGCTGGGAGTCGCGTGACTGGCCACAGGTTCAGGTCCTGAGTTGACCTGAAACACACTGAATGCACATGACCAAGATCCTGGCTGGAGAGCTGGGGGTAGAGGAGCACACGGTGCTGAGAGCCTGTTGAGGGGGCCTATCTCATGCTTGCTTTCTCGTGTGTATACACACTCGCTCATGAATTATAAAAAAAAAAAAAGACATCAATTTGATTACATGTGGGAGAGAGGAAAAACTTAAGGATGAAGGTGAGATTTCAGACTTGGACAAGGTAGGTGGATGGTGGTGCCATTTACTAAGAAGGGCCCAAAGGAAGAACAGCCTGTACCCGTCCTGGGGCACATGATCCTTTTAGAGGCTCACAGAATGTTTTAATCCCCCTTTAAAAATAATTTAATGTGCTTTCTATTAAATGTGTGTGAGAGTGCAAATGAGTGTGTGCATGTGTATGTGTGTGTGTGTGTGTGTGTGTGTGTGTGTGTGCATAGGAGGGGGAGAGGGATAGGTACTTTTATAGGGTCTTGCCACATTGTGATCCTTCTTGCCCCAGCCTCCCAGTCAGCTAACACTGCAGACACAGACCACTCACCCTGCCTATTTAGGTTGGCCAGGAACTGAGTCTGAGGCCCCCATGTGAGCTCAGCTGTCACATAGTGGTATCTTCCCACTTGACCCACCCACCATGGCTGGGCTATTAGCTTAATGTACTAGGTCATCGGGAAAGTCATGATGTATTTTTTTTTCTATGCAAAAATGTGTCATGACTTTTCTGATGACCCAATAAATATTTTTTAAAGTTTATTTATTCCCTTCATGAGCAAGAGGGAATGAGGGAGGAAAGAAGTGGAGAGAGTGATAGTTACTTTCAACAGGATCTTCATGTCGTGATCCACCCCCAGCCCTACCGCCAGCCAGGATCATGGCACACCTGGCTCGTTCAGGCAGGTCTGCAATGGGAAGCTGGAGCCTTCCCTATGATCTTCAGCCTGTGCAGCAATGCCCCTACTGCCTGTAACTATGTCTCGGCCAGTTTAATGTATTTTAATAGCAAACTTACAGAAAAAGACAACATTAAAAACATGTACTTGCACGTAGGGCAACTCAGAAAAGTATAGTGAATGGGTAGATTCTAGTGTATGGTAAAAATGTTACAAACATCATTTGGCATTTGGTTGCTACCAATAAGAACTTTACTTACATTTTAATGCACTTTTTTTTTTTTTTTTTTTTTTTAATTGTCAGAGGTGTGTGCACTCACCATCTCTTCCTTTTGGGATTTTGGGCACACATGTGCACATACCCTGTGTTTTTCTGTGTTTTTTTTTTTTTTTAAAGAAGTTTTTTTCTTAGAGCACATGCGCTTGTGGGAGAGTGAGGCAGAAGACACAGTGAGAAAGAAAGTAAGAAATCACCCCCCCCAGGGGGTATGGCCATGCTGCAGTCCTTTCTCCTCCATTCTCCTGGGATCTTGAGCACAAATGCTAGTGAGTTTTTCAAGTTACTGTGTCTGGGACACAAACTGTGGTCAGCCATGTGGGAATCCAGTGATGTAACTACTACACCATCTGCTAGTCCCTGCTAAGCCATCAGGGACAGGGTTCGAATCATGTGGTTGGCCATGTGGGATCCAGCTTCCTTAACCATGAAGCCATAGGGTAGGCATAAAATTTGCATTTTTTTTTTTTTTTTGCCAGAGGGCATGTACAGTCCCCAGGAAGACAGGGAAGACAGGGAATGGAGAAAGCACCCCACATGTGGAATGGTCATGCAACAACCCCTTCTCTATCTCTCCTTTCTTTCGGAATTTGGAGTATGCATGCACATGCACATACACATATACTTGGTGTGTTTTTCTTTTCTTTATGTTTTTACCATAGGGCTTGTGCCCTCACTAGAGAAAGAGAGTCAGAAAAGGAACATGAGAACCCCCCTGGGGGGAATGCTTATTTTCCTCCATCGTCCTCTCTGGGTTTTGGGCATGGTTGCATATGTGTTTTGCATGGTTTTCAAGCCACTGGGTCCAGGACTTGAACCATGGTCCACCACGTGGGATTCCAGCACCTTAACCACCACACTACTTGCTGACCGTGCCTAGTGTGTTTTTCAAGCCACCAGGTCCAGGATTCTAAATGCATGGTCAGCTGTGTGGAATATGACTTCCTTAACCACCAGGCTATGATGCTGGCCCAAAATTTATTCATTTAAAAAAAAAAATCCAAATGATGGCATTATACAGAAGATTTTTTTTTCTTTTTTTTTTTTTTTGAGAGAGGTTTTTGCTACAGGATGCATATGCTCACCAAAGAGATAGCAACAGAGAGACAGAAAGTGAGAAATCATCCCCCAAGGGAGTTGGCCAAGCCACAATCCCTTCCCCTTCATTTTTCTCTTGGGATTTTGGGCATGCATGCACACGCTCCTGGTGTGAGTTTTAGCCTCCAGGTCCAGGACTCAAACAGTGGTTGACTGTAGGAGTCTAGTGACATAACCATTATGCCATCTGCTGGTCCCTCCAGAAGAATTTAACAGATTTGTTCATAATTATGTTATAAGTTGAACTTCTGCAGCTTGTTCACTGAAACATTTTGACTTGCATCAGTGCTTTATATTCCTGCATTTATATTAAAAATTCACACATAAATGAAAATGGAAAAACTAACAATACTTGATTTTTGTTCTCTATTTTTTCCACTCACAGTCATAATACTTAGGTACTTTATGATCCATGGAGAAAAAAATCTGACATTTAGAATTAGCAATAACAGAGAGGAGAAAAGTTTTCTTTTTGAAGAATAAAATGTTTCCAATGATAGTAGGTTCGTTCTTTTTTTGCTGTAGGGCATGTGTGCTAGCCAGAGAGAGACAGAAATTACCCCCCAGCACGTATGGCTATGCCATAATCCTTTCTCTATTCTTCTTGCAGAATCTTTTTTTTTTTTTGGAGAGGTTTTTGCTATAGGGCGCATGCGCTCGCCAGACAGACAGAGAGAGACAGAGACAGAAAGCGAGAAATCACCCCCCAGGGGGATGGCCACGCCGCAATCCCTTCTCCTCCATTCTCCTCTCGGGATCTTGGGCATGCACGCACATGCGCCCGGCGTGAGTTTAAGCCCCCGTGTCCGAGACTCGAACTGCAGTCGACTACATGGGAGTCCAGCGACATAGCCATCACGCCAATTGCTGGTCCCATTCTTGCAGAATCTTGGGCACACGTGTGCATGTGGCCACCGGGTCCGAGACTTGAGCCACACAGCTACATGGGATCCAGCGCCTTAACCACCATGTCACCTGCTCACTCCATAGTAGATTCTTTTTTTTTCCCCCAGAGCTTTTTTTTTTTTGCCTTAGAGCATGTGTGTTCACCAGAGATGGATGGAGAGAAGTGAGGAATCACCCCCTAAGGGGGATGACCATGCCAGAGTCCCTTCTCCTGGGATCTTGGGCATGCATGCATACATGCCCAATGTGGTTTTCAAGCCACTGGGTCCAGGACTTGAACCTCAGTTGGGCATGTGGGAATCCAGCAATGTAACTGCTACACCATCTACTTATTCTTTTTTTTTGAAGAGATTTTTGCAATAGGTCATGTGCACTCGCCAGAGAGACAGACACACAGAAATTGAAAAATCAACCCCCAGAGGGGATGACCACGCCGCAGTCCCTTCTTTTCCATTCTCTCATGATTTTGGGCGTACATACACATGCACCCAGTGTGAATTTTAAGCTGCTGATTCCGGGAATCAAACTGTAGTTGGCTCTGTGGGAGTCCAGGGAGCTAATTGTTATGCCATCTGCTGGTCCCCAATAATAGATATTTTTTTTGGGGGGGTGAAGAAGCTCTTATTCATCACAGCAAAAATACAGACAGAATATATTCATTTGTTTTCCACTAAACAGGATATTTTTTGCATTTGGAGCAATAAATGATTAGCTGTTGGGAACTGCTTTTAGACAATGGTCCACGAGCGTTTTTATCAGTAGTTGGATATTGATACCAAGGCCCATCTCCTCTCTCATGTGTTAATCTTTGAACTTCTAGCTGCTGCTGCTGCTTTTTTTGAGGAATTATTTAACTTTATTTATTTATTTTAATTTGACAAGAGAGGGACAGAGTGAAAGAGAAAGTGAGAAAGCAAGCCTCCAGGTCCGGAATTCAAACTGTGGTCAGCCATGTGGGAATCTAGCGTGCTTAACAATGCCACCTGCTGGTCTTGAACTTCTAGCTTCTAAATCAGCCTTTTTGGCTTCTATCTGAATGATAGCCATTGTTCTTTCATAATTCTTTTCAGAACCATCAAAGAAAGTACAGGCAGTCCATCTTATTATAGGATGCTTGTAATATCCCAAATGATCTGGGATAACCTTGTTTAATTTCTGCTAATTCAGCTTCACCAATGAATACATTCACTAGAGCTATGCCAATTGCTACTGGAATCCCAGTCAACAAAATGTAGAATTTCACTAAATGCAAAAAACGCCTGTCATATGGGAACCAGCAGTTAGCGTAATGGCTATGTCGCTGGACTCCCACGTAGTCGACCGCGGTTCATGTCTCGGACCCGGTGGCTTACAACTCACGCCGGGCGCGCGTGCGTACATGCCCAAGATCCCGAGAGGAGAATGGAGGAGAAGGGATTGCGGCGTGACCATCCCCCCTGGGGGATGATTTCTCGCTTTCTGTCTCTATGTCTCTCTCTGTCTGTCTGGCGAGCGCACGCGCCCTATAGCAAAAACCTCTCCAAAAAAAAAAAAAACACCTGTCATAGACTCCAGAAGGTTTGATGATTAACAGTCTCCTCCCATGGTCTCCTCTGTGTTGAACAGGAGTGACAGTCTTCAGAAAGCCACAAGTCAGAAAGCCCCCAAATCCAAGTCACGTTCCAGGCCGGCAGCCAGAGAGGGCTGCCACTGCAGTGACTGAAGCCCGCTGCAATAAACTCATGGCTGCCATGACCACAAGTCCGATCTATGTCCAATACTTAGATCCATGTTCAGTAGTACCTATGTAGTGTGCTACTATATCTTCTGGCATAATCGTTTTGTGTTTGGCATGGATAGCACTTGGTTGATATCATCAAAGAGACCAACTAGATGGGCCTTACTTGCCCCCCACAAAGCAGAAATAGCTATGCACTAGGGACGCAGATCTGTTTTGAAGTCCTGAGTAATTTCTCACACCAGGTACTGGAAGGACCAGAGAGAGACAGAGAGATAGAAAGCAAGAAATCACCCCCCAGGGGGGATGGCCACGCTGCAATCCCTTCTCCTCCATTCTCCTCTTGGGATCTTGGGCACGCACGCACACGCGCCCGCCGTGAGTTTTAAGCTACCGGGTCTGGGACGCAAACCGCAGTCGACTACATGGGAGTCCAGCGACATAACCATTACACTAACTGCTGGTCCCAACTTTATTTACTTATTTTAATTTGACCAGAGCGGACAGTGCAGAGTGGGGGGAGAGTGAGAAAGCAAGCTGCCAGGTCCGGGATTCAAACTGTGGTCCACCACGTGAGAGTCCAGCGCCCTCAACCACCATGTCACCTGCTGGCTGCAGAATACAATTTTTTTGAACATTTGAAAAAAAGTTTTATTCCATGAAATCAGCGAGATAGCACCCCTGAAAAGATCTTTATGCTGCAGGTGATACCCCAGAGGGTGATCATATGCTAGGCATGCACATGCTAGGCATATTCAGAAAGCATATGAACCCATGTGAGTGAGAAAGAGAGGTACCGCCTCCATGGCTTGGTAATTAAGGCAGCTGGATCCCACGTGACCGACTGCACAATTCCAGTCCTGGACTTGGTGGCTTGAGAAACATACCGGGTGAATATGCATGTTCGATTATTTTCTGTGGGGAGTGTGTGTTCTCCTTTCCCACTGTCTCAAGTGAGCACATGTACTCTTTAGCAAAAAAAAGGAAAAGAAAGAAGAAGAGTGAGAGGTGAGAGAGAAGCATCTTCAACAGGTTCACACCGCAGACTCTCAGCCTAGCCCTCTGACTTGGCTCCTCAGGGTCTAGGGCATGCACATGTGCATCTGATCTATTTTATGTTGGTCAGGCCAGGGTCCCTAACCAGTGGTCAGCCATATGGTTTCTAGCACTGCATTTAAGTATATTACCAACTGGGCCACCAGGGCTGTCTTTCCAATACTGATTTTTTTTTTTTTGGGGGGGGGGGTTGCTATAGGACGTGTGCGCTTGCTAGAAAGACACAGAAAGTGAGAAATCACCCCCCAGGGGGGATGGCCATACCACAATCCCATCTCCATTCTCCTCTCAGGATCTTGGACACACTCTCACATGCACCTGGTGTGAGTTTAAGCCGCCAGGTCTGGGACTCGAACCGTGGTCGACTACATGGGAGTCCAGCGACATAGCCATTATACCAACTGCTGATCCCCAATAGTTTTAATGGAGGACGGTCTACAAGGCAAAAGAGCACAGGCCCACCGAAATAGTGTAGCCTTGGAGATGAGGGCTCTAGCTTTAGACATGAAGAATTTGGGGGCTGGGGGCTAGCAGTTGGCGTAATGGCTATGTCGCTGGACTCCCATGTGGTTGACGTGGTTTGAGTCCTGGACCCGGTGGCTTAAACTCACACCAGGCATGAATGCATGTGTGCCCAAGATCCTGAGAGGAGAATGGAGGAGAATGGATTGTGGTGTGGCCATCTCTCCTGGGCATGATTTCTTGCTTTCTATCTCTCTGTCTCTGTCTTTCTGGGGAGCGCATGCTCCCTATAGCAAAAGAAACTCTTCAAAAAAAAAAAAAAATTGGGGGGCTGGATGGTAGCTCAGTGGTTAAACTGATGTTCTGCAAGGTTGACCCATATGGGAATGTTCTGGGTTCATGTCCAGAGAGCTTCTTTGGAACCCTAGACACTAATGTGCCCATAATCTGGGAGTGGCTTGTGACATGAAGACCCTTTTGGGGGTACTGCCTCTGTCTCTCAGGTAAGGAGAAAATAATTAAATAAACTTAAAGTAATGAGTTTACAGTGCCTGTAGGATCTAAGGTTTGAGGCAGTTGCAAATGTGGGTGTAGAGACTTGACACCTGTGGAGTATGTCAGAGTGCCAGGGTGAGTGTGTAGTCTGAAGAGCTGAGGCCTGAGCCCTACAGGTGCTGACTTTCAAAGGGGTTAGGCAGAGAAAGAAGAGCCCTTGGGAACCAGCAGTTAGCGTAATGGCTATGTCGCTGGACTCCCATGTAGTCGACCGCGGTTCGAGTCCCGGACCCGGTGGCTTAAAACTCACGCTGGGCGCGTGTGTGTGCGTGCCCAAGATTCCGAGAGGAGAATGGAGGAGAAGGGATTGCGGCGTGACCATCACCCCTGGGGAGTGATTTCTCGCTTTCTGTCTCTATGTCTCTGTCTGGCGAGTGCACGCGCCCTATAGCGAAAAACCTCTCAAAAAAAAAAAAAAAAAAGAGCCCTTCTTGTGACTAAGCATGCGATCCCAGAGAGGCAGAGTAGTGGGAGTGCGGAGTCGTAGGTCAAGGGCAGAAAGTATTGGAGAAGAGTGGCCATCTTTGTCAAGTAAGATAAGGAAAGAAACATAGCTGTTGGAATTAGGGTTATGTAGCCCACTGGCGACCTTGGCCAGAGTCATTTCAGAAGCCTGGGGGTAAGGAAGGGGAGACAGACTGTTCTTTTTAGAAGTTTCTCCTGGCAAAGGGAGGAGATAAGGGATGAAAGGAATTTTTGTTTTTAAGATAGGAGAAAGTGAAGAATGTTTTAAATGCTGGTGAGAAAGAGCCAGTAGAGAAGGGAGAGGCTAAGATGCAGGAGAGATCAGGCATAAGTGATAGTTAATCCTGTGGAAATGGGGAGCAGTTGGCCTTGGTGTGGAGGAGGGATATTTTCTCTCTTCCCTCAGAAGGAAAGGGCTGACTGAATTATCAGTAACTAAAGGAACAAAAAATGAGAGGCTGCCCTCCCCCTGCCTCTGCCACAGAGTCTGAGGAGTATTTTCTAGACTAGATCCTTCAAGGGTGGTGGTCCCAGGTCTTGCCTGTGACCTCAGACGTTTTTGGTGAGAGACCCTCACATTCTCCCTTACCAATTACACAAGCTTATGGCTCTTCCTAGAACCTGCGGCTCCAGAGTTCTCTTGAAAGTCTTGCTTTTTTAATTTGGAGCATGCATCCTTGGCTACTTAGAGCCTCAAATCTTGCTTCCTTTCTTGGTAATCAAAAGTATTCCAGTTTTTAAAAAATTAATATTTTTAATTTTGCATGTGTGCTTGCTAGAGAGAAATGGGAGTTGGGGGCTAGAAAGCACCCTGTGGGGCCTGGACACACTGCACGTTCATTCTTATAGAATCCAGTCACCTTAACCATCATGCCACAAACTGGCCTGAAAGTATTTCAGTTTTAGAATTGATGCCAAATTAGAAAGAAAATTAGAGTCCATATCCATTTTCCTCCCATTACTTAAAAGCTACTTAAAGAGTAGCTTTTCCTTAGCACTTTTCATAATGATAAACATTGCTGTTGATAATTATGATAATCATATATTTTGAAAAATTTTGTTTTGCTACAGTGCTCACTCGCTTGCTTGTGAGAAACAGAGGAGAGGGAATATGAGAAATCATCCCTCTGGGGGATGGCCACTTGGCAGTCCTCTTTCCTTGGTTCTCATCTTGGGATATTTTGGATGGGTTCTTCAAGCCCCCTGGTCTGGGACTTGAACTGTAGTTGACCATAGGGTATCCAGCACCCCAACCACTATGCCATCTGGTAGCCCCAGTCCTGATAATTTTTTTTAATTGCTAGAGGACACTTAACCAGAGTCAGGGAGAAAGCACCCTCCCAAGGGGCATGGTCATGCTGCAATCCTTTCTCTTCCATTTATCCACTCTGTTGGGATTTTGGACCTAAGTGCACTGTGTGTTTTCCAAGCCACGGATCCTGGGTTTGAACTGCACAGTTGGCCATATATCTGGCTCCCTGAACCATCATGCTAATTTTAAATTGTTAATAAAAAATTTTATTCAGGTGCAATGGCCTTTCTCCATCTTTGCCCTTGCTATTTTTTTTTGGAGAGATTTTCACTATAGGGCGCGTGTGCTCGCCAGACAGACAGAGAGAGACATAGAGACAGAAAGCGAGAAATCACCCCCCAGGGGAGATGGTCACGCTGCAATCCCTTCTCCATTCTCCTCTTGGGATCTTGGGCACGCATGCACACGCGCCCGGCGTGAGTTTTAAGCCACCGGGTCCGGGACGCGAACTGCGGTCGACTACGTGGGAGTCCAGCGACATAGCCATTATGCTAACTGCTGGTTCCCTGCCCTTGCTATTTAGTGTGAAAATGAAGTTCATTTCTCCACAGTCCTTTTCTCTCATTTTAAATTTACTAAAGGACATTTGTGCTTACCAGGGAGAGAGAGAGAGGAAGAGAGCACCCTCCAGCGGGGATGACCATGTTGCAGTCCATTCTCCTCTTGGGATTTTGGGCATACGTGTACATGTGACTGGTGTATTTTTCAAGCCGCTGGATCCTAGACTCAAACTACACAGTTGGCCATGTGGGATTGCCCTCCACGTTCCTTTTCTGTCTTCCAATAAACCACAAAAAATATTTATAATTTGTACTCTTATCTTAGAGTACATTGAGTTTCTATAAATTTATGGTGACCGATGTATGGGTTAGAGTATAAAGGTGAAAATTTCAGGGCAAGATAGCCTTGCTTTTTTTCTTATTAAACTGCCATTTTGCTAGAAGGGAGTTCTTTTCATGATCTCTTTACCACTAATGGATTCCCATCAAAACTACCGGTAGGGTCTCTGCTCTGGCTTTTTCCTTGCTCTCCCAGTTTCTAGCTCTGGTTTTGTTGAAGTTCACAGGCTATTCTAATTCCCTGAAGGTCTCAGGTGAGTATGGAGTAGAACTTTCATGGGCTGTGTTAGAGTTAGCTTAAAATGAACTCCTGTTTCCCCTCCCCCTCTTAGCCCATACAGTAGCTCTGATTCTAGGCTGAAGTGCTGGTGCGGAGTCTTCCTGCAGGCACTGGTGGACGTGCCAAGGCTGGCTCTCTAGGACCTGTGTATTTGCCTCCTGTCAACCTTGTCCCACTTGCTTTTCTTGGCAATGGGCTTGCTCTCTTGTATTTGTTCTCTCCGTGTGCCTTCATGGCAGGGAGCTGCTGGTTCTGGGCTGATCCACATGGGTCTACCTGAACAGGTCAAGTAGGAGGCCACATTGTACCCTGGTTACAAGGAAGGGTCCCAGAGTTAGAAAAGTCCTGCGTTTGTCATGGGTGTGTGACTTGAGAAGGTGTCTTATTCACTCTGAGCCTCAATTTGCGTATCCATAAAGCAGGAATGTCAGTAATACATGGCCCTCATAGGGCTGTTAGTGAGGATTAAATGGTAACGTGAATGCAAGAGGCTTTGCCCTGGCATACACTGTTAGCCATCATTATTGTCATTTCAGTTGCTGTTATTTATTTTTTCTTTTTAATTTATGAACAAAAAAAATTTATTTGGCTCATGGTTCCAGAGTCTGGGAAGTCTAAGCATGGTGCTGGCATCTGGCAAGGGTCATCCCTGGTGGGAGGGTAGAAGGGGGGAGCCTAGCACGAGACCCACCCTTGGTACAGCCCTGAGTGGAGTCTACGTTCCCTCTTGTTGGGAACTTTATGATCTGATAATTGGAGAAAAAAAAAAAATCATGTTTATCATAAAAAATAATTAGAATAATAATAATAATGATTGGGGGATACATAGGAAAGATATTGAATGTTGAAGTGGGGAGATTAATGTCTCTGTACTGACTGACATGCATGGCATTCCCTTTTGAAAAAGCAATGTAATACACTGTAAAGTTATATGTAATTCAATGTAACAAAAAATGGATAATAAAAAAATAAAAAAAAAAAAAAAAAAAGAAGGGGGGAGCCTATTGCTGTTATTAACATTATGATGACTTTACTGATAGATTCCCGTCAAAGCTACCTGTAGGGGCTCTGCTCTGGCTTTTTCCTTGCTCTCCCAGTTTCTAGCTCTGGTTTTGTTGAGGCTCCTTTTACTTCTGTTACCTCTACCCTTTGTTTAGTTCCCGAGGAGGTTGATATGGGAACTGGTGTGAGAATCAGATGTAGTAGGAAGAACTGATGTGCAGCAGAAGCATTGTAAGGCATGCTTGGGAAGATGCAGCCCTGTAGGCCCAAGGTCAAACCCAGGTGGTGTAGTCTTCTTCTTCTTTTTTCTTTTTTTAAATAAAGAACTGTTTTATTGGGACCAGCAGTTGGCATAATGGCTATGTCGCTGGACTCCCATATAGTCAACTGCAGTTTGAGTCCCAGACCTGGTGGCTTAAACTCAGCCTGGCGTGTATACGTGTGTGCTCAAGATCCAGAGAGGAGATTGGAGAAGGGATTGTGGCATGACCATCCCCCCTGGGGGGTGATTTCTCACTGTGTGTCTCTGTCTCCCTCTGTCTTCCTGGTGAGTGCACACACCCGATAGCAAAAACCTCTCTCCCCCCCCAAAAAAAAGAATTGTTTTATTTAACTTTATTTATTTGTTTATTTATTTATTTTTAATTTGACCAGAGAGAGGGAGAGAGGGAAAGCAAAAAAGCAAGCCACTAGGGCCAGGTCTGGGACTGGAACCATAGTTAGCCATGTAGGAGTCCAGTGTCCTTAACCACCATGCTACCTGCTGGTTTCTGTAGTGCTCTTAATGCTGGATTGACTGAGTGTTGTGCTTACTTCTCAAAGGACTGCACCCCAGGAAGAGCCCGGTGTTCTCCCTGGCATGGTCTTCCATGATTGAGTGGGTCCTGATTCTTGTGGTTGACTGAGGCTGGGCATTTCTACCATCCCTGGGTGTTTGTGGAACCTTGCATAAAGCCTCAAATTACAAGCCGTGAACAAAAACCTAATGTGGAGCTTATCACAACAGTAGTGTCCCATAACATGTCCAATCTGCTCTAAATCTCTGTTTCTTCTTTCCTTTTAGGAAGCATTCATTCGAAGCATTTTGTCAAAGCCTTTCAAAGTCCCCATTCCAAATTATCAAGGTAATTTTCACACAGACTTTCTGGTTTTGGTCAGTCAGATATGGGTGTACCTGAATAGATTTTAAACCTCTGCTTTTGTAAATACAAGTTTAGCTAGGAATTGAAGGTGCTAGCACAATGGGGCTATGTGTGGGGGACCATCCTGAGACCCACATGAAAACTGGCTGGGGGCGCCAGTGCTCAGAAACCTCCTGGTGGGCCAAGGTGGCGGAGAGACTGGGCTTCATTCGGGCCAGCTGCGTTCCTTGGCATTCCTTTATGAGGACAACTGTGGGAGGCTAGAGTCTACACGGTTTCTCCCGCCTTCTGTAGGGCACAGTGTTGTGCTGGGGAGGGAGGAGGGGCCTCAAGAGCTCTCAGACTTTTAAAAGGGCTCTTTAGGGTTTTGGTCCTTCCCAAGACAGACTTGAATTTGAGAGCCCTCCAGAAGTCAGTAGTTGAATGAGAGACAAAGTGAGAAAGCTTCTGGTCTAAGGCAGAATGGGGTAATGGTCAGGCAGAGGGGCCGCTGACTGGGAAAGAGAGGGTCACATGGGAGCTCAGGAAAGGTTATGAGAAGCACAGGCCCGCTGGAGCTCGTGAACATTCCTGGCTCAGGTGACAGGTTGGTTATTGGTTTCAGGTCCTCTGGGCTCTCGGGCACTGGGCCTGAAAAGGGCTGGGGTCCGCCGGGCCCTCCATGACCCTCTGGAAGAAGGTGCCTTGGTTCTGTACGAGCCTCCCCCGCTGAGTGCCCATGATCAGCTGAAGCTTGACAAGTATGTGCACTGGTATTGCGTAATCCTGGGCCTCTGTAAGTGCACGTACCTGGGAGGGCCGAGGGCATGTGGCTGTGATATCTCTTTGGGATAGGCATGTGTTCAGAGAGCTGCCATGACACTGTGCCATCAGAGAGTAGGTATTTGGGGAATGAATGTGCCTGGGAAGAGCCTGCGGTTGTGTCCAGTAGTGGGTTTTTTGTGTTTTGTTTTTTAATAATTTTTTTAAAGAATTATTTTATTTAACTTTATTTATTTTAATTTAACCTGCAAGGGACAGAGCGAGAGAGAGAGAGCAAGCAAGCTGCCAGGTTCGGGATTTGAACCATGGTCGGCCATGTGGGAGTCCAGCACCCTTAACCACCACACCACCTGCCAGCCCCTGTTTTTGTTTTTCTTTTTGCTACAGGGCACATGTACTGTCCAGAGTAGAACAGAGAGAGAAAAAGTGAAAAATCAGTCCCTGGGGGATGATCATGCTACAATTTCTTCCCCTCCATTCTCCTCATGGGATTTTGGACACACACACATACACACCCGGCACATTTTCGAGCCGTTGGGTCTGGGACTCGAAGTGCACAGTTGGCCATGTGGGACCTGGTGGTCTTAACCACCATGCCAACCAGCTGATCCAGAGTTGGGTTTGTTTGTTTGTTTGTTTTTTTGTTTTGAAAGAGATTTTTGCTATAGGGTGTGTGCACTTGCCAAAAAGACAGAGAGAGGGACAGAAAATGAGAAATCACCCCGGGGGGGGGGGGGGTGGCCATGCTGCAATCCCTTCTCCTTCATTCTCCACTTGGGATTTTGGGCACATACACACACACACACCCAGTGTGAGGTTTAAGCCACTAGGTCCAGGACTTGAAATGCAGTCATCGACGTGGGAGTCCAGCAACGTAACCATTATGTCATCCGCTGTTCCCCCCCCCAGTAGGTTTTTTTTAACCCCTCTTGTTCTCACTTGGGAGAAGGAGTGATTCAGGTCTTGGCATAGAGAACCTGCTTCACTCTCCTGACTCTCACTCCTAGAGCTAGAGCTTGCTGTGGTTTGGTTACCAGGCTAAGGAGGTCCTTTTGGCCAGCCGACTCTGTTGTCGTGGATAGCAGGACATGACTTCCCGAGGGGTGCCCTTGTCGTGACCAAGCACCAGGTTTCCTCTTCTGTTTTCCCAGGGAAAAGCTCCCTGTCCATGTGGTCGTCGATCCTATTCTCAGTAAGGTTCTGCGGCCTCATCAGAGAGAGGTAAATGAGGGTGAGGTGTGGCCTAGGGGCTGAGCCTGGGAGACAGCCATCCCTGAGGCAGTGGCAGTTCAAGTGCCAGAGTGAACGGAGTGCTCTTACTCCCCAGGGGGTGAAGTTCCTGTGGGAGTGTGTCACCAGTCGGCGCATCCCTGGCAGCCACGGTTGCATCATGGCTGATGAGATGGGCCTGGGAAAGACGCTGCAGTGCATCACGTTGATGTGGACGCTTCTGCGCCAGAGTCCAGAGTGCAAGCCAGAAATCGACAAGGCCGTGGTGGTGTCGCCCTCCAGCCTGGTGAAGAACTGGTACAATGAAGTTGGGAAATGGCTCGGAGGGAGAATCCAACCTCTGGCCATTGATGGAGGATCTAAGGATGAGATAGACCAAAAACTGGGTATGGAGCCTTTTACCAAGGTGGCTGTACTCTTCTGCCCCACCTGCTTGCTTGCTTTGTTTTGTTTTGTTTAAAGTTTGTTTCTTCCATGAGAGAGACAAAGAGATAGCAAACCTAAAGGGCCCCGTTGTGGTCCAGCCTCAGCCCACCTGGATTGTGGACACACATGCGTGCCTGGTGTGCACATAGAGACCCTAATGCAAACCCAGGACCTTGTCTGTGGGTCTAGCCCTACGGTGTTCTTTATGTGTGCTCACTGGTGGCCAGGGCTGAGGGCAATGCAGGGGTGGAAGAAAAAAGAATTCACTGAAAATAGTTGAAGTAGTCATTATTTCCGGGATAAATTAAAGAACCGTTAGACGTTTTTTTCTTTAAGATAGTCTGATACATGTCCTGATACCCTTTCTGTTGTAGAAGGATTCATGAACCAGCGTGGAGCCCGCGTGCCTTCTCCCATCCTCATCATTTCCTATGAGACTTTCCGCCTTCATGTGGGAGTCCTCCAGAAAGGAAGTGTTGGCTTGGTCATTTGTGACGAGGTACTTGCCTCAGAGGTCTGGGGGTAGGGGAAGTTGATTGACGTCTCTTGCTGAGTACTGCCAGCCGAGGGCCAGGCACTGCGTATGATGTTGGGGACAGAAATGCTGCCTTGGGAGACAAGGGAGGGGGGACCTGTGATACCAATGTGCCAAAAGAAGGATCCAAGACTGCTGGGAACCCGGGAGGCTGAGGTGCTGTGGGCTCTTTGGTTTGACTGCCTCCAGTATGCAGAGGCCAAAGAAGGGCCCTGCAGGATGAGGTGGGGTTTGGATGAGTGGAGAGACATGGCACGATTTTTGGGGCAGCAGGTTCTAGAGTCAGAGAGACCTTTATTCAGATCCTGTCTCCGGCACTGTGTCCGGTTAACTAAGTTAGTTAACCACCTGAGCCTCTGTTTCTCCATCAGCAAAATGAGGCAATAATACTGGCTTCATAAAGTTTTTTTTTTTTTTTTTTTTAACTTTAGTTTCTTTTATCCCTTTTTTTTTTTTTTTTTTTTTCCCCATATGCCCTATGTGCTCACCATGGGGAGCTCCCTTGGGGAGATGGTCACTCCACAGTTTCTCCTTCTCCATTCTCCTCTTGGGATATTTTGGGCACACACACGTGCCTGGTGTGTTTTTTAGGTCATGAGATCCTGGACCGTCAGCCATGTGGGATCCAGCGCCTTAACCACCACGCCACCTGCTGGCCCTTTAAGTTGATTTATTTCTAACATGAGCAAGAGACAGAGAGACAGCACCCCCAACAGGGTTTTGGTTTCACAATCTACTCCTAGCCAGCCCCAGATCATGGGCAGGCACATGCCTTAGGTACTCAGGAGGTCTTTGGTCATGAACCCAGAACTTTCCCAGGTGGGTCAGCCTTTCAGAGCACTGTGTTTTATCATCATTGTGTCACTGTTTGTCAAAGTTACCTTCATAGAGTTACTTTGAGGATTTTTTTCATTGCCAGAGGGTACGTATGTTTACCAGAGACAGAGGGATAAAGTGAGAAAGCTCCCCTCATTGGGGCTCAATCACTTTTCCTCCATTGTCTCATCTTGTTGGGATTTGGGGCCTGTATGTACCTGTGCCTGGCATGTTTTCCAAGCTGCTGAGGCCAGGATTTGAACTGTAGTCAGCCACGTGGGATCCAGTTCCCTTAACCACTAAGCTATGAGGCCAACCCTATTTTGAGGATAAAATGAAATGATTGAGGGAAGGCTCTTATCACAGTGTCTGGTATGTCATAAAGTCTTGATAAATGGGGCCAGCAGATGGCATAGTGATAATATCACTGAACTCACACATGTGGTTTGAGTCCCGGACACGGTGGCTTAAAAATCACACTGGTGCGTGCATGCATGTCCGAGATCCTGGGAAGAGGATGGAGGGAAAGGGATTGTGGTGTGGCCATCTTTCCTGGGGGGGTGATTTCTCACTTTCCTTCACATGGTCTCTGCCTCTTTCTCTGGTGAGCATGTGTGCCCTAAGGCAAAAACCTCAAAATAAATAAATAAATAAATAAAATAAGGCTTTGGTAAAGATCAGCTCTGGTTTTTGTTTTTTTTTTTGTTTGTTTGTTTGTTTGTTTTTTTGGAGAGGTTTTTGCTATAGGGCGCATGCGCTCGCCAGACAGACAGAGAGAGACAGAGAGATAGAAAGTGAGAAATCACCCCCCCAGGGGGGATGGCCATGCCGCAATCCCTTCTCCTCCATTCTCTTCTAGGGATCTTGGGCATGCACGCACATGCGCCCGGCGTGAGTTTAAGCCACCGGGTCTAGGACTCGAACCACGGTCGACTACGTGGGAGTCCAGCGACATAGCCATTACGCTAACTGCTGGTCCCAACTCTGGTTTTTGTTGTAGGCTGAGGTTACTTGCATGATTGGAAGAATAGCTTTAAAAACCCAGTGTGGACAGTCTATATACCATGTAATAGTTTGTGTTGACTCCTTTTCCTTTTCTCTAGAATTGAGTGGCAGTCACTTCTGGATCTTCTCAGCAGATATGGATGGTAGTAGAAGTGCACATACTTAAAGCAGTGAGGGGGGCTGGGAGCTTTCTGCTATAGAGAACTTTTTAGAACTACAACAGGCTTGACTACCCTGAATCTGCTGCCATGGGTTGTGTATCGTGAGAAAAATTAAGGTCCCTTTGTACACCCTTGGAGCTCTAGTGAAGAGGTGGCTAAAAGACTGGGCCCCATCTGTCAACCAATTGCAGGCTCGACTGTGCTGTGAGACTGCAGATTAGCTCATGATCTGAGGGTGTTTAGGGAGAGGACAAGAGAAAAGCTTACTTCTGGGTACCATGCTTACTTGTGGGGAACTATTTTGTAGTTGGGCTTTTATCCTTGTGTGTCTGCACACTCCTGGTCCCTGAGGGGCTGTTCTCTCAGCAGCAGTAAGGGAGTTAGCAGACTGAGATGGAGTAAGTGTGTGCCTGCTTTGCTTGGCCCTGGCACCTCCTCTGTCACTTGTAGGGAGACTGCATCAGGAGCCTAACCCAGAGGCCAGGACATTATGGGAGAGAAAGACAGTTTGGAGCTATTGAGCCTTGAAAATGGGGGAGCATCTAGGTTTTCCCCTACTCTTTAGGGTTCTTTTCTTCCTCACTTTGTCCTGCCTTATGAGCTGACTATGCAAGGCACAAGGGACCAGCCTGCCCCCTGCCACACTGCTGTCCCCTAGCCTTCCCTTCTACTTATTTGCCTTTTATTTGTCAGCTCTTTGTCAATCGTCAGAGACTTGAGGAAGAGTAAGTCCTGAAAGAGTCGTCTACTCAGAAAGGGGAGTTTGTCTATTCAGACCCTGGGAGGGGAAGTTGTTAACTCAGGCATTCACATTCCCAACACCCACAGTGGCTTCTTCCCAGCCAATGCTGGAATACACAGTTCTTTCTAATAACTCTTGTCTATGAAATCCTTGATCCTCAGTCAGAGACAAGGGATCAGCTTTGACTTTGCCATTTCCGGACATGACTTTCAGCAGATAAGATAGCTCTGAGACTCACTTTTTGTATTCACAGAGTAAATGGTACAAGGTCTACTTGGAAAGGACATGATCTGGATCAAGAGGGAGAATTTATGGAAGCACATGGTAAAAAGTGCATGAATAGGGAAGACTCAGTACCATTCATTATCTTCTCAGTATTAGGGGCTCAGAGACTGACGCTCAGGGAAGTGGGTGGCTTGCCCAGGTTCACCCAGTGAGTGTGGTGAGCTGGACTGTGAGTGCAGTGCTGAGATTCCAAGTCCTGGCTCGCTCTCTCTCTGCTGCCTTGGAGGCCACCAAAGCTTGGTGTAGGAAGAAGCTTGGCTCCAGTTTGGAAGGGCTGCTCCTGTGCGTCCTATCCAGGCCTAGGTGTGCTCCTTATAAGTGCTGGAACGCAAAGCAAGCCACATGAGAGGTGATGGGAAATGTGTAAAAGCTACTCAGAGCTCAAGTTTCAGAGAAGGAGAAGTGGTGGTATTTAATCATTTTTTTTGTTTTTGAAAACTAAGAACTCTGCCAGAACAGAAATTCAAGAGCAGCTTGTAAATAGTATGCCAACTTTTCATCCGACCAAACATTTGATTTGCTGTGATAGCAGAGTTTGTGTTTTAAATTCATGGGTGACGGTGGCAGGAACTGGATCTGGAGATTCAGTGGCTGATCCGACAGGAGGTTGGGCTGGCATTGCTTCCTCTTCCATGGAGACCACTGTGGTGTCAGTCATGGCAGCCTGGTTCATTTGCCTTTTTTTTTTTTTTTTTTTTTTTTTTTTAATGAAGTGCTTGTTAATTGTCAGGCCTGGAGATCCTATTGTGCCTACTCCTGGAGAGCTTCAGTTTAGAGGACCCAGTTGTTGATTCCTATTTCTCCAAGGCCCTTTGGGTAATTCCTCACAAGTTCCTTATTTCCCTATTCAAAAAGTCTCAGCCTTCTGTTTTAGGACTACTGTGTGGAACATTTGGTAATTATATTTTATTTTTTTAAAAATTTATATAGGGTGAATATACTTGCCAGAGAGAGAAAGGGAAAATGAGAAATCATCCCTCCAGGGGGATGGCCACATCACAGTCTCTTTTCCATTCTCCTCCTGGGATTTTGGGCATGCATGCACAGATACCTGGTATGCTTTTCAAACTACTGGCTCTGGTACTCAAACTGTGCAATTGGCCATGTAGTATCCAGTCCCCTTAACTACCATGCAACTGACTGGCTCAAGTGTCTAGTAACTTTTTTTTTTTTTAAGAATTATTTATTATATTCATTATTATTATTATTTAAATTTGACCAGAGAAAGAGAGAGATATTGGGAGAGTGAGAAAGCAAGCTTCCAGGTCTGGGACTTAAACCATGATTGGCCATGTGGGAGTCCAGCATCTCCGCTACCATGCCACTTGCTGGCCTGCCTCCAGAAACTTTTTTTTTTTTTTTGGAGAGGTTTTTGCTATAGGGCGTGTGCGCTCACTCGCCAGACAGACAGAGAGAGACAGAGAGATAGAAAGCAGGAAATCACCCCCCAGGGGGGATGGCCACGCCGCAATCCCTTCTCCTCCATTCTCCTCTCGGGATCCTGGGCACGCACGCACACGCGCCCGGCGTGAGTTTAAGCCGCCGGGTCCGGGACTCGAACCGCGGTCGACTACGTGGGAGTCCAGCGACATAGCCATTACACTAACTGCTGGTCCCAAGAAACTTTTTTTTTTTTTTAAGAATTATTTATTGGGATCCAGCAGGTGGCATGGTGGTGAAGGGCACTGGACTCCCACGTAGCTGACCATGGTTTGAGTCCCGGACCTGGCAGCTTTCTTTCATACTTTCTCTCTGTCGCTTTCCAGTCAACTTAAAATAAACAAATAAACAAACAAATAAATAAAGTCAAATAATTCTTAAAAAAAAAAAAAGAATTATTTATTGAGGGGACCAACAGGTGGTTAGGGTGCTAGATGCTCCCACATGGCTTACCATGATTCAAGTCTTGGACCTGGTGGCTTGCTTTCTCACTTTCTCTCTCTCTTCAAAATTTTAAAAAATAAATAATAAATGAGTAAGTACAATTTTAAAAAAATAATTATTTATTGGGGCTGGTGGGTGACATGGTGGCTAAGGGCACTGGACTCCCACATGGCCGACTGTGGTTTGAGTTCTGGACCTGGTGGCCTGCTTTCCTACTTTCCCTCTCTCTCTCTCGTTCTCTCTCTCATTCTGTCCCTGTTGCTCAAATCAAAATATATAAAATAAGTAAAGTTTAAAAAAAGAATTATTTATTTATTTAATTCCATTTGGTATTTGTCACAAAGAGGAAAATTCCATCCTTTGGAGGAAGTGCCTTGCCAGGTAGGTTGCGACATTTGGTAGTGACTTATGGTTCGGGAACAGTCTCAGGCAACAATAAAGATTCCCCTGTCGGAGGCTCACGAACAGAGAGATGAACTCAGATGGGCTTTTAACATGTATTTATTTCAGGGGAAAACTCACAAAACATCGAATCTACCATGGCGCGGGGCGTCGTAGGCTGGCAGGGGAGTGTGACATGGGTTCCAAGCCACTTCAGTGCCGAGCACGCTAGGAGACTATGATCGAGGTAGAGGCTTACCTGGCATCCTGGAGTCCAGGCTAGTGGACGTTGGTATCGGCACTGGGCTGATGTGATGGCCGGGTGGTTGGGAGACCGGCGATCAGGACAGCAGACGAAGAGATGGACAGGGAGTCTGCTCTCAGCTTGAGTGGGAATCGATTCCGAAGAAGTGGTGGAAAGCTCGAGGTTTTATAGTCCATCTGGGGAGTAGTCAGTCTTAATCGAGGGGGCACCGGCCTGTAGGTGTTTATCTGATCAGCAGGTGCTTACCATCCTAGTGGCAAACATTGTCTCTTTTCCAGCAAAACATATTTACTGCTAAGATGTCCAGGAGGTGCTTATCGTTTCAGCAGTGGGTACATCAAAACATGTTTTTGCAAGTAGCTTATCACACTTAAGCAGGCATAGGTATAAGCGGTAAACAAGTTCAAAGCAAGTGGCTTGTCCCACTTGAAGCCATTTTGGTTTTTGATTACAGAGTTTAGTGGGGTATAGCAGTCCTCGTCGTCGTCTTTTAGTTTGACCAGAGAGAGACAGTGAGAAAGGGAAAGTGAGAAAGCAAGCCACCAGGTCCGGGACTTGAACCACGGTCGGCTATGTGGGAATCCAGTGCCTCTATCCACTATACCACCTGCAGCCCCTCCAGTAACTTTTAAAAAACAAACAATTATTTTATTTAACTATTTATTTTTACCAGAGAGAGAGAGAAAGTGAGAAAGCAAGCTGCCAGGTCTGGGAATCAAACCATGGTTGACCATATGGGAGTCCAGCACCCTTAAACACCATGCCACCAGCTGATTCCCCCTCCAGTAACTTTTAAAAATTAAAATTTGGGGCTAGTGGTTGGCACAGAAGTCAAACATGATGCTCTGTGAGGCAAGACACATGGGAAGGTTAGATTGTGTCCGGAGAACTGCCCATGTTCCAGGTTGGTTGAGGCTAGGTGTGGATCCTGGTGTCAACACCCTATTAGAGGTGCTATATATCTGTCTCTCTCTCATGGAATAAATACTTTTTTTAAGAAATAAAATTCTTTGTTTATTATTCTCTAATAGCAGTATTGGTGATTAATTTATTCTTTCATTCAACTAACATTCACCAAGTAGTACTCTGTTTGGCTCTGTTCTGTGCACTGAAATTACAAAGGTGAAACATTCCTGGGCTGTGCCTTCAGTTCATACCCGGTTGAGAAGATAAGTACAGTACCGTGTGTTCAGTATGCTAATATGTAAGGCAGCTGATGAGAGGGGGAGTATGTAGTCCCAGACTGAAACTTACTATGAGCCTGATTTTAGATAACTATTCACCTCTCTGAAACTTCATTTCTTTTTTGTCCATTTTCCTTCCTTTTTTTTTTTTTTTTTTATTTTTTGCTATAGGGCGTGTGCGCTCTCCAGAAAGGCATAGAGAGACAGAAAGGGAGAACTCACCCCCTGGGGGGTTGGCCATGCCGCAATCCCTTCTCTTTTCTCCTCTCGGGATCTTGGGCATGCACGCACACATGCCCAGCATGAGTTTAAGCCACCGTGTCCAGGACTTGAACTGCGGTCGACTATATGGGAGCCCAGCGACATTGCCATTACACTAACTGGTGGTCCCAGTTTCTTCATTTCTAAAATGGGTATTATAATTTCCACTTCTGTGCATTATACAGGAGGTTATATGTAAAATGCTTAGTTCGGTGCCTGGCATATTAAAAGAGCCTACTAAATCAGGTTCCCAATCCCTAGACTACAGACTGGTGCTGGTCCACCAGGCCACGCAGTAGGGAGAGGGTAGCATGCCGGTGAGAGAGGCTTTCTCTGTTTGCAGCCACTCCTCATCGCTTGTGTTGCTGCCTGGGCTCTGCCTCCTATCGGATCAGTGGCGGTATTGGATTCTCATGGAAGCGTGAACCCTATTGTTGTCTATTGTTTCATTGTATGTTGCAATGTAGTAGTGGTAGAAATGTGGTCTGGGGTAAATGGTGGATGTGCATTTGGATCATTCTAGGACACCCCCCCAATATCCTGGTCAATAGAATTAGTGGAGGGATTGTCTTCCACAGCCAGGTCTCTGGTGCTGGGAAGGTTGGGGACCACTACACTAACTCATAGCAGCCCTTATGTATACAGTGTCATAGGAGCACAGAGATGAGTGGCCAATGGCCTGGGGTCATTGAGGAAGGCTTTTCTTTATTTTTTAATAAATTTTTAAAGAATTATTTTATTTGACTATTTATTTATATTTGACCAGAGAGGGACAGACAGAAAGAGAGAGTGAGAAAGTGAGAAAGCAAGGTCTGGGATTCAAACTTTGGTCAGTCATGTGGGAGTCCAGTGCCCTTAACCACCATACCACCTGCTGGCCCCAAGGAAGGCTTTTATAGGAAGGCTTTGACATGTGAGGAGTTTGCGTATGGAAGAGCTTAAGGCAGAGGAGTGGCCTCAAGGAGCTTAAGAACATTCAGCCTTAGGAGTTGTCCCGACCCAGGGGGACAGTCGAACAGGTTTCCTGAGGGAAGGAGTGAGAGCCGGGACAAGCGGTGCAGTGTCACAGCACGGAGACGACACAGTGTCTTCAGTGTCGTCTGTTTATTGTGGGCAGCACAGTACAGCACGGAGATGACTCAGTGTTACAACTCTTCAGGGTTGCGTCGTCTATTGTGAGCAGCACAGAGACGATGCGGTGTCACAGCTCTTCAGGGTCGTCCGGAGATGATGTAGTGTTACAGGTCTTCAGGGTCGTCTGGAGACTGTGGTGTTTCAGCTCTTTAGGCTCTCCAGGGTCGTCGTCTGGCGACTGTGGTGTTTCAGCTCTTCAGGCTCTCCAGGGTCGTCGTCTGGAGACTGTGGGCCAGGCATCGTGGTTATATACATGCTGGTGGGCTGTGATTGGTTGTAAACGGTGGGCCGTGATTGGTTGTAAAAGGTGGGTTATGATTGGTTGCTTTTGGACCAATCATGAGGTGCTGGATATGCAATTCTGAGGGATTCTAGTGGCCAATCAGAGCAAGGTTTCGAAGGTCAGGTTTTTTGAAGGGAACCAATCATGCCAATTGTTTTGCCCTCTGAGAAACTTTGGCAGACTAGCTGGTGGGCAGCCTCCCACAAGGAGTGATGAGGACGCAAGGCTTCCTGGACTATGACAAGCCATGGAGAGTATCAGAACAGTTAGCTGGGGCCTCACTGAGAACTGCTTTGAAAGCTAAACTAATAAGCTTAAAGAGCTTGGGCTTATATCTGTAGAAGGGAGAGTCAGTGTTGAACTGCATTGTCAAAAGCAGAGCAGTAGGGAACCAGCAGTTAGCGTAATGGCTATGTCGCTGGACTCCCACGTAGTCGACCGCGGTTCGCGTCCCGGACCCGGTGGCTTAAAACTCACGCCGGGTGCGTGTGCGTGCGTGCCCAAGATCCCGAGAGGAGAATGGAGGAGAAGGGATTGCGGCGTGGCCATACCCCCTGGGGGGTGATTTCTTGCTTTCTGTCTCTATGTCTCTGTCTGTCTGGTGAGCGCATGCGCCCTATAGTGAAAACCTCTCAAAAAAAAAAAAAAAAAAAAAGCAGAGCAGCAGAAATAAGGCTTTGTTTGTTCATTCTTTCGCTGGTGGTTGATTTTGTGTACCCCCCAAGTGTGGAGCTGAGTGGGGGCTGGATATGAGAAGTGCACAGGCCTGATCTTGCCCATGTTACTCCAGGGCAGTAGGGTCCTTTACCATTGTCTTGACAAAGTCTTAGAAGAGAAGTAACAGATGTGTGTAATGGGGGTAGGGCAAGGAGAACATAGACTGGGTAAGAGAGCTCAAGGAAGGCAGAAGGAGGCTTTGTGGATTTGGGTGGAAGAGTAGCCTAGATCAGCTCTCTTTAGCACTGATAGCCCAGACAAAGCTTGGAGGCTAATACAGAAGACCTCTGGCTCAGAAGGTTCTGGGTTGGTTGGGATGGTGGGGAAGGGAGGACTTCTTGAAAGTGAGATCTGTCACATGGCCACATGATCTCTGAAGTGGGTAGCAGGGCAGCCAAGGCTCTGAAAGTTGGGACAGGGAAAAGGCTAGGAGGGAACAGAGGGAATCATTGCTTTTTAGAGGCACCACTGGCCTGGATATGGATACTACATTGTTCCTTGAATGGGCATTAATTTCCTTGCAGGGGCACAGACTCAAGAACTCTGAGAATCAGACTTATCAAGCCCTGGACAGCTTAAACACCAGCCGGCGGGTGCTCATCTCTGGGACCCCCATCCAGAACGATCTGCTTGAGTATTTCAGCTTGGTGCACTTCGTTAATTCAGGCATCCTAGGTAAGATCCAGCCTTGTCTGCTACATGGGAGGGAAGCCTTGGGTTGTCCTCAGAGGTGTAACTGCAGCTGAGGAGAGAAAGGAGAGAGTGCTAATTATTTTAATTTTTTTATATATATGTAAGTTTTTGCCTTAGAGTGTGTGCATTTGCCAGAGAGAGACAGAGATAGTAATAAGGAAAGTGAAAATCACCTCCAGGGAGGATGCCCACACCACAGTCCTTTCTCGATTCTCCTCCTGGGATCATAGGCACACATACACCACTTGAGTTTCAAGCCAGCAGGTCTGGCACTCGAACTGCAGTCAGCCCTGTAGGAGTTCAGCAATGTAACCGCTATGCCATCTGCTGGCCCCTGAGAGTGCTAATTATATGTGGGCCCCTGGATACCCTTAGGAAGGCTTCTGTTATAAGGGAGTAGCAAAGCCTTTGGAGGCCTTGGTCTGTCGAGCCATCGAGCAAGGCCCACTTTGGCTACTTTTCCATGTAGGGGCATGTTGTCACTGTGATCTGGGTGGGGGTGGTGGTGGGCATATTACCCCCAGGCATTTTTGCTCCTCACACCTTAGCTCCTTTAGAAGCCCTTTGGCAAACTCTGTCTTAGGCAGTTGTTTAAAAACAAACATTTAACAATGTTGATCTATTTACTTCTTCCATGAGTGAGACAGAGAGCGAGATAGAGACAGAGACAGGCAGCACCCCCAGTAGGGGTCTCAGTGCCACAGTCTACCCCCAGCCTCTACCCCTGGACTGTGGACAGGCGCACACCAGGCATACTCAGCAAGGTCACTGGGTGCAAACCCGGAACTTTCCCATGTGTGTCAGCTTCTCCGGTATCATGTCTTGCCTTTGCGCCACCATCCAGCCCATGCCACAGCCATTTCTAGGTGTACAGCAAACAGTTCGTTGGCACAAAGGACACTCACACTGTTGTGCGGCCATCACCACATCCGTGCTCCGAATTTTTTCGTCTTGTTACACTGAGACTACCCATTACCCAATAACTTCCTTTCCTTCCCTCTGCCTGGCACCTGGCAGCCACTGTGCGGGCAGTTCTTGCACACAGATATTTGTGGAGGGTTTGTTCGTGCCACCCCGTTTGTTACTGCTCTGGAGAATTACCTTAGAGAACTACTGAATGGCGAGGTTATACAGTTGTGCGACTCCCCGATTCATGCCCACCACCATCTTAGCAGCCCTCCCGTCTAATCACTACCTACTCTTTCACTTCAGAAGTAAACTCTTCCTGACAGCATAGTTTGCTTTGCCCATTTCTGAACTTTAATATAAATGAAACTGTATGGTATGTATCACATTGACTTCTTCAGCACTGTGTTTATGAAGTCCATCCATGCTGTGTGTAGCGGTAGTTTGTTCATTTTCATTGTCATATACCATTCTGTGAATATTCCAGAATTTATTCTACTGTCGATAGACAGCTTTTTATTCCTTTGAATAATGATGCTGTGGACATTCCTGAATGTCTTTAAGAGAACGTAATATACTTTTTGTTCGAATAGTTTTTAGTCTTATAGATTCTTTTGGATTTTTGTTGCATATATAGTCATGTCATCTGCAACTAATGGCAATTTGTCTTTCATTTTAATTCTTGCAATTTCCATTTCTTTGTTTGTTTGTTTTATGCACAAGTTAGAGCCTTTCTCACAGGGCTAAGTAAAAGTAGTGACAGTGGATCTCATTCCCAATCTCAGGTAAATGGAAAGTTCCATTAAACAAAATGTTTGCTGGGACAGCTCCATAGTCTGGTATCTAAGGCAGCTGGATCCCACATGACCAACTGCACAGTTCAACCCCCAGACCTGCTAGCTTGAGAAACATGCTGGCAGTTATGCGTGTGTGCCCAAAATCTGGAGAGAGGGAGAAATGGAGAAGAAGGGATTGCTGTATGATCATTCCCCATCGTGGAGGGTACTTTCCCCTTACCCTCTCTCTGTCTGTCTCCAAGAAGCACACATACCCTCTAGTCCAAAAAAAAAAGAAAAAAAAAAAAAGAAGAAAAAAAATATTTGTCTTTGGAGTTTTTATAGATACTCTTTATCTTTATTTCTATTTTATTATTTCATAGGAGTTGTGTTTTTGGTTTCTTTCTTTTTCTTTTTTTTTTTTTCTTTTGAGAGATTTTTGCTATATGGCATGCGTGCTTGCTGGAGAGCCAGAGAGACAGAAAACAAAACATCACCTCCCAGGGAGGATGACGATACCTTAATCTCTTCTTCCTTGTCCTCTTGGGATCTTGAGCACACATGCACATGGGCCAGCAGGAGTTTTAAGTCACCAGGTCCAGGACTGAAACCACAGTCAACTACATGGGAGTCCCGTGACCTAACCATCACACCATCTGCTGGTCCCAATTTTTTTTTTAAAGATTTATTTATTTATCATCATCGTTATTTTTTAAATTTGCTGCAGGGCACTTGTGCTCACAAATGGGAGACAGAGAGATAGAGGAAAAGTGAGAAAAGAAGCTACCAGGTCTGGGATTTGAACCATGGCCAGCCATGTGGGAGTCCAGCACTTCAACCACTATGCCATCTGCTGACCTCTCTGTCCCCAGTTTTGTTTTTGCTATACAGCACATGTGTTTGCTAGAGACAGACAGAGCGATAGAAAAAGTGAGAAATAATCCCTCAGCTACCCTACTGTCACTTTGCCTCTTGGGAATTTGGGTACGCACACACATGTACTTGTGTATTTTTTTTTTTAGAGGTTTTTGCGATAGGGCGTGTGTGCTCGCCAGACAGACCGAGAGAGACAGAGAGACAGAAAGCGAGATATCACCCTCCAGGGGGGATGGCCACGCCGCAATCCCTTCTCCTCCATTCTCCTCTGGGATCTTGGGTGGGCGGGCACGCACGCACATGCGCCCGGCGTGAGTTTTAAGCCACCAGGTCCAGGATGCGACGCGGTCGACTACATGGGAGTCCAGCAACATAGCCATTACGCTAACTGCTGGTCCCCTACCTGGTGTATTTTTGAAGCCATGATGTCTAAGACTTGAATTGAAGTCAACTCTGTGGGATCCAGTTGCCTCACCACTGCATTACCTGGCTGGCCTACCAAGGAGTTTTTTTTTTTTTTTTTTTTTTTTAAATCATGGATAGGTGTTAAATTTTACCAGATTTTTTTCCTAGTTAAGGTGGAATTCATATACTACAAAATTAGCCATTTTAAGGTGTACAACTCAGTGGCATTTACTACATTCATGTAGTTGTGCAACTACCACCCTTATCTAGTTCCAAAACATTTTCATCACTCCAGAAGAAAGTCGAAGCCTGGCCAGAGGGTGGCGCAACAGTAAGATGTGACGCTCCAGGCTGCCCATATGGAAAGGTTCTGGGTTCATACCTGGAGACCTCTCTGAACACACCAGGTTTGCATACATGTGCCCCTCACCTAGGGGTGGTTGAAGCTAGGGGTGTACTGCAGTGTGAAGGCTATGTTGGAGGTGCCTGCCTGTCTCTGTCACTCTCTCTCTTTCTTTCCCATCGCTCATTTATGGAAGAAAGAAAGAAACTCAAAAAAAAAGGGGGGGGGGGAGACCAGCAGATAGCATAATAGTTATATTGCTGGACTTCCATGTAGTCGTGATTTGATCCTGGACCCAGCAGCTTAAACTCATGCCAGGCCTGTGTGCATGCATGCATGCCCAAAGTCCTGAGAATGGAGGAGAAGGGATTGTGGGTGGCATGGCCATTCCTCTTTGGGGGGTGATTTATTGTTTTCTGTCTCTCTGTCTCTCCGGCGAGCACACATGTCCTATAGCAAAAAACCTATGCAATGAATGAATATATAATAAATTTTAACAAAGATGGAACACTAAAAAAAATAAATAAACCCATTAAGCAACTATCTACTTTCTTTTTCTTTCAGATTATGGCAAGCACCAGTCTACTTTTTCTGTGGATTTACCTGTTCTAGATATTTCATATAAATGGAATCATTTAATATGTGACCTTTTATATTCGGCCTCTTTCACTTAGTGTGTATATATATATATACACATACATACATATATATATATATTTTTTTTTTTTTTTAAAGAATTACTTTATTTAACTTTATTTATTTATTTATTTTAATTTGACCAGGGAGAGACAGAGTGAGCGAGGAGAGAGAGAGTGAGAAAGCAAGCTGCCAGGTTCGGGACTCGAACCGTGGTCAGCCATGTGGGAGTCCAGCATCCTTAACCACCACACCACCTGCCGGCCCCCACTTAGTATATTTTTAAGGTTCATTCTCATTTTAGCATATCTTAGTACCTCAGTGTACAAATACATGCTTCTTTCTTATAATTAGCATGTTAGTTGAGCTTTAAAGTAACAACTAGCTGGGGCTAGCAGATGGCATAGTGATTATGTCACTGGATTCCCACATGGACAACCACAGTTCGAGTCCCAGACTCAGTGGCTGGAGAATGGAGGAGAAGGGATTGCAGCATGGCCATCCCCCCTTGAGGGTGATTTCTCACTTTTCCTCTCACTGTCTCTCTCACCTCCTGTAAGTGCACATGCCCTAAGGCAAACCTCTCTCTTTTTTTGGAGAGGATTTTGCTATAGGGTGCATGCACTTGCCAGAAAGACAGAGAGAGACAGAGAGACAGAAAGCAAGAAATCACCCTCCAGAGGGGATGGCCATAGCGCAGTCCCTTCTCCTCTATTCTTCTCTTGGGATCTTGGGTACGCACACACAAACACCCAGTGTGAGTTTAAGTCACTGGGTCTGGGACTCGAACCGCGGTTAACTACATGGGAGTCCAGTGACATAGCCATTACGTTATCTGCTGGTCCCTGGTCCATTTACATTTATCTTAATTATATATTTGGGTTTTAATCTACCACCTCACTATTCTTCCTTGCAAGTCTTCCTTGCTTTGTTGTGCTTCTCTGATACATTAAACAGAATTTACCTGTATTTAGTTCAGTTCTGTTAATCTTGGCAGGAGGTTGTTCTGCTAATACTGATGTGGAAAGATAAATTTTTTTTTTAACAGTCTTTTTTCTCTCCTGTTCAGGGACTGCCCAGGAGTTCAAGAAACATTTTGAGTTGCCGATTTTAAAGGGTCGAGATGCAGCTGCCAGTGAGGCAGAGAGGCAGCTGGGAGAGGAGCGACTGCGGGAGCTCACCAGCATCGTGAATCGGTAATGACCCCAAGGGAGGTCTGAGTAGCCCCCCATGCAGTCCTAGGCCAGTCCTTTGGGGGCTTGACCTGTCTAGAGTCTTCTAGAGCTGGGCTTCCAAGAAAGGAACAGGGCCTCTGTCTTCTTTGTGGCCACTGAATAAATGAAGGATTCTTGGAGGCTAAATCCCTGCTTCGTTTTTGCCTGGGCTCCGTGCTCTGGTTTTGGTCTGTTTACCAGTCTGCTGAGGAAGCTCTTCTCTGCTGCTGGACATCCTGAGCAAAATGTACCCTGGGGCATTGTTAGTATTTCAGAATATTTCAGAAGCGGCCTGCCGGTCAGTCTTAAAGCATCAGCTTCCCCTTCCTATCCTGTTCCCTTCTCTTCCTGTCTTAGTTCTGGAATGGGTACAAGGATGGGTGTGGCAACCAGACTAAGAGGACGTATTTTCCATGTGGGAGTCACATAGCCCAGGGTACAGGAATGTTCTAGACTCCTCTGTTGTTAGGTATGCACACTTGGTGGGCTGCACCCTAAAAAGAGTCCTACTGCTCATCAACCTCTGCCTAGGGGTTTGGATGGCAGGAAGGAGGGCAGTATGTCCTGAGGGCCTGCTTTCTAGATACCTGATCCTGTTCTTCCTGATTCGCTCAGGATGTGTATGGGCTTAATTCCTTTGAGCCTGGGGCTGTGAGACATTAGGCATTTGGGTACAGGCAAGCAGAAACTCTCCCTAAACAATCTAGCGGTCTGTAGCTTGCTTTCCCTGTCAGAGCTCCAGGCTCAATGGGAGACCCCAGGCTTCTGAAAATCAGCCAGCCTATTGAAGGGGAAGAGAAGAGTTGTTAGTCTAAGCTAGGCTGTTTGGAAGGCCTCTGTTGCATGACTTGAGACCCTGGTACAGATATCTCTGCCAGAGGGGAGATGGGCCTCTGATGTCTGATACTTCAAAAGATAGCCGGTCTTGGTCCTTTGAACATAGCTTTATCCCAATCTTCCCCCACTTACCTTTCTATCCTGTTATCCCTAGGTGCCTGATACGGAGAACATCTGATATCCTTTCTAAATATCTGCCTGTGAAGATTGAGCAGGTGGTTTGTTGCAGGTACTGAACTCAGGTGAAGGGTATGGAGCGAGTAGGTAAAAGCTTAGCCCTGAAGCATGGCTAGATTCTCAAGATTTCCGAAGAGGTAGAGTGTGGTCCAGCTTTTCCCAACCCTGTTGCCTTTTTTTCAGGTTGACATCCCTGCAGACTGAGTTATACAAGAGGTTTCTGAGACAGGCCAAGCCGGCTGAAGAGTTACGTGAGGGCAAGATGAGTGTGTCTTCCCTTTCTTCTATCACCTCGCTAAAGAAGCTTTGTAATCGTGAGTTGGGCCCGTGTTCTGGTCTCTTCTCTGAGAGTGAGCAAGTGCGTAGGTAGGCTCCTCTAGATATCCCAGTGACCTTCAGTAAAACTTACCCAGGTCCTCAAGAGGCCACATGCGATTCAAACCATCTTCGAGGCATGAAGCTGCCTGTGGACCTTGTAACTAAATGCTGCTGTGGAAAATTTAGCTTATCTTCCGCCCAGCCCATGCTTGGTGCCTGGGATGTTTAGAACTGTCCTGTGAGTACTTGCATCTTGCATGCACATGTGCTCATATAAAATGTTGAGCAGAAGAAAAAATAACAAAGAAACCTTGGTCTCTGGCATAGCTCCCTTCAAGAACACACTGGTGAACACGATTGTCCACCCACGGTCCAAGCTGACACTGACTGTGGAATTTAGGGAGGTGGAGACTGTGCCAGTCTGGTGCTGGGAAGGCCTTCTGGGCTAAGCTTCTAGAGGGAGTTCTAGTGAGCACTGAAGTGGAAATGTCAGAAAACAAAGGAACTGCATTTCTGGTGTTTTTTGTTTTTCTGGTTTTTTTTTGTTTCTTTCAGATCCAGCTCTAATCTATGACAAGTGTGTGGAAGAAGAGAATGGTTTTGAGGGTGCCTTAAACATTTTCCCCCCTGGTTATAGCTCTAAGGCTCTAGAGCCCCAGCTGTCAGGTGAGCTTTTTGCCACCAATATTTGGGCTCCTCTGTGAGGCAGTAGGAGGTGTCTCTGCTAGAGCTGCCCTATCTGAAGGCAGGAGATCAAGAGTAAGAATCCTAGACCACTGGGACGGCCAGTTGGGACTGATGGTTGCTCTTCCCAGGTAAGATGCTGGTCCTTGATTACATTCTGGCGGTGACCCGAAGCTGCAGCAGCGACAAAGTAGTGCTGGTGTCCAATTACACCCAGACACTAGATCTCTTTGAGAAGCTCTGCCGTGCCCGAAGGTAGGGGAGAGCCAAATCAGGCTGCCAAAGAGATGTGCCTCCTCTCCTACTGCCCCTCTAGAAGATTAGGCTGGTGGGTGTGGGCCAAGATGTTGGGTACATAAAGGGCTTCCCTGAAGATGTCTGTCCCTTCTGGCTGCAGTGGCCTGGTTCCACGTGCAAGCGGAGTATTTCCTGGTCTTTCGTTCTCTCCCATAGCCCCTAGCTCCCTGCACTTCCCTTCATGAGCAGCCTTAAGCATGGTGAGTGTGGTCTTGTGACTTGATCTTTGGATCTCCCCTTCAGGTACTTGTATGTCCGCCTGGATGGCACGATGTCCATTAAGAAGCGAGCCAAGGTTGTGGAGCGCTTCAATAGTCCATCGGTAAATGCACAGCCACCTCCCCACAGCACCAGTGCAGTGACACCAGAATTAGGGTTGAGAAAGAAGCCGTGAAGGGACTCAGCTTCAGGATGTCCATGATTTTTGTTTTTTGTTCCCTGGTGGGTATGGTAGGGTTAGGTTGGTCAGTGATGGCTGGGCTAGAAACTGACATTTGTGGGTTGGGAAACGGGCTGGTATACAAACTGGTGTTTCTCACAATTGATCTGAATGTGAGTATACAGAGGTGTGAGAGGAGCCTTGGCTGGGCTAAGCCAGATCCCAGTTTAAGCTGTAAGAAGTTATTTTTTTCTTACTTCCTCTTTGCAGAGCCCTGACTTTGTCTTCATGCTGAGCAGCAAAGCTGGGGGCTGTGGCCTTAATCTCATTGGGGCTAACCGGCTGGTCATGTTCGATCCTGACTGGAACCCAGCCAATGATGAGCAAGCCATGGCCCGGGTCTGGCGTGATGGTCAAAAGAAGACCTGCTATATCTATCGCCTGCTATCTGTAAGGATGGTGACAGTGGTTAGAGTGGAGATGGGTCATGGAACAAGACCGTTGGGACCATCTTCAATTGTTTCTCGGTGCCTCTTTGGCCCCACTGCCTCTAGTTATGCTCTGGGCCTAGCCTTGAGCCCTTTGCTCTTCATTTCTCTGTATTCTCCCCATCCTATTCCTTCATATCCTTCCTACTATGCCCTCTGGGTGCTTGTTGACACTGTATCTGCTTTCCCTCATACCCAATTTCTTCTGTGCCTCTTGCCTCGTCTTTTCACATCCCATCACCCAGGGGACTAAGAAATGGTATTGGTATTCTTCAAGTTCTCTATTACCACTTTAAGACATCTCATCCCATAGATGTTCTTTTGGAATTCATGTTGTCTGACTTGACAGCCCTCTTTTCCTTGCTGCAGTCATCGCTCTGCTGCTGTGTTCCTAGTCATCAGTGCCTTGGGACACCAGCTCAGTTTTCATTATCCTGGCTGATTTTGAGGACCATGCAGTTAGCTAGCCCTCTGGCCTTCATGTTTCCTTGACTTCATCTCTGATGGTCTCAACTCCCCCATCTGATTATTTCTAAGTCTATATGATGGAATTTACTAGTACAATAACTAGCATTCTTTTTTTTTTTTTTTTTTTTTTTTTTTGAGAGGTTTTGCTATAGGGCGCATACGCTCACCGGAAAGACAGAGAGAGACAGAGACAGAAAGCGAGAAATCATCCCCCCCAGGGGGTATGGCCATGTCGCAATCCCTTCTCCATTCTCCTCTCGGGATCTTGGGCACACACGCACAGGCGCCTAGTGTGTTTAAGCCATCGGGTCCGGGACTCGAACCGTGGTCAACTACATGGGAATCCAGCGACATAGCCATTACGCTAACTGCTGGTCCCACATAACTAGCATTCTACTCTCACTTCCTGCCCTTTTAGCTTTCTCAAACCTACTACATTTGTTTTAACCTAATGTTCCTAAAACCTCTCCTGCCTCCCCATCTCCCGTCATTAATCTGGTCTGACTTTCTTCTTCATCCTGCCCTATCCTCACTGTGCATCCTTTCAGCCACTGTTACTAATGCCCACTCCACTTGTATCATTTCAGCTGTTCCCAGCTTCTATACCTGCTACATTTTACAGATTGGTACTACCACGGATTTACAAATTTATTTTCTTTTTGACCTGGGTCACAGCTCATTTCCTTCAACAACCACTTCAAGCCTTCACCACATCTCTCAAGCTCCACACCTTACTTTGTCTCATTCTTTCTTCAGAATGCCTTCTTCACAGAGGATATTTAGGCTATCAGGCATAAATTCTCTTTTCTCTTTCTCTATTTCATATATCTCTACACCTAATCTTCCTTTCCCATCTCAGAGGAAAAAGATTTGTTCAGTTTGAAGCATCCTTCTAACTCAGCTCTAAACCCTTTTCCATTGTTTCCTTTTCTTCATTGGTCAACTTTATTCTTCTGAAGTCTGTAAATGAGCTCCCACCCTTAAAAACAAAACAATTTGCTGGGCCCAGCCACAATTTGGTGGCACATACTGCTAATATGTTATGTTCCACAGACTGGTACCACATTGGAGGACTGGGGTTCAATTCCTGGTCCAAACTAACGGCTAGGCACAGTAGCATGTGTCTGTAATCCCAGTGACTTAGGGAGGCTAAGGCAGGAGGATCAAAGCTGGCCTGTATAATATAGCGAGACCTTATTTTTCTGTTTTCCATTTTTTTGCTATTGGGTATGTGTGCTCTTGTGAGAGAGAACAGAGAGAGGAGAGTTAGAAAGGGGGAAAGTGATAAATCACCCCCTAGGAGGTATGGCCATGCTGTAATCCTTCTCTTGGGATTTCGGGCATGCATGCACATGCACCTGGTATGATTTTCATCAAGCCTTTGGGTCCAGGACTCAAACCGCTCATCTGGCCATGTGGGATCCAGTGCCTTAATATCTATATTGCCTGTTGGCACAAGAGTCTCTCTTTTTTTCCCCCCAGAATTATTTAACCTTATTATTTACTTATTTTAATTTGATCAGAGAGGGACAGAAAGAGAGAGAGAGAAAGTGAGAAGCAAGCTTGTTCGACTTGAACTGTGGTCAGCCATGTGGGAGTGCAGTGCCCTTAGCCACTATGCCACCTCTGGCCCCAAGACCCTGTCTAAAAAAAGAAAAACCCAAGGCTGTCCCTGTAGCACAGAAGGTTAAACTTTGTGCATGGGGAGCCAGATTCCACATGGCTGACCACAGTTTAAATCCTAGTTCCAGCAGCTTGGAAACATGCTAGGTACGTGCATGCCCCAAATCCTGGCAGGATGGAGAAGTAGAGGAAAAAGGATTGCCACATGACCACAACTCATTGAAGGATCTCTCTTTGGCAAGGGCATGCACACTCTGAACATTTAAAAAGGTATCAACCCTCTGTCCTGGTCCTACCACTATCCTGGGTTACTTTCCATTCATTTACTGTCAGATTTTTCCAAAGCCTACAGATTAACTACTCACCCATCAGCCCTCTTTTGCCACTGAACCTTTGAGTGAATGTTTTGCTGACTTCTTAATTGCCTTGACTTTTCTTCTTTGTGTATCTGACAGTTGAATTCTACTTCCTTAATATCTTCTTGCCTTTGGAAACTCTACCCTTACTCTACTTTTGGATACACGCACTCATTATATTGACAAATCTCTAACTAAAAATTTTAACCCAGATCTCTTACATCAGCTTAGTCCTTTATTTCCATTACTCACATTTCTACCTGGACTTCTTATGCACATTTTAGATACATCCTGACTAAACTTGTTCCCCTTCTGGATTCCATCATTTAATAGCTCCAGCACCCAACCAACCCAGTTCATGTCATTGACTTTCTCCTAACAACTAGATCCTACCAGTGATTATCTTTGATTTACCTTCTTGAACTTTGATCCTCCTCTCCATCCCCTGCTAAGCTCATAGTGTCCTTGGCTATTATGGCAGTAGCTTCCTAGTTCTTTTTTTCTAAGTGTAGTTTTCATTTCTAACATACATGAGTGAGACAGCACCAACAGGGTCCCAATGCCACTGTCCACTCCCAGTCTCAGCCAGTCCTGGATCATGGGCACACGTGTGCCTCGCACATATCCAGGTAGGTCTTTGGATGTGAATCTGGAACTTTTCCACGTGAGTTAGCCTTGCAGCATCTCACTTTACTGCTTTGTTACTGTCTGCCCCTAGTACCCTAACTCTTTCTCTTTGGTCTTTTTCTAACCCACTCTTCATATATGGATTCCTGAGTAAGCTTTCCAGAAGTTCTTTTTTTTTTTTTTTTAAGAGAGAATTTTGCTATAGGGCACGCACGCTCTCAGGAGAGACAGAAATCGAGGAATCACCCCCTGGGGAGATCGCCACGCCACAATCCCTTCTCCTCTTGGGATTTTGGGCACACACACATGCTCCTGGCATGAGTTTTAAGGCACTGGGTGTGAGATTTCAACTGTGGTCGACTGCGAGGGAGTCCAGTCTTGTAACCATTACACCATCTGCTGGTTCCTTAAGTTATTTTTTTTAAAAACAAAAAAATATTAATTGCCAGAGGGCACTTGTGCTCATGGGTAGGGGGAGGGGAGAGCATCCCACAACACAATCCCTTCTCCATTTCTTCATCCTGTCAGGGTCTGGAGTACGCACACACATGTATTCCAAGCCACCGTGGCCAATATTGAAACCGCAATTGGCCATGTGGGATGATCTGCTCCCTTACCCACTAGACTATGGAGCCACCCTCCCAAGATTCCGATTTTGCTTTTCATCACTTTCAGGACAAGGCTGAGTGCTTCGGTCAGTGGTTTTCCAATATGATCTCTGCTGACTTTTCCAGTCCTAGCTCTTATTATACTTGAACCACTCTTTAGTTAGCCTGAACTCCTCATAGCTCTCTAGTAGGCCTTTGTTCCTATGCTGGGGATGCCTTCCCTTTTTTCTTCCCTTGCAAACCATCTATTCATTTTTCACAATTCAAACTTTTAACACTTTTTCTACCATCCCTCTTGGGTGTCCTGTATGGATATCCAGTATGGGCTCTAAGTATCCTATACATTTTTGTCTTGTACCAATTTGTCTGTCCCACTAGTCTGTGAGTTCAAGGGCAGGGGTCATATTTGATTCTTTGTGTCCCAGTGTCAGCACAGGTCCTGGCATAGAATACACAGTTGATGTTTACTGAAATGAATGAGTTAGGTTTGGTGTGGGGTTCTTAATCTACTGTAGACATACCAGTTTACTCTAAAGGTGTTTAGCCAGACCTTAAGACCCGACATTGTTACATAAAATAACTGGGTGGGGGGGTTGGGGAGGTTGCACAGGTCCTGTTGCCAGGAGACAGACTGGGAAAACAGGTTGGCTGAGCAGACATACTACTCCAGGACTCTTGCTTCTCATCACTGCCCCTTCTCTTAAGCAGCTGTGAGCTGAATGTCTAGGTTTCCTTGCTCCCTGTGTATGGGGATGACTAAGCCTACAACCCTTGGCATCCCTGCCCCTAGGCAGGAACCATTGAGGAGAAGATCTTCCAGCGTCAGAGCCACAAGAAGGCACTAAGCAGCTGTGTAGTGGATGAGGAGCAGAATGTAGAACGGCACTTCTCTCTGGGCGAGTTGAAGGAGCTGTTTACCCTGGATGAGGCTAGCCTCAGCGACACACATGACAGGTGGGTGGAGTGCCCCACCATTATCTCTGTGCTACCTGCTCAGCATGGAAATGCGCTCTGTAGTGACCAGTGCTGTTCCACCCTCAGGTTACGCTGCCGCCGTTGTGTCAACAGCCGTCAGGTCTGGCCACCCCCTGATGGTTCTGACTGCACTTCAGACTTGGCTCAGTGGAACCACAGCACTGATAAACGGAGCCTTCAAGATGAGGTTCTCCAGGCTGCCTGGGATGCTGCTTCCACTGCCATCTCCTTTGTCTTCCATCAGCGTTCCCATGAGGAGCAGCGAGGGCTTCGCTGATAGGCTGCTGATCTGGGTGTAGCTGTTAGAGAAAGGAGACAGGGTAAAAGGGCTCCCAGCCCCACAAGGCCCTACTGATTTTGTTCTCTGGGAGAAAATCATCAAGAAGGGTGGCATGATGTTTGCCCAAAATTTATTTTATAAGAAAAACTTTTTTGGTTAAAAAAAAGAAAGGAATAAAGGTATGAAAGGGGCTGAGGCCTGGGAGCAGCGTGGTAAGCCCAGCAGGGAAGAGGTCTGGTAGTGGACACTCCTACACTTCTCTAAAGCCAGGGTACCTGCTTAATAAGGGAAGGCAGGAACCCAGGGGAGGGGCTGTCCTCAGTGATTTGGATGACCACTGTAACCTCCTGGCCCAGGGTTCCTAGGGCACTGAGTAAGGGGCCCAAAGGCTCTAAACCCAGCTATGGAAATGCCTTTGCTGGGCCCCATCAAGGCCTCCAGGACTTCAGTGCAAGGAAAGAAGGAAAAAAAGAGAAAAAAGGTGACAGAAAGAGAAAGACAGAATTGGTGGTTGGGGTTTCTGGGCAGCCCATGCCTCAGCCCCTGCAAGCTGATGACGCTGAGCACGGGCCAGTGAGGTATGGGCCCATCACATGGTGCTGACATAATCTGCAAAGGCCTGGGATGAGTCCCACGAGTCGCTAACCACGTGGCAGGTGGCCCGGAGCCGCCGGATGGCTTCTCTGGCTGTGACTGCATCCTGGTCCAGCCAGTTCTGGAAGAGACGCAGGTGACCAAAGGCTCCACGACCCCAGCGCTCCAGCCGCTTGGCGAATTCCAGAAGCCCATCTGGCTTGATGCAGTTGGAACTGGTAGGGGTGAGACAGATTAGATATCCAAGAAGCAACTAATCCTAGTCTATAACCATATGGCCTTATCCCTTGTCTTCCCCTTCCCCCAAGTACCTGATGTCCAGCTGACAGAGAGAGGAGGAGGAATCCTCTGAGAAAACATCTGCCAGGGCTAGCAGGCCAGCATTCCCTGGAGAGGAGGAGAGAAGTGCTGTCACTCCCACCCAAGAAGAGGGAACAGGGCATTTCAACTCTAGCAGAGGAGGAGACAACTCTGCAGGTTCCTGAAGTACCAGCACACAAGTATATCTATGTTCCAACCCCCCCATTCCCAATGGAGAGTCTGTGCCTTCACCCAGTGAGCTTCTAGGTCAAAGGCCTAGTTCCTTCCCATTCCATCCCCAGGGGATAGCCCCTACCCAGGCGGTTCCCTGGCAGCCGAAGGCCCTTCAGCGTGGAGTTGCCCTTCATAGCAGCAACCATCTCAGGCAAAAATTGGGCTGGGCGCTTCTCGAACAGACGGCAGAAGGAGAAGGTGATCTCTGTCAAGAGAAATCAGCATAACTTTCGATGACTGCCCCAGTTAGCCCTTGTAAGGGCTGTGAATATTTTAGAGAAGCCCGGAAACAGGGAAGAATTTGTCCAAGACTCTAAGCAAGGCTTAAAGCTAAATCGGGATTCAAACCAGAGGTTGAGCCATCACTGTAAGGATATTTTCTGTGTGGACAATTCTCCATTTGGTTCTTTCTCTCCCTCTCTCCACTGACCACACTGTGTGGGGATAGGGAACTGAGACAGTCTGTGAGGAGATCCTGGCACAGCACAGTTATTTTTCCCTACCACCATTTCTGCCAGCCTCTAAAGGTAAGAAAAACTTGAGTCAGGTACTTAGTAGAGTTGAGTCTGGTACTTTACAAGGGAGGTCATGCAAGTTCTTTATCCATTTTATCATTGAGCACACAAGGCCAAGAAAGGAACAGTGGTTTGCACACTCAGACAGCAACAAAGACAGTGAAGACTCAGAAATGCCCAAGTTCTAGGTGAGAAACTTACCTTGAAGAGTCAGATTCTGCAGCAAGAAGAGCACCTCGCTCTGACAGTCAGCTAAATTCATGTCATGGAAGCTCAACCTCTTCAAGGCTAGGTTGTACTCTGGGCGTGAGGCAGAAACCATGGGGCTTAGCTTTCTCAGAACAATGCTAGGTCCCACCCACCTCTTCCCTTCACCATTTTGGCTGTGTCCTACCTTTAAGTGTCTGCAACACAAGCCCAAAATCCTGGGGTGAGGCAAAGGTGGCGCTATCCAGGGACAGCTGTTGCAAAGAACCTGAGGCCTTCAGTACGGAACAGAGCAGCGGGGCTGGCTGGGCTCCTCGTGGAAATCCCATCTCCAACTGCTCCAGGCAGTTTTCTGGATATGGTAGGGAAAGAAGATTCCAGCTGGCCTGTGGTAGCAGGTCCCATTCTGTGCTTAAGTGATTCACTAAAATCACTTATTCCTCCACTTGTCTCTGGGCACCTACTATGTTTGGGTCTGTGCTGGCTTCTAGGAATAGAAGGTTACATATCTTGCCTTCACGGGGCTGCCTTTTTTTTTTTCTGAGAGGTTTCTGCTCACCAGAAAGAGAGAAATCACCCCCAGGGGGGATGACCACACCACAATCCCTTCTCCATTCTCTTCGGATCTTGGGCATGCATGCACACGCACCCGGCGTGAGTTTAAGCCACCGGGTCCAGGACTCAAACCGCAGTTGGCTACATGGGAGTTCAGCGACATAGCCATTATGCTAACTGCTGATCCCCTGGGAATTTCTGTTCTTGATTCAGGCCATTTTTCTGGAGACCAAGCTGCCACTCTACTGGGATTATGGTGATTGGCCCTGTTGAGGCCAAGGTTACTTCATAAAATTTCAAACTATAGGGTATGTGTACTTGCTAGGGAAAGTGAGAAATCATCCCCCTAAGGAGGTTTGACCACACTGTGAGCCCTTCTCCAGTCTCCTTTTTGGATTTTGAGCATACTCGTGCACACACACACCCTGGTATAACTTTCAAGCTACTGGGTCTGGGACTGGAATGGCACTGGGATCCAACCACCTTAATCTCCACACCACCTGCTGGCCCCAGGCCAAGGTTATCTTAAAGAATGGCATGGTCTAAAGGAACAGATTCCAGATAAGCCGGGAATGAGTGACATTACATCCTCTCCTTACCACACAACTGCATCTGCACATTTGTGAAGATACACACAGGCATAAACACAGTGCTTCACCTGGTATCTCCTCATCCCCAATTATGTGGCTAGGGGGCCCTGCATTCCCTGGCACAGCAGGGTTGTCCCGCTGGCTTGGGTGATCAACACGAATAGAGAGGACTCGCAGCAGGGGCAGGGCTCGCACGATGGCACGTGTCAGCTCCAGGATGGGCAGTGGTGAGAACAGGTCACTGAGATGCAGGGCACGGAGGCGGCATCCAGCCTGGCCTGACAGGGCCCGCAGGCTATCCAGTAGGCGGAAGATGTTAGAGCCCAGTCCTGTGGTAGAAAAGAGAGACTAAGTCAGTCATGTGGGAATGTCAACAGGTGATAGTGACAACTCCAAACATTATTACCGAATCTCTTGAGCTTTGGATCAGATGATTATTTAGAAACATGTTTTAGCCTATTCATCCAGTATGGCTTTTTCTTCAGGTTACCAGTAAACTACTGACTACTACAGGGGTCATGCCCTTAGGAAGCAGTGGTTCAGGGCAATAATAGTATGCAAGATAGGATGCGGCAGGGCATTGTGCGGCTACCAGATGAATGATAGGCTCAGATAGCAGCAGAGGCCTCAAGTTCTGGGTGCTGAGTAGCTTCCTGAAAAAGCTGGGCCTTAAAAAATATTTTGAATATTGGGACAGTTACAGGTCACAAGAGAGTTGCAAAGGCTTGACTGCCTAGATGTGGGCTTAGGAAAGAGAGCCATAGATGGCAGGGCAGTGGAGCCCTTGTAGAAGGTCCCGAAAGCTGTGCTGTAGAGGTGGTTTCATTTGCAGATCTTGGGGAACACCTGAAAATAGTGACAGTGATCCCATAGAGAATGTGACAACCACATCCCATTGAAGAGTAGTAGGATCAAGAAAGGAAATGGCAGAAGCTTAATACCACAGACAAATAGTTCCTTGGAACCTATTCCCTCAACTCCCCTTGGACTGCAGGCTCCTAGATTTATTCAACTAAACTATCTAGCATCTACTAAAATTTTGCTTGACACTAGTAAGCACCACATGCTTCTCTTGCCCTACACAGCCTGGTGAGAACCTGATGGGAACTGGGAAAGTAGAGTAGTATGTAAGTACAAGGGATACCTAACACTTAATCCAGTTTACATCAGTAAAATCTTTGTAATTGAGTCCTAAAGAACACAAAGGGCATTCTTTTTTTTTTTTCTTCTTTTTTTGGAGAGGTTTTTGCTATAGGGCGCGTGCGCTCGCCAGACAGACAGAGACAGACAGAGAGATAGAAAGCAGGAAATCACCCCCCCAGGGGGGATGGCCACGCCGCAATCCCTTCTCCTCCATTCTCCTCTCGGGATCTTGGGCACGCACGCACACGCGCCCAGCGTGAGTTTAAGCCGCCGGGTCCGGGACTCGAACCGCGGTCGACTACGTGGGAGTCCAGCGACATAGCCATTACGCTAACTGCTGGTCCCAAAGGGCATTCTTAAAGAGAGGGAGTAGTGTATCAGAACAAACTTGACACCTAGGGGCTTGAATGAGAAGAGCGACCAGTCATAAGTGGAATATAGTCAACATTGCTAATGTATAGAGTATGGGGGGCAGGGAGTATTAAAGATATGACTAGAAGATGAGAACATGAATGAGGTAAAATTAAGTACAGTGGAGCCAGGTGGTGGCACAGTAGTAAAGTGTGATGCTCTGTGGGGCAGTCCATGTAGGACTGTGCAAGTCTGGAACCCTCCCTGAGTAATCTGAGAACAAGCTTGCCCAGGAGCCAGGGCTGGCTGAAGGCTAGGGGCAGATAATGTCATCAAGACCCTATTGGGGCTCAACTCCATGAAAAACAGCAAGCTCTGCTCAGAAAGCCAGGCCCCACATGACAACTGTTTCAAGTCCCCAGCCCAGTCAGCCTGAAACATACAAAGCACAGGATCTCACAGGGTTGAGCTGTGGAGGAAGGGGACTGGTACATGGCTGGACCACCACGGAGGGTGTGTGGTTGCTCATGGGAGAAATGAAGTGTGACGGGGAGGACTGAAGGGCTTTTAGTTGAATGGGTCAAGTCTACATTTCTGAAAGAATGTAAGAACTACAGTGCAGATATGGATTATATGGTATAGAGCCAAAAAACAATCCAGGAAAAGAGTAAGGGCAATCTGAATTAGGATGTAGAGATGAACGGATCTGTGGTATGCTGGAGGACTTCAAGAAGTTCATGGAAAATGGGATTAAATTTCAGGTGCAAAAATGCTGACATCCATGTGTAATATCTTTATAAAGTATTTTGGGGGCCTGATGGTGCAGCAGTAATACTTGCTTTGCAAGGCTGACCCACATGCTTACATTCCAGGTTTATGTCCAGAGACCTCCCTGAGTACGCTGGGCACATACATACCCATAAACGGGCTGGCTGGGAAGAGATTGTGGCACTAAGACCCTTTTGGATGCACTGTTTCTCACTCATGGAAGAAATAAACTTAAAAAAAGTCATGCATTTTCCAGGAAGTTTTTGAAGACCTCTTAAATGTTATAAGAGAATCCAAGGTTCTTTGGGCACAGGAATCAACTGATGTCACTGTAGAACAGAAACATCAGTATAGTGTGAAGAGGGTGCATTCGGGTTTACAGGTTATTAAGTGAATGATGTCTAGCAGTTAGATAAATTGGTCTGGAAATTCCTGAGAAAGATCTGGGCAGTCACTGAATGGGTAGCCTTCAGCATAATTGACCTCTGAAGCCTTGGAGGATGGATTAGATTATCAGGAAGAGTGTAAGGTGGGAGAGCAAGGAACTCACAATAGTAAGAGGTAAGTAATGTCCAGAGAGGGAGAAGAAAAAAGTTTTGAAGTATTTCACACAGAACTGTAAATGGCATTCAGAGTTAATGTAAGATGAGGACTGAACAGTATACTCTGGATTTAGTAACAGGAGGACCTAGTTCCTTTTCAATGCAGTGACAGGGGTGTAAATGAGAAGCAAATAGTACAGATGATTAAGTCTGTGAAGAGCAGGAGAGTAAGATGGTCAATATGGGAGAGGGTGGTGGTAGTGGTGGTGATGTAATCTTTAAATGCTGGTGAGAGAGAAGGGAGGCAGCATAAGTAGTGTTTTTTCTTTGCATGGATTCTCAAGTCAGGTTGTCTGGGTTTGAATCCTGACTCTACAATTTTACAGTTAGGGTACCCTTGGTAAGTTACTTGAACTCATAAGGTTTGACACATTGTTGGTATATCAAGAATACATAAAATATGCCAGACACACTAAGCAGTATATAAAAATTAGTACTTGCATTTTAGTACTAATGCATTGAGAAACAAGCTTCCCTAAGGTGGGAGGTATGGATCCAGAGCACAGGTGGAAGGATTAGCTTTAGACAGGATGGTGATCTCTTCCACTGTGGTAGAGAAAAGGATAAGTGCAGGTGTTAAGAGTGTTAACAGATTGGTTAACAATAAGCATTTATGTGTGATAACTTCTGTTTACCCTGTGAGGTAGGCGAGGTCATCTGAGAAAGGTTTTTGAAATGGCAGAGTAAGAATGGGGAACTGATACCACACAGTAAGAGTTCTTATGAAGTTGATGACTATGAATGAATAGCAGCACTAACCTGCACAATTGTATGATTTTTCCCCCTTAGCAGTGTCCAGCAATGTAGGCAGATTGATGGATTTAGTAGAGTTGAAGTTTTGCTAGCTGGGCCCAAGCAGGTGAGAAATACTGCCTGCAGGTTGCTGGCCTGGTTAAAATTGTGTCCCACCCCTCCTTGTGTGGACAGCTGCTCTGATACTAGTGTGATCCAACCCTAGTTCTGACTGCATAAACTATGCTCCCATCTGCCCTTGGATGGTCTCCCGTATCAAAAAGTGCATATTCTTCAAGCTGCAACTGACTTGTATCATTGTCCCTCAGAAACCTGTCTCCAACAATTAATTGGGCCCAGAAACCTTTCTTCCTCTCTCCTGCAACTCAGAGACTGCTACTTCTTTTGTGTGTGCCAATACACGGCCACATCTCCAGCTGCCTGGTCATATCCCCAAATCCCTCCCTGCCAACATCCCCCTCCCCCCCAGAATTAGGCACACAGCTGGTGCTCTGGGGAGATACAAGCCCAGCCCCTGCCCCTCTAGGGTGCTCACCATTGTAGGAGAGTGTGAGGCTCTCCAGAGACACCCAGGAGCTCAGCAGGTGGCACAGTGTCAGAGCTGCCTCCGTGGAGAGTGGAACTGTGAACAACTCCAAAGTGGAGATGCTACGGAATCGCTGGGAGGCCTCTAGCGCTGGAAGCCCCAGGCAGCTGGGATCTGATCCATCCAAAGCTCCACAAGCCACTTCCCCTATTTCCATCTCCTCACCATCCTCTTTCTCACCAGCCACAATAAAAACAAAGTCATATAGGTCTTCAGACTCTGCACCAGACCCCTGACGGGTGCGAGCACCCTTCTTCCCAGCAGCTCGCTTGAAACGCTTTAGGGGCTTAGGCTGTGGGGCTGAGTTTGCTGGAGCCCGTTTGGATGAGGATGTGGACGAGGAGGCAGAGGAGGTGGCAGCTGGAGCTGAGGGTGGCCTCTTGGTGCCAGGAGCCTCATGAGAGGTGGCTGGAGGGTGCAGCTCCTTTTTAGGGTCTGTCCCGCCTGCTGTCAGGCTCTCCTGGGTACTTCGGCGTGTAACCCGAGTGGCAGGTGCAGCTCTGGGCACCTGCTTGGCTTCATTCTTTCGCCGGCTAGCCATGAGGGCTGCGGCACATCGCTCAGCAGCATCCCTACGAGGCCGGCGTGAACCCAACAAGAGGGACCCTTCATCTCGGGATGGGGCCCGGCCTCGAGAAACCTCTCCACAGAGGCGACAGGGTGGCCCACCAGGGCCTGGCTGCCAGAAGCCAGCACTCATGGTGAGGATAAGGATGAACAAGGCTGACTCTGGCACAGGCCAGGAGTACAGCGACACTTGACTGACAGCCCCATGGTGAATGAGCTGATGCAACAGCTGTCGAAGTGACTGCTGAGCAGCCACATCAGAGAATAGCAGGTGGCGGAATTTAAGGGTGTGCAAAGAACTGGCCAGGGTCTCCAGCACCCTGCGGTTGGGCTCAGCCACCAGCTCGGTTGCACCCTGTAGCATGTTGCAGATGGTGAGCTGGCGGACATGGCGGGAGCTGTGCAGGAGAGGTGAGAAGCGCTGGTCACAAAGTCGTCTGTCTGAAGACACATCAATGGTCCCACGTAGAACATGGGAAAAAAAGGCTTCCATAAACTTGGCTCGCCAACAGGTCACACTCTGAAAGCAGAGAACATGCCAGACAGCCATGATACTAAGGAGTGCTAAGCAAGAAACTTATCCCTATTACCCCCCACCCTTGCAAAAGCGTATTATTTCCTGAGCCAGGCAACAATCTGTTTAAAGTTTATTTTTTCCATGAGCAAAAGAGAGAACACTCTCCAACAGGGTCTTGACTGTGATCCATGCCCAGCCTGCTCCAGATCATGGCATATGTGCCTGGCATACTGAGGGAGGTCTCTAGATACAAACCTGGAACCTTCCCAAGTGGGTCAGTATAATAGTCAATTTTTACTCCTATGCCACCATCCAGCCCCTGTAAATAATTTACTTAATCTTCATATTTTGGGTGGGGATATGTATTATTAGCCCCATTTTATAGGTAAGAAAACAGGCACTGGGACCAGAAGGTGGCATGGTGGTTAAGATGCTGAACTCCCATGTGACTGACCATTGTCCAAGTTCTGGACCTAGCAGCTTGCTTTTGCATTTTCCCTTGCTCTGTTTCTTTCTGGTCATGTTAAAAAATAGTAAGAATTGGGGCCAGCAGATGGCGTGGTGATTGGGTGTGCTGGACTCCCACATGGTCGATTGCAGTTTAAGTCCTGGACCTCCTGGTAGCTTGCTTTCTCACTTTCTCTCTCTCCCTCTCTGGTCAAATTAAAAAATAAGTAAATAAATAAAGTTAAATAAAACAATTCTTAAAAAAGAAATAGTAAGACTATGGGGACCAGTGGGTGGCATGGTGGCTAAGGTGCTAGACATTCCCACATGGTTCAAGTCTTGGACCTGGTGGCTTGCTTTCTCACTTACCCTCTCTCTCTGTGCGTCTCTCTCTCTGATCAAATTAAAATAAATGAATAAGTTTTTAAAAAATAGAATAAAAACAATTCTTAAGAAAAAAGCAGGCACTAGAAGGTTATCTGTGATCACAAGATTTGAGGTCAGCTGCAGTGCTTTGGCAGTAATGCGGCCTTCTGCAATGGTGAAGCCACATGGGAAGGTCTGGGGTTGCCAGCCTGACGTCTCCCTGTACCTGCTGGGTGTACATGTGTGTGCCAGTGATCCCGGCTAGCAGGGAGTAGATTATGGCATGAGCACCCTGTTGGTGGTGCCTGTCTCTCACTGTCTTTCTCTTGTTGAAGACATAATGAAGAAAAAAAAAAACTATTTGAATCCAGAAAATCTTGTTGTAGAGACTGTTTTGCTATGGTGAAAAACTTCAGAATGGAAAGTCACTCCTGTAATTTTTCCATAGTTGTTTTTAGAACCTGATTCTAACATTCCATTCTTACCACTACCTTGTTCAACTCCTTATCACCTTACACCCGACCTCTTCACTAGCTTTCTGATTGCTCTCTGTCCCCTCCTCCCCTTTCCAAAATACTTTCTACAAGTCCACTGAATTTCTCTTCGAAAGACACTACTTCAATTACATTATTTTGCTTTAAAACATCCAATGGGAGGGGACCAGGAGGTGGTGTGGTGGCTAAGGTGCTGGACACTCCCACATGGCCAACCACAGTTCAAGTCCTGGACCTGGTGGCTTGCTTTCTCACTTTTCCTCCTTCTTTATTTCTCCCTCTGTCTCTCTCTCTGGTCAAATTAAGAATAATAAATGAATAAATAAAATTAAATAATTCTTAAAAAGAAAATAAAAAGTCCAATGGCAAGCCAGCCAGTAGCATGGTGGTAAAAGTGACTGGATCCGGGATCAGCAGTTAGCGTAATGGCTATGTTGCTGGACTCCCATGTAGTCGACCGTGGTTTGCGTCCCGGACCCGGTGGCTTAAAACTCACGCCGGGCGCATGTGTGCGCATGCCCAAGATCCCGAGAGGAGAATGGAGAAGGAATTGTGGTGTGGCCATCCCCCTGGGGGGTGATTTCTCACTGTTTCTCTCTGTCTGGTGAGCGCACATGCCCTATAGCAAAAAACAAAAACAAAACAAAACAAAAATTCTCAAAAAAAAAAAAAAAAAAGTGACTGGATCCCACAAGGCCCACTGCTGATGCATGTGCTTCCATGCCCAGAAACCCAAGAAGGGAAAAGAGAAGAGACTGCCGTGCAGCCATCCCTCCCGGGGGTACATTTTCACTTTCTCTAGTGAGTGCACGCACCATATAGCAAAAGTTCAAAAAACAAAACTTTCCCACTGCTTAGAGTTATTCTGAAATTCTTCAGTCTGGAAACAAAGCACTTCAATATGGCTTCTGCCTACATGAGAAGCTTACTTCCTACTTCTTGCTCATGTGAACGTTTGCTCTGGTCAAACTGGCCACCACACTGACCCACACCTGCCTTCTGTGTCTTTTCCTACATCTGCCAGAGGCGTTCTCCATTGCTGGATTATTTCATGAAAAGGACTTACCACTTTGAGGCTGTTTCTTATTGGGACCCTTCAGACACTGACTACTGAAGTCTAAAATGCTGGTACAGTCTCATGGTGTTCAGTTTCTTCGCTTGTATACATGTCCCAACTAGATTAGAAATTCTTAGGGGATCAGGAATATTTATTTTCTCCAAGGCAACAGTTATTTACTTTGAAGGATATGGAATTCTGATATGAATAATACACATGTACCAGACTATTTTGATGCAGTTAGAAGAACTCTGGTTTTTCTTTTTTTTTTGTGAGAGGTTTTTGCTATAGAGTGCGTGTGCTCGCCAGAAAGACAGAGACAGAGAGACATAAAGTGAGAAATCACTCTCCAGGGGGGATGGCCATGCTGCAATCCCTTCTCTTCCATTTTTATCTGAGGATCTTGGGCATGCACGCACATGTGCCCGGCGTTTAAGCCACCAGGTGTGGGACTCAAACTGCGGTCAACTACATGGGAGTCCAGTGACATAGCCATTATGCCAACTGCTGGTCCCAGTAGAACTCTGATTTTCAACCTTTGGTGCACATTAGATTTTCCTATGGAGCTTTTTATTTTTTCAAAATTCATATGCCAAGTACCCAAAGTTGGTGATTCTGTATATTACATCCAAGGTAAGATCTGCACAACTTTATTTATTTATTTGTTTTTTTATTTTTAGGGTACATTTGCTCACTGGGGAGAGATGGACAGAGAAGGAGAGTGAAAAATCATTCCCTGGGGAATGGCCACACAGCAATCCCTTCTATTCTGTCAGGATTTGGGTCATGCACACACACATGCCCAGTTTATTTTTCAGGCCACAGGATCCGGGACTTGAACTGTTCAGTCAGTCATGTAGGATCCAGTTACCTTAACAACTGGCTGACTCATACACAGCTTTATTTTTTAAAATCTCCAAGGCCAGTTCCATAGCCTAGGGGTTAAAGAGAACTATATCCCACATGGCCAACTGTGGTTCAAATCCTGGCCCTGGCAGCTTGAAAAGCACGCCAGGCACATGTACATGTGTTCCTAAAATCCCAGTAAGATGAAGAAATGGAGGATAAGAAATTGCAGTGTGACCATGCTTCATTGGGGGCTCACTTCCCCGCTCCCTACTACACACACACACAAACACACACACATGCACACTCTGGCAAGTGTACATATCCTCTGGCAATTAAAAACAAACAAAAAACCTCGGGGACCAGCAGATGGCATAATGATTTTATTGCTGGACTCCCATGTAGTCGACTGCAGTTAGAGTCACAGACCCAGCAGCTTGAAACTCATGCCGGGTGCGTGTGCATATGTGCCCAAAATCCTGAAAGGAGAATGGAGAAGAAGGGACTGCAGGGTGGCTGTCTCCCTCTGGGGAATGATTTCTTGCTGGACTTTTTTTTTTTAAACTTTATTTATTTGTTTATTTTAATTTGACCAGAGAGAGGGATGCGGGGGGGGGGGGGGGGGGGGGGGGGGGGCAGGGGAGAGAGGAGAGAGAGAGAGAGAGAGAAAGAGAGAGAGGGAGTCCAGTACCTTAACCATCATACCATCTGCTGGCCCCAACTTTGCCATTTATCATTATTAATGGTATTGCACATTTTTCACTTTACTGGAGATTTCTAGGTTTCATGATGTCCAAATAAATCTTTACTCACTTTATTCTACTGGGATGTTCATCTTTTTCTTTCTGTGTCCCTTTGTTTTGCAAATGTTACTGCAAATCTTTCCCAGTTAATTTGCCTTTTAAAATTGTTTATGGTGCTAGCATTTTGTGTGGTTGAATAGTCAATATTTTCTGGTTCTATCTATTTAATAATTAGTACTCTCTCCATCCTTAGGTTAGATATCAAGTCACATTTATACTGTTTTACTTGTTTTATTGCTTTTATTTTTTGTGATTTAATCTTCAATCCATATAGATATTGAGTATATTATAAAGGCTCTAATTTTATTTTTTCCAAGTGGTTAACCAGTTGCTAGAGAACCATTTATTAAAAATAACCCTTCATTTCCCCATTCTCTTTGTACACATTAATATACAGTTTGAAACACTATTGCTTTATAAGCAATCTTAAGCTAGATCTATATTGTTCACTGTTGTATGCCTACAACTTGGCACAGTGCCTAGAATTGAGCATACACTCAGTAAATGTGTCTGAATTATGAGTGAGGTAAAGTTTACTGCTGCAAAAGTAGGAAGCAGAGGAAGACACTCCCTGGAATCGATATGTTCCAAATCAGGTCCCCTCCCTAAGAGACTACTGAGCCACCAAGCGTGAGGCCTCTTAAGTGTACTGAAAAGCTTTGAGCCAAGAAAACAGAGTAATGAACATTCTTTTCCAGGAAGCTGCAGCTGATATTGGAAAAGCAAGCCTTTTCCAAGAGAAAGTTACTATAATCTTTATCACCTGCTGATGGTCAACCATACTGCTTGAGAAACTGGGACAAAATGAATCTTTGAAGATGCAGAGGCCAGCCATGGTGGTGTATTGGTATTGTGCCACTCTGCAATGGTGGATCCATATGGAAGACTGGGGTTCACTTTCTGGGTTGACCTGTGTGTACTGGGTGTGCATACACTTGCCTGCAATTCTGGCAGACTGGGAAGGCTGGAGGGAGGATCACAGTGTGAGACCCTGATGAGGGTATCTGTCTTCTCTTTCTCTCTCATGGAAGAAATAAACCTTAAAAGATGGCAAGAAGCCATAACTGTATTCTAATATTCTTGCATCCACTTCTCCTCCTAAGGCCTAGCATCTGAGGATTTTATTGGGCCTCAGTGTCCTCATCCTGAACTCCAAGGGTTGCAGTCCAGATCTGGAAGGGGAAAAACTGAAGGATATGGGGCTGAACGTTACTGAACTCAATGTGTCCCAGAAATTAAACCTCTGATTCCTGATAACTTTTCATTTTTTCAATCATTTGGCTTATTCACCATATAAAGCGCAGTCCAAATACTACTTCCTAGGAAAGATTTTCTTGTTCCTTTCTCCTTCAATCTCCTTGCTATTTTCTATCAAACTACATATCCTATCATATGCGAACTATTTGTAGATTTTCCAATTAAACTGGTAGTCTTCAAGATTAGTGACTGGGCTGGCCTCTCAGTGCAGCAGTTAGGCGCTGTACAGAGGAAGTTGAATCTCACATGGCTGACCAGGATTCAAGTCCTGGCCCTGTCAGCTTGAAACACATGCTGGCATGTGCAGGTACCCAGGATTCTGATGGAATAGAGAACTGGAGGAAAATGGATGAGAGGGAGGTGCTCTCTCCATCTCATGCACATGTACCCTCTGACATTAAAAAGAAGGGGGGGTGGTTAGGGATTATTTCTGTACTTTTGATATATAGAAGATTTGTGGTAAGTCTTAATAAATGTTGAACTAAATCTATGCTGTCATCTAATTATGAAGCAGCTGAAGAAACTGTGCTTAAATGAGAGCTCCAATGAATTCTCTATCAATCAGTAAATACTGGAATCTCAAGGCTAAAAGAAGTCCTGAAAATCAGCTTGTCCAACCCCTTTTATAATGCTGGACTCTCTATACATCATTGTGTCGAACAATTATCCAGACTCTTATTTGAATACTTAGTGATAGGAAATCTATTACCCCTGGAATTAGCTTGTTTCATCCAGAGTTTAAAAGTTTTACACTCAATTTAGCAAAATGTATCCTCCTTTAGCTTCCATCCAGAACAAGTCCTACTCCCTCTTTTAATGTGACAACTACTCATATATTTCAAGACAGTTCATGTCTTCTATTTTTCAGAAAAACATCTCCAATCTTCCAAATGTGACTCATATTTTGTGGCTTTGACTTCTTTCTCTACACTACAGAGGCAGCTGACCACTGCAAAGCCAGGGGACGACTGTCCTTCAGCCTATGTTATATTTACATTTCATTCACACAGCTCATAGGACCATCATTATTAGTGACTTCAGCACATTGTGAATTAAATCCCCCTTAATCTTTTTTTTTTAATTAGCTGTTGCTAAGACAGGCCCCTCCTCCACACCCTACTCTGAAGCCATGCAACTGGAATTTTTTAGACTCAATGAAGAGTTGGTTTATTTTGTTAAATTTCATTTTGTTAGACTTGACTACTGTGCCAACTCTGTCAAGAACTCTAGGAATTCTGGCTCTGTTATCCATGTGATCACTATCCTTCCCTGTTCTGTGTCCCCTGCAAACATGGTGAGCAAGCAAGTGAATGACAAAAGTCAAATGGGCCAAAATCTGTGACAAGCCACCAGAGCCCTCCTCTCAGATCCATGCCATCCGGTCCCTGCACTTTACTCTGTGTACTATTCCTGCTTTCACTGTGCAACATCAGGCCAGAGTTCTGCGTGGTTCTTAACTTACTTCCAAACTGGAAGGCCTTGTCTTCATCAGCTCATCCCAGAGTCGGCGCCAGATGGCCTGAGTAGAGAGGCCTGCAGGAGAAATATTACACTTACTTTGCTGCTCATTGGTCACCATGAATGAAGTACATCAGCCTTTCGTGTTGTTCTCTGGGTTCATAGGAACAATATGACAGACTGGTTCAGAGCATTAGCTCTAAAGGCAGATTGCTCGGGTTTGAGTACCAGCAAATTATATTCTAGCTGTGAAGCCTTGAAAAGTTACTTAATTTCTCTGTACCTCAGTTTTCTCATCCATAAAATATAGTTAATAATGGGACCAGCAGTTAGCATAACGGCTATGTCGCTGGACTCCCATGTAGTCGACTGCAGTTTGCATCCCGGACCCAGTGGCTTAAACTCACGCTGGGCGCGTGTGCGTGTGTGCCCAAGATCCTGAGAGGAGAATAGAGGAGAAGGGATTGCGGCGTGGCTATACCCCCTGGGGGATGATTTCTCGCTTTCTGTCTCTCTGTCTCTCTCTATCTGGCAAGCGCACGCGCCCTATAGAACGCCCCCCCCCTCAAAAAAATATATATAGTTAATAATAGCTATTAGGTTGTCAGGAAAGTCATGATGTGTTTTTCTGGTTTTCGATGCAAAAATGCATCACTGACTTTCCCAACAACCCAATATTTCATAGGGTGGTTAAAAGGACTAAATGAGTAAGTTGCTCTGTGTAAAGTGCCTAGGACTGTGCTTGGCACATCAGGTACAGGTAGAATTTAGCTACTAACAGATGTGTCAAATGAAGGAAGGTAGCTTGATAAAACAGAAACACTAAAATTTAGGGCTGCCCTGTAGCCTGTGGTTAAGGCAGTAAGATCTCACATGGCTGACCACTGTTTGAGTCCTGGCCCCAGGAGCTTGAGAAACATACCAGGCATTTGTGCATGCATGCCTAAAGTCCTGACAGAGGGAGAAATGGAGTGACCACACCTCATGGGGCAGTGTTCTTTCTCTGGTGAGCATATACAACTTTTAGCAATTAAAAAGGGGGTAGGGGCAAAGGGGCAACAGGTGGTTAAGGCACTGAATTCTACATGGCTGATGGCAATTCAAGTCTTGGACCTGGAAGCTTGAAAAATATGCCAGGCACATGTGGATGCATGCCCAAAATCCTAAGAGGAGAATGGAGATGAAGGGATTGTGGAGTAGCCATCCTCCCTTGGGAGTATTTCTCATTTACTCTCTGTCTCTATCTGTCTCTTTCCTGTGAGTGTACTTGCCCTATGGAAAAAATATTTTAAAAATAAGAAGAAAGAAAAGCTAAAATTCCTAAGATCTGGGTTCTAGTTATAGCTTTGCTATTAATTATGGTGTGCCTGTGTCTCACTTTTATCAGTATAATAGGGATCATATATTTGCTTTTGTGTTTCAAAGGACACTTGTGAGGAGTCAGATAATAAGGTAGGTGTGAGGGTACTTTCTGAAAGGCATGAAGTTGTACGAGAAATCAGGTGTAATATTTACCTGAAGAACATCATGGAGCCTTGCTCATAATCACTGAGAAAGAGACAAAAAGATACTCACCTTTTTTGAGGGCAGTTTCCTCAATCCTCTCCAAGTAATATATATTGAGCAGAGGTAAGATGCTTTGAAGTATTGGGCCTGGGAGGGCTACAAAAACCAAAACACAAAGTTTACTTTCCCCCCACCCCCCAGGGTTCCAAGCATTATTTATTCTATTGGAAAGGAAAATGTAATGGTAAACTTCCCATTTGACAAATGGAGCCTGTAGAAGCTAATCTAAATCTATTCCAAACCCTGGTTCACTTATCTTCAGTCACTCAGTTGGCAGCTGGAATTTCAGAAGCAAGGTGAAATAATCCCACAAAACAAGCTGACATGCTCATTTAGAAGCTGGTCAATTCACTTCTGCTCAGTTATAATGAACCATTCTATTGATGAGTTAAAATGGCCCTACTGAATATATGTGATTAAAAAGGTCCTTCAAAATCTGCCCTACTAACTTCTTCTCCCTGCTTTTTGCTTCCTATACTTTAGCATGCTGATCTACCTTTTTCAGGTAAATATGTTATGTGGCTGTCTCCCTCTGTGCCTTTGTCATGCTGTTCTCTCCAACAGGAATATTCTTTCTTCTTTCAGCATATCAACTACTCATGTTTCAAGTATCACATGTCCTTTACTAAGCCTTTCCTTAATTCCCTTCCCATTCTTCCAGATTGACCACTTTCATTCTTAGGGCCACCACTATACCCTGAACTAGTTCTTTTCCTATGAGAAAGAGAAACAATTAGTTTCTATGCTCTAAATTCGATATGGCTTAAATACAAAACCTGCTTTTGCCAACTTCTCTGACAGTCATTATATTGGGTTGCTGGAAAAGTCATGAGGTATTTTTCCTGTTTTTCTATGCAAAAATGCATCATGATTTTTCCAACAACCCTATAGTAGCTAATGGGTTTAATCTTTGGAGCTGAACGAATCTGGATGAAACCCTGACTGAACCACTTACTTAAATGAATCCTTGGACAAGTTATTTCACTTCTTTAAGCCTCAGTTTCCTCAATTTTAAAATGAAAGTAATACTAACTACCTCATGACATTGTGAAGATTAAAGGAGATCATGTTTTAATCTGTTTAAAATAATGCTGGCCATAATAAGCTCAATACATGTTGGGTGTGATTATTTTTATCCTGTCAAAATCATCTCTGTCCTACCAAGAACAAGTCTAAGGATCCCGAAATATGCCAAAACTTCCATTCCAGGATCTCCTTTTTATTTTTCCTTACAGAATAACTGAATCTTGGTATCTAAGAATCTAGTACAGTTATTATGAATTCAGTGCCTCTGAGTGAAAGTGTTAATTTCTTATGTTCTTACACTCATATAGACCCCATCACCTTTCATCTAGACAATGTCACAGCCTAACTGCTCTCCTTGTCCTCAGGGTCTCTAGTTTCTTTTCATCCTGTTCTTGGTAATCACACTCCCCTCTTCAAAACCCCTTCAGTGCTGTCTGTTGCGTTCAAAATAAAGTCCAAACTCCACACCTAACATTCAAGGTAAAATACACCTTATTCTACTAAGTGTCCTCATTGTACCCTTTCCTGCGTCTGTACTCACCCCGCCTACACCCCATTCCATACACAAAGCAATGTTAGTTCACCACCTCCAGAAAGCCATTCCTGGCTGTTAGCCCACATTGAGACCTTCATCCAAAGTAGCAATGCTTAGCAGATCTCTACCTTGACCCCTCAGAAAGATCTTTCTCGATTCAGTTTTTTCTGCAACTGTTTATCTGATCTAGGGCCTACAGGAGCCCCCCCGCCCCTCTCAACTTGGGTGGGAGCTCAAGAAGGAATAAGGGTGGTGTGCACAGCAGTGGTGGGAAGAGGGGAGGAGCACTGGCAACTGATTGTTTTGGGGAGAAGAGGCCACGTAGAAAGTTCCTTATCCCCTTTCCCTCCAATCTGCTCCCGTCTGACAGTCACAGGAATTCTCATCCCCCATCACCACCAGCTCCTCTCTTCCTTTCCTCAGCCTTCTAAAGCCAAGCTCTTACTTCCTTCCAGCCTATACCTTTAATGCTGCTTCTTCCCAACTTGAGGCCTCCACACCCACTCACTTCCCCTTCTGGTCAGGTGTAGCATCCCAGAGCTCCAGGCTGACACAGCCAGACCCTCCCTGCCTTCTTTCACACCCCCTACTTTTCCAGGCCCCTGCTCAGCTGCACCGGACTCCTCTCCCATTGCCCATGAGTTGCGCTGACCCTTCTCTCAGCTGCTGGCACTGGCCTGCACACTCCTCCCACAGGACTTGTAGGTCCCTCCCCGCCCCCCACTACAGGAAGGCACCGGGGCCTCTTCAGTGTGGGCGCTTCACTCTACACGAGGGCCTCCCTCACCACCCTCCTCAGGCCTGGGGCTCTTCTGGTGTCCCAACCCCCTAGACTCTAGGGGCCAGTTCTTACCCTGCAACCCAGGCCCCGGTGTGGTGCTGGCATTCAAGTCCTCACTCCAGACCAGCTCAGGACCCAGGGCCTTCCTCTGGACAAACGCCACCCCCGCCCCAAGGCCTCCCCGTGGAACACCTCCTCCCCTCCCACAGGCCCTGAGCCACTCTCCCACCCCCAGGGCCCCCACTCACAGGGCCCCCACCCCCAGGGCTTCCCACCCCAGAGCCCCAACTGACAGGGCACCCCCCCCTCGCCCCCTCCCCCACGGCCTGGCCTGCTGGCCTGCGCTGGCCTGGCCGGACTGGGCCCTGGCCTCAGGACCCCACCCCTCATCCAAAGGCTCTGGCTGGGCCCAAGGCCTCCCTTGTCCCAGGCCACCGGGCCTGCTCTGCAAAGCCCTCACTGTCCCCTCTCCCTCTGGTCACCAGTGCTCCCTCGGCGGGCCGGCCTCCCTCACAGCTGCCAGGCCAAGGCCGGCGGTTCCACCTCGCCGCCAGGCATCCTCCCCTCGGGATTCCCGGGCCCACCCGCCCGACTAGTCGCCGCGCCCGCCCCGGCCTCGCGGCTCACCCTGGCGCCCCAAGCCACGGCCGCCGCTGTTCAGCCTGGACGCCCTCCACCCAGGCCCGACCCTTCGTCCCGGCCGCGCTCCGGCCTGCGGCCTCCGCTCACTCGCTTTCCGGCTGAGGCCTCTTGGCGGCGCCGCGCCCCCTCCCATTCCGGCCGGTCTGCCGGGCATCCCCGGCCCGCGCGCCGCCTGGGGCCTCCTCGGCCCTTCCCGCCTGTCGGTCATTCGAGCAGCCCTGGCTTGCTGAGCCATCCCGGGCCCTCCGCCCGCACCGGTCCCTTCTCGCCGCTCGGGCCGATCCAAGCGGTGCCGGCGCTCCCTGCCCTGCCGGTCGCTCGGCCATTCACCGAGTTGGGCGCCCGAGGTCCGGTCGTCGTCCGCTCCGGTCCGGCCCGGGCTCAGACAGGCCGCGGGGCCCCGCGCCCGTCGGTCCCCCGCCCAGCCCACTCCCTCGCCCTGCAATCCGCGGCCCTACCTCCGCCCACCGGACTGGCTCGGAGCGCGGCGCCCGCGGGGTGTCAGGCAGATGCCCGAGGCCCCGGGGCTCGGTCGGCTTAGGTGGCCCCCGGCCTGGCCTCCCCGCCTTAGGCCGGGCCTCCCCACCTCGGCACCTGCCCCGGGCAGCCGGGCCAGCCCTGCTGTGAGTTCGGCATCCGAGCCTCCCCAGCACGGCCCGGCGAGTGTCAGCTCGGTCCCACGGCTCCGGCCCGCCAGTCCAGCCGCTGCCGCTCAGGCCCTGCCCGCTGCGCCCCGGACCGGGCCTCCCCGGCCTCCCGGCCGCGCCCCCCGCGCCCCCCGCCAGGCCGCGGCGCGGGTCCACCTGCCGGCTGGGTCCCCGTCGCTACTTCGTGCAGCCCTGTCAGTCACGGAATTCGCGCTCCGACCCGGCGCGCCGGCTTCCAGCGCCTCGGGCTGGGCCTTGCCCCGGGCCTCCCGGCCTCGCCCCCCGCGCCCCCCGACCGCTGGGCCGCCCCCGCTCGTTGCCAGAGGTAGCCCCTCACCCCGCGACTTACCCCACACCCCGCTCTCCAGAACCCCCATATGGGCGCTCACCGCCCGCCCGCACAGCTCGAACAGGGCGGGGGGAGCGCTGGGGCCCGAGGCCGAGCTCTTCGCTGGCGCCGCCTCCCGGGACGTGGCCTCCATGGTCGTTGCCGCCGCTACCTCACAGAACCAGCAACTCCGGGCGCGCCAGGCCCCGGGCGCCGCCATCTTGGGGAGGTGCGCGAGCCCGAGAGTGGCACCCGCGGACCGCCATCTTGAAAAGGTCAGCAGATAGGACGGCTCCATAAGCGATATAGGTAAGACAGGGAACCGCACGAAAGGAAGGGCGAGGAAACGAGCATGCTTCCTGAGTCGCTCAGGGTCGCCTGCCTTAACACAGCGTCTGCATCACTATATTGGGGTCTGTCGTGACTGAGGGGATGCCTCGTCGCAAAGCCGCCTCAGATGGAAAGGCCAGCCACCCCTACCTTCGGCGCGTCGCCGGTAGTACATGCCAATCGGAGCATGTGTTCGCGGCTACGATGGGTATGCCGCACTTCCGGCCGGGTCGCCGGATATCCGCCCAGTGACCCTTAGGAGTCCTTCTTGGTTCTGCAGTGGAGCAGGTGCCGCTGTTGCTTCTCGTGTTGGGTCCAGAACCGTAGCAGGACATGGGACTGGAGGACGAGCGAAAGATGCTGACCGGGTCCGGAGATCCTAAGGAGGTGAGGCTAGACGATTCGACCCGCTTCCCTGCTCAGAGGCTCGGCCCGCGCCCCGGGCCCTCTTAGCCCAGGTTTCCCACCTGGGGTTTGCAGGTTCGGGAGAGCTGGTTCCTTAGACCTTTCCCCTTCCAGTGACATTGAGTAGATGACCGAGCTTTCTCTGGGCCTCGGCTTCCCCATTCTGAGTGTGGTGAATGTTTAATGAGAGCTGCATCGAGTAACCTTTTGTAAAAATAGTATCTGCGTTTTCAACCAGGTGTTCTGAGCACCTGATTTGACAGGTTTGGGGCGCAAACAGACCAACCTTAGGCCTTACCCCAGCTCAGGTCGGGAACTCTTACCCTCTCTTTGGAGGTTCGGGATATCTGGCCTTAGCCTAGTTTCTGTGCAAAGTGGTTTCTTTTTCTTTGCGGGTGGGGTGGTGGTGAGGCGTGTGTCTCTGTTTAGAAACATGCAGTAGAATTCTGTGGTGGAAAAGGAAACTGTTTCCTAGATTGACTGCTTACTGTTCCAAATGTCCTATATGTATTAATTCATTTGATCTGCACAGTATTCCTGTGAGCTGAGTGTTAGATGCTATTATTATGACCATTTTTACAGGTGAGAAAACAAGCATAAAGAGGTTAAATATCTTGTGTAGGGATGCATAACAGCTAACAAATGGTGCAACCAGGAGTTGAACCCACGGAGCACTGTTCTAGAGTTGGGACTCAGTCACAGTTTAGCTTTTTGTTTTCAGTCTCATTTCATTTTTGTTCATTTGTTCTCTCTTCACTTTAGGACACCAATTCTGGGCTTTTAGGTTCAGAATAGTTGGAAACTCGTTTGTCTCTTAATTTTAGCTATAGTTGTCTTATTTTCAGAAGTAGAGCCAGTCTCAGAAAGTTCAGCAGGACTCACCACTGCAGTAGATAAGGAAAATAAGTAAATAGCAGTCAAGTTTATAATTAAGAAAATTAAGATGTTTTTGGGCCAGCAGGTGGTGTGATGGTTAAAGTGCTGGACTCCTGCATGGCTGACCTTGGTTTGCATCCCAGACTGGGCTGCTTGAGACTAAAGCCATATGCATGTGTACCCATAATCTAGCTAGGTGAATGGAGAGGAGTTTGCAGAGTGGCCATCCCCCTCGGGAGGATGATTTCTCACTTTCTCTCTCACTCTCTGTGACTTTCATCAGCAAGTGCACATACCCTATGGCAAAAACCATAAGAAATAAATGGAAAGTTAAGATATTTTACACAGAATCCATGATTCTCAGAGATGAAATCTTATTTTGTGTGACCTTGTTTTTTCTCACTGACCAGAAATTTTACATGAGATAGTCTATATTCTTTTATTTGTATTTTTTTGAGAAAATACCATGATGTTTTTTTACCAAAAACAATCAGTGTTGTAAGACTGCTCATACGGGGGACCAGCAGTTGGCATAATGGCTATGTTGCTGGACTCCCATGTAGCCAACTGCGGTTCGAGTCCCAGATCCAGCGGCTTAAACTCACGCCGGGCACTTGTGTGTGCGTGCCCAAGATCCTGAGAGGAGAATGGAGAAGGGATTGTGGCGTGGCCATCCCCCCGGGGGGTGATTTCTCGCTTTCTATCTCTCTGTCTTTCTGGCGAGTGCATGCACCCTAGAGCAAAAACCTCTCCAAAAAAAAAAAGATTGCTCATACGGAAATGATATGAAGGCCTTGCTTCTAGAATACTCATTTCTGGTTTCTAACGTAGGCAGAATGTGCTTTTAGTTTTTTTGTGGAAAAGCTTTTTAAGTATGAATTTAAATGAACAAGATTAGGAAACATCATTTAATAAAAAAACTAAAATTTAGGTGCTATCTTCATGTTTTGAAGAAATCACCAGTTATCAGAATAAATAACTTGGATTACAGTTGAATCTATCCTAGTCCTCACTTCTAGCTTGTGAAGATTTGGGGTCCCTTCCCTGAATAGCATGATAGAGAATAAAACAGATTGTATTGGGATTTTGAAAACATAATCATTGCAGAGCTGGTTCCTTTTTTTGGATCAGAGAGGGATAGAGAGAGAGAAAGTAAGCCATCAGGTTTGGCACTTGAACTGTGGTTGGCCACATGGGGGTTCAGCACCTTAAACACCATGCCACCAGCCAGCCCCTGAGCTAGTTCTTTTTATTTCCCATGTACCCTTTCTTTTCCTTCCCCCCCATGTGGGCACCTACATGCACAGGCATGCCAACACTTATTTCTGACATATTGTTAAGACACTGCCGTGCCCCATATTTAGGCCTATGCTCATGCTCCAAAGGGGAATTTTTTACAGTGCCTCCCTCAGAGGAAAGGAAACCAAGTGTAAAGGACTGTGCCTTTTAGTCAGAGGTCAATTGGAAGGGCCTGATGTTTCAAGCTCATAGGTGGAGTTATGACCAACCACTGTGGACTTAGATACTTACTCTACCAAGGGTCCTGGGAATTCAGCAATCCAGTAAACAGTGACCATCACCATCTATAGTTATGGCTAAAGAGCAGTTTTGGGGCCAGCAGGTGGCGTGGTGGTGAAGGTGCTGGACACTCACATGGCCCACCTTGGTCTGAACCCAGACCCTGCAGCTTGAAAATCATTCCAAGCATGTGTGTGTGCATACCCAAAATCCCAAAAGGAGAATGGGTTGCAGCATGGCCATTCTCCATGGAGGGTGATTTCTTTCTCTTGCTTTCTCCAGTGAGTACACACACCTGGTGGAAAAAGAAAAAAGAAAAGGTATGGCCATTTTTATAGTTCAAATTTAAGTTCAGAATATAGAAAAAAAAAGTTTTCTTCCGAACCTGGTTTATGATATAAGGACTAAATTCAGTTATTTCTTTTTTTTTTTTTTTTTTTTTTTTGGAGAGTTTTTTTTTGTTGTTGTTGTTAAAGGGCATGTGTGCTCGCCAGACAGACAGAGAGATAGAAAGCGAGAAATCACCCCCCAGAGGGGATGGCCACGCCACAATCCCTTCTCCATTCTCCTCTCGGGATCTTAGGCACACACACACACGTGCCTGGCGTGAGTTTTAAGCCACCGGGTTCAGGATGTGAACCGTGGTCAACTATATGGGAGTTCAGCGACATAGCCATTACGCTAATTGCTGGTCCTCTAAATTCAGTTATTTCTGACAGTATTGGAATTCACAAGACTCTAGAACAAAATACTTTTTAAGTTAACATTGGTCCAGTTTGAACATCTGACACCTTGAATCTAGATCAGAAAATGTCTAATTACTATTCGTTAATTCTCAGCTGGGATTACTTTGTTGAGGGACTACTATGATTTATCAGATCATAACATATATGAAAGTGCTTTATAAACTGTAAAGTGTTTGCACACTTCAGTTCTTATTAATGAAACTGAGACTGTCTCTGTCTTGAAACGTACTTAGGATTTGTTTTGGCCAGGTATGTTAAAGTGCCAGACACGGAACAACTGCCTTAAAAGAGTTTATTACTTATAGTTCCCAAGAGAAGGGGACATGCACACCATGCAAGGCCTCTTAGGAAAGTGTCACGGATGGTCAGGAGGCAGAAGGAGTGATGGGGGAAGCATGGATCAGAGCCTTGGTTTTTACGGGAAGAACAGCTGAAGCAGGCAGGCAGGGTAGGCAAACTTGATCAAATTTAGGATTGGATAGTTTAAATCATTTCAGTCAGCTCTGGGCTATAGGGCTGATCCCTAGTTGGCCTATATTTGTCCTTGCAATGACTTAGGGAATGAGAAATGGAGCTTGGTATATGCAACTAAGGACTAAAGGAGGTAGTTGGCTTTATGGACTTTAGATTGATTGGATTGCATATAAAAGGCATGTTTCCAGGTAAGTTGTTTGTTGTCTCTGAGAATTAGCTAGCTCTGAGAGGGCAGGGCTATCTGCAGGGTTAGCAAGGCCCCTCCAAAGCCAAAACATCATGAAATATAGAACATAAAATAACATGATTAATATATCCTCACCAATTATGGTATAATATGATTAGAAATGCATCTTATAAAATTGCTGCTGACATTAATTTTGTTTTCCTTTTGTAGGAAGAAGAGGAGGAAGAAGAATTAGTGGTAAGAGCTGGCTCAGGTTTGGAACCGTCTCAATAAAAGTGGGAAGTTTGAGCTTCATGAAACTCTCAGGACATTTTAAGGAGTCTTGGAACCTTGGAGATAATGGGGGTGGACTAACTCTTTAACACTTCCTGTGCAGTGGATTGTTTGGGGTGTGGGCCTGGGAGGCTGATTCTGTTCTGGACTCCGGGCTTCTTCAGTTATGGTATCAAGAAGGGGTCATCCACACTATGCAAGGCCTCTTGGGGAAGCATCAGGGCTGGTCATCTGAGGCTCTGACACTCAATAATCTGTGGCCTACTAAAGAAAACTCTACAAGGAACCGTTCTTAGATGGTCCTTTCTCAATATTAGCATCACCTTTCTAGCCGGGCAACTGGAGTGCACAGCCTGGTTCTCAGACAAGGGGACTTGAAATCTCAGGCATGATACGTCCCAAATGCTGTGTTAACAAGTAAAGCCTCCTATAGATCTACTTCAGTTGGCCAGGTTTCCTTTACTACCTTGTTTTTCAGATAGGACTGAGGCTTTCAGTGCATACTGGCAACCTTGGAAGGCAGGAATGTGAACCTTTCCCCCACTACTTAGCATCAGAATTGACTGGGAGACCCCATTCTGCCATTTCTGGCGGCAGTGTGGCTCTGCCAGCTGGCCTTCTGCACGGTAATTCAGAGGCAGCACCTTGGTTTGGTGGTTATATTAATCAAAGTGCATATGTTTAGTGGGTCTTCCGTAAAACCCCCATCTTGTTCTTTGTGTTTCTCGTTCAGGATCCCCTAACAACGGTGAGAGAGCAATGCGAGCAACTGGAGAAGTGTGTAAAGGCCCGGGAGCGGCTAGAGCTCTGCGATGAGCGTGTGTCCTCCCGGTCACACACAGAAGAGGATTGCACAGAGGAGCTCTTTGATTTCTTGCATGCAAGGGACCACTGCGTAAGTCAATCTCAAGTCAGGGAAAAGCTTACAGTGGCCAGGGAAGACTTGGTGCTGACGACTTTCCCATGTCAATGGCAGGACCATCAATACGCATTTACAGGGAACCAGCAGTTAGTGTAATGGCTATGTCGCTGGACTCCCATGTAGTCAACCGCGGTTTGCATCCCGGACCCGGTGGCTTAAAACTCACACCGGGCGCGTGTGTGTGCGTGCCCAAGATCCCGAGAGGAGAATGGAGAAGGGATTGCGGCGTGGCCATCCCCCCGGGGGGTGATTTCTTGCTTTCTGTCTCTATGTCTCTCTTTGTCTGTCTGGCGAGCACATGCGCCCTATAGCAAAAACCTCTCCAAAAACAAAAAAGAAAAAAAAAATAAGCATTTACAGTGGGCTCAGTATATGTCAGTTACAGTATTGAGCATTTCCCATTTCCCTTATCTTTACCACTGCCACTGGAGATAAGTGTCATTATCCCCATTTTACAGATAGAAGCAGGCTCAGAGAAGAGAAAGGACATCCCAGCTTGCGTTGCTAGATAGTGGGGAACTTGAATTTTGTACTTATTTTTTTTAAGAGAGATTTTTGCTATATGGCCCGTGCTCTTGATGGAGAGAGAGAGAGAGAGACAGAAAATGAGAAATCACCACTACCACCACCACCACCAGGGGGGTGGCCACACCGCAGTCCCTTCTCCTGTAGAGATTTTGGACACACATACCCATGTGCCTGGTGTTTCTCAAGCCACCGAGTCCAGGGCTTGAATTGCGGTCAGCTGTGTGGGAATCCAGCCGCTTAATTCCCACACCACCTGCTGGTCCCTCTTTTTTATTATTATTTTTTTAAAGCCAGAGAGTATGTGCCTTTGCCAGAGACAGAGAATGAAAGCAAACCCCCAGTGGGGCATGGTCATACCACAATCCCTTTTTCTCCGTTTCTCTATTCTGTTGGCATTTGGGGTACTCTTGCACACACACCTGATGTGTTTTTCAAGCTGCTGGGGCTGGGATTTGAACTGTGGTTGGCCTGTGGTATCCACTTTTCTCTACCACTAGGCCATGGGGATGGCCCAATTTAAAAAAAAAATCTTGCTATAGGGCACATGTGCTTGCTGGAGAGAGGTGGGAGAGAGACAGAAAGCAAGAAAGCACTCCCCGAGAAAGGATGGCCATGCCATCCTCTTCATTTTGGGCATGCACACACACGTGCCCAGAATGTTTCACAGGTGTAAGACTGGAACAGTACAGTCAGCCATGTGGGATCCAGCCACCTTAACCTCTAGGTACCTGCTGACCCCCAATTTATTTATTTATTTATTTATTTTAAGTAAACTTGTACTTGACTCTTAGATATGAGAGGTCTTCCAAGTTCATAGAAATGCACATTATGAAAAACTATGCATGGATTTAAATTTTTGTACATAAATAAAGTAGTACTTTAATTCCATTTTCTTTTTTCGGAGAGGGTTTTGCTATAGGGTGCATGCGCTTGCCAGAAAGACAGAGAGAGAGAAAAAACGAAAAATCACCCCCTAGGGAGGATGGCCATGCCACAGTCTATTCTCCTCTCAGGATCTTGGGCATGCATGTACACACATGCATGGTGTGAGTTTAAGCCACCAGGTCTGGGATTCAAACCGCGATCGACTACATGGGAGTTCAGCAACATAGCCATTACTCTAATTGCTGGTCCCTTAATTCCATTTTCTATGAACTTTTCAAATTCCCCTTCATATGACAGTGAGATACTTTACATATTGATAAATTATATATAAGTTGCTTCCATTAAGCCAATTAGATGGCCCAATAAGTGTATGATGAGATTCCCAACATTGGGTTGGTCCTGTGGCCTAGTGGTTAAGTGGGCCAGTTCCCACATGGCCATCCATGTAGTTAAAATCCTGGCCCTGACATCTTGAAAAAACATGCTGCGTGCACATGCACATGTGTGGCCAAAATTCTGATGGGGTAAGGGAAATGCAGCTGGACCAGGCCTTACCGGGGGGTGCTTTTTCCCTCTCCCTCTCTGTCTCTCTAGTGAGTACATGCATCCTCTGTCTTACAAGCAAATATAAAAAAGAAAATGTGTTCAGCATCATTAGCCATCAGGGAAATGCAAATCAAAACCACTTTATACTTACTGAGATGGCTGTAACCAAAAAGATAACAAGTAATAGAAAGGGTGTGGAGAAATTGGGATTGCCATATGCTGCTGATGAAAATATATATATACTTACTTTTCTATAGGCACGTGTGCTCACTGGAGATAGGTTGAGAAAGTAAGAAAGCACTACCAAGAGGGGATGGCCATGTTGCAATCCCTTCTCTGTTCTCCTCTCAGGATTTGGGACATGTGTGCACATGCACCTGGTATGTTTTTCAAGCTGCCTGGTCAAGGACTTGAACTGCTCAGTTGGTCATGTGAGATCCAGCCTCCTGCATGCCATTGGCTGGCCCAATAGGAATATAAATTGGTATAACTTGTGTTGGTCCTGTAACTTAGTGTTTAAGGAAGCTAGATCTGACATGGGTGACCATGGTTTGAATCCCAGGCAGTTTGAAAACATACTGAGTTCTTGTATGTACATGGCCAAAATCCTGATAGGAAGGTGGAGTGGAGGAAAATGGACTGCAGTATAACTACATTCTATTGGTGGGTTCTCTCTTGCTCATACACACACCCCCTGCAACAAATGGCAAAAAAAAAAAAAAAAAAAAAAAAGTAGCACAGCCTTTGGGAAACAATCTGGCAGTTCCTCAAGAAGTTAAGCATAGTCACAAAGGACAATTATTGTATCTTTCTGTTAAAGTAGTCAGAGACAGAAAGTAGACCTGTGATACCCAGGACCTGGGAGTAGGAGAAATGGAGAGTTACTGTTGGATGGATACAGTTTCAGTTTGAGAAGATAAAAAAATTCTGGAGATTGGTGGTTGTAAAACAGTATGAATGTACTTAATGTCATAGAAGTGTACAGTTAGAAATGGTTAAAATGGTGGGACCAGCAAGTGGCATGATGGTTATGTTGCTGGACTCCCATGAAGTCGACCACAGTTTGAGTTCCAGCCCGATGGTTTAAACTCACACTGGGCACATATGCATGTTTGCCCAAAATCCCGAGGAGAAATGGAGGAAAAGGGATTGTGGTGTGGCCGCCGTTCCTGGGTTTTTTCCCTCACTTTCTGTCTCTCCAGCGAGCACAATCACCTTACTGCAAAAATCTCTCCCTAAAAAAATGTTTAAAAAAAAAAGGTTAAAATGGTAAATTTTATGTTATATATTTTACCATAATTAAAAAAAAAGAAATAAACTACCAAATATGCTAAAACATTGATAAACCTTGCCAACATTATGCTCCATACTAACATGAAAGAAGCCAGTCAGAGTCACACATGTTATAGGATTCAATTTATATGAAATGTCCGTAAGAGGCAAGTCATGATCTGTTCCCTCGTTACATACCCTCCTGTTGGCACACCCCCTCACTCTGCAGTCATTCAGCAAATACTTAAACGCTTGTATGAGACGAGCACTGGGCTTAGGAGCTGGGAGAGAGGCAGGCATGGTCCCTTCCTTCAGTTTATGAGCCAGCATAGGAGGCAGAAGTAAAACCATTAAATTGTGGTAAGTCTCTCCAGTGTAACTTCCTCAGGATGGTGATCATTGAACTCCCCACCCTCTCTTTAAAACTGTTACAACCTCTCCTTGCACCCTCCTCATTTTATTGTCCTCATAGCATTTACCATCAGAACTTATTTCTGCAAGTTCCATAAACGATAGAGCTGTAGCTTACTTAGCACACAAACAGTACCTGGCACATAGTAGGTGTTCTGTAAGTGTTTGGTGAATTAATATGAACTATTACTAGCTCTGTGATGAGAGATTTGTTTCTGTGGGGAAGACAGAAGGGACAGACTTAGGGGAGTATAGGAGCTTAACAGAGAAGGCTTGTAGAAAGGACATATAAACTTTTTTTGTTTTGTTTTTGACAGAGAGCACGAGATAGCATGGTCCTGCTGCAGTCCTTTTCTTTTTGGAGAGGTTTTTTGCTACAGGGCGCGTATGCTTGCCAGACAGACAGAGAGAGAGAGACAGAAAGCGAGAAATCACCCCCCAGAGGGGATGGTCACACCACAATCCCTTCTCCTCCATTCTCCTCTCGGGATCTTGGGCACGCACGCACATGCACCGGCGTGAGTTTTAAGCCACCGGGTCCGGGACGCGAACCACGGTCGACTACATGGGAGTCCAGCGACATAGCCATTACGCTAACTGCTGGTTCCCCTGCAGTCCTTTTCTTCCACTTCTCCTTCCCATTAGGATTTTTTGAGCATGTGGGCATATGCACCTGTGTATTTTTCAAGCCACCCGAGCTGGGATTTGAACCACTATTGGCATGTAGAATCCAGCTCCCAATGCATAAGGCTTAACCATGGTGCTATAGGGCCAACCCTAAACTTAAGTTTTAAAGGAAGAATAAAAAAAAGATGTAAAAAGTAGGAGAGTTCCAGATAGAAGGGGTGGGGTAGTATAAAACATCTTCTAAAAGTTTATGGAAAGTGTTGGGCCCTATAGCTAGTGGTTAAGAGAGCTGGATCCCTCATAGCTATGGTTCAAATCCTGGCTCTAGTGGCTTTAAAAATGTACCCGGGGGAACCAGCAGTTAGCGTAATGGCTATGTCGCTGGACTCCCACGTAGTCGACCGCGGTTCGCGTCTCGGACCCGGTGGCTTACAACTCACGCCGGGCGCGTGTGCGTGCGTGCCCAAGATCCCGAGAGGAGAATGGAGGAGAAGGGATTGCGGCGTGACCATCCCCCCTGGGGGGTGATTTCTCGCTTTCTGTCTCTATGTCTCTCTCTGTCTGTCTGGCGAGCGCACGCGCCCTATAGCGAAAAACCTCTCCAAAAAAAAAAAAAAAATGTACCCGGCACATGTGCACATGTTCATACATGCCCAAAATCTCAGACGGTGAAATGGAGAAGGGACTTCAGCATGACCACGCCCTGTTGGAGAGCACTTTCTCCATCTCTCTCCTCTCTGGCAGGTGCATGCACCCTCTGGCAATTTGCCAAATAAAGTAACAACAGTATTGTTTCAAGTCATGAAGGACCTTGGGAGCTGTGACATTAAAGCTGCCAGCTGGGCCAGCTGCTTGTGTGGTGGTGAAGGCAGTTGGATCCCACATGGCTGTGGTTTGCTATGGTTTGAGTGCTGGACCTGGTGGCTTAAAAACATTGGGTGCATGTGTGTGCATGCCCAAAATCCCAAAAGGAGGGAGAGCTAAAGAAATTGTGGCGTAACCATCCCTAATAAGGGGTGCGTCCTCTCTCTCTCTCTGGCAAATTAAGAACAATAATAATGGGCTGGCAAGTATCGTGATAGTTAAGGTGCTAGACTCCCATATTGCTGACTGCAGTTCAAGTCCTAGACCTGGCGGCTTGCTTTCTCACTTTCCCTCTCTCTGGTCAAATTAAAAAATAATAAAGTAATTCTTTTTTTTAAAAAAAAGAAAAAGCTGTTAGTTGATGGTATTCTTTTCTTTTCCCCATCTAGGTGGCCCACAAACTCTTCAGCAGCTTGAAATAAACGTGCAGACTCAGTCACCCAGCCTTCATCCTCTGGGCTTCAGGATATTTCCTTATGGTTTTGAACATGCCATTTTTATTTAATTTGTGAACTGTAAGATCATATAAACCTCATGGATTTTGGCTTAGGCAAGTGATTTCTATGTAATTAGCAATGATTCCATCTTAATAAAGTCTTGTGACCTGCAGACTGGACTCCAGTCTTTTTTTTAATTTACGATTTCAAATTTGAAAATTTCAACATAATATATAGAGGGGCCAACAGGTGGCATGGTGGCTGAGGCACTGGACTCCTACATGGTCAACTGCAGAGTCCTGGACCTGGCAGCTTATTTTCTCACTTTCCCTCTCTCTGGTGAGTGCATGTGTCTTACAGCAAATTAAAAAATAAGTAAAAAATTTTAAAAAAGGATAGAAGAATACTTGTACCCATCACCTAGCAGGTATGTATTTCTAAGCAAAAGGATTTTATTTTTTGTATATTATGATACTTGTCATACTTAATAGTAATTATTTTTTAAAGGAATTTGCTTAATTCCACTTATTATTATTATTTTTGAAATTTGACCAGAGACAGACAGAGAAAAACTGAAGGTGAGAAAACAAGCCGCCAGGTCTGGGTTGGCCATGTGGGAATCCAGTGCCTTTAACCACTATGCCACCTGCTGGCCCAACAGTAATTATCTTTTTTTTTTTTTGGAGAGGTTTTTGCTATAGGGCGCGTGCGCTTGCCAGACAAAGAAACCGAAAGCGAGAAATCACCCTCCAGGGGGGATGGCCATGCCGCAATCCCTTTTCCTCCATTCTCCTCGGGATCTTGGGCACGCACACACAAGTGAGTTTAAGCCACCAGGTCTGGGACTCGAACTGCAGTTGACTACATGGGAGTCCAGCAACATAGCCATTACACCAACTGCTGGTCCCACTTTTTTTTGTTTTTGGAGAGGTTTTTTTTTTTGCTATAGGGCACGTGCACTCGCCAGACAGACAGACAGAGACTGAAAGAAAGCGAGAAATCACCCCCCAGGGGGGATGGCCACGCCATAATCCCTTCTCCTCCATTCTCTTGGGATCTTGGGCATGCACGCACATGTGCCTGGCATGAGTTTGTTTTTTTTTTTTTTTTTTGGAGAGGTTTTTCGCTATAGGGCGCGTGTGCTCGCCAGACAGACAGAGACATAGAGACAGAAAGCGAGAAATCACCCCCCAGGGGGGATGGTCACGCCACAATCCCTTCTCCTCCATTCTCCTCTCGGGATCTTGGGCATGCACGCACACGCACCCGGCATGAGTTGTAAGCCACGGGGTCCAGGACGCGAACCGTGGTCGACTACACGGGAGTCCACCGACATAGCCATTATGCTAACTGCTGGTCCCATTTTTTGACATTTTAAAAGGAGATCCTCATCCCACTTTTCCTCGACAGCTCACCCTTGAAGGTAGGGCAACTCTTGAATTAGTAGAATTAGCTATACAGAATGCCTGTCTGTCACAGGTGAACAAAGACTTACTTATAATCATCTTAATTTTTCCTGCCTCACATACACCCGCTGGAGCCAATTGGCAACCTCAGGGGGTTGTATCTTCAGTGGTTACATCTTCGATCATCTCCTACATGGTCCCTAACTCCATTTCCCACAGCAGTAGCCACACTAATCATTAAAGGGAGAACACACACCAGTCAACTACTGGGACAAGAGCCACAATCTATCAGTTTCTTTCACCAAAGAACACCACCACACACCAGGGCAGCTAGATCCTGACTGGCAAATGACTCTCGCTAATTTCCCTGTCCAAAAATAATTGTCATTATCTTTCTGAGCCTCTCATAGTTTGCCTACACCACTTCTGTTTTCCCTAAAGTAATTTCATCTGACATCATTTCAGATGCTTTCATAGCCATGCAAATGACGCCTTTAAAGTTCGCCTAGTTTGCTCAGATTGGCTGCTCTCCACAGTCTCCAGTCCAAAATATTTTAAAGACAATAAAACCCATCATTCAACAATGGAAATTTCACAATATCATTCAGTAAGAAGTTGTTAGACATGCAAAGAAGCAGGTAAATATGATCATAAGAAAAAGTCAATAGGCTCAGAATGACAGGGATGATGAAGTAGCAGTTAAAGACCTTGAAACTGCAATTATAAATATGCTCAAAGATTCCAAGGAAATCATTAACATACTGAAGAGAAAAGTGACAAGTACCAAAATGTACTAAATGGAATTTTTAAAAGGGTTATGTGTTTTGGGGCCAGCAGGTGGTGTGGTAGTTAAGGCGCTGGATTCCCACATGGCCAACCACAGTTGGAGTCCTCAACATGACAGCTTGAAAATCATGCCAGGTGCATGTGCACATGAGCCCAAAATCCTGCAAGGAGAATGGATTGTGGTATCGCCATCCCCCTGGGGGGTGATGTCTCACTTTCCCTGTCTGTGTCTCTCTCTGGTGAGCACATGCATCCTATGGCAAAAATCTGGGGGAAAAAAATGTATGTATTTCTGGGCCAGCAGGTGACTTGGTGGGTTAAGGGGACTGGATACTACTTGGCCACCTGAGTGTTCAAGTCCCCGATCCGATGGCTTGAGAAACATGCTATTGGGCAATCCCAAAAGGAGGGAGAGATGAAGAAATTATGGCATGATCATACCCTGTGAGCAGTGGTTCCTCACTTTCTGTCCCCCTCTCACCAGAGAGTGCACGCGTCCTTTTGCAAAGTTAAAAAAAAAAAAAAAAAGTTATATATTTCTTCCATGATCAAGAGGGACAGAGAGAAAGAGACAGCACCCCCAACAGGGTCTATACTGCAATGCACCAGTATTCTGATCTGAAGGAGTCTTACCATGTTACTAGTTCCCTCATTATTCAGTATAATAATAGGTGAAGAGGTTATGTTGCTGAATAAAATGGCCATGTATTCATTTTATAGTTGCATGAGAGTAATTAATTTAACCTTGTGAAAATTAGAATTTAGCAGAGTATAATATATATCAGTTGGTAATAATTTATGAGACTAAAAGCAGGGTAAGATGACAGCTATTAACTGGTGGTGTAGTAAGTAGTATTTTAGATAGGACCAATCAATCCTGTCATTGTATCTCTTAATTAGAAGTGGAATCCATCCTCTCCTCTCATTCTCACTGCCACCCCACTAATTCAGACTATCATTTTCTTTCATGTGATCTTCCTGTCTGTCTTCTTCTTATCCAGATCACTGTATGTCAGGTGATCTTTTAGTATTAGTTTTGCTATAGGAAGCATAGGATCGCCCCAGGCAGGACGATAGAAAGAGAGAGAGAGAGAGAGAGAGAGATCACCTCCAGAGGGGATGGCCCAGGTGCAATCTCTTCTCCGTGATTTTGGACACGCATACACAAAGCTGGTGTGTTGAATTTCAAGACTCCAACCTTGCAGTCAGTCACGTGGGGTCCAGCCGCCTGCCCACCACGCCACCTCTGGCCCAAGCTGATCGTTTAAAAAAACTTAACGTTATCATGTCTCTTCTCTACACTGGCTAGTTCTCTGGTGGGGTCAAGTTCTGTGGGTACTAAAACTTGCACAATCTGGGTGGCACTTTCTAAAGAACACAAAACTAGGTACAGTTGAAAAGGGCCGTGCAAATGACAGGCCCTGAAATTCAAGCTTCCTTAGCTTCATTGCAAATCCGTCTGCCTACAGAGAAAACGAATCTGATCTGGTTTTCTTCTACCTCAGGTTATTTCTCCGCTATTCTAGGCACTTCCCGCCTCGAAGGCCCTTCCCATCCCCTTCTGCCTGGCTAATTCCTTCAGTACTCAAACCACCACGATTTTTTATTTGAGTATGCCCCCAAAGTCCCTCTCTTTGTTCCAAGCATTTACCCGGGGCCACCATCCCGAAAACAGGCTGCTCTTTTTCAGCACCTTCTAAGCAATCTCTGACCCGGAGAGAAGCACACCTGGCCTACAGAAGTAGGCGGAGCCCTGTAAGACCGTCCGACGTAACTCCTTTCCCCTTTCCGGCCTTCGCCTTTCCGGAACCCACCAATCCTCAGCTGCGGTTCCGGTCGGAACTACCCAGCAGCGCACGCTGACATGGCTGCGCTCATACTGAGAAGTGTTCGGGAGCTGCTAAAGCGTGTGGACTTCACGACGGTCCCGCGGAGACATCGGCATAAGAAGAAATGGGTAAGGCCCAGCTGGAGGCGCAGGAGGGGGAGTATCGGTGGCCTCTGTTCCTCGGGAAACTTCTCCAGCCCTGCCATTTCCCGCTTCCTTCAGTTGCACTCGCTGCTCCGGCGCCTCTAGCATGTCCAGGTCCCCTTGCCCCGCCCCTCGGGGAGCGTCACTGGACCCTCCCCCTCCTCTAACCGCCTCTGTCCTTCCTTTTATGTCTTGGTGAATCTTCCGCTCTGCCCTTTATCACGTCGGCCGCCTCCTGGCTCCGCCCTTCTAAGTTACGTCACCACCTCCGCCCCGATTCTTTCAGTTATGTCACCGCCTCTAGTTCCCCAGCTCTTACTAACCTTTCCCTTGGCCCCCCACCCCCCCTTTTCGTTCCCTCCCTCCCTCTTCCCTCCCCTTCTTTTCCTACCCATTCCTCCCCCTTATGACCTCCTCTTCTCCCTTTCTTCTTGAACTTCCGGGCCGACCGTCTTCACCCCTCACCAAATGTTCTAGCGACTTCCCTAACCCTCCTGGGTCTCCGCAGTCCTGCGGGAAAGGATTCAGCCCCTTCCTCACTCTCGAGGTGCCCCTGGCGCCCAGGAAAGGTTGCAGCGACCACCCTGCCCACACCGCCCGTCTTTCGCTAAACGTAGGCAAAAGCTGTAATGACGCTCCTCAACCCCAGGGTTCTCCCCACTTCTCCAGAGACCCTTTCTCATGCTTTTCGGATAACCCTGGAATTTCTTCCACAACCGCCCCGCCTCCTCCACCCCTGCCACCACAGCCTCCTTTGCACCCAGGGAGATGTTCTTTTCAACCCTGTTCTCCACTCCTCGGAAGGCTCTACTGTCGAGAGCCCAACCTTTCGGGTTCGTCCCCTCCAAGCCCATGTTTGGACCGGTTCAGCCATCTAGGATCACCCCCTCCCCGTCAAAATCAGCGAAGCCCTTATTGCACCTGGATCAGTCCCCCGAGAACGCCACGTCTTTGTCCTCGAAACCCTTATAATGACCAGACTAATTACGTCTGGTACTGTACTGGATACCCTTCAGCCCTGGAAACCAGCCCAGTGACCTCCCCTGCCCTCACTCATCTGCCACCAGGAACCAGCCCGGTGACCTCCCCTCACCTCACTCGTGTGCCCTTGGAAACTGGCCCCATGATTTCACCTCCTCTTACTCACAGGCCCTTGGGAACTGGCATCATGATTTCACCTCCCCTTGCCCACAGGCCCATGGAAACTAGTCCTGTAACCCTTTCTCACAGAGTTGTGGAAACTGGTCAGATGATCACCCCTGTGCTTTCTCAGTGGTCCTCGAGGAGAAGTTACAATGACCCTCCTCTTACCCTAGCATCTTCTCCACCTGCTGGCAGCTTTTATCTTAAGCCTCCAGAGTCCTGTGAACTGAAACCACAGTTTGACTTGCCCGTTGGGAAAAATGACTGTAGCTCCTCACCTTCATCTCAGCCAGGCTTGTCTGGCTCTTCTGTCTCCACTCAGGAGACTTCTTATCACTACGCCCACCTTTCCTCAGAGGCCAACATACTTGTCCCTGAGAGCCCTTACTATGCCATCTGCCTGGCCCCTGGGAGTGTTGGTCCTCCTTGCTCACCCCAGTCTCAGGCTCCCAGGAAGCCTTGCTTTGAGTCCCTTCTGTCCTGTGAGACTGGTAGGAACTCTTACTTTGTCCTGTCCCCAGGTACCAATATTTCTGGTCTCCCCTGCCTCCAGGAACCACCTGTTCCCTGCTGTCCTCATCCTACCCTCTCCTTCCCTTCACCCCCGGGCAACCAGTGTATACCTCCACCCCAGTCACCTCCCCGTAGAAGCTATAATGAACCACCTCTCCCTACCCCAGCTCCCCCCAAAATGAAGTCTCCCAAATACTTGGAGTTAAGACAGTCATGTCCTCCCCACAAGTGTCACTCCCTAGTTAATACTCTGCAGCACACCCCTCCTGGCCAGCGTAAACTCCCTAAGGCCAGCACCTCTCCTTCCTCTCCCTCCTGCCCCTCTGGCCTCTCTGGTCCTCCTTGTATGGAGCCATCCACCACAACTCCTTTAAATTCCTGCCCTACAGAACTTCCCTCAGGGATTGGGACTGTCTTACCCACTGTGGTCCCTAGAACCCTCCGCCTTCCTTGTGATCCTGCCTTACCCAGTAGTTATGCTCAGGGCCGCCCCCGTGGTCCTCTTATGGGCCCCCTTTGCAATACCCACGTATACTCTGTAGTTCCCTCCACCCCCCATCCCTGCGCACTCTCTGGTTCCCTAAATCATTCCACGGGCCCTCCACAGTGTCATAACCAGCCCATGATGCTGCCCTGTGGCACCTATAGTACTCCTAGAGGCCCACCCCACCCCAATTGCCAGCCTGTGGTGCCTCCTTGTTCTACCCACATCTATTCCTTTATCCCTTTGAGAACACCCTTTGACCCTCAAAGTTTACCCATTGTTCCCCGAATCCGGACCTTCCCTGATGCCATCCCCTGTGGCCTCCATGTCTACCCGGTGGCTTCTCGAGGCCCTCCTAAAGAGCCTCCTCGGATCCCCTACAGCTGTCCTGCGCCTTCATCCAAGAGTTCCAGCTGCAGCACGAATCCCAGCTGTAGTTCAACTCTAATTATTAGTGAATGCCAGAGTACTGACAGCCAGAGCCAGAGTAGTCCCCAAAGCAAAAGTGGGAGCCAAAGCAAGAGTCCCCGTAATAGCAGAAGTCAGAGCAATAGTTCTCACCAGAACATAAGTCAAGGCCAGGTTGTGAGTCTCCAACTTAGCAGAAGACGGAACCAGAGCAAGAGTCCCCGCGATGGGAAAAATCGGGGCCAGAGTAGGAGTCCCCGGCGTGGCAGGGGCCAGAGCAAGAGTCCCCATAGTGACAGAAGTCAGGATCAGAGCAACAATCCTCACCGCAGCAAAAGTCATGGTCGGAGCAAGAGTCCCCATCGGAACAAGAAATCCAGGCCGGAACAAAAGCCATGATAACAAGACTGCCAGCTGTAGCAAGCGTGCCAGGTGTGGCAACCAGGACCAACTTGGGAACTCCTTGCTGGAAGTCTTCATTTTCCCTCTATACTTTTTAGGTTGTACTCACATCCTCTCTGCTGCCCCCTAGCAGTCATCCTAGAAGATCTCATTTTGGTTCAGGCCTCAATTTTCTGTGAGCTGTCCTTCGCTCACATTCCTGGGGTCTGGGAACTCTCCCTAAACTATCCTCAACCCTATGACTGAGCCTCTGATTCTGGTGACAGTCACTGTGTGACCTGAGGTCAGTTACCTTTATCTCTCATCAAACGTGGAAGGTGCTAAGTCTTGCTGAGCTGTCTGTTGTAGTGCTCAGAAAGCTCATAGGCATGAAAGTACTTCGGAAGTTGGAAGGTTGGTTTGGAGGAAAGGTTCTTTTTTTCTTTTGGAGAGGTTTTTTTTTTTTGTTTTGTTTGTTTGTTTTTTTTGTTTTTTTTTTTTGGCTATAGGGCACGTGCGCTCACCAAAAAAAGAGACAGAAAGCTAGAAATCACCCCCCAGGGGGCATGGGCACACACACACAAGCACCTGGTGGAGGAAAGGATCTTTTAAAATTTCTTTTAGTTTTGCTGTGGGGTGTGAGTACTCACAGGGGTTGGTGGGGGGGAGGGGAATTACTCCCTGGGGAAATGGCCATGCCACAATCCCTTCTCCATTCTCCTCTTGGGATTTTGGGCATGCGTACACATGCACCTGCTGTGATTCTTAAGCCACTGGGTCCAGGATGCAAACCACTCAGTCAGCCATGTGGGATCCAACCACCTTAACCTCCATGCCACCTGCTGGCCCAAGGGTTTTTAACACTAAACTTCACCAAAGCCTACATAGTTTCTCCCAGCCTTCTGCAGGCTCTCTTCAAGAGTCCTGAGCTCCTGTTCTTTTAATTTTGTCTTGTCCCAAGGCCCCTCTTTTTGATGATCCCCACATGGAAGAAGAGCTACAGTTTCCTTTCTCTCTCAACCCTGAAGTGGGAAGGCCAGCTCTCCCCTCCTTTTCTCTCCCATGCTGCACCTGGGGCAGGCAGAGACAGGATGCAGAGACAGGAGTGGACACTAACTGAATCCAAGTTTGCTTGACATATTAGTGGGGTTAGGCAGTAGGGACAGAGGCAGTGCTGGGAAGACCCATAAGCCTGTCTTTTCTCTTTTAGGCTGCTACAGAACCCAAATTCCCTGCCACTCACCTAGCTCTGCAGAATTTTGACATGACCTACAGTGTGCAGTTTGGGGATCTTTGGCCATCCATCCGGGTCAGCCTTCTGTCAGAGCAGAAGTATGGTGCACTGGTTAACAACTTTGCTGCTTGGGATCATGTGAGTGCTGAGTTGGAGCAACTGAATGCCAGAGACTTTGTGAATGAAGCCTTTACCCACTGGGAACTAGAACCTGAGAGTGACCAATCTGCAGCTCCAACACCAGCCTCCTGGGCCTGCAGTCCAAACCTTCGATGTTTCACTTTTGCCAGAGGGGATGTCAGCCGCTTCCCTCCTGCCAGGTAGGAGCCAGAGCTATGGCTATGCTGTCCTGAGTACTTGCTGGAAATAAACATGAAGAGACCCGGCTCTTAACCTCTGTAATAAGTTTCATAATGTTACTAATATTTATGGTGTACTTATATGGGTTAAACTTTTTTCTAAGTGCAAAAGGAGATTTATCTCCTTTTGTTCTATCAACAGCTTTATGAAGTAGATAATACTGTTCTCCTCACTTTCAGGCTTGGCAGCCTGGGTGTCATGGACTACTACCTGATGGATGCTGCCTCCTTGCTGCCTGTCCTGGCCCTCGGCCTACAACCCGGAGACATTGTGCTTGACCTCTGTGCGGCCCCCGGGGGAAAGACACTGGCATTGCTTCAGACTGGCTGTTGCCGTAAGTCAGGGCGCTAGAGTAGGTGGGGGCACGTTGAAAACGCTGAGCCAATGGGACCAGCAGATGGCGTAATGTTTCTGTCACTGGACTCTGTCAACAGAAAATAACCAACTCTAAAAAATTAATAATTCATAATTAATGCGGTTTATTTCCAAGTAGAATATGAGTGACCTAGGCCCGGAGAGAAGGTAAAACATGCCTTTCTCTCAAGGTGATCAGGTATAGGGGTTCCCTTCAATTGATTTTGAGAGTAAGAGGCAGAGATTGGAATTTAGTGAAAAGTTTTCCATTGGTTTGGCCCAAAAAGGGGGACAGGACATGTGGAGTGGGGGGGCTTGTAGGTTGTAGGTGGGTTTACAGTTTTTAGGGTGGTGATTGGAAAAGGAAGGTTGCTGAGATCAGAAACAGTGATAAGGAGGCTTAATGTACATCACGAAGATGCTCCAGTGCTATGCCAAGGGCAGGATGTGGGAAGAATCCTGTTACTAAGGGCCAAAATGGTCTGTCAGCATCTGTGTGTGACACCCCCAGGCTCTCTGGAAAGGACTTGGGAAAATAGGAAAAAGCAGTCAGACTTCTGTCCATAACTCCCATGTAGTGAACTGTGGTTTGAGACCTGGACCCAGTGACTTAAAACTCATGCCAGGCACGCATATGTACATGCCTGCCTGCCTGCTCAAAATCCTGAGAGAGAATGGATTGCTACATGGCTTTCCCCTTTCGGGGAGTAATTTTTCACTTTCTGTCTCTCCTTCCCTTTCTGGTGAACGCACATGCCCTGTAGCAAAAATCTCTCTAAAGAGAGAGAGAGGAAGAGAAGAGAAGAGAAGAGAGAAAGAAGAGGAAAGGAGAGGGGAAAGAGAAAGGGAAAGGAAAAAAAGAAAGAAGGAAAGGAAGGGAAAAAAGAAAGAAAAGAAAATAGGGCAGAAAGGAAAGAAAGAAAGAGAAAAAGAAAGAAAGGAAGAAAGAAAAAGAGAAGAGAAGAGAAGAGAAAATAAATAGATTCTGGGCCCGTGGGACCAGCAGATGGCGTAGGGGTGATGTCGCTGGGCTGCCACATGACTGACAGCAGTTTGAGTACCAGACTGGAGCATGTGGAGAAGAGATTGCAGAGTAGCCATCTCCCTGGGGGCTGGTATCTCACATTCTCTCTCACTGTGTCTGTTGTGGTTCATCCCCCACACCACCACCCCAAGACATGTGCCTTAAGGCAAAAACCTCGCAAAAAAAGAAAATGCTGGGCCAGGGGTGGGGGTGGGCAACAGTACTTGCTTGCTTCTAAAGCTCACATATTTTCTCTGCAATTATTTCCTCCCTTCCTGTCAGCTGGTCAGGGAAGGTTACTGAACAAGGTCTTCGAAGGCAGATTAAGGCAGAGTTCTGAGCAGCGATCACATGACACTTTCACCCCTCTGCATCTGTTTACTCTGTCTCCAAGATTAAGTCCCCATGTCCTTAGCTAGCCAGCCAAAAGGGTGAGATCTGGCTGCCACCCCCATTTATAACTTTATGTGCTGATCTTCCCCAGGCTTTATGTGCATCAGACACATGGTGAAACTGAAGCCCGAAGAAGCATTGGTTCATGTTACTTTTTCCTCTTTTTTTTTTAAATAATTACTTTATTAAACTTTATTTATTTATATTTGACCAGAGAGAGACAGAGTGAGAGAGAGTGAGAGAGAGAGAGGGAAAGTGAGAAAGCAAGTCTCCAGGTCTAGGCCTTGAACCATTGTTGGCCATGTGGGAGTCCAGCACCCTTAACCACCATCTGCCGGCCCCACTTTTTCCCTGTTTTTTAACGAGAGGGTGGGTGAGAGGGTATCCCTGACAGGGTCTTGCTGTTGAGAGCCTCTGCCCTCACAGTCCGCTTAGCTCGGATTGCAGGCGCTCCCTCCTGCCACCACCCCGTCCCTGCTGCCTGTCCTGTTTCAGGTTGGTCTGGGATCCAGGATTCCACATGGTCCTAGCCTCTAGCAGTGTAGCCCTCCCTACTGCATGCACCGCCTTGACTAGGCCTCCTGAATTTTTTCTCTAGAATTCACACACCACCTCAGCTGAGCTGTCTAAATCCTTTAGCTTTCAAGCCTTGGCTCAAGTGTGCCACCTTCCAGAAGTCTTCCCACACGACTTATGCTGACCAGTTCAGATGGGTGAGCACCTCTCTCTCCCCTGTGTTCCACACTGTGGGCATCCCCTTTGTAATGATTAGCCATTGGCCTTGCCTCTGAGCTTTACCGTTATGTGTCTTTATCTTCTCCCTCTTTGGGGTGAGGAATTTCTTCAGGACAGGCCCAGATCTTACTTACTTCTTGTAGCCCACCTGGGTCTTGTCGCCACAACTTCACATTTCAGCCATCCACTGGTCAACATCCTGCCAAAGCGGACAGTACTTTTTTCCTTGGGGCCCTGAGAAATACCCACAAAGGGCTGTGATTTTCACACCCAACCTGGAGCTCAGCCAGGCTTCTCTTGATGTGCCTGAGCCTTTCTGTCGGGCTCAGACCCCCTTTCCACTTCTTGCCAGCTAGCTTGTACAGTTTGAGTTGATCTCAGCCTCAGGTAGGCCCATGAGTGGTTCAGAGAGATACCATGTTTGGTCTCAGCCTTCTGAAGTCCAGAGGGAAAGGAAAACCCGCTGTCGACGTGGCTTCATGAGTCAGTGCAAGCGAGAGCCCGGCCTGTGTGCTGGACTGGGCTGATCAAAATACTGTGGGAACCCATCAGAGGGGAGATGAAGGATGGGGTTACATGGAAGAGAAGGAACTTGAACTAAGAGGAGGAAGAAGGGCAGAGGAGAAGTAATTGAGGGTTGTTCAGGCGTGCTGACCTACGAGCACCTGACCTTTTCCCAGCTCCTCAGCCAAGCGACTGACTCCTTCATCTCAGGAAGACAGGATCACAGAATTTCAGTGCAGGAAGGGAACTTAGAGTGTACCTTAGGGGAAACTGAGCTCTGGAGAGATTAACTAACTTGCATTTGAACGGAGAGCCAGAACTGGACCCTGTCTTTCTTTTTTTAGTTCACATATCCTGCAAATTTCTCTTGAGCAGAGAATCCTGTGGGAAACTGCGCACCAGCGAATATCGCCCTTAGGTTTCGGTTTCTCAGCAAACAATTACACAATGCCAAAGGCCATGATTGGCTCCCCTTCAAAACCTCACCTTCAAAACCATACTCTGATTGGCCACTTCCCATAGCAAATCGGTGAGCTTAGAATTCCTCAGATTTGCATATCCGGCACCTCATGATTGGTCCACAAAAGCAACCAATCATAGCCCACCTTTTACAATCCTTCATTTAACCAATCACCGCCCACCAACATGTATATAACCAGGATCCCTGGCCCACAATAAACAGGCGACTCTGAAGAGTTGTAACACTGGGTCGTCTCTGGATGACCCTGAAGAGCTGTAACACTGTGTCCGTGTTGTAACACTGCGCCATTCGTCCTGTCTCTCGCTCCTTCCCTCAGGAAACCTGTTCGATTGTCCTGCGGGTTGGGACAGAATCCAATTTTTACTTTTCTGAGTGCCCTCAGAAATCAGGGCATTTCTTTGTGCAAATGCCAAGCTGGTTTATAGTCTGAGCACTCCCATTAGGTAAGGTGTACACTCTCCAGATCTCCATCACAGTTCCCACCCTTCCTGTCACTCGTTGAGTATGAGGCCTGGTTTCAACTGTCTTGTATCATCAAGCTGCAGGGTCTAGGACTCTGACTGGACAGGTGACCATGTGGGATCCAATTCCTTAAACCACCAGGACTAGACATACTGCTTTAGAAAAAAGTATTCTTAACTGGCCTGTTTTATTTGTAGACTTAACCTTTGGCCCATGTAGGCATTTGCCTTTGCAAGTCCTGCTCCAGGGTGGCTGTTAGCCTGCCATGCACAGAAACAGCTTCTCTGCCCCCGGAGTCTGCCTTGATTGGCTGTGCCTAAGAATTGGTCTGACTCTCCATCAGCAGCATCGCTGGCCTCTGAAGCACCTTTATTTCCACAGGCAATCTTGCTGCGAATGATCTCTCCACTTCCCGAACAGGCAGACTCCAGAAGGTCCTTCACAGTTATGTGCCTCAAAACATCAGAGATGGGAATCAAGTTCGAGTCACCTCATGGGATGGCAGGAAGTGGGGAGAGCTGGAGGGGGACACCTATGACCGGGTAAGTGATTCCTGACTTAGGGCATCCATCTAGCTAGGTGGGACCCTCCCCGCCACGTCCCGTGCGTTTGAACATGTAGGGCTGTTTCTGGATCTGGCCAACTCTCCATGGGTAACTTAGAGGAGAAAACTGTCTGCAGAATTGTCAGTTCAGTTTAGATGACTGGCTACTGTTTTCATTAGAGAGAGTTGAGTACGAATGGGCCAATTTCATTTACACATGGTGTAAAATTCAGAAGGCACACAAGGGTACTGGCGAAAGTAAATTTCCCCCTTACTGGTGTCCTACAGTCATCGACTTCCTCTCTTCATCGATGACCCTTGTTTTTATTTTCTCTGTATCCTTTAAAATACATTATTTAGGGGCCGGCAGGTGGTGTGGTGGTTAAAGGCACTGGATTCCTACATGGCCAACCGCGGTTTGAGTCCCAGACCTGGTGGCTTGCTCTCTTGCTTTTCCGTTCTCTCTCTCCCTGTCTCTGGTCAAATTTAAAAAATAATAATAATAATAATAATAACAACAACAACAAGTGGAATTAAATAAATAATTCTTTCAAATATAAATGTATGTGCTTATTATTTTCAAAAACAGAATTGGAAGAATATTACATTCACTACTCTGAGCTTAATTTCCTTTTCATAATATATCCTAGGTGTTAATTCTTTCTAGTTTTCTTTATCCTTTTTTTTTTTTTTTTTTTTTTAGAGAGGTTTTTGCTGTAGGGTGCGTGCGCTCGCCAGACAGACAGAGAGAGACAGAGAGACAGAAAGCAAGAAATCAACCCCCAGGGGGCATGTCTATGCCTCAATCCCTTCTCCTCCATTCTCCTCTTGGGATCTTGGGCACGCACGCACATGCGCCTGGCGTGAGTTTAAGCCACCGGGTCTGGGATGTGAACCGTGGTCGACTATGTGGGAGTCCAGCGACATAGCCATTACGCTAACTGCTGGTCCCATCCTTTTTTTTTAAGTTTATTTTTTCTTCATGATTGAGAAAGACATTTTTTTCTTGATGATTGAGAGACAGACACAGCCACCCCCATAGGGTTAACACACCGTGATCCACTACCAGCTTCAGATCATGGGCATGCACATGCCTAGTGTGTTTAGAGAGATCTCTGGATGTGAACCTGGAACTTCCCCATGTGAATCAGTTTCATAGAATGCTGCATTACTGCTGTGTCATTGCCTGCTCCTTGTTTGTTTATTTATTTTTAGGTTTTTGCCATAGGGTGCATGCACTCACAGGAGAAGGACAGGGAGAGAGAAAGTGAGAAATCACCCCTCAGGGGGATGGCCACACCGCAATCCCTTCTCCATTCTTCTCTCAGATTTTTGGGCATGCACGCACACCCGCCCTGCTTAATTTTCAGGCTGTGGGGTCCAGGACTGGAACTGTGGTCAGCCATGTAGGAGTCTAGTACCTTAACCACCATAACACTTCTGGCCCTCCTTATATAAGTTCTTGAAGTATGATTGATGGGTACACATTATAGCCTGTAAGATTTTGATAGATTGATGACTTGCTCTGTGAGGTTAAACCACTTATACTTCTACTGGTAATGAATGAGTACCATTTATTTTATTTCCTGCCAATATTGTTTGCCAAACTGATAGTATCTAATTTACATTCTCTTATGAATGATATTGAAAGCTTTTTCATATATATATATCTATATATTTTATTATTATTATTTTTTTTTTTTGGAGAAGTTTTGCTGTGAGGCATGTGTGCTTGCCAGAGAGACAGAGGACAGAAAGTGAGAAATCACCCCCCAGGGGTGATGGTCACACTGTAATCCCTTCTTCTCCATTCTCTTCTCAAGATCTTGGGCACGCACGCACACATGCCCAGTGTGAGTTTAAGCCACTGGGTCTGAGAATTGAACTACGGTTGACTACATGGGAGTCCAGAGATATAGCCGTTGCGCCAACTGCTGGTCCTACTTTTTCATATTTTTAAAAAGGTTATTTATTTATTTATTTATTTATTTGAGAGGTTTTTGCTATAGGGTGTGTGCACTCGCCAGACAGAGAGAGACAGAGAGACAGAAAGCGAGAATTCACCACCCAGGGGGGATGATCACGCCGCAATCCCTTCTCCTCCATTCTCCTCTCGGAATCTTGGGCATGCATGCACATGCACCCGGCATGAGTTTTAAGCCACTGGGTCCAGGACGCGAACCGCGGTCGACTACGTGGGAGTCCAGCAACATAGCCATTACGCTAACTGCTGGTTCCCAGGTTTTTTATTTTTTTAATTGGCTTACTCTTAAAAATGTTTATTTAAAACATACTCTTTATTTTTCAGATTTATTGATTTAATACATAAAAGAGAGAGAGAATGAGAAAGACAGAGAGAGGAACAAGCATCTCCAACAAGGTGTTCACGTGATCTGCCCCCACCTTCAGTGAGCCCAGATCACAGTGCATGTGTGTGCACGCTTTTTTAATTGTAAAATGAGGTTTATAGTAGTGAATATGGAATAGAAATGCATTTGGTATAGGCCCTGGAATATAGGAAGCATCCAGTATTTTCAACATCACAGTCCTTATCATTATTTCTATTATTTCCATTCGTTGATCCTAGCTATGCCTTTTGGAACAATATATTGTAGAATGAGTTACCTTCCATTTCACTTGATAGTACTTTAGACATTTGGAAAACAGCCTTGATGTCTTGAAGATGTCTTTGTTAATTTATTTGTTGAAGAGTTAGTTGTGTACTATGTACTGTGTGGTAGGCAAGCATTAAACACATTGGATACAAAGGAGGATGTTACTTGAGGGTAACATGCTTGGTAACTCCATCCTTTCCTCAGCTCCATTTAACCATTAGCTGGTGAGAAGACAGGCCCCCAGAGCTCTGTGTGCTCAGCACCCTCCACCTTCCCTCACATAGAAAAAGCAGCCCTCAATGTGGCATGGCCATGCTGCAGTCCTTTTTCCTCTGTTTTCCATCCAGTCAGGATCCTGAGCACTTGTGCACATGCATCCAGCATGCTGTCCTCTCGCTCTGTCTCTCTCTTTCTCTGCTGGAGAGTGCACATGCTCACCAAGGTCACAGAGAGAGGAAGAAGAGAAAACATCCCCCATGGGAAATGATCATTCCACAATCCCTTCCCATCCATGTCTTCCTCCTTGCAGGATTTTGGGCATGCATGCATGTGTACCCCAGCTTGTCAAACTATTGGGTCTAAGACTCAAACCAGAGAGCTGGTCATGTGGGACCCAGCCACGAAGGGCTTAATCACTGTGCTATGGGGCTGGCCCTCTTTCTTTCTTTTTTAAAGAATTATTTATTTGGGGAACCAGCAGTTAGCGTAATGGCTATGTCGCTGGACTCCCACGTAGTCGACCGCGGTTTGCGTCCCAGACCCAGTGGCTTAAAACTCACGCCGGGCGCGTGTGCGTGCGTGCCCACGATCCCGAGAGGAGAATGGAGGAGAAGGGATTGCGGTGTGACCATCCACTCTGGGGGGTGATTTCTCACTTTCTGTCTCTATGTCTCTCTCTGTCTGTCTGGCGAGCGCACGCGCCCTATAGCGAAAACCTCTCCAAAAAAAAAAAAAAAAAAAAAGAATTATTTATTTGGGACCAGCAGATGTGGGGTGGTTAAGATGCTGGACACGCCCACGTGGCAGACCACGGTGAGAGTCCAAAACCTGGTGGCTTGCTTTCTCACTTTCTCTCTCTCTCTCTGTCTCTCTCTGGTCAAATTAAAATAAATGAATGAATAAATAAAATTAAATACATAATAAAGTTGATTCATTTAAAAATTATTTTATTTTAATTTATTCATTCATTTATTTTAATTTGACCAGAGAAGCACACACACACACAGAGAGAGAGAGAGAGAGAGAGAGAGAGAGGCTGTCGACCATGTGGGAATGTCCAGCACCTTAACCACCACGCCACTTGCTGGCCCTTTTTAAGATTTAAAGCTTATTTCAAATAATACAACGTTTAGGGACCAGCAGTTAGTGTAATGGCTATGTCACTGGACTCCCATGTAGTTGACCACAGTTCACGTCCCGGACCTGGTGGCTTAAAACTTACGCCGGATGCGTGTGCGTGTGTGCCCAAGATCCTGAGAGGAGAATGGAGGGGAAGGGATTTCGGTGTGGCCATCCCCCCCTGGGGGGAGATTTCTCTCTTTCTGTGTGTCTGCTTCTCTTTGTCTGTCTGGCGAGCGCATGCACTCTATAGCAAAAAACCTCTCCAAAAAAAACAATAATAATACAATGTTTCTTTGAACACATTTCTACCTTCCCATATAATAAAAGAAATTGTTGTTTGTAAGACACATGGCCAGGGGTGGGATTCTGCTGGAGCACCATCCTGGCAGGACTGTTATTTATGGCTGACACTCATGCATATTGGGTAGGGCCTCAGTCCTATCTGAGGTTGAATAGTGTGACTACCCTCCCTGTTTCCTTAATGCAATAGTCCAACTTCTTTCCTTCTGTGATGGGGTAAAGTCCATCTGTTTTGCAGTTGACACTACTGAAATATCGGGAGTATGTTAGAACCAAGATACTCAGGTATATTGCCTTTGACTTAAAGTCCCCTTTTCCAAAAAATTTTTCAGAGACATGTGAGAGGGAAAGGAAAGTGAAAAAGTGCCCTCTGTGGAGAATGGCCAGGCCATAATCCCTTCTCCTCCATCTTTCCCTCCTCTGGGGATTTTGGGCACTTATGCACATGTGCCCTGCGTTTTTCCTCAAGTCCCTGGGTCCCAGACTTGAACTACACAGTTGGCTGTGTAGGATCCAGCCACCTTAACCACTGTGCCATCACCTGGCCTGATTTATAGTCTCCTTGAAATACCCAGCTTGCTGTTGCCATGCACCAGGGCTCAGGAGGGCTTCATCCCTAGGTACACCTTGCAGCCGTTTCCCCAAAAGTTCCAGCCACCTCCCCAAGACACCGAGGAAACTAAGAAACTAAACTTTTCTTCCTTTTTGGGTTATACAATCTTCACAACTTTTTGTGTACGCTGTAGTTATACCTTGGCTCTTCATACTTTGTCTTGGCTGAATCACTTCCATTTAGGTATGTCTGTTACATATTGCAAAGACTTGGGTTTTGTTTGATGAGCAGCCTGTAAATATTTATTCCTAAATTGCTAACTAAAACAATTGGTGCCACTGATATGTTTGATTTCAGCTGGCAAATTATCTTGCTGTGTTTATTTACTGTCTGTGTGTGTGTGTGTGTGTGTGTGTAAGTGTTTTCCCACTGTGAGCTCTGTACTTTTTCTTTTAATTTGTTATTTAGGGAGATTTGTATTTTAATTCTTTTTAAAAATTTTTTATTTAAATGTTGTATTCAGTTAGCTTAACTACCATGCCACCAGCTTGCCCTGTATTTTAATTCTATGTTGGATAATTTTAATATCAAGAACCATGGTTTTTATTTCTGCTGACTTGCTTAAGGAAGGAGATTTGTTTCCTTTTAAGTTTTGTGGTTATTCATAATTTTGTAACTTTTCTGTTGGAATATAACAAAAGAGATCAAATAAACCATAGAATCTGCTGTTTAAAGAGGAATAGCAGGTAGTGTGATAGTTAAAGCACTGAACTCCCACATGGACCACAATAGTTCAAATCCTGGACACAGTGGCCTGAAAATTACACCAGGTATGTGCTTGTGCATGCCCAAAATCTCAAAAGGAGAATAGAGGAGAGATTGCAGTGTGGCCATCCCACTTGAGGGGTGATTTCTTATTTTCCCTCTCTCTGTCTCTCTGACGAGTACATGTGCTCTATGGCAAAAATCTAAAATAAATAAATAAATAAATAAGAATCTTCTTAAAGAATATAGTCATGCATCACCTAACAATGGGATATGTTCTGAGAAGCACATCATTAGGCAGTTTTAGCACTGTGCCAACATCGTAGGTGTACTTACAGGGACCTATATGGTATGTGCTCCTGTGCTGCAATCCGTACAGCATGTTACTGCTGAGTAGTGCAGGCAGTCATAGCATTGTGCTAAGTATTTGTATACCTGAAAACTTTGAAACAAAAGGCACAATATGAAAGTATAGTATAAAAGATAAATGGTACCCCTGGACAGAGCATTTATCATGAATGGAATTAGTACTGGCGGTTGCTCTGGGTGAGTCAGTGAGGGCTGAGTGAATGAAGGGCTAGGACATTACCGTACACTACTATAGACTTTTCTTTTTGGAGAGGTTTTTGTTATAGAGTGTGTGTGCTCACCAGAAAGACAGAGACAGAGAGACAGGAACTGAGAAATCACCCCCTATGGGGGATGGCCCCACCGTAATCCCTTCTCCATTCTCCTCTTGGGATCTTGGGCACGCATGTACATGCACCCTGTGTGAGTTTAAGCCACTGGGTCCGGGACTTGAACCATGGTCAACTATATGGGAATCTAGCGACATAGTCATTACACCAATTGCTGGTCCCTAGACTTCTTATTTTTTTGAGAAATTTTTACTATAAGGCTCACCAGAGAGACAGAAAGTAAGAAATTACACCGCCCGCCCCCCCCACCCCCCCCACCCCCCCCGGCCCCCGGGGATGGCCATGATGCAGTCCCTTCCCCATTCTCCTGGAATCTTGGGCATGCAGGCACACGTGCCTGGCATGATTTTCAAGCCAGTAGGTCCAGGACTATACCGCCTGCTGGCCCCAACTTTTTTTTTAAATTTATTTATTTATTATCATTATTTTTCATTTTGACCAGAGACACACACACAGAGAAAGAGAGAGAGAGAAAGCAAGTCCAAGACTTGAACTGTGGTCAGCCATGTGGGAATCAAGCTTCTTCTTTAACTACCACACCACCTGTTGGTCCCATGGCCCCAACTTCTTAAACCCTGTACTCTTAGGCTATGTTGAACTTATAAAAATTACTTCTTTGGGGACCAGCAGTTGACGTAATGGCTATGTCGCTGGACTCCCAGGTAGTCGACTGCGGTTCAAGTCTCGGATCCTGTGGCTTAAACTCACACCCGGCACATGTGTGTGCATACCCAAGATCCCGAGAGGAGAATGGAAGAGAAGGGATTACGGCGTGGCCATCCCTCTGGGGGGTGATTTCTCGCTTTCTGTCTCTCTGGTGAGCGCACGCACTCTAGAGCAAAAAAAATGAGAAAAAAAAACTTGTTTCTTCAATAAAAAGTAAACCTATGAGAATTTTTTAACTTTATAAACTTACTTTTTAAAGTTTTTGACTCTCTTATGATAACACTTAGTTTAAAACACACACACACACATTATACAGCTGTGCAGAAATGTTTTCTGGGCCGGCTCTGTGTTGTAACATTGATGCATTGCTCAAGAGAGGCCAGCTCTCACCCAGCAAGCACTGTAGGACTGTCACTCAGGGAAGAGGAACAGTGGTTACTACATACACTGACTGGGACGGTAGTTGGTTCTTTTTCTGTTCTCACTAAACCCAACTAGTTGACTCTTCTTCAGTATCTTTGATGCAAAACAATTTTCTGTGAACTATTGTGACAAGTGTGTGATTTCACATAAAGAACAATAAAAGGAAAAAAAAAGAAAGAAAGAAACTAGATCTCACATAGCAACTGCAGTTTGAATCCCTGACCTAGACAGCCTGAAAACTGAGACGTCTCTGGGGCAGTGACATGCCTAGAGCTGTCATCTATGAGAACAAAGCCTTCTTCTGGACTGCTCCTGAGGAACTTTCCTGAGGCGCTTATTTTTTTTTTTTTAATAATAATTATTTTATTTTATTTTATTTATTGTCATTATTTTATAGTTTTATGATCAGAAAGAGAGAGACTCAGAGAGAGAAAGAAGGTGAGAGAGCAAGCTGCCAGGTCTAGGACTTGAACTGCAGTTAGCCATGTGGGAGTCCAGCCACCTTAACCACCATGCCACCTGCTGGCCCCAGCCTGAGACTCTTCTTGAGGAGGTGTCACTCTTTTTAGAAATACATTCATTAGTAGTTTGCTTATTTGTTTCTGTTTTCATTATAGATGAAAACATTATTTGCTTGTATGCAGATAATGTACTGTGAACATTTCTAATAATAAAACCCTTTTGGTAGGGTCAGCAGGTGACATAGTGGTTAAGGTGCTAGACTCCCACATGGCTGACCATGGTTCGAGTCCCCAACCTGGTGGCTTGAAAATAATGTAAGACATTTGTGTGTGTGTGTGTGTGTGCGCCCAAAATCCCAAGAGGAGAATGGAGGGTGGCGAATTGTGGTGTGGCCATACCCCTGGGGGGTGATTTCTCACTTACCCTCTCACTGTATCTCTCTATCTCTCTCCGGTGAGTGCACGTGCTCTATGGCAAAAACCGAGAAGACCTTTTGGTATTGGGGGTCTATGTTTTCAAACTTTTTTTTTTAAAAGAGAGATTTTTGCTATAGGGCGTGCGTGCTTGCCAGAGAAAAGAGATGAACATGGGACCAGCAGTTAGCGTAATGGCTATGTCACTGGACTCCCACGTAGTCGACCATGGTTCGAGTCCTGGACCCGGTGGCTTAAACTCACGCCAGGCACGTGTGCATACGTGCCCAGGATCCCGAGAGGAGAATGGAGGAGAAGGGATAGCAGCATGGCCATCCCCCCTGGGGGTGATTTCTCGCTTTCTGTCTCTCTGTCTCTCTCTGTCTGTCTGGCGAGCGCATGCACCGTATAACAAAAACCTCTCCAAAAAAAAAAAAAGAAAAGAGATGAACAGACAGAAATGAGAAATCACTCCCCATAGGATTGGCCGTGCCGCAGTCCCTTCTCCTCTGTTCTCCTCTTGAGATTTTGGGCATGCTCACTCCCATGCCTGGCGTGAGTTTGAAGCACTGGATCCAGGACTCAAACTGTGGTCAGCCATGTGGGAGTTCAGCGATGTAACCATTACACCAACTGCTGCTCTCTATGTTTTCAAACTTTTCAAGGAACTTTTTGAGGACTGCAAAAGCTTCTGCTAAACCCTTCACTGAATTTTCTTTGGGTGTTTTTCCTTCTTCTGGAGTTTCCCATTTTCTTGTCTTTTCATCTAGTATTCCTGTTCCAGTTCCACCAACTCCTCCCTGGTCAGTGCCTCAGGAAGCACCTCTAGTCCCCTCAGTGTCATCCTCTCTGCACCCAATTAAGGTTGTTTTCCACCTCAGCCGCAACCTTGTTGATTTTACAACCAACTACATAGTTGTTTATCACATATTAAGTGCTATACTTAATTGTATGTGCTTTACTTTTTTTTAATTGCCAGAGGGCTTATATGCTCACGAGAGAGAGAGAGAGAAAGAGACAGAGAGAGTGTGAGCCCGCGCGAAAGCTCTAATAAGGTATGGTCACACCACAGCCCCTTCTGCATTTCTCCATCCTGTTGGAATTTTGGGCAGGCATGTATATACAACCAGAGTGTGTGTGTGTGTGTTTGTTATTATTCTTTATTTTTTTATTTAAATAATTTAAATTAATTTAATTAATTTAATTTAATTTTAATAATTTAAAATTTTTAATTTAAGACAGAGAGAGAAAGGGAAAGTGAGAAAGCAAGCCACCAGGTCTGGGACTTAACCGCAGTTGGCCACGTTGGAGTCCAGTGCCTTAACCACCACACCACCTGCCAGCCTATGACCAGTGTATTTTTCAAGTTGCCAGGCCCAGGATTCAAATTGCTGTCAGCCATATGGGATCCATCTCCCTTAACCACTAGACTATGAGCCTGGTCTCGTGATACACTTTTGTAAGACTGGCAGTACAGTTGGTTTGTTTACACTAACATTATCACAAACACCTGAGTAATGCATTGAGCTATGACACTACGATGGCTACAGTATAACCAGGTAATAGGAATTTTTCAACTTCATCATAATCTTACTTTTTTTTTTTTTTTTTTTCTTTTTCTTGAGAGGTTTTTGCTATAGGGCGCGTGCACTCGCCAGACAGACAGAGAGAGACAGAGAGATAGAAAGCAGGAAATCACCCCCCAGGGGGGGTGGTCACGCCGCAATCCCTTCTCCTCCATTCTCCTCTCGGGATCTTGGGCACGCACGCACACGCGCCCGGCGTGAGTTTAAGCCGCCGGGTCCGGGGCTCGAACCGCGGTCAACTACGTGGGAGTCCAGCGACATAGCCATTACGCTAACTGCTGGTCCCAACTTCATCATAATCTTACGACCTGTATCTGGCCCATTGTTGGACTGAAACATTGCCTTGTGGCACGTGGCCAGGTATTATAGTGGGACACACTGTTTTTACCACCCTTCAAGAAGTACAACATTACTGGCTTTTTTTTTTTAAGTTTGTTTCAGGATATGCTCTCACCAGAGATAGGGAAGGTGAGAAATCAGTGGGGATGGCCTCAGTGGGGATGCAGTCCCTTTTCCTGAAGTCTCCTCTTGAGATTTGTGGGCACACATGAACACATGCCTGGCATGTTTTTCAGGCCATTGGTTCTGGGACACTAACTGCACAGTCGGCCACATGGGATCCAGCGCCTTAACCTCCATGTCACCTGTTGACCCCAGCTTGCCCCTACTTACGTTCCTGGAGGTAATCACTTCTGACTTCTAAAACCATCTGTGTTGAACTTTTTTTTTTTGGAGAGGTTTTCTGTTACAGGGCGCGTGTGCTCGCCAGAGAGACAGAGAGACAGAAAGCGAGAAATCACCCCCCCAGGGGGCTGGCCACACTGCAATCCCTTCTCCTTCATTCTCCTCTCAGGATCTTGGGCACACATGCACACGCGCTCGGTGTGAGTTTAAGCCACCGGGTCCGGAACTCGAACCGCGGTCGACTTCATGGGAGTCCAGTGACATAGCCATTACGCTAACTGCTGGTCCCTATGTTGAACTTCATAAATGTGATCACATGGTATGCACTGTCTTGTGTCTGAACTTTTTTCCTCTCACAGTTGTTTTTATGAGCTTCATCTATCTTGTTGCCAGTAGCAATGTTTGTTCATCGTTGCTATGTTATATATCCCATGGTATACATTAAACTATTTACCATTCAGTAATAGACAGTTGGGGCTATTTCCAGCTTGGGACTATTACAAGTACCACTGCTGTGAACGTTCTTATAAACTTGTGTGTGTGTGTGTGTGTGTGTGTGTGTGCACTTACATACACATTTCTGTGGAAATGCTGTGTCGTAGAGTCTGTATGTGTTCAGCTTTAGTCGATGTCGTCAAGCAGCTTTCCAGATGATTGTGCCAGTGTCCAGTCCACTGCTGTGTGAGGATTCCAGCTCCATCTCAGCAATGTGTACTAATCCCCGCCACTCCCCCATTTTAGCCATTCTGGTGGATATGGAATGGTATTGCATGGTGGTTTTAATTTTTATTTTGTTGTTGACCGTTGAATACTTTTTCATGTGCTTTTTGTTTTTTGTTTTGTTTGTTTGTTTTATCAGAAAGTGCATGTACTCACCAGAGAAAGAGAGGGAGGAAAAAGCAACCCCCAGTGGGGTGTGGTCACATCATAATCCCTTCTCCTTCATTTCTCCATCCTGTCAGGATTTTTGGCACACATGCACACTCACCTGGCATGGTTTTTAAGCCACTAGGGCTAGAATTGGAATCCCAGTTAGCCATGTGGGGTCAGACTTCCTTAGCTACTAGTCTGTGGGGCTAATCCTAGCCATTTTGTCTGTAGTGAGAATTCAAGTTTTTTTCCCATTTTTCTTCTATCAGGTTGTCTGGTTTTTTTTCATATACGTATGTAAGAATTCTATACTTTATGTATTATGGAAATGAGTTCCTTATGAATATATGTATTATAACTATATTTTTCTACTCTTTGGACTATCTTTTATTCTCTTATGATAAAACAGCAACATAGCCATCACGCCAACTGCTGGTCCCACCTCTTACTCTTTTTTTAAAAGTGTATTTATGGGACCAGCAGATGGCGTCATGGCTATATCTGGACTCCCATTTAGTTGACCATGGTTCGAGTCCCGGACCCTGTGGCTTAAACTCACACCAGGCACCTGTGTGTGTGTGCCCAAGATCCTGGGAGGAGAATGGAGGAGAAGGGATTGCGGCATGGCCATCCCCCCCGGGGGGTGATTTCTTGCTTTCTGTCTCTCTCTGTCTTTCTGATGAGCGCACATGCCCTATAGCAAAAACCTCTAAAAAAAAAAAAATGACACTGACTTCCATGACAGTGAGAGACAGAGACAGAGTGACTGACAGAGAGCATCCTCAGCAGGGTCTCATGTCACTGTTTCCTCCATCCTCTTAACTTTCCCAGCCAGGATCATGCCTGTCATGTACAGTCAACTCAGGAACCAAACCCACAGTCTTCCAGATTGATCCAGTGTTGCCTGAGCAGTGTGTTACTGCTGTACAACTGGACCAACCCTATTTTTCCTGCTCTGTATATACTGTGTCAACTACAGCTTTGGGAAGACTACTTTCAATATTCTGCGTACAGAATATTGGGCATTGGGTCATTATTTACTTGGAGATTCTGCTCAAATAAAAATTCACAGCTCTTTTCTATAAGTGATTTTACTTTCTTAAAACATAAGACTGTTTTTAAAGTGTTTTCTGTTTGTCTCTAGTGCCTAGCAGAGAGTAGGCTCTTAGCAAATGAATGAATGATCTTGCTATAGGTCATGTGCGCTCGCCAGAAAGAGACAGAAAGCGAGTAATCACACCCCAGGGGGGATGGCCATGCCACAATCCCTTCTCCTCCATTTTCCTCTCGGGATCTTGGGCATGCATGCACATGCGTCTGGTGTGAGTTTAAGCCACTGGGTCCAGGACTCAAACTGCTGTCGACTACATGGGAGTGCAGCAACATAGCCATTACAGTAACTGCTGGTCCTGATCTTGCATTTCTTATTTAAACTATTTTCATATTAGAGCTGACATTGTTTCAACTTAAGATAATTTTGAATCCTGATCCTGTTACCCAGTATACATGGCGTCTTCAAAAAGATCATGCAAAATGCATATTATGAGAAACTTTGTGGATTTCAAAAACCGTTGTAACAAAATAAATTCATATTTCAGTTTGATTTTTCTCTGGACTTTCTGAAAGTCCCTTACATTATCTACTCTTTGAGCATTATTAATTGAATGTGTTCATTCAAGTAGCTAAGGACAGAGCCCTAAGACTTCTTTCTAGATTAATATCAGTTATTTTATTGTAGTTACATCTGTGCTGGTTTTGGGTTTTTGACCAGCCATGAATATTCCTAAATATACTATGTTCCCACTCATTATTTCACAGTAGCTGCTGGGCTAATGAGAAGCTTTTCAGGTTCTCTGAAGCGGAGGGATGGGTAGAGGGAGCATTCTGCAAAACCTCCCAGAACCAGGGGCCTAAACAGCTCTGGCCTCAGAGGGAGGAGCCTTCAAGAGCTCTAATTCTTCACCCTGTAATGCCCTGGGCAGGTGCTGGTGGATGTGCCCTGTACCACAGACCGCCACTCCCTTCACGAGGAGGAGAACAACATCTTTCAGCGGTCTAGGAAGAAGGAGCGACAGATGTTGCCTGTGCTGCAGGTGCAGCTTCTCGCGTGAGTGATAGATTTATAAAAACTCAAGTCTGTGCCCAGGTGCTCTAGAAGTCTGGCTACCTGCTTGGGGACCAGGGGACTGGAAGCTCTTGCCGAGACCATCACCCACAGTGGGGCGGGGTCTTCTAGCTAGAGATCTCCCTGGAGGAGATAGACATCATGGGACGGTCCTTGTCTAAGACACACGAATCCTATCCGGTAGGACAGAGTGGGCTGCATAGAATCACTCAAGCTGTTCTACCCCAGTACCAATGAGTAGCACGTGTCTGGAAAATACCTACTGAGATCAAGGCTCTGTAGGGCGAGGAAGGAACTCAGGCCTTAGCCAGCTTCAGGGTTTGGTTCACAACCAAAGTCAAAGATCAGAGCATAGTTTTAAGGCTTCCTGGAGAAGGAATTAAGTCGGCTGCTCTCTTAGACAGTGTTACTGGGAAGGGATTTCAGAGGCTAGAGCTCCCCATCCCATAGTAGACTCCTCCATCTGTCTCCTTTTGTTGCTCTTCCACTGCTGGGAAGCTGACTAGTCACCACTTCTCTCTCTTTCTGGTTTCAGGGCAGGACTCCTTGCCACCAAACCAGGAGGCCACACCGTCTATTCCACCTGCTCACTCTCACACTTGCAGAACGAGTACGTGGTGCAGGGCACCATCGAGCTCCTGGCCAGTCAGTACAGCATCGAGGTTCAGGTGGAAGACCTAACTCACTTCCGAAAGCTTTTCAAGGACACATTTTGTTTTTTCCCATCCTGCCAGGTTGGGGAGCTGGTAATACCAAACCTTATGGCCAATTTTGGGCCTATGTACTTCTGCAAAATGCATAGACTGACATAGTATCACCCTATCCTTGAAGTTGGAAGACAAAGGGTGTCCTTTGTTGGAGGCATCAGAAACAGACTAGCAGCAGAGATGCACTCTGGGTTCTGTCTTCATACTGTTCGAGTCGTTTTGCAGACAGTTTTCAGCCATAGGAAGTAAGAATGTTTCTGTCCTGCTGTCCAATTGTGGCGCATCAGCAGGTTTCTAACTTATTTATACTCCTTCCCCATAATCTCCAAGCCTGTGCTAAAGGTTCCTGCCCTCTGAAGGGCCTTAGAAGGAGGAGCCAGTGAGCAGCCCCATACTTGAAGTTATAAACTTGGGAAGGAGCATTTAGCCAATAAAATGTTGAAGCTCTAGAGAGCTGGGCTATAGTAGGGAGCTTCATGTCACTCTAGGTACTTTGAGTTCCATTTGCACCAGCCGAAGCTGCTAAGCACTGACTCTGAGGTACCCAAATGCCAAGACCTCAGCCTGGTTAGAGGCCTCTGGTTACAGAGCCCCTCTCACACTCTTAAGGTGAGTTCTACCTCTCAGTCTTGAGCAGCTGAGAGGCTCAAACAAGCCCACCTAGTTTCTCCATATGGCCTGTGATCTAATTTAAGGAACAAGTAACTAAAAATGTTAAGCCAGTACATAATAATCTGCTTACTTGCTCACGCTGAGAAAGCCTCCTAAGCTGAGTAATTCCGGCCATTCCTCCTGCTGTCAACGGCACGGCTGCCCAGATGTAGCTGGGAGGCAGCTTCTGCCACAGGGCTGTCATATTCTGTTGTGTGTCTCTTCCTTTGTTCACTCATCTAGCAAGTATTCTTCTAGCTTCTGCAGATAGGCAGCTAGGGAGCCCTGAAGGTGTGGCGGTTGGGATTATGCAAGATAATCATGGCTTCCAATCCTCAGAATGGCAACTCTTCTCCTGCTTCCTGGGGACCTGGGAATCTCCTACCATGTTTTGCTATATTCTGGGCTTTTTGTTCTTGTTTCTAGCCCCAGGCTGAGCTCTGTGCCTGCTCCTTGGCCCACCCCTAAGCCCCTCCAAATGCTTTCCCCAGCATCATAGGGCTTTGCCTCATAGGGTGTATTTGGGGGCAGCATCACATCAGTCATTCTAACTTTAGGTAAAAGAAGGTAGCTTGGGGACCAGCAGATGGCATAAAGGTTATGTTATTGGACTCCCACATAGTTGACTGTGGTTCAAGTCCTGGATCCAGCAGCTTAAAACTTACACAGGGTGCATGTGCGTGTGTGCCCAAAACCCCAAGAGGAGAATGGAGGAAAAGGGATTGTGGCATGGCCATCCTCCCTGGGGGATGATTTCTCTCTTTCTGTCTCACTCTCTTTCTCTGTCTCTTTGTCTCTGGAGAGTGCACACACCCTATAACAAATATCTCTCATACAAAAAAAAAAAAAAAGAAACTGGTGGTCACAGGTACTAAAAATTGCATAAGATTTCTTGCAGGTAACCTTTTTTCCTGAAGAACTGGTCCTTGTGCAGGAAAGGGCAGGTAACTAGAATACCTGAAGGCTTCTTGACTCTTCCCACTTCCCTTATCTCTCCTCTCCCTGCCACTCCTTTGTCCTTTGTGTTTTTCTTGCTAATCAAATTTGGGCATTAGATAGTCAATTGAAAAGGACTTTAGCTAAAGTTAAGCCTTCTCCTTTCCTGGGATTTGCATTGTAACCTACCTTCCAGACTCAAAATCAAGTGGAGCTAGGAAGATAGCACTCCAGGGAGCTTGGCTGGTGCTCTAAGTGGGACTTAACCAGCCTTCTTGCATGGCATGTGGTCCCTTTCCTGTCTACAGATACTTAGTGTTTGCTGAGGCTGAGAGACCCCAGGTGCTTGGGCTTCTGTCCTTGGCCTCCCATGTATCCAACGTGATGGCTGATTCAGTGCTACGCAGTGATAATTCAAGAGAAGAGGGTTTACCTCTGGGGTCGGAATCTAACTGGGAACAGACCGACCCTGGTAAGAAAAGCAAAAACTACTTTAGAGAAGAGTTTGATTATCTCCTATAAGTCAGCATCCACCTGCCCTACCTCCCAGTTACTCCAATACTAGAGAGAATTCCTGAAGAAACTCGTGTACCCAGCAGGAAACATGTACAGGAATGCTCATAGCAGCCCTGTTCACAAAAGCAAAAGCTGCAGACAACCTGAATGCCCACGAGCAAGAGAGTGGATGAGTAAGTTGGAGTACTTGCACAGCGGAATATTAAATAGTTGTTGAAACAAAGGTGCTGTAGTGATAGTCAACGACACAGGTGAATCTTAGCCAGAAAACATTCAGTGAGAAGAGTTTATTCCCATTAGCATGATGCCCCTTTTGAAAGAGTTGTTCTTTTTAATTTGTTATTATTTATATACAACATCAATGTTAAATGTACTGACTTTTAGTGATTTTTTTAATGTTCAGTGATTTTTTTTTTTTTTTAGATTTTTGCTATAGGGCACTTGCCAGAGAAACAGAGAGACACAGAAAGCCATAAATCATCCCCCAGGGGGATGGCCACGCCGCAATCCCTTCTCTGTTCTCCTCTTGGGATCTTAGGCACGCAGGCACACACACCCGGCGTGAGTTTTAAGCCACCGGCTCCAGGAGTCGAACTGCGGTCAACTGTGTGGGAGTCCAGCGATGTAACTATTAAGGCCATCTGGTGGTCCCCTTTTAATGAATTTTGATAGTTGTGTGTAACAGTGTAATCATGAGGATATAGAAAATCATTTCATCTCCTAAAAAGTTTCCTTGTGTTCTTTGCACTCAATCCTGTTCCCCTATCCCTGGTCCTAGGTGACCGCTAACCTGCTTTCCATGGCTGTAGTTTTGCCTATTTTAGAATTTTATATTGCAGAACAAAGATAGAGCTTACAGCAGGATTGCAAAAGCTCTGTCCTTATCTCTGGGGACACCTGGGTGTCTAGTTTTTGACCAGGATAGCGGTACTAGGACTTCAACACTGTTTATAGTACAAAGCTCATCCGATGACCCCGAGAGTCACTTTCTTTTTTGGAGTATTTACAACTGGTCTGACTTAGTTACATAGGTCTGGCTTGACTTTATGGCCAGAGTAGCATAAAAATCTGCTGGAAACTTCTGATTTGAGCTCTCCCAAAGCCAGATTCCTCTTAGAGATCTTGGTGATTCAGTCCAGAGATACCTCACCGGGAATCCACGTGTGAATGAGGGCCACAGGGAGCATGTCTCTGGATTCCTGTTGTTTACTGCTGTCTTTCTCTTTGACCCATATCCTTTGCCTTTAAATATGAGTCTTAAGTGATTGTGTTCTGTGAAGTCTGGGGAATCCTTTCAAATGCCTGACCCTGGGAAGTTTTTGTGCAAATAAATGGACTCATACTATATGCAGTCTTTTGTGTTTGACTTCTTTTACTTTGTAGATTGTTTTTGAGATTCATTTTGTTGTTGTACTAATGTTTTATTCTTTTTATTGCTAAATTGTATTCAGTGTTCTAGATAAACCAGGTTTGTTTATTCACTCACCTGTGGTGGACCTTTGATTGGCTTCTAGGTCATATATGTATATGTATATATATGTATAAAGTGAAATATAGCTATGAATTAAAGTATATTTTAAAAAGAAACATATGCAGTAAAAAAAAAAAAAAAAAAAGGCTGAAAGAATAGTATTCGCTGTAGGTCTGATACTTTTTGCCCATAAATTTATAATGTAGTTAAAATGAACAAACTATTTGAAAACTGTAACTTACTGATTCAAGATGTAATCGAAAATTTAATGGCACCTCCTAACTGAAATTATAAATTAGGTGGTCACCTCTGGGGCCAGCAGATAGTGTAGTGATTATGTCACTGGGCTCCACATGGCTGACTGAAGTTTGCCTCCTGGACCCAGTGGCTTGAAAATCATGCTGAGTGTGTGTGCATGCGTTCCCAGGATCCCAGAAGGAGAATGGAGGAGAGAGGATTTCTATGTGGCCATCCCTCCCTGGGGACTGATTTCTCTTTCCTTTTCACCATCTCTGTCTCTCTCTCTCTCTCCAGCATGTGTGTGCAGTGCCCTATGGCAAAAACCTCTTAAAAAAATACAATAGGCACGGTACCAGCAGTTGGTGTAATGGCTATGTCACTGGACTCCCATGTGGTTGACTGCAGGTCGAGTCCCGGACCTGGTGGCTTAAACTCACACTGAGCATGTGTGCGTGCGTGCCCCAGATCCCGAGAGCAGAATAGGAGAATGGAAGAGAAGGGATTGCGGTGTGGCCATCCCCCCTGGGGGGTGATTTCTCACTTTCTATCTCTCTGTCTCTCTCTGTCTTTCTGGCGAGTGCATGTGCCCTATAGCAAAAACCTCTCAAAAAAAAAAAAAAAATGCAATAGGCAGAATCAGAGTGCATCATACTTGGTATAGGTAAGTATTATTTTGTAAAGCATTTGTTTCTGTGCATGTATAGACACAATTTCAAATATATTCTCACTGTAATCATGGTCAAAGAAGTAGAAAAGCCACTTCCGTGAACAATCACAGGACTCCGGAGAACATACCTTTCTAAGTGTGGTCACAGCATCTGCTGAGGCTTCCAGAGATCCCTGTCCTCTGGTGGTCCTGCTCTCGTGTCATCCCCTGCTGGACCTGGTGACTTACTTCTGCAAACAGGGCAGTGAACGCGAGGGGATGACACTCTCATGATTAGGTTGCAAAGCCTGTGACTCTCGTCTTCCTGGTGTTTTCTGTCTGACTTTCCTGTGACTGCCCTAATGGAGAAGGCCACCTGATAAAGAACTGAGGATGGCTCCAGCTAACAGCAAGGACCTTCTGCCCAAGACCCTCAAGAAGCTTGCTACCAGCTGAAGGAGTTTGGAAGCAGATCGTCTTCATGACTACAGCCCTAGTTGTTTTTTTTGTTTTTTTTTTTTTCTTTCTTTCTTTTAAATTTTTTTTTTTTTTTTTTTTTTTTTTTTTTTTTTTTTTTTTAATGAGAAACAGGAACTATCTTTCTCCCAGGCTTCCAGCCAACCAAGGCCGCAGACATACCCAGGGATGTGCCCAGCATGTCCAAGTCAACCTGGGATCCAAACTCTGGGCCTTCCCACTTGGCTCCCGTACTGCACAATGGCACCCTAACACTGTGGCTGGGCCCCTAGTTGATTTTTTTTAAAGTCTATTTCTTCCACAAGAAAGAACGAGATAGACAGAAAAAGACAGGCACTCTCAACCGAAGCCTCCCATCGCGATCCTCCGCCAGCCCCTCAGCCAGCCAGAATCACAGGCAAGCACAGCCCAGTGGGCACAGGTCGACGTAACCCACCCCGTCTCCCATGGATCCTACACTGGTAAGCTGTGGGCTGCCTCTGCACCCCAGTACTGATCCCCTTAGTTGGAGTCCTTTTTTTTTTTTTTTTTTTTTTTTAATTGATGAAGGAACGTACAGCTTTATTGCAAAGTGCAAAGCAAGGAGAGCGGGCAGCTCATGCTGAAAAGACCTGGTCTTCCCGAGATGAAAATTAGGGGCAGAGGTCCCAGGCACATGATCGGTTCAGGGACTGGTTCAAGAGAGCATGATCATCTCGTGAGCATTCTTGATTGGCAAGGCCTTAGATAATCAAATTTCTCTTCAGGTTTCTGAAGCCATTCAGCCTGGAGTCTTTGAGTTCACAACCAGCAGCTTCCAGCCAATATTCTCCAATTCCAGGGGGTCAGAAAGAGAGAAAAGTTTGTTACAATTTTAAAAGGAACAGTTTAACAAATTGCTGAACCTATCAACAGCTCAAGAAGACAAAAATCCTTAAATCATCCATTGAATTGAATTCCACAGAGAGCAGGAGTCCGACTGCTAAGTTCTTCCCATTTTTGCCAACTTGTCAGGTCCTGAGTTCTGGCTGTGACTTCTGGAAGAGCAGAGCAGCTTTGGTTTACTCCGCTCACCACGCCAAATCCAATCCAATCCAATGCCATGTTTCCTTCACCAAAAAACTAAAATCGCTATGGGTCAATGGTGAGTGGTCAGTGGCCAATCACCCAGGACTGTCCCTGAGACAAGGTGTTCAGGCAGCTGCAGGATAAGCTCTAAGGGTGGCCATCAGCCAAAGGTCGCTCGCTGTACCTTGGGCGAGACGCCCACACAGGACCTTAGTCCCATCTGGGGTGCCAATAAACTGTTACCAAACTCAAATCAGGTTCTCTCACCCAAGCACTATAAAACCAAACCATAGGCACATGGTGTGATACAGGAAAGTACAGCTTTATTGCAAAGCGCAAAGCAAGGAGAGTGGGCAGCTCATGCTGAAAAGACCCGTCTCCTTAGTTGCAGTCTTGATTGCAGCCTTGTGAGAGATCCTAAAGCAGATAACCCAGTTACGCCAGGCCCAAACTCCCAGGTCGCAGAAACCATGAGATAATACAGATGTGTCTTATTTTATTTTTCTGTTTTGTTTTTTAGTTTGTTACAAGAGGCCAGCTGGTGGCACGGTGGTTAAGGCAGCTGGATCCCACATGGCTGACTGTGGTTTGAATCCCAGGTTCTGCAGCTTGAAAAACATGCTGGAGGGGCCAGCAGGTGGCATAGTAGTTAAGATGCTGGACTTCCACATGGTTCATCACGGTTCAAATCTCAGACTCGGTGGCTTGAAACTCATGCCAGACGCATATGCGTGCATGGCCAAAATCCCAAGAGGAGAATGAAGGAGAAGGGATTGTGGTGTGACCTTCCCCCTACGGGGTGATTTCTCACTTTCTGTCTCTCAGTCTCTCCAGCGAGCACATGTGCCCTATAGCAAATACCTATTTTAAAAAGAAGAAGAAGAAGAAGAAGAAGAAGAAGAAAAGAGGGCCAGCAGGTGGCATGGTGGTTAAGGATGCTGGAATTCCACATGGCTGACCATGATTCGAGCCCCCGACCTGGCAGCTTGCTTTCTAACTTTCCTTCTCTCACTCTGTTCCTCTCTGGTAAAAACTTAAAAATAAACAAATGAGTGAAAATTCTAAAAAAAAAAAAAAGAAAAGAAAGAAAATTGTACTGGGTGCATATGCATGCTTAAAGTCCTGAAAGGGGAAACGGAGGAGAAGATTGTGGCATGACCATCCCCAGAGGCGTGCTTTCTCACTTTCTCTCTGTCTCTCTCCAGCAAGTGCATGTATCCACTAGCAAATTTAAAAAAAAAAAAAAAATTGCTACAGGGTGTGTGTGTGCTTGTCAGAGAGAGATGAAAGGGGGAGAAGGAGAACTTCCAAAAAGAAAAAACTTTACACTGTAAACCCTTTTCCTCCATCTCTCCATCTGTCAGCTTTTTCGGTGTGCATGCGCATATGCGCATATGCTGGGTGTATTTTTCAAGCCAGCAGGGCTAGGATTCCAGCCATGTGGTCAGTTATGTGAGATACAACTCCCTAAACCACTTAGCCACAGAGCAGGTCTGGTATGTCTTAAGCTGCTCAGTGTTAAGGTTATTTTGCAGCCAACAGGTAACCAGCGTGGTAAGGTATTACACTCTTATACTTTCTAGTCTTTGAAAGTTGTAGTGGTCATTGTGGGTGCCTCTTCATCCATTTCCCATAATGTTTAGCAATCTTTTTTTTTTTTAATTACTTTATTTAACTTTATTTATTAGGGTTATTATTGTTTCAATTTGACCAGAGAAAGATAGAGAGAGAGACAGAGAGAGAGGAAGTGAGAAAGCAAGCTGCCAAGTCTGAGACTCGAACCGTGGTCAGCCATGTGGGAGTCTGGCATCTTTAACCACCACACCACCTGCCAGCCCCAATGTTTAGCAATTTTATTTGAATAGAAGTGACCCTACCTCTTGCTGCAGGGATAGGCTCTGCTGGTCTAACCCTATTAAGGTAAATCTAGGGTTCATAAGAAAATACACAAGCTGGGACCGGCAGTTAGCGTAATGGCTATGTCGCTGGACTCCCACGTAGTCGACCGCGGTTCGAGTCCTGGACCCGGTGGCTTAAACTCACGCTGGGCGCGTGTGCGTGCGTGCCCAAGATCCCGAGAGGAGAATGGAGGAGAAGGGATTGTGGCGTGGCCATCCCCCCTGGGGGGTGATTTCTCACTTTCTATCTCTCTGTCTCTGTCTGTCTGGCGAGCGCACGCGCCCTATAGCAAAAACCTCTCCAAAAAAAAAAAAAAAAAAAAAGGAAGAAAATACACAAGCAAGGGTTAATGAAGAGGACCTACGATGAGCTTTACCTAAAGACATAGCGAACTTGCTCTGGTTAAGGGCCCAAGAGAAAGTCCCCTTCTCCCCACATAAGCTTTTACAACAGGATTTTTTGGATCCCAGATTTCTCCCCTTCCTACTCCACCACCTCTGGCAGTCACCTGCTGTCCCGTCCCTGTTCGGGCGCCACGTGTCCCGACCCGGGGGGACAGTCGAACAGGTTTCCTGAGGGAAGGAGTGAGAGCCGGGACAAGCAGTGCAGTGTCACAACACGGAGACGACACAGTGTCTTCAGTGTCATCTGTTTATTGTGGGCAGCACGGTACAGCACGGAGACAACACAGTGTTACAACTCTTCAGGGTCGCGTCGTCTATTGTGAGCAGCACAGAGACGACGTGGTGTCACAGCTCTTCAGGGTCGTCCGGAGACGATGTAGTGTTACAACTCTTCAGGGTCTTCAGGGTCGTCTGGAGACTGTGTGGTGTTTCAGCTCTTCAGGCTCTCCAGGGTCGTCATCTGGCTACTGTGGGCCAGGCATCGTGGTTATATACACACTGGTGGGCCGTGATTGGTTGTAAACGGTGGGTTATAATTGGTTGCTTTTGAACCAATCATGAGGTGCCGGATATGCAAATCTTAGGGATTCTAGTGGCCAATCAGAGCAAGGTTTCGAAGGTCAGGTTTTTTGAGGGAACCAATCATGGCAATTGTTTGCTCTCTGAGAAACCTCGGCAGACTCGCTGGTGCGCAGCCTCCCACAACCTGCTGCTGGTAGACCTTTGTATTCCTCAGGAAGGACCAGCCCTCCCACCCCCCAATGAAGACCAGAGCTTGCAGAGCTTATTCTTTATTCTTAGCCTCCTCCTATACACAGGCCCTACTGCCCCATTGCCCCACTGCCAAGCCCTCAGTAACTGATTCAGTGAATCAAAGTAAAACCTAGAACTTTTGTTCAAGGTTGTGGGAAGTAATACTTTCCTCCTGGCTGAGAATGCAAAAGCATGCATGAAGCATTGCTGCTTGATAGCCATCTTGGGACCCTGAGGAAAACCAGCCTGAGGGTGCAGCTGCCATACATGGAGGGAAACACACCAAGACCATCGCAGAGAACCAGCCCAGTGCCCTGATCAGATGCTGAGGCTCACCTCATGCTGGTCCTTTCCATGTTCTCAGCCAGTTACCTTAAGTTATTCTGAATTTTTGTTACTTGCAGCTGAAAGCAACCTGATACAGAAGTATCGAGATGAGACCCAGAATTCTATGTTTTTCAAAGTGTGGTGAACAGAATCATCTGGGTGATTATTAAAAATATTGATATCTGGGCCCAATGTCTACAGAGGAAGGGTTTCTTCAGAAATGGGCTTTTTTTTTTTTTTTTTTTTTTTAATTTGTCAGAGGGCATGTGCACTTATGAGGGAGGGGGGGGGAGAGAGAGAGAGAGAGAGAGAGAGAGAGAGAGAATCTCACTGTGGGGAATGGTCATGCCATAATCCCGTCTCCATTTCTACTTTTGGAATTTGGGGTATGCAAACACATGTGCTTGGCTTGTTTCTTAAGCTGCCAGTTTGGGACTTGAACATGGGATCAGCCATGTGGAATTCAGCTACCTTAACCCCCCAGACCACAGGCTGGACCAAGAAATAGGCATTTAAAAAAGTCTCTTCACATGATTTAAAGTACATTAAAAATTAAGAATCAGTGACCTAGATGACTCTGAGATAAGGTGTCTCTGATGGGCTTTGTGGAGTGTTGGGGAGACAACCTCTGAGGCCTCTCTTGAAGCTGACACAGCCCAGGTCATTGACATTTCTCCCATTTGCTCTCTTAACCAGCTCTAACCTACCCACACACATCAGGGCCCAGTGGAAACATATTTCTGTCTTGAAATATTCCTAATCTCTGCATTCCTTGAGCTGTCCTTCCAGCAGCACTCACCATGGGGCCATGTTTCGTTTCATCCAAGCATCTGTGACATGCAAGCAAGAGGTGCTGAAGTTTGGGCTCACGGGGCCCTCAGAAAAACAAGGTGATCATCCTGAGCCCTAGGTGAGGCAGATGCCCCTCACCGGTCATGCTGGAGCTGGAGGTGGCTGTGGAGAAGAAGCACGTGACCTGACTTCTGTTTCCTGATCCACTGCTTCTCAGCTGGATGCCACCAGGGACAAGTCACTTGCCTTTTCTGGGCCATAATGTTCTCAGAATTAAAGGGTAGAACATTCCTGAAGGTAAAGTATAAATGACAGAGGCCTTAGGAGAGATAAGTATTAGTAACAATGGATGGTCAATTAAGTGTCTCTTTTTTTTCCCTAAGTTTATTTTTTTCATTCATGAGAGAGAGTGCACGTACACACACATAAGAGGGAGAGGGAATCAGGCACTGTTAACAGGGTCTTGTCATGCCACAATTCCCTTTCCTCAGCCCTCCAGTCAGTCAGGATCCTGGGCATGCATGCACATGGCATGTTTTCAGGTCAACTTGGGATCGAAACCCAATGGTCAGCCATGCAGCTTTCAGTATTGCAGTTCAGGACACTACAGCCTGCACCACCAAAGGGTGCCCTGCTCCATTCTCTTCATTTCAGATTCCTCAACTGTAAAATAGGAATAAACAGTTCCTACCTAAAAGACCTGTTAGGGTGAAATGACAAAACATCTGTAATGTGCTTAATAGAAAAAAGTGCTCGATGAAAGCTGGCTGTTGCCTCCGTGCCTGAAGTGTGGGCTGGGACACAGAAGAGGGATCTGTGACTGCAGAGCTTGGATGTGGGTCTGGGCATGTGGTGCCTGCCTGAGGAAAGGGGGAGGGCAACTGTTGGGGTAGAAAACTGTCCAGCAGGGTTGGCTGTGGTCTTGCCTTCACAAGACAGGCAGGAGGGATATAGGTTGCTCGTGGTGCCATGATGGCCCAGCTGTTGCTGAGATGCCTTCCAGATGTTCAAAATTGCAGATGGTGGGCAGCAGGAAGGAGTCTGTGATGCACATACTTGGGGCCTCAGAGGCACCTCTTTGGTTCCTCATTGAGACCTTTCCACATCTGCCCTTCCTTTCTCTTCCTCCAGTTAAGTCAGGAAGGCTTCTCAGGTGAACTTGAGCTGATTTCACTCCACAACCTGCAGGGCCCATGGAGGTACACAGAAAATACAGCTGTAGTTCACCAGGACCCACAAGGTTTTCTGCAGTGACAGAAGCAGGAGAGGGCAGTCCAAGGAGGCTGTTTGACCGTGCCATCCTTCTTCACAGGAAGAAGAAACTGCCTGCTTTAGGGGGCTCTTCTCTGATCTAGTGGCTTGTGAGCTTCCCACACTTAACATAGAAGGGTTTTTAGAAATTTACTAACCCTAAGCTTCAGTCAGTGAGCACTGGTAGTTTATCATTAGATGTTTTAAGGAAGGACAGTAGCTATCAATTTTTTAATTCCCCCCCCCACACACACACAGGGTCCGCATGCTTGCTGGAGGGAGACAGAGAGGGAAAGTGAGAAATCACCCCCCAGGGGGATGGTCACGCTACAGTCCCTTCTCCATTCTCCTCTTGAGAGTTTGGGCACACACGCACACACACCCAATGTGTTTCTCAGGCCACCAAGTCTGGACCTCAAACTGCAGAGTCTGCCACGTGGGGTCCAGCATCTTAAACTACACACCATCTGCTGGCCACCAATTTAATATATTAGTCACTGGGATGTAAATGGAGGTGTCCTCAATAGAATACAATTGCATTCATTTATATGATCCATCAAATGAATGTTCCCTCAGTGAACATGGTGCTAGGACTATAATGGTATAGGACAGTCCAGGCAGACACTTACAGATGATTTCAGCTCTCCCATCAGGGAAGCACAGGTGATTTTGAGAGAATAGAGGAGTGACCCTGACCCAGGCTAGGGAATTCTGGGAAGCCCTCTGGAGATGGAGGAGGAAGGACAAGTAAACCAAGGGCACAATAATGAATTAGCTGAAAAGCAAAAAACAAAGGAAAAAAAAGAAAACCAGCTCCAGTCTTTTTGAACACTGTGGATTCACATTTACAGGTCTCATCTAAATTTCAATTTCGGTTTTAACTGCTGCTGATGGTTAGCACTATGACTTCAAATCAATTTTGAAATCTTTATTTCTTGATTTACCAATGTCTTTCAGCATTTGATGACTTCTGTGAAAGGTAAAAATGTCTTATACATGCATCACCTCCCATCTTTTCTCCTCCTCCTTCTTCCTAATGTTTTGTGAATTATTATTATTTTTTCTAGAGAGTGGTCTGTAAAATGAAGACAATAGCATTGATCTTGTGAGATTAAGTGAGTTTACATATGCAATATTTATTCAATAATACGTGGCATATATTACATAATAGTACCAGGCAATAGTACCTGGTATGTAATAGTACCTGGCATAAATAATACCTATTAATATTGATTCTGGGGGCTGGCAGGTGGCGTGGTGGTTAAGGGCGCTGGACTCCCACATGGCTGACCGCAGTTCAACTCCCAGACCTGGCAGCTAGTTTTCTCATTTTCCCTCTCTCTCTCTCTCACTCTGTCCCTCTCTGGTCAAACTAAAATAAATATATAAATAAAGTTAAATGATTTTTTTTAAATATTGGTTTTATTTAACTTTATGTATTTATTTTTAACTTGATTAGAGAAGGACAGAGTGAGTGGGAGAGAGAGAGAGAAAGAAAGAGAGAGAAGACAGAGAGAGAGAGGGAAAGTGAGAAGGCAAGCCACCAGGTCTGGGACTCGAACTGGAGTTGACCATGTGGGAGTTCAGTGCCTTTAACCACCACACCACCTGCTGGCCCCACTACCTATTAATATTATTAGTACACTCAGGACTATACTTCCATGTCTGTCTCTTGATACAATATCAACTCTCCTCTCCAAAAATCAGAGCGGCTGTTAGTGAACAACTCTCCCCCTTACTTTCTAATCTTTAGTTGTTTTATTTGTATTTTTATATTAATTTGTATGTAAATATGTGTCTTATGTGCTTGTTTGTGTATTGTCTTGAAAGGTGAAAGTCAAGGGGCTGGTGGGTGGCATGGTGGTTAAGGGTGCTGGACTTCCACATGGCCAACTTCAATTCAAGTCCCAGACCTGGTGGCTTGCTTTCTCACTTTCCCTCTCTCTCTGTCTCTTATGCTGTCCTTCTCTAGTCAAATTAAAATAAATGAATGAATAAATAAAATAATTCTTTAAGAAAAAGAAAGTTGAAAGTCAATAAACAGCTTTTGCAGTATTATTTAAATATTTATTATAATAATATTCCCAACTAAGATTTATTTATTTATTTTAGTCTTTGTTACAGGACTCATACACTCGCCAGAGACAGAAAGAGAATGAGAAAGTGAGAAATCACTCCCTAAGGGAATGACTGTGTGGCAGTGCCCTCTCTTGTATTCTCCTTGCTCAGAATTTTAGGCATGCATGCCCATGTGCCTGCTGTGTTTTTCAAGGAGCTAGGTCTGGGACTCAAACCGTGCAGTTGGCCATGTGGGTTTCAGCACCTTTGTGAGAGAACCACAGAAATCTATCAAAACTGGAGCTACCAAAGGAACATCTCAGTAATTATTTATCTATGCAGTGTTTTAAAAAACTATTTTATTTAACTTTATTTACTTACTTATTTTCATTTGACCAGAGAGGGACAGAGAGAGAGGGAGAGAAAGCAAGCCGCCAGGTCCAGGACTTGAACTGTGGTCGGCCATGTGGGAGTCCAGCGCCCCTAACCACCATGCCACCTGCCAGCCTCTATCTATGCAGCTTTATCAGTGATAGATTTTTGTTGTTCTCCCACACATCTTAACCACCATGCCACTGGCTGGCCCTCCAGCTAACGTTTACTGAGGATTTACTATGTTCTAAGCGCTTTATATAAACTAATAATCCTAACAAGGAAATTTGAGGTACTGTTACTATGCTCATGTTTCAGAAGAGGAGAAAGATTAAGTAGCTAGTGCAAGTTTAGCTAGGCCGTGAGTGGCAGAGCCAGCAACATCAATACTATAGATCCAGGTAGCGTGATTAGACTCACGAAGATGAAAATGTAATTCTATGTTAGCAAAATTTTTAAGCGCAAAGGATTTTCCAAGTATCAAGCTATAATGGGTCAGGCTGGCCTGTAGCCTAGTAGTTAAAAGAAGCCAGATCCCACATGGCCAACAGTAGTTTGAGTCCTGGCCCAAGTGGCTTGGAGGACATACGGGGCACATGTGCGTGCGTGTGCCCAGAGTCCTACCAGGATGGAGAAATGGAGGGAAGGGATTGCAGTGTGACTACGCTGCACTGGGTGCTTTCTCCCTCCTTTGTCTGGTGAGCACGTGTGCCCTCCGGCAATGATTAAAGGAATCTTTTTAAATGTTTTACTTTCTTTGCTTCTTCTGGATCATACTCAGGTGCTACTCTTCCTTGTATCCCAAACCGTTCTCTGAGCTGGCCCCATAGCACAACAGTTAAAGTGCTGCCCAGAAGAAATTGGATCCCACAGGGCCGACTAAGGTTTGAGTCCTGGCCCCAGTGGCTTGAAAAACACACCGGGCCGGGACCAGCAGTTAGCGTAATGGCTATGTCGCTGGACTCCCATGTAGTCGACCGCGGTTCGAGTCCCGGACCCGGCGGCTTAAACTCATGCCGGGCGCGTGTGCGTGCGTGCCCAAGATCCCGAGAGGAGAATGGAGGAGAAGGGATTGCGGCATGGCCATCCCCCCTGGGGGGTGATTTCCTGCTTTCTATCTCTCTGTCTCTCTCTGTCTGTTTGGCGAGCACACGCGCCCTATAGCAAAAACCTCTCCAAAAAAAGAAAAAAAAAAGAAAAAAGAAAGAAAAACACACCGGGCCTGCATGTGCATGCCTAGGATCCTGAAGGGGGATGAACTGGATAAAAAAGGCAGGACCGGGCTCCTTGGGGTGAGGTGGGGGTGAGAGGGTCTCTCTTTCTCCAGTGCATAGGCTCGGCAAAACAGAGCCAGGGAGAGGGAATTGCAGCATGCTGACACACCATCAAGTGTGCTTTCTCTCTACCCCTCTGTCCTGCGTATGTGCATACTTTCTATCATTAAAATTAAAAGCCATAGTAATGGCAATTTTGTGAGGGACATTATTTTGATCCTGAGAGCTATTATACGTATTTTTCACTTTGATCTGGTGACATCAGTCAGGGCTGAGTCAGCTCGTATGCCATAAGCTCTTCCATCCAAGATGGTGTGGGAGACGTCTTGTGGGTGGCAAACCAGGTTTTGAAAGCCAGACATGCAGAGGAGCTCATGCCTCTTCTTGAGAAGCACTGGTGGGATGTTATTACACAGTTATGTCATATTTCACAGAGCAAACATTCCTGGTAGGTTGCACATAAGTCAAATCCTAACACAAATCCATGTTATTTAAATAACTCATCTAGGGAATCATTCTGCAAAATGAAGACTGCTTTCGTAAAGCAAATCATTATCCCTTGAAGGACATTTGAAATTTTGGCTAGAGATGCATTGACTATCTCTGTGTCTAAAATAAATCCCCCCCGCCCCCCAGGATTCCCTCAGGGGACTCTGGTCCTCTTCTCCCTTTCCAGGAACCCTCCATGGATTCTAGGGCTGCCTGGCACTGAGCCTTGGCATGACCCGAAGTGTCCCAACAGTCCTCTTATCTCCTCTCGTATGACTTCCTGCCCTTGGCTCTTTTGGGTGAGACCTGTCGATTCCTGGCTCTGCCGAGGCATGTCCCTTTGAAAATAAAAGAGCTATCCTCTGTGACTCTTACTTCATTATGCCAACAGCCTGGATACTCAGCTTCCAAACTTCTGGGCTTTCTGAATTCTGCCCAAGTTGGCAACAACTTATCTGCAACTTCCTTCACACGCACAGGCCCTTCGGGATGACACAGCCCCGGTTTGAGCAGATGCCCACATCTGGTGCTGTGAGTTGGCAGGGGGTGGAGGGGTGGGGGTGGGGGTCCTATGTCTAGGGTTTAGAGCTCAGTAACGGCTCTGGTACGCTGTCAGAATAAGCACACGTAGGAAGAAGGCAGGCCCTGAGCTACTTCTCAGCTTTTTTCAAATATTTTAGGCTCCAGCGTTATTCTGTGCCTTTGAACATTCTGTCCCCTGGTCTCTAGTGCTGGCGTTCCTCCATATTCTTTCTCTAACCACCCCCACCCTGCAGCACACTGCCTGACAAACTTCTACTCATCCTTCAAGACCCAACTCAGATGCCTCTAGCTCCAAATGGCGAACGAAGCATAGCATTTACCGTCCTGTTAAACTAACAGAAACACCAGGCCAGCCTGGTGGAGCAGTGGTAGTGCGCTGTTCAAATGATGCTGGGTCCATACAGAAGATGGTGGGTTTAGTTCCCTGATCGACCTGGCTGGCCGAGGAGGGAAGGGTGGGAATCATGGCGTGATACCCTGTTGAAGGTGCTTGTCTTCCTCTCTCTCAGTCTCTTACTGTCCTGAAAGAAATAAACTTAAGAAAAGCCAAAAAACAAAAACATTTTTAAAATTTTTGTCAGAGGACATGTGTGCTCCCTGGAGAGAGACAGAGCCAGAGGGAAAGTGAGAAAGCATCCCCCGGGGGTTATGCTGCAATCCCTTCTCCCCCACTTCCTCCTCTTTTGGGGACTTGGGAACCCCACACTCCTGTCATGTTTCTCAAGCTAGCGGACCTGGGACTAGAACTGCACAGTTGGACATGTGGGATCCAGCTGTCTTAACTACCATGCCATGAGCTGGCCCTACTTTTCTTTCTTTTCTAGAGAGATATTTTGCTATAAGGCACGTGTGCTCACTGGAGAGACAGAAAGTGAGAAATCATCCCCCAGGGGGTATGGCCACACCACAATCCCTTCTCCTCAATTCTCCCCTCAGAATTTTGGGCACTCACGCACCTGGCATGAGTTTTAAGTCGCTGGGTCTGGGACTCGAACTATGGTCAACTATGTGGGAGTCCAGCGACGTAAACATTACACCATCTGCCAGTCCCCCTAGTTTTCTTTTTTTCTTTTTTTTTTTTTGAGAGGTTTTTGCTATAGGGCGCGTGCGCTCGCCAGACAGACAGAGAGAGACATAGAGACAGAAAGCGAGAAATCACCCCCCAGGGGGGATGGTCACGCCGCAATCCCTTCTCCTCCATTCTCCTCTCGGGATCTTGGGCACGCACGCACACGCGCCCGGCGTGAGTTGTAAGCCACCGGGTCCGAGACGCGAACCGCGGTCGACTACGTGGGAGTCCAGTGACATAGCCATTACGCTAACTGCTGGTTCCCGACCCCTAGTTTTCTTTTAAAAGTATGTTTTTTAGGCCAGCCCATAGTGGTTAAGGCGGCTGGATCCCGCATGGCCAACTGTGTAGCTTAGGCCCCCCAGATCTGCTGGTTTGCAAAACACGCCAGGTCTCATGCCATGATTCTCCTGCCCCAGCCTCCCAGCTGGCTAAGACCACAGACAGGCGCACGTCACCACACCTGGCTTGTTTAGATTGGTCCAGGAACCAAACCTAGGCCTCCTGGGTGACTCCAGGCATGTGCAGCTGAGCCTAACAATGTTTTTTAGTTTCTTTCCATGAGTGAGAGAGAGAGATAGACAGACAGCAACCTCCTCCCCGCTGCCATGATCCACCTGATACTATGATCCACTCCCAGTCTCAGTCAGCTCCAGATCACAGGTGTATGCAGATCTACCATTCTCAAGGAGGTCTCCAGATGCCAGTCTCGGGTTTTCCCATGTGAGTTAGCCTCACAGTGTCACATGTTACCACTGTGCCACTGTCAGTTTTAAAAACTATGTTCGCATTACAGAGGCAACAGAGACTGAGTCTTGAGGATCTGGGTTTGATTCCCAGTTGAACAAGTCACTGGTTGCCTATGGGCCTCAGTTATTCATCTGGGCAATGGGGATTAGAAGGTGTATCAGTTAGCTCTTGCTTTGTAACAAACCAAACCTCAAATGAGTAGCTTAAACAACCATTTATTATTCTCTGAGTCTATAGATTCACTGGTGGCTCTGCTGAGCTAAGCTGGGCTAGGTAAGGTTCACACAGGTGTCTGTACTCAGGTGGCTTTGGACATCTTGGCTTTCTCACCTGCTCAAGGGCCTGAGCGGGCTCTATTCCAAATGGTTCTCACCCTCTGGCAGGCTAGAGCTTGTTCTTATGGCAAGGTTGGGTTTCAGGAGAGAGCATACAGTTATCCTGCAACCTAGGCTAGGAACTAACAAAACCTTTCTCCCACTATTTTCCGTTAGTTAAAGCAAGTCACAAAGATGTGCAGGGGTGGGGAAATAGATTCTGTCTTTTAAGGAGTTGAGCTATAACATCATTTTGCAAGGAGCACTGACACAGGGGAGGGTGGACTGTTGGGGGTACTTCATGCACTCTACTTCCTGCAGGAGTCACACTCTCCCTAAACTCAGGATACAGGGCACAGAAGTGCTCAGACAGCTGTGCTCAAAGACCTGAGGGCGCTTTGTAGCTTGAAGGCACTCCCGCAGGTGCCAGGGCTTCTAAGTGGTGTCCCATCACGTGTGGGGCTATCTTTCTTTGTGCTGCTGTAACGAAATACCCGAGACCGAGTAATTTACAAATAACGAAAGGTTTATTTCCTACAGTTCTTGGGGCCGAGAAGTCCAAGACCAAGGCACCAGGAGGGCTGGCGTCTGGGGACGGCTTCACGTATGGCCGCTTGTTGCTGTGTCCTCACGTGCCAGGAAGGAACGGCAGCTTCCTCTCGCTGCTTTGACAAGGTTATTAATCCTGTTCAGAGGACAGAGCCCTCATGACTTAATTATCTCCCCCAAAAGCCCCACCTTCTAATACCACGTCTCTGGTGATTGTTTCGGCATTTGGAGTTTGGAGGGACGCGTGCTTCTGAATCTTAGAACTGGGCTGTGTCCCGCGCTTTGTGCCTCACCTTTCAGTGGGTCCCTGGGAAAGGCTCACGGAAGTGAAAAGAAATGGAGAGGCAGACCAGAACAAAGGCAGAACTTTAAACCCTCTGGAATCTGAGAAGCTCCCTTCCCTTCAACCAGATCCAAGCTCTCCTCCCCCTCTGGGCAGCCCTACCCTACCTCCAAGGAAGCCTGATAAGGCATTATTACTTTGACAGCTCAAGACATAAGAATTACCTGCCTGGGGACACTAGCTACCCCCAGGACCCTGTTCTTGCTCAGGGTACCCACCAGGCCCTGCTTGAGGGGCTGCAGGTAAGAGCCCTCTCCCTTATGTGAACCACTGAGTACGGGTACACACTATTCTCGTTCTCAGAAGGCAGGCTATGACCTACCTCGCAGACACCTTCCAGATAACACAGGTGGAGCCCTTGAGACCCAGCCCCGCTGGATCATCGCAACCCCATCTCCCTCCCCCTCTGCAGGGCCTCAGCCTCTAGCCCGCTTCTCCCAAACCTCCTCCATACTGCCTCCCCAAAACACGGACAGGATCGTATCACAGCTCTGCCAAAAATAAAGCGAGTTAATGTTTACAGTGGGGAGGTGGTCCTCTAAGCACTATCCTTGAATGAAATTGCCCAGAGTTCATGCCTCTCCTGTGAGGTGGTGTTACTGTTATCCCCGTTTTACAGATAAGGAAACTGAGGCACAGAGAGTAAAGTGACTGACGGTCATACAATCAGTAAGTGGCAGGGTTAGCAGTGACACATAGACAGTCTAGCGCCTAGCTTGGGCTTCTCAGGACAGAAGACTACCCTCTGCAGTTCGCTGTTTTCCTAGTAAGTGTTATAATAATAACGATTAGCATGCTTACATTGCTGCTAGGCCCTGTTCTGGCTGGGTTCTCATTTGAATCTTACATGGCACTGGAGTGCTGGGGTACTAGTATTGTTTTACAGGTAAGGGCTGAGGCACAGGCTGTCCCACAACAGGGATCCCTTACAGTCCAGCTCCTGAGCCAAGCTACTGAGCTAACTTGCTTCCCCAGGGTAGTTCAGCCCCAGGGCTCAGAATCCACACTGCTTTGGCTTTGTGCAGCAAGATCGATGCAAGAGGCTTTTTGTTTCTTTTCCCTTCCCAGTCAGACCTCACCCCCCATAAGGCTAGATTTTAGGTCAGCTCTTTGCTTCTATTTCCCCAGCTCACAGCGAGGGGACTCTCATATAGTAGCGGGGGTCAGCGGATGTCAGAGGGGTCTCAGGACCCTCTCTCACAGGACGGGGGTGGCCACCCACAATGATCTGAATATTAGATTCAGTCCAGAACTTGCTGGCTTGGCCTCCAAACCCACCCCTAACCCCCAGATCCTCAAATCCCATTTAATATGCCCTCAGGGAGCTTACTGCTTAGCAGAGCCAACATCACAGCCAGTGCTTTGTAAACGGAATCCCCACAGTAGCAAACCTTGGCCCTACTCACAACGGGTTACAGATTTGGTGATTAAGCCTCAGGAATGGCCAGAGTTTCCCTATGACCATAATCTTGTTTTCCCCTTCTGAGAAACCACCAGAGGGAAAGACAGTGTGGAGGAATGCTTCTCATTTTACAGAACGGAAAACTGGGTTACCCAAGTTACCCAGCAAGTCAAGGGCTGATTGAGGCTTGAATCCCATTCTGCTAGTCAGAAGATGGGGTGAGGTGACCCACCAAACCCCACTTCAAAGGCAGGGTTTCTGTCATCTACATGTGTCCTCTGCATTTCGAGGGAAACTGAGGTGTGGGGATTGGAAAGTGCTGAGTAGGAGTGGGACAGATTTAGAAACACTAGGTTTGGGTGTCTTTGGAATATGGTCAAGAGTCTCAGGCTGGATTCTTCTGTATCCAAGCCTCTGCGCAGGTGGGTCTTTCCTTGGGGCAGTAAACATTTTTGGGGGGCCTGCTACATTCCAGGCACCTTTGTTACGGACCTCACAGACACCTGCTGGTCCAGTAAGGGAGGTTTTATCGCCATCCCCTCCATGGCTGAAGGCTCAGGGTCCAAGTCAGCGTTTCCAGTCACCAAGCAGTTGTACCCACGCCGCACTGCCACACTTCCGGGGGGGGGGGGATGGGGGGTGGCGGTGATGGCAGTGCTGCGTGATGGTTCAGAGCACCTGCTTTGGGGTAGATCCTACTTCGAATCCCCGCTCAGCCACCTGTGTGTCCCACAGAAGTCATGTAACCCCTTCTGTGCAGTGAAACGAGAATAAAGATGCCTGTCTCCTAGGGCCTTTGGGAGAACTCAAAGAACACGCACACACACGCACATACTAAGTCCTGCCAGGAAGAGGGGCCGAGACAGAAGTGCGTGTGATTGTCTCCCCCACCCCACCCCGTGAAGGGCGCCAGGTCTTCCAGACTCGACAAATGTGCTTCCTAGTGTGAAATTCAGGAAGGCCCTGGACTAGGGCAGGTTGGCCCTGAGGACACCAGGGTGCAGGAAATGACTGAGCAAAAGAAGTAATGGGCCGTTTTGGCCAAGAGGAGGACAGGGAGAGACCCGGGGTCCAGAGTTGGGGAAAAGGAAGGGGCAGCGGGTGTGCGCCCCAGAGGAACTTCCTGTGTCTGTCCCCGGGCTGACGCCCAGGAAGCCCCGCGCGAGGGCCCCTGTAGTGCTCTGCCCGGACGCTGGGTTCTCCAGGAGAGATGCTGCTAAAATGTTTGCGGAGGGTAGTAAGGTCTGCGAGCCCAATCCGTCGCGGCTCCCGGTTCTCGGCGGGCCTGTCCGGCAGTGGGTTCAGGCTGGTTGTGTCTTACGGGAGTTGGGGTTCTGGGGTGCGCCTGGCACATGCCGGGTGGGAGGCTGCAGAGCCCGACAGCTGTTTCGCTGGAGCTTCCGAGGGCGCTCACGGGAAGCGGGTGTCCTTCCCTCAGGCCTGCTGGGGCTAGCGGGGAGCCGGAGGATGCGGGGAGCTGTGCAGGGGAGCCGCCGGGCTTGACCTTGACCGTTGCGCGCCGCCGGCCTCGGGCGCGCTGCCGGGCAACGGCGCGCTCCCCGCCCTCCCGCGCAGGCGGGCGCGGAATCCCGGGCGGATCCAGGCCGGGTTTTGCAGCAGCGCTGTCGGGCCGCGCGTGCTGACTCTTCATCTGTCTCTCTCGGCAGCAATCGGCGGCGGGAGATCATGGTGCTGGACGAGCTGTGGGCCGCGCTGTCCGGAGCCTCCGGGGCTGCCCTGGCCTGCTGCTTCGTGGCGGCAGCCGTGGCCCTGCGCTGGTCCAGTCGCCGGACAGTGCGGGGCGCGGCGGCCCGGGCGCGGCAGCGGCAGCGAGCCGGCCTGGAGAACATGGACAAGGCGGCGCAGCGCTTCCGGCTCCAGGTGACGGCCGGGATTCGGGCGCCGGGTGGGCAGAGGGTGGGAGTATCCCGGCAGCGCTTTCAGCCGCCTGGACGCGCGCAGGTGTGAGCTGCGCAGGTGTATAACTTTCCAGAACCTCTCCTCGCTCTGATGCATTCCGCACTCTTGCCAAGCCAGGTGGGGCCGGAGGGAGGAAAAAGAACGAAAGGGGCAAGGCAGGTCGTGGAGGGCCATCTCCGCGCTTCGGCCAGGAGTAGCGCTGCTCTGGGCAGGCGATCTATTGTACAATATTGGACCGCCGAAATGCTGCGTGAGATCCAATAGGATGCTGGGGGTTAGGACTTTTGAGTCACGGTGTGTCAGCCCAGGGAATCCGGACAGTTTAAGAGTTCAAGCTCCTCCTGCCTGAGGACCCTAAAAGGAGCCCAGAGCACAGGGAGTGACTGGCAAAGCCAGGGTAGAGTGGAAGTCAGTCGTCCTTCGCCCCTCCGCCCCTTGCCGCCCCGGCTGCCATGTGCGGTCCCCTCAAACCCCTTCCAGGAGCAAGTTTGGCTCCCTGGGTAGTTTGTCAACAAACTGCACCTGCTTTGCCTCCGGAGCATCTCAGTGTGTGTCTGGGGGCAAGGATGGGGCGTCTAGAAGAGGGGGCTTTCCCTCCAGGTGGCCCCAGTTAGGAGCCAACTGGGGAATTCTGGGAGATGTTTTTCTGTGCTGAGGGAGGAAGACTTGGGTCTGACAAGTGGGAAGGCATTCCAGGTGACAGCAGGAGGGAGTTGCATTCAGCAGATGCTAAACTGCAGCGTGCTTTTGAGTTGGGGGTAGAGCTTGAACTAGATCCCAGGTGCCAGGGCAGGAGTTGCCGGCCTCTGGTGAAGAGCAGCAGGGAAGAGCCAACAGGAAGGGAGACTGGGCCTTGGGTGTGGTGAAGTTTTGGCTGGCTGCGATTGCATAAATTTACTCTCCTCCAGCCCTAGGATCAGGATATGTCATATTTATTTTTTGAAATAAAAATATATCTGGGTCTAGCCCCCACTTGTCAAACTGGCCAAAAGGACCACCATCAGTCCATTTTCAGGATTCCTTCTTCCCACACTGGAAAGGTCCTGGTTTTCAATAGAAACGGACCACCTCCCCTGCAGGAGCACAGGTTCTTTGCTGTGGAGCCCCCCCTTCTCTTGCTGAGTCGTGGGGGTGTCCCTCTCAGGAATCCTGGGGTTATCCCAGCTCATCCTGGAGTTCCTGGGCTGCTCCTGAGGCCCCGTGTCCTTCTGTACAGCCAGCAGAGTTCTGCCAGCTCTAAGAGCTATGTGGGGGGCAGACGTGGGAGTGTCCCCACAGCTCCTGCTGCAGGGCTCCCCTTCCAGTGCAAGGAGGCCGCCTGGCTGGCATGGGTGTGGGGTGGGAGAAGGATGGATTTTCCTGCACTGCCACTCCAAGCATCAGTATCTACGTGTCTTCCCTGTGGAGTAACTGCCCTCCATTATCTTTAAGAATGGAACCTTCCAGGACAGAAGTTTTGGCTTTGAGTATAAGAAAACTGCACACCCTCCCTGGGGCAGGACACCAGAGCTTGGCTCCTTCAGGAGGGGAAGCAGGAAATCATCTTTCGGGGCTTCCAGTGACTCGAAGAGGAAAGAGATCTGTCTCAGGAGCCTCTGTAGTTTTTTCATTGCTGTTTTTGTTTTGTGTGTGTGTGTGTGTGTGTGTTTAATTTTGCCATAGGATGTGCGTGTTCGCTAGAGGGAGGGAGAGAGAATGAGAAAGCACTTCTCATTGGGAATAGTCGTGCCACAGTCCCTCCTCCTCTTTTCCCTCCTCTTGGGACCCTCGGCACCCACGCACATGTGCCCAGTGTTTCCCAAGCTGTCGGATCCAGGACTGGAACCACATAGTCAGCCATGTGAGATCCAGGCCCTCTAACTCTGTGCTATAGGCTAGCCTTTTTTTTTTTTTTTTTTTTTTTTTTTTTTTTTTTTTTTTTTTTTTTAGTTTTATTTATTTATGATAGAATGTGCTTAAGAAAGACAGACTGCATCATCTACAGAATCTGTGGCCCCTTCCCCAGCCCTCCAGCTTGTCAGGCTCCTGGGCATGCACAGGTGTGTACAGGCTGGGGGTTGGAACTGTCTCCAGCAGCACAGCAGTTTGGTAATGGGCTGCACCTCCGACAGCCTCTGCAGTTTTTTTTTGTTTGTTTGTTTGTTTTTGAGAGGTTTCTGCTATAGGGCGTGTGCACTCACCAGAGAGAGACAGAGAGACAGAAAGCGAGAAATCACCCCCCTGGGGGATGGCCATGCCACAATCCCTTCTCCTCCATTCTCCTCTCAGGATCTTGGGCACGCACGCACATGCTCCCGGTGTAAGTTTAAGTCACCGGGTCCGGGACTCGAGCTGCGGTCGACTACATGGGAGTCCAGCGCCATAGCCATTACGCTAACTGCTGGTCCCTAGCCTCTGCAGTTTTTGAGCAAAGAGTGGGGTCCTGAGGATAATAGCATTGTAAGGCCTTGGGGTGGGTAGGAGGTGGGAGTTTCAGCTGAACTCTGCCCACTCCCAAGGCACTTCTGCTGGGCTCTGGAATCCCCAGAGGCAGTGGAGGTGGGATCTGAGACAGGCTTCGCAGTCTTTCTTCTGGACTCTCCTGGCCCAGCCCTGATTAGCAGGGAGCTCCCGAAGTAAGCAGGGAGCAGGCAGCCCTTGGGAGACACAGCAGTTTGTCGTACAGCCCCACCTCAGATTCTGGACAGAGCTAGCTGGGAGTCCGCATACATAGCTGTGGTCCAGGGGGACCCCAGCTGGCGAAAGGGCACCTTACGCACCCTCCAACTCATCACAAATAGCTCACCTCTCTCTAGACTCTGGAGCAACTCTAGAGAGAGGTGGGCTTCTGGGAACTGTCTGTGGCATGTGAGGATTACGTAACGACCCTGCACCCGTTTTCTCCCTCCTTGCCCTCTGAATGAGTCTGGTTCCTTTTGAGAAGAAAGAGAGGGACCGCCGTTAGCAGAGTATCACGGCTTGAGAGAGCACACGTCCTCACGGTCTGTGCCTTTGCACGTGCAGTCACGTCTCACCCTGGATGCCTTTTTCCACGTCCCTGATAGCCCACTTGTCACAGTCCACTGGTCTTGCAAATGCCACTTCCTTCTCCCGGATCCGTGGTGCTGGCTCCTGGTCTTCTCCAGGCCTGCCTCGTGCGTTGCTTTACAACAAAACGATTCTGGGGACCAGCAGTTGGTATAATGGCTATGTCTCTGGACTCCCATGTAGCTGACCGTGGTTCAAGTCCCAGACCCAGTGGCTTAAAGTCAGCCAGGCGCATGTGCGTGCATGCTCAAGATCCCGAGAGGAGAATGGAAGAGAAGAGATTGCAGCACGGCCATCCCCCCTGGGGGGTGATGTCTCTCTTTCTGTCTCTCTCTGTGTTCCTGGCAAGTGCACACACCCTATAGCAAAAACCTCTCAAAAAAAACGAAAAACAAAACAAAATAAACGATTCTGTGACTGAGATGAAGGAGAGCACGTTTATTGCTCAGACCAGTATCTGTGGTCTGCATGAGCCAATGAAGAGCTACTGTAGAACAAAAGTGATTAAAAAAAAATTGCAGGAATTAAAAAAGGATGTAGAGGACACCCCAGGAGACTGAACTTAGGATAATAGATGGTTCAGAAGGAGGAGCAATGGCAGGAGGAGGGACAGTGCTTGGAAACTTACACTTGCGTCCCTGCGTTTCCCCAAGTCCACTTCTCCCCTGCTCTCAGATCGGCACCTGGAGGCGCAGACTGACTCTGGTTTCTGAAAGAGAAAATGTCTCAGTGCTGATACCAGTTGAAGACTTAAAAATAGCTGTTAGCAACTGTGTCATCAGCTGTCAGCTGGGGAGAAGAGAGGAAAGAATGGAAATGTGTGCTGAGACTGGAGGGGAGCGTGGGGCTAGCTTCCGTGGGCGCCTGTGGCAAGACAGGGCATGGGGGAGCTGGTGACCAGACCATCTGGGCTGCATCTCGGTATGGTGTGCGCTCACTGATTTTAACTTTCTTCCCTTTACTTTTTGGCATTTGTTGAAAATAAATAAATAAATAAGAGCACGCAGGTGGCGTGGTGGTTAAGGTGCTGGATCTCACATGGCTGACTACAGTTTGAGTCCTAGACTAGACAGCCTGAAAAACACACCAGGCGCATGTGCGTGCATGCCCAAAATCCCAATGTGGCCATCACCCCTGGGGAGTGAGTTCTCCCTTTCCCTCTCTCTGTGTCTCTGTCTCTCTCTGGAAAGTGCATGTACCTTATAGCAAAAATTCTTAAAAAAAAAAAAAAAAAAGCACAAATTTCTATCATCAGAAAAATACCAAACAAGCTGTCTGTTTTTCAGTGTGAGATGTGTGTACAGTGTGATCTTTTTGTGCAAGAAAGAATAAAGATAAATATGCATCGTGGGTTTTTCAGAAACATTTTTCTTCCTCTAAGAATTTATCAGGAACTCAGGACCAGCAGATGGTGTAATGGTTACATCACAGAACTCCCACACAGTTGACCACAGTTCGAGTACCAGACCGGTGACTCAAACTCACGCCGGGCACGTGTGCATGCGTGCCCAAAATTCTAAGAGGAGAATGGAAGAGAAGGGATTGCGGCGTGGCCATCCCCCCTGGGGGGTGATTTCTTGCTTCCTGACTCTCTGTCTCTCCAGTGAGTGCACACATCCTATAGCAAAAATCTCTCTAAAAAAATAAAAATTAAAAAAAGAGTTAATCAGAAACTATGAACTATGGTTTCCTTTTCAGAAGAGGGGCTGTGCAGAATGGACCTGGGTGGTCAGAGTGCCCACTCTTCACTTCATGCACCTTTTGATTTCTTTTTAAATTTAAAAATGTTTATTATTTGCTCCATAAGCATGAGAGACAGAGAGATAGAGAGAGACAGCACTTCCAATAGAGTCTTGACACCCAGATCCTCCCCATCCTCAGCCAGCCCTGGACCATGATCACATTCATGCCTGGTGTAGTCAGGGAGTTCTCTGGGTGAGAACCCAGAACCTTCCCACGGTCAGCCCCTCAGAGTCTCACATTTTACCTCTGCGACACCATTGCCCCTGTGTACCTTGTGTGTGTGTGTGCCATAGGGTGCCTGGGCTGGCCAAAGACAGAGCGAGGGAGAGAGAGGAATCGTCCCTCAGAGAGGATGGCCACACCACAATCCCTTCTCCATGCTCCTCTCAGGATTTGGGGCATGCATGCACATGCAGCCAGTGTGATTTTCAAGCCTCTGGGTCCGGGACTCGAACTGCGGCTGGCCATGAACCACCAGGCCACCTGCTGTCCCCAACCTTTTAAAAAAATGCATATCAACAGTGGTTATCTGATGTGTTTCGGAAAACGTCTTATTTGTAGCTTCCTATATTTAAGACAAATCCCAGGGAAGTGTTGCATCAGTTAAACAGTTCAGAGTAGTGCTTCTAATGCCCAGGGCTCAGGTTCAAAGGCTGCATGCTCTGTTCTGGGGGTATGGTGGGTGGGAGGGGTGAAAGTGCACTAGGAGGGAGCAGTCTGATAGGACCAGGGCCTGGAACTGCTCTGGAATTTGTGGTATGAAGTGATGGGATTTTTAAGGGCCAGGCAAGGCCAGGCTGGCCTCTGCACTGTTTGGTCCTAGGGAGAAGGGCGAGACGGTGGGAGGACACGTAGGAGGGGAAAGGCCTGGGCAAGGCAGCAGTTAGGTGGTCCCTGTGACCCAGAAGGAAAGGAGCCCCATGAGAGTCTTGGTAGACGGGATGGAGAGGGGGCCATTTTCCAGAGTATTCAGGCGACTTCAAAAGTTCATGGAGAAATGGAATTAAAGTGCAAATTGAGCCAACTGGTTGCCTGGAGGTTAGAGTGACTGGATCACACAGGCTGAGCGTGTGGTTGGAGTCCCAGATCCAGCCACTTGAGAAACGTGCCAGCTGTGTGTGCATGTGTATCCAAAATCCTGGGAGGAAAACAGAGGAGAAGGGGTCGTGATATGGCCATCCCTTCTGGGGGTACTTTCTCACTCTCTCTCTGGCAAATTAAAAATAAATAAATGTAAAAATTTATTATGGTGCAAAAAGACTATGTAAGCCATGCCTAGTTTTTTCATAATACTCATTTTCCAGGAACCTTTGGAAAGCTCTGGTTCCTTGAGGGCTTGGTAACTGATTAGGTGCAGGTGGGAGGGAGAAAGAGGAGCCAGAACATCACCTGCTTTCCAGCCTGAACACCTGGAAGGATGACAGCGCCCTTCCCTGCGTGAGGGCGCAGGATCTACCGAAAAGTAGACCCTGGAAGTAGGGGAGATGCTGACTTGGAGGGGTGGGCCCGCTGCAGGACTAGCGCAGGGAGCTGGTCTGAGCGCACCTGAGTCAGGCGGGGCAGAAGAGGCTGTGGGCGAGGGCAGCTGGGCTTCACAGAGTGGAGGAGGCTGGGGGCGAGTGCAGAGCCTGGGCAGTTGGGCATGTGGGGAGAGAGGAGGTAGGGCAGCGAAGGCCTCTTCCAACCCAGAAAGCCAATGAAAGGTGCTCGGAGGAGCCTTGAGGGGCCTCTGCCTCTCCCATCTGACTTTGACCCGCAGCTGAAATGTCCCCTCCTCAGACCGCCCTGCGCAGCCCATCCAGGCCAGTCCTCTGTCGTTTCCACCTCGGCCCTCTGATTACCTGCCGGCCCTCTGATTACCTGCCGTCTCTCACTTCTCACGGCCAAGCCATTATTTAACTGGTTCACTGCTTGCATGGAGGTCCTCTAAAACCAGGGACCGTGTCTGTCTTGGTTACTTCTGAACTCACGGCCCCTAACATTGCCCTGTGTACACAGCAGATGTTTGTTGACTGACTACATAAATCAGTGGTAGAAGCAGCAGCCTGGAGGCAGGAGGGAAGGGAGATGTGGAGTAAGGTGAAGTGAGGCAAGCGTTTGTTGGATTTGGCAACAAGGAGGTCCCTGGTGGCCTTGGTGAGAGCAGGGCAGGGTGGGGTGAGAAGCGGTGGCTGTGACTCAGGGTTTACTAATTGGCCCGATACCCTTGAGGGGGATGTGGGTGGTGGTTGCAGGAGCGACTGACTCCAGATACTGTGGGAGCCCAGAGGCCTGGCATGAGGCCACAGCTCAGATGCTCCTCCTCCTCCACTGGCTCTTCCCTGCCCACTCTGCCCAGGGAGCCCACTCACTGCTCTCTGTTTTGTCTAAGCTCGTCCCCACTCTCCACAGTCATCACTTGTGTATTAATGATCTGCTCACCCCATGCCTGCTCTGCACCAGCTCCTGTGGGCATAGCTTTTTATTCACTGCTGAATCCCTTGGCGGGGAGCGGGCCCCCAATACATGTGTGTGAATGCACAAGGCCTCCCTTTTGGGTGTGGCCTCCAGCTCCAGACCAGCCACCCAGGGTGGGGTCTTCTTGCCTTTGCCCTCCCCTGCCTGGGGCATGGCCGCCTGTGCCAGGCAGACCTTTTTGGCCCTGGGAAAGACACTTCCTCTCTCTCAGCCTCTGTTTCTTGATCTGCAATGGGAATGGCAGTAAGATCTTATCAAAACACGGAACGTGTGGGTGTGGAGCCTGGCTCAGTGTAGGCAGCCGTGGGAGGTGGTTGGTGGTCGTGGTTTACCAATCAGCGTGGCCATGGTCTCTCATGGGGCTTGGTCTCCAGCGGGGCTTCTGGAGGAGGGACCCCTGCACTGTCCAGGCCGGGCCATCCTCTGCTGTCAGAGCTGGGGGTGGGCATATGTACGAGGGATTGCGTGTGATGTGGGCATCTGCCTGATACATGCCAGGACTGAGGGGCACGGCCACATGGCTGTGCCGCAGGCGTGGGCACGGGGGGGGTGGGGGGGGGGTGGGGGGGCTCTGGAGCCAGGGACTAATCAGCGTGTCTCCCACAGAACCCTGACCTGGACTCGGAGGCGCTGCTAGCCCTGCCCCTGCCTCAGCTGGTGCAGAAGTTGCAGAGTGGGGAGCTGTCTCCGGAGGCTGCACTCTTCACCTATGTGGGAAAGGTGAGGCTGGCAAAGGCCACCCACTCAGTGGTCCTGGGGCTCCTTCCCCTCCCTCTCTCTGCACAGGCTGTGGGGAAAACCTGGCCTGGAGTCAGTCCCTCTGAGGGCCATGGTGGGCCCGCAGTGCCAGGGGCTGCCAGGAGCGGAGGAGGCAGAGTACTGCGTGTGTGTGTGTGTGTGTGTGTGTGTGTGTGTGTGTGTGTGACACTGAGCATGTTGTCTTAGCTAGGAACCTGGCTTTCAGCCCAGACACCCCTCTCCCTCCCTCACTGCGTCTGGTCTGTTCCCTTCCCTTAGATCTCTCTCCAGTCTCTCTCCTTCTCCATCCCCCTTCAGCCAGCCCTGCCCTCCATCCCCACCTCCTCCCATGGTGGAGTACCAGCCTCCTAGCCAGCTGCTCCTCTGTCTCCAGCCTGCCAGGCCCCTCTTCTGCTGCTCCTCTGTCTCCTGCATCACCCTGGCCCAGGCCTTCTGGAGCTTGGGTGCCTGCAAAACTCCTTCCCTCAGCCCTGCCCCCAGTGCCACAGGCTCCTCCTTCAATGCACCTGCAGGGCCCTGAGCTGGAGGTGGATCTTGGGGAGCCTGAGGTAGAGGTTCCTGTGGTGCTCACTGTCACACTCCTTATGAGTGATGCACTGGTCTTCCCTTTCCTGTGTCCCTGTGGGCTCTCGGTGGAGGGGCTTGCCTTATTTGTCTTTCCCTTGGTGCTGAGGACATTGTTTCCCATAGTAAGTGCTCAAGAAATATGTTTGGGGGGGACCAGCAGTTAGCGTAATGGCTATGTCACTGGACTCCCACGTAGTCGACTGCGGTTCGAGTCCCAGACCCAGTGGCTTAAACTCACGCCAGGCGTGTGTGCATGTGTGCCCAAGATCCTGAGAGGAGAATGGAGGAGAAGGGATTGTGGCGTGACCATCCCCCCTGAGGGGTCATTTCTTGCTTTCTCTCTCTGTCTTTCTGGTAAGTGCACATGCCCTATAGCAAAAACATCTCAAAAAAAGAAAAAAAAAAAGAAAAAGAAATATGTTTGGGGTACCCAACAGATGGCATAGTGGTTAGTGGTTACACACTGGACTCCCACATGGTTGACTGCGGTTCGAGTCCCAGACCAGGTGACTTGGAACTCGCACATGTGTGTGTGTGTGTGTGTGTGTGTGTGTACACATGCGCCAGTGTATGCACATGCCCAGGATCCCAAGGGGAAGGTGGAAGAGAGGGGATTGCGACTTGGCCATCCCCCTGACAGGTGATTTCTCACTTTGTGTCCCTCTGTCTCTCTGTCTCTCTGGTGAGTGCACACGCCCTGTACCAAAAATCTCTCTTAAAATTAAAAAGAAAAGAAAAGGGAAGGAAAGGAAAATGTTTGGAAAGAAAGAAAAGCAGGACCAGCAGTTGGCATAGTGGTTATGTCACTGGATTCCCATATGGCTAACCGCAGTTAAAGTCCCGGACTTGGTGGCTTGAGACAGGCTGTGTGTGTGCGTGCCCAAAAACCTGGGAGCAGAACGGAGGAGAAGGGATTGCGGAATGGCCATCCTCCCTCTGGGGTGATTTCTCACTTTCCCTCTCACTGTGTCTGTCTCTCTTTCTCTCGTAAGGCAAAAACCTCTAAAAACAAAAAAAAAGAGAGAGAGAGAGCAAGCGAGAGAGAAGGAAGGCTGGATGGATGTGTTGTGCTTTATGAGTGTGACTGGTAGAATTCCTTTTTTTTTTAAAGAATTATTTTATTTAACTTTATTTATTTATTTATTTATTTATTCATTCATTCATTTATTTATTTTAATTTGACCAGAGAGGGACAGTGAACAAGAGAGAGAGAGGAAGAGAGAAAGAGGGGAAGTGGGAAAGCAAGCCACTAGGTCCAGGACTTGAACCATGGTTGGCCATGTGGGAGTCCAGCACCCTTAACCACCATGCCACCTGCAGGCCACAGGATTGTTTTAATTTACTTAACTTTAATTAATTAATTAATTTTAGTTTGACTAAAAAGGGACAGAGTAAGAGGGAGAGTAGGAAAATGAAAAAGCTAGCCACCAGGTCCGGGACTTGAACTGTGGTCAGCCATGTGGGAATCCATTGTCCTCTAACCACCATGCCACCTGCTGGCCCCATGACTGGTAGGATTTCTTGAGAGCATGTGAGGGTTCCTGACAGTGTTTGAGGGACTGCAGCTGAGGGTACTGGTGTCTCAGCAGCGCTGTTACATCTTCCCCATCAATGTCCCCAAAAGGTTCATGACCTTCCTCAACCACTCAAGAGAGCTCTAGCTGCAGCCTGACCTCCTCTGTCCCTGCCTTGGGTAGTGGGGACAGACTGCACATGGGGCTGAGGGTGGCGGCACAACCCCGCCCTCTCTGTTTCTCTCAGGTGTCTCCCAGGAGCAGGTGTGCTTTTTAAAAGTTTACTTATTTATTTCTTTCATAGGCAAGTGGGGGGTGGAGACCCCAATGGGGTCTTTTTTATAAAGCTTTTATTTTACAATTTCTTATTTTTGTTTGATTGTTGTGTATCTTTGTGGGTTTTTTCAAAGCATGTATGCAGTGTGTGATCAAATCAAGGAATTACCATATTCATCATCTTCGACACAGAATATTATGTCAGACACCTTCAATTTTCATTTTACTGTGTGTGTATATGTGTGTTTGTGTGTGAGAGTGTGTGTATAAAGCAATTGGCATCATCTATTTAAATTGATTTTTATTGTATTACATTTAATCACATATATCTTTACAGTGTATAACATTTCTTTTTCCAGCACTTTTTTTTTTCTTATTTTCCAGAGGGGCATGTGTGCTGGCCAGAGGGAGAGAGAGAGAGAGAGAGAGAGAGAGAGAGAGAAAGGAGAGAGAGAGAGAGAGAGAGAGAGGGGGGGGGGGGAGAGGGAGGAAGTATTCCCGCCCCACCCCCCACAGTGGGCATGGTCATGCTGCCATCCCTTCCCCATCTGTGTTTCAGGATTTGGGGCAGCCATGCTCTTTTTCAGGCTACAGGGACTGGGATTCAAACTATGTGGTGGCCATGTGGGATCTAGGTCCCTAACCACCAGGCCACAGGGCCAGCCTGGCGATGCTTTCTTTACTCCGCCGTGCTACACCGTTCCATAGCCTTTTTGCCTTGCTTACATGCATTTGTGTGCCTGTTCATGGGTTTTCCCTGCAGCCCTTTCCTCCATAGGGTCTTGATGCCGCAGTCCACCCCCAGCCTCCCTGATCACGGGCACCTGCATGCCCAGCATACCCTGGGAGGGCCCTGGACTTAAGCCGGGAACCTTCCCGTGTGGGACTGGCTCTCAGAGTGTCGTGTTTTATGGCCGCACCACCATCTAGCCTGGAGCAGGGCATTACCTAGGGGCTGCACCTCATTCTGCCACAGTCTGCCCCTCCGCCGGGTGCTGTGGGGCATGGTTTGAGGGCTCTGGGCACGTGTCTGCTGCTAGCTTGTCATTCCTTTCCGTCACAGTCCTGCCTCCTCCTGCAGCCCAACAGCCACTCCTCCTCATGACTCAGTGATCACACTGGAGGGTTCCTGGGAAAGGGGAGGAGGCTTGCTGGGGCCAGGTGTGGACCAGGCGTGGGCCAGGCGTGGGCCAAGGAGAGAGTGCTGGCTCCGGGGCTAGCCCTGCTCTGCCACTGCCCGCAGCATGATGGGTCTGCCCCTGTCTGTCCTTCTGGACAGAGACACAGCTGGGAGCAGGGCCACCAGCCATCGTCCTCTTAGCTCTTCCTCTGCGGGGGTCACCTGAGGCCAGTATCTTGCTCCCTCGACTGCCCTGGCTGAGCCCTGATTCTGGAGTTCTCTCCCCACCCCCTTCTTGGGGTTGAAGGCCAGAGAGAGCCAAGGGGATGCTAGGGTCAGAGTCCCCAGTGGGTACTGGGCCCTGAGCACCCTGTGCCCCTGCTCTGGGCCGTGTTCTGGTTACCCTTTCCCGGGTGTGCTTTAAAAGGCTGATTTCATATGACCTGTATTTTACCAGCTTCCCTCTACCTGTGTCCACTTCTCCTCCCCAGGCCTGGGAAGTGAACAAAGGGATCAACTGTGTGACCTCCTACCTGGCTGACTGCGAGACTCAGCTGTCCCAGGCCCCAAAGCAGGGCCTACTCTATGGTGTTCCCGTGAGCCTTAAGGAGTGCTTCAGCTACAAGGTGTGCCTGCCTCGGCCTCAGGCCCCTCTCCCCGCATCCGTCCCAGCCTCTGCGTCCTGAGACATACTGGGCCCTCCGAGGGAGTGTCAGGTCCAGAGGCCTTGAGACAGGACCAGGAGTGCCATGCTTTGGCTTGTATCCGGCTGGCAGAAGTGGGCCCTGGATGGCCGCAGGGCTCTGACTCGTCTGCCCCATCCCTCCTCCCAGGGCCAGGACTCCACGCTGGGCTTGTGCCTGAACGAGGGGCTGCCGGCAGAGTGTGACAGCGTGGTGGTGCAAGTGCTGAAGCTGCAGGGCGCAGTGCCCTTTGTGCACACCAATGTCCCCCAGTCCATGTTCAGGTCAGTGCTCGGGCACGGAGGGGTGGAGGTGCCGGGCCAGCATGCCTCAGTTGACGCATTCCTGCTTCCTCCAGCTATGACTGCAGCAACCCCCTCTTCGGCCAGACCTTGAACCCATGGAAGCCCTCCAAGAGCCCTGGGGGCTCCTCGGGGGGTGAGGGGGCCCTCATTGGGTCCGGAGGCTCCCCACTGGGCCTGGGCACTGACATCGGAGGCAGCATCCGGTTCCCTTCGGCCTTCTGTGGGATCTGCGGCCTCAAGCCCACGGGGAACCGCCTCAGGTACGGTGTAGGTGATGGGTACCGGGAGTTTCTGAGGCCCTGTAGTGTGACCTTGGCCGGCTTCCAGCCTCCCTGGGCTCCAGGCAGGGGGCTTTGCTGGGAGGGAGCTAGACTGCACTGGCAGCCACACGTGGGCCTGATTTTCAAGCGGTGAGAGTTCAGAGTTCCTGGGCAAGCGTGGGAGGAGAAGAAGGGCTGTTTCCAGGTTCCGACGTCTGTGTTTTTTATCCAGCAAGAGTGGCCTGAAGGGCTGTATCTATGGACAGGTGGCAGGTGAGGCCCGTGCTCCGTAGTGCCCTGGAGGAGGGTGGGCTCGGCCTGTCCCGCCTCTGTCCCTGTCTTTGGGCAGTGTCTGGCTCATGTTGCCCTGGGTCTGACTCCCTGCCTCCTTGTCTTATTTGCATTCCTGGGCCATGACCCAGCCCTTGCTTGGATCCTACCCCAGAGCCCACTGGGGCTGGGTGACCTCTCTGGCTTCCCCTCCCTGCCCCCCAGTGCAACTCTCTGTGGGTCCCATGGCCCGCGACGTGGAGAGCCTGGCGCTGTGCCTGAAAGCCCTGCTGTGTGAAGACCTGTTCCGCTTGGACCCCACCGTACCCCCGCTGCCCTTCAGGGAGGAGGTGAGCAGGGGTGGGGTGAGCCTGGGGGTGGACTTCTGAATCCAGACTCATGGATCAGGCAGTGTGGGCCAGCCTTGGAGGCCCGCTCTCCTGAAAACCCCCAACTCCATCCCTGGGCTGTGGGTCAGAGGCCCCTCCACAGATGGCCACCAGATGGCGCCCTTGTCCGCATTTGGAAACCCTCAGTCTTCCAAGCCTGCCCTGCCTCTGCCCTGTCCCCTGGGAAACACCGCCCACCCTGTGTCTCCTCTGTGTCTGAGTGTGGGATGCTGGCTCCCCGAATTATCACCCCACAGCCTATTGACCAGGCGAGGCTTAGCTGGCTTTTTGGGGTGAGCCTGAGCGCCGCCTGGGATTCTCTGCAGAACCTTGGCAGGCGGGAGACGTGAGGATGTTCCCCAGGTTCTGGTGGGCATTCCCATGTGAGGCATTGGTCAGGACTAGGTAAGGGCATTCACAGAAAGGTGACGGACTGGTGGACGCAGCAAGGCGAAGGCTTCGTGGCAGGAGTTCGGCATCCTGGGTGTACGCTGGCACCCAGAGCCTTGCACTGGGGATTGCCAAGAACGAACAGTAAGGTCCCTTGTGCCGTGCACCCAGCTCGGAGTGCTGAGGCCGGGTGGGAGCAGGCAGTGGGCCGGTGGGGGCAGGGCAGTAGCAGTAGGCTGTGTGATGTGAGCGCCCCCTCTCTGCTCAGTGTCTCCTGTGCAGACCTTGTGCCCTCCCCCTGGTTGAGGTCGCCTTGGGGGGGTGGGGCGGTAAGGCACCCATGTCCAGTCTCTTCAGCACAAGCAGATGTTCTAACTGAACCCAGGGGTTTGGACACGTGCAGCCATGAAGTCCTTCCTGAGAGGGAGGCGAGGAGGTAATGAGGTCCCCATCCCAAGGTCTGGAACAGTTTATCTTGCGAGCCAGGGCAGGCCTCCTACTAGTGTCCTGCCTCCTAGTGGAGGAGCTCTGGACAACCTCGTCACTCGGTGGTAGGTGGCCTCCGCCTCGTCTCTCCCTGTAGACCCTGGGAAATCTCATCCTCGCTCTGCCCACCTCCAAGTCAGTGTAAAGTCATTCCATGGAAGGGTCAGGTGCAGAAGGCACTGACCTCACTGATGGCCACTTTTCAGAAGAGCTATGCCAGGGACTCCAGGCTGTGGCTTCCAGCCTGTCTGGGCTGAGTGGTTTCTCTGATCTCAGCGTCCACCCCCTAACCCGAGGCTGTCTCTCCTGATGCCTGCACCCCCTGCAGATCTACACAAGCTCCAAGCCCCTGCGTGTGGGCTACTACGAGACCGACAACTACACCATGCCCACCCCGGCCATGGAGAGAGCCTTGCTGGAGACCAAGCAGAGCCTCGAGGCTGCAGGCCACACGGTACGGCTGTGGGACCGCAAGTCCTGGGACTCATGCCGTCCCGGAAAGCCACTTGCTCCCTGGCATCCTGGCACCTCGATTGTTTTGTGGGTGGGGATGAGAACTATGGCCCTGTGGTCCAGCCTGCAGAGGCCGGTCAGGTGCATTAGAATGGCTGACTGCCTGAGAACGCATCCTTTGTGCTGGGCGATGGGGGGACACTGCATGTGGGGGCCCCGGGTAGCACTGGGACACAGCCATCGGGGTTCCTGGGGCCCTGGGCTTGGTCTGCTCACCTGAGGCCACTCGGGTGTGGCTCCAGACTTCTCATGCGCTGTGCGTTTTTCAGGGAGTCAAGGGGCAGTAGGCTGCCCCCATGGCACTGGTGAGAGCTGTGCAGGGGTGGTCCAGTCCATCCTCAGGCCACTGGGGCACCAAGGGGTGCTGGGCCTGGGGGCCTTACACCCCTCACCCCTGCAGCTGGTTCCCTTCCTGCCAAGCAACATACCCCATGCTCTGGAGACCCTGTCAACAGGTGCGCTGTTCAGTGACGGCGGGGACAGCTTCCTGCAGAACTTGTGAGTGATGCTGGGCTTCGGGGTCTGTGGTGGGGGTGCACACGGGGGCAGGCCTGTGGAGAGCAGCTGGGTGCCGTGAGCCCTGAATGGGCCTCAGCTGAACCCGATGGCCTGAGCGCCCTGGGCAGGGACCGCCCTCCACCTGGGCACATGGAACGTGGACATACCTCGGAAGGGCACAGTGCCAGTTTGAGGGAGCCCGGGTCGAGCGCCCACGGCCTGGCCCAAGGTGGGCTTGTGAGATGTGGGGTGGGCGGGGGAGTTGTCTGTCTGTCTGGGAAAGATCAGAGACGAGGGCGGGGTGAGAGCAAGAGAGTGGGGTCTGGACATCGTGCCAAGTCTTTTGTTTTGAGCAAGATGTTTCCTCTTCTGTAAAGTGGGTGGGTTGGACCGGGCTCACTTTCAAAGACTAGAGAAGCTGGATCCTCTTGGCTACTTTGGGAGGACAGGCCCATGAAGGCGCCTCCTGGTGATGTGCCCGGGCTGGCTGACCCAGACCACAGCATGTAAACCCACTCTCTCTGCTGCACCTGTGGGGGAGCATGGCCCCTGTAGACTGTGGTCCCCCTCCCCCAGTGAGCAAGGACTGCCCAGGCTTCAGCAGAAGGAGCTACCTCTCACTTGGGCCCTGGGATGGGGGCCCCAGGACAGATGCCTGAGCAGACAGCCTGAGACATGCTTCACAGCAGCCAGCTGGGGCACCCTGCTCGTACGTCTAGGCTGGCATCAGAGTCAGTGGGGAGACCCCTCAGCAGAAGCATGGTCGGGGAGCAGCCGTCCTAGGCTGTTGCCCTGAGCCGGATTTGCTGGAGAGGGAGACACTAAGCCCTGTCTTGGGAACTCCTGGGGGCTGGGGGGAGCCCCACACAGGCTGCAGGGGAGGACGGGGTCATCGGGTAGAGAACGGGGGGCTGCCTTGAGGAATTCTCGATGCGGGCGCCTCGACTAGGCCTTTCGTCTCCCAGCAAAGGTGACTTCGTGGACCCCTGCTTGGGGGACCTGATCTTAATTCTGAAGGTGCCCCAGTGGCTTAAAAGACTGCTGGTCTTCCTGCTGAAGCCTCTGGTGAGGGCCCTGGAGTAGAAGGGATGGGGTGTCTGGGAGGGAGCTTGCGGGGACCTCTTGTCCTGTGATGCCCTGTCACCTCTGGCCTGTCCACTTCCCCTTTACCTCCCTTGGGTGGGCAGGCAGGACTCCTCTCCTCTCCAGCCCCACCCCCTGTACTCTTTAGCCAACCTGCATGCTGAAAGGGGTATGGCTGGGGTCTGGGGAGGCATGGAGGGTGGAGGAGTTTGCAGCTGGGCCCGAAGAAGAGCCTCGACCGCAGTTGAGTCACTGCCCACATCTGTCCTGTGCAGCTCCCACGGCTGGCAGCCTTTCTCAACAGCATGAAGCCTCGGTGAGGACACTTCCTGTGCCCAGGGGCTGCCTGTCTTCCCCTAGCCCGGGTCTGGGTCCAGGTGGTTTCTCATGGGAAAAGACTCAGGGAAGTAGCTTCTGAGGCTGAAAGTGATCCGGGCAGGAGCAAGCTCTATGGCCTGGAGCGACCTTCCAGGACTGGCTGGAGGGCAAGGGCGGGGCAGAGGGCCACGGGATGGGAGAGGGTGAGGGGAGAGGCGGTGACCTGACCTGGAAGACACATGTAGAAAGGACAGGGAGGAGCTGGCCTGGGCTGGGGACAGGCAGAGTGGGGAGGCAGGGGGACCCTGGGGGACAGAGGAGCTGTTGCTCTTAGAGGTCTGGGCCGCCTGAGCCTCGCCGGGTCCTCGCTCCATCTCAGGGTTGCAGGCTGGAAGAGCAGGGCAGAGGTTGCTCCGTTTCAGGCCCCGACACCCTGTGGACTCACTTTCCTGCACTCAGACCTTGGGCAGCCCCGGCCCCTCCTGTGTCCTGAGGGTAGTGAGGAGAGAGGCCAGGGCTCGTCCTGCCGCTGCTGTGCAGTCCCTCAGTGACCCAGCCCCAGCCCCAGCCCTTCTTGGGGCCTGTTGCTTTCATTGGACAGCAGGGCTCTGGACTCCTGCCCGCTCAGAGCTCCCATGGGGTGGTGAAGGGTCCTGCAGGAGTGAGGTCTGAGTGTTAGGAGTAGGGCCTCGGTCATCGCTAACCCCTGTGGCCGTGACCATCACTGCTGGTGACCATTGCCTCCATCCAGGTCGGCTAGAAAGCTCTGGGAGTTGCAGCACGAGATCGAGGTAAGACCCGAGCTCCCAGACTGCAATAGGGTGCTGGGGAGGGTGGAGGTGGGGAAGGCACCTGCCCCCTGCTCCCACTGGGCTCCTGGAGTGGCCTGTCATTGTCCGCTGCCAGTCAGGCCCGGCTGTCCAGCCCTTATTTGCCCAAATGCTGTACTGTAGGGCTGGGTCCTGTCCGCTGCCCCTCTGCGGCCGCCTGTGCCTGGGCATGGTGATTGCCTTGGCTGGCAGCATCTGCAGTTCATGTAGGAGGTGGAACAACTGATGCCACCCATGACGTAGCACCATTGCCTGCCCAGAGGGCCTGCATTCCATCGTGGTACAACCCACGTCTGGGACAGGTGCTGGGACAGGTGCTGGGACAGGTGCTGGAACGGAGCCGCCTCAGCCCGTAGCCCCTCACTGGAGGGCAGGGTGCGCTGGGTGGGCACCTCATCGGGCTGTCCTGCCAGGTGTACCGCAACACCGTCATTGCCCAGTGGAAGGCTCTGGACCTGGACGTGCTGTTGACCCCCATGCTGGGCCCTGCCCTGGATTTGAACAGCCCAGGCAAAGCCACAGGTGAGGCCTGTGATCCCCCCACACCCCTGCCTCCCCAGCCATGAGCTCAGCCCTGTTCCCGGCAGGGAAGAAGAGGGAGGCTTCCACCTTTGTGGGGTTCAGTCTGGCTGGCAGGAAGAATATCAATCTCGTTTGATACCAGGAGGGAATGAGCTCCCTGCCTTCAGACTATTCACGTCAGGGGTCTGGAGTTATAGTCTGTAGTTTCAGGAGGTGACATTTGAGGTGTAGGTGGGATTTAGATAAGCCCTTGAAAATAGCAATAGTTAGGCCAGGGGAAGCTATGTGGGCCAGGACAGAGGATGCATCGGCTGGCCAGAACTGGCCCCAGAGGACAGATGTGGCACAAGGGGCCCTGGTCAGGGCGAGCCAGTGCCAGCGTGCTGAGAGAGGCAGACCCACCCACCAGGAGGGTGGGAAGCCATGGAGAACCGGAGCAGCCCCAGCCTGAATCAGCTCTCCTGGGCTCTGTCCCTCTAGCCTCAGCCTGGGAGAGAGCCTTTCCCTGGCTGTGGAAGTGAGCTGCCATTCGTGCAGTGTGGGTGTGGGGGAGGCGACAGGCCCAGCGAGGACAGTCAGCACAGCGGGTCCCAGGGCCTGCTTTAGCCACTTGGGGTGTGTTTCAGGGGCCGTCAGCTACACTCTACTCTACAACTGCCTGGACTTCCCTGCGGGGGTGGTACCTGTCACCACTGTCACCGCCGCAGACGAGGCCCGGATGGAGCACTACCGGGGCTACTTTGGGGATATGTGGGACAAGGTGCTGCAGCAGGTGAGGCGTCCCTCCCGCCCCCAGAACTCACCCGACCCCAGCCGCTGTGGAGCAGCGGTGTCAGCATGTGCCATCCTCGCCAGCCTTTCTTAAAGCAACATCTGGAAGGCTGTGGCCCAGGCCAGCCGATGGCCTGGTGGTTGAGGTGGCTGGGTCCCACGTGGCCGACTGTGGTTCGAGTCCCAGCCCTGGCTGCTTAAGAAACATGCCAAGCACATGTGTGTGTGCTCAAAATCCCGAGAGGAGGGAGAGATGGCGGAGAAGGGATGGCGTTGTGACCGTGCCCCGTGGGGGATGCTACTGGAGCCAGCCGGTAGGTAATTGTGGGTACCTGAGTGCAGGGGTGAGGATTAGAAAGAAAGACAAGAGACAAAAGATGGGGTTGGGAGGGCTACAGTTTAGGACTGAAGCCCCGAGTTTATTGTTCTTTATTTTTTTATGCAGAGTGTACAAGGAAGTTCATTAGTTTATTTCTAAGGCCTCTAAGCAACGATTTTTTACACACAATCACATGTAGATTATAATCACAGGTTTCTTGATTTATGTTTTACTCATGTACAGAACACCCTAGCCTTTTCCACCCAGTTAATTTTCTCAAGCATGCAATGTTGGGAAGGAGTGTGGTAACCAGTTCCTCAGGCCACCCTGACCTAGGTCAGGGTCAACATCACATGATGCTAGGCCAAGGAAGCACTAGCTCTGCAAGCCACCCCGACCGTTGCCAGGGTCAACGCCAAAGACGCTAGGCTTAGCAGGCCCCTGTCATGTGACAGGGCAATGCTTTGTATCTGGCTCCCTACATCTCCCCCCTTTTTATTTATTAAACAACATGGGTGGGTTCCAAGGCACAGGGGCGAGTATGAAGTTTAAGACTATGTAAATTTGCCTTTAACATGAACAGGTCACGCATAAACAATTTTATTACGCATGGAAAACAGATGAGGATAAGAACAAGTACAATTCTACTAACTATAAGCGCAAGCATTCCCTTTTTCCAGTCTCTCATTGTTGGGAAATGTAGGGACAATCCTTGCACAAAGTCAGTAGCCATTTTAGCTAGGGAGGTATCCAATTGTGGGGCCTCCCGTAAATTTATTATTTTCTGATGAAGTTGTAACAGATCTAAAGATGTATTAGTGTCATGCCAAATTCTCGCAAGATGGTTTTTAACTCGGTCTCAAGGATAAACCGAATCATTATATTTGCCTCTAGTAACACAAATGTGTTTATACTGGGTATGGCAATTTAAGTCAAAACGGACTTTTAATCCTTGTAGCTCATCTCCCAGTATGGAAACAGTATCATATAGGGCGTTTAACTGTTGTTCAATTTTTAGATCAAGGACTTTTTGAACGCCTAAGGCCCGAGTGACATTGGCACTCAACTGATTAACATGATGAGCTGTTTGGATAGATTGTGTAAGGGACACTGCTGCAGCCGTACTGGCTGCGATCAGGGTAATGAAAGCAGTGATTCCAGCAATAAGGAGTCCTGTGAATCGGGGCTTTTTAACAAGCAGACTTTTTTTTTTTTTTTTGGAGAGGTTTTTCGCTATAGGGCGCGTGCGCTCGCCAGACAGACAGAAAGACATAGAGACAGAAAGCGAGAAATCACCCCCCAGGGGGGATGGTCACGCCGCAATCCCTTCTCCTCCATTCTCCTCTCGGGATCCTGGGCACGCACGCACACGCGCCCGGCGCGAGTTGTAAGCCACCGGGTCCGAGACGCGAACCGCGGTCGACTACGTGGGAGTCCAGCGACATAGCCATTACGCTAACTGCTGGTTCCCAACAAGCAGACTTTTAACTTCTTTTACTAACTGCAGACCCCTGTCATTATACCAGTCTCCAGGGACATTAACAGGAAGCATAACAAAAGCTGGTTGATGTAAGACTACTACTTGATGCTTTTTAGAGACATTAAATACACAATTAGTAAGTTTGTAATTATAACATATAACCTTCTAATAGTTATTCATAGGAGTAATATGAACTGGACCCACCAGAAGAGCAAAAGGTTCAGGAATACAAGCCTGTACTCTTCTGTATTTTGTATTTCCCCCTGGTTTAAGTACATGTGCATTCCCTCTGTCTTCCTACAGGATGCTTTTTCCTCTCCTTGTCTCTGTGTCTCTCTCTGGAGAATGTACGCACCTGGTAGCCCTGCTTCGCTGCGTCCCCTCCCAGCTGGGCAGGCCCCGGACCAGGGCGGAATCTCGCCTCCTGGCCCTGTCCTGACGCCTGTGTCCTTGCAGGCCGTGAGGAACAGCGTGGGGCTGCCGGTGGCCGTGCAGTGCGTGGCTCTGCCCTGGCAGGAGGAGCTGTGTCTGCGGTTCATGCGGGAAGTGGAGCGGCTGATGACCCCCGGAAACCCGCCGTCCTGAGGGCCGGCTGCCCACCCAGCTCCTGAGGACCCGAGACCACGTGCCACCTGGCCTGGCCTAACGGGCACGACAATGGCCGAGAGGAAGCACTGAACATGGGGGGAGGCTTCCACACCCCCTCCCAGCCCCCTGTAAGAAGCGTGGACCCCCCAAGTCTGGACCTTGCTCCCCGCTCTGGTCCCCCTCTGCCCTGTCCCCAGCCCCCATGTGGCAGCCAGTGGATGTGACAGGGCCACGGCCCACTAACAGTCAAGAAACAGCTGCTGGTCTGTGTGCTTTCTGGGCGGCATCGTGACGGCACAGGCCTGGAGCCCGCTGCCAGCAGGGCTGGTGGCCTTCCAGAGCCAGGCTCCTACATGTCTGCTGCTGTGCAGCCTCCCTGGTGTCCCTCGCCCACAGGGTGAGCATGGGCTTGTGCCCCCCACACTTCACCCCTGCCCTTCCTCTCTGCTAACTGCACCCAACTTGCCAGATGCTGTCCTCTGTCTCCCCTCCGCTCCTGCACCATCAGCCTTCAAGGTCCCAGCTCAAGCCTCCTCTCCTTGTTCTGAGCCCTGGAGTGTGTGGGCTGTGTCCTCCCGTCTGGGTGTGTCTGCCTGCCTTAGCATGCTGGCTTGCCCCAGTGGCAGGGGCCCTGGGCCACATCTGTCCTCTGTGACCTGCACAGGGCTGGGCACAGGGCACCTGTGGAGGCACCCATGTTAGGCTAGGGGCTGGAGCGTTGGGCTGAGCTGGTACTGTTGAGCAGGGAGCCCACGGGCCAGGGGAGGCAGGCAGAGGCCAAAGGATCTGGTAGAGTGCCTGGGGATTGCAAGGGCCTGACTTGCTCTGGGAAGGCCTCCTGGAGGAGGTGGACCTGTGTTGAGTCTAGAAAGATCTCAGAGGCTGAGCTAGGGGATGCAGACATCCAGAGAAGGGACAGTACTCCCAAAGACCCAGGTGGGTTTGGTCAATGGCAGACATGTTGAATGAGCACCAGAGAAGCAGGGCTGCAGGTGAAGCTAGATCAAGGCCATCTTGGGCAGCCAGGTCAGGAACTTGGATTCTGTCTTGAGGGCAGTGGGTGTTGTTGGGAGTAGACTCAAAGGGCAAAGCTTGATGAGGAGAAGGCTGCTTTTGATCCCTACCCTGGGGAAGGGATCTGAGGCCTGGGCAGAGGCCCAGGGATGGAGATGGCTGTTTGGGAACTGACGATAGGATAAACCGAGCTGTCTCAGCTCAGGGTCTCACCCCCACCTGGTCTGCAAACCTGCTGGACTGCGTCACCTGGCAGTAGAAGTATGGCTGGTCTGCGGAAGTCTTTGGAAGTTTCTTGGCCCCCCTTGCAGAGTCCCTCACCCTTCCCTGGTTCTAGCCCTCATTCTGCTGCTGGCTGGGAAGATGCTTCAGCCCTCCGGGCAGGGCAGGCTCCAGCTTCCCCCTGATCTATTTCAAATTATTTCAAGTGTTCTCTTCAGACTTTCTCCTCCACCCTGATTCTCCTACTCTTCTGGAAGAAACTTTTCTTCCAGGTGCCACTTCCTGGTCCTGCCTTGGTGGGACTGGTTTTAGGGAGAACAGGTGGCCCTATGTCCTGAGGCAGATCTGAGGGCCCAGCCCACATGGGGACACCTAGATTGGGACAGCGAGGCAGATGCTGCACTCACTGTGCCCTGATTCCTCACAGCTGCTGTCGTAATTTTGCCCCTGTTGGTCCAGACTGTTCCCTAACAGCCTGTCATCCACCCCGGCTTCTCCCTCCTGCCCCATTTCTCTCTTGGTTGCCGACACCCTTGTGCTTTCAGACGGAGGCTGCAGGGTCACGGCCCTGCTCCTCCCCGCCTTCACTGGGTTGTTGATTCAGCCTGTGAGCCCGCGAGCCTCAGCCATGTCCAGTCCTCTGCTGAGCAGTGCTGGAGACCGAGCCAAACCAAGCCTGGCTCCCAGCCCTGAGAGACCTCTGGGCTTCTGGGGAGGGGGCATGGACACAAACACACCTGCCCGCCCTAGAGGTCAAGGTTGGGAGAGGCAGTCACTGGGCCTGTGTTGAGTGTAGAAGGATCCCAGAGGCTGAGCTGGGGCATGTGGACATCCTGGAGAAGGGGCAGTACTCCCCAAGACGCAGGTGGGTTCGGTTAATGGCAGGCATGCTGAGTGGGCACCGGAGGAGCAGGGCCCCCGTCTCCTCTCCACCACTGCGCCGGTCCAGCTGCCTGCCTCGCATCTGGGCACTGCAGTAACTTCCCATCTGGGCCTCTGCTTCCCTCCTGCCCGCCCCCGGCCATCCTCCATCCAGTGGCCAGAGTGAGCCTTTAAAGCAGCAAATCAGACTGAGACCTTCCAACAGCTCCCTGTCCCGCCTAGAGTGGAACCCGGTCTCCCGTGTCTGGCAAAGCCCTGGGTGCCGTGGCCCTCGTCGACCTCCACGGCCTCAGCCTGGTCCCCTCTTCCCCTTACTCCCTGTGAACCAGCCGCGCGAACGTGTTTGGTTCCTTGATCATCTCAAACCAGTCCTTGCTCCAGAGCTTTCATGGTAGCCACTCCCCATGTTTGGGGCACTTGGGCCAGTCTCACTTTCCCTGATCACCCACTTGCAAAACCATCTTCCCTGTCCCTTAACACGCCACCCATTGTACTTTGTCACCATCCAAAATCATTGATGTTTTGGGTCTCCTCCACTAACATGTAAGCTTCCCGAGAGCCGTCCTTGGTCTTATTCCTCACTATATTCTTGCACGTGGAATGGTGCTCTGAAGGTGCGTGATTGACCCGTGAACATGAAGTGATCACCTGCTAGGGGCCAGGCACTGGGTTGGGGGCTGGAACTGCAGGGGTGAATGAGACAGACTCGGTTTCTGTCCTCGCAGAGGGTACATTCTGAAGGGTATTTGTTGAATGGGGAGCGGGGGGGACAGGTGTGCTGGCGAAGACCCCTGCGTATGTAATGCATGGAGTAGTCAGGTGACTTGGTGGGGAAAAGCGGGCAAGGGCATCCTGACCCGTGTCACTGATCACCGCTATGAGCCGTCACCCTTGACACTCCTCAGCCACTGGGTTATTTACTCCTCCTTTGAACTCTATTATAGGTATTTTGGTCCCCATTTTACCAAAAGATTCACATACTTGCCCAGGGGAATTGGAATTGACTCCAGGGCTAGTGTAGGTCAGCGCCCGCGTGAGCTGTCTGGTGTCCCGTGACGCTGTGGCACAGCGGGTGTGTACAGCGACCAGAGGAGTGCGAGAAGTCAGCGACCACTTGCCTTCCCGACCGTCAGTCTGCTGGGCTCCAGGCGAAGATGTAGCTGCTGTGCGTTTCACGGCCTTTCCCCCCTCAGCGAGTCCTCTGCCACAGCTCTCACCTGGCCTCCGCTGCCTCTGGACCGGCCACCCCCAAGTGTCCTTCACTGGCAGGTGACCTTTCAAAATGCAACCCTGACCACGCTTAAAGTCTTGAGCGCCCCTCGTGCCAAGTGCAGACTCCGTGCTCTGACCTCCCTGTATGACCCTGCTGCTGGCTGCCCGGCTCCTCTCCTCCCTTCCCGAGGGCCTCGTCCCACCATTGGCCTGTAGGCGGGATCTGGATATGGCACACACCTCCCACCACCATGCCCTTTGCTCACTGTGCCTGCCGTGCCTGGGGTGTTCTTCCCCCACCTCCACCTATGGAACAGCCACTCATCCGAGGCAAGGGTGATCGTCCTCTCAGCCCATCAGGGGGCTGTGCGCTTCTGCGCCCACTCCGAAGCAGGGGCTGCGTCTTCGTAATAGCGTGCAGCACCCTTTAGGCTGTGGAGCTGGTAACCTGTGATCGCATGGGGAAAATGGCCATTATCGTTTCCATTATGTATGTGAGGCCCCCGAAGTGCAGAGAAGGCTGATTTGTCCAAAGCCGATCCGTATGAGGATGTCAACGCTCAGTCTTGCAGTGAAGGCAGGAAGGAGGAAAGTCCACGAAGCTTGGGGTCGGGCATGTGGGTCTCAAACCTCTGTACTTCCCTCGTTTGTGCTGTCACCCCCGGGAAGGTGGCCATGCTACAATCCCTTCTCCATTCTCGCAGGATCTTGGGCATGCACACACATGTGCCCGGCCTGATTTTTAAGCCACTGGGTCTGGGACTCAAACCACAGTTGGCATGTGGGAGTCCAGCGACGTAAACGCTATGCCATCTACTGGCCCCGCCGTTAGTTCTTTTAAGGGCTACTCACTCCAAGTCTACAGTAAACCTACAGCTTTCACCTGGTAGGCAGATCCTCATCCATCCTCTTCCCCCAGCCCCTACCTTCTCCACCCCTCCTGCCCAAGCATCCCTCCCTCCATCCAAGGCTGAATTCCTCCCACAGTGTGTTCTAATCAGAAATAGTCCCAGCCTGGGAACCAGCAATTGGTGTAATGGCTATGTTGCTGAACTCCCATGTAATCGAGTGTGGTTCAAGTCCCGGACCTGGTGACTTAAACTCCCACTGGGTGCGTGTGTGTGAATGCCCAAGATCCTAAGAGGAGAATGGAAGAGAAGGGATTGTGGCATGGCCATCTCTCTAGGGGTGATTTCTTGCTTTCTGTCTCTCTGTCTCTCTCTGTCTTTCTGGCGAGCACACGTGCCCTATAGTAAAAACCTCTCAAAAAAAAAAAAAAAAAAAAAAAAAAAAAAAGAAAAGAAAGAAGTAGTCCCCAGCCTGGATGGAGTTTCATTCCACTAGCAAACAGACATCAAATGCATGATTACTCAGAAAGACTTGCTAGGATCCCTGGTTATGATGCAAACAAACTGAGACCCGATCGGGCCTGGGGTGTGTATGCATGAGAGTGTATCAGGGAATGCTTCCTGGAGGAAGTGATATTGAAGCTCAGAACTGCAGTGTCACACTAGCCATGGAACAAGAGTATTTCAAGCAACCAACAACTTCCAATGCCACTGATTTAACTGGGAGGCAATGATGCGATCTGGGTCCAAGCCAGGCTGATTGAAGTGCCTGAAAGATGAGAACCATGGACAGCTAGTGTAGACATTTGACAAGTTTGACTGGGAAGAGGAGAAGGCAGGGATAAAGTGAGGCTAGTAGCTACGAAAGATGTAAATCGGAGAGAATCCTTTCCTTCTCCTAGAAAGGAACCAACAGAGTTCTGCAGAGAGGAGACAAGGAAAGGCAGGAATGGAAGACAGTCTCACCATCCTTCTTTCCCCGACGACATACTGAGCACCAACCCCATGCCAGGCACTTTGAGAAGGGCTGACAAGGCGCTTGCTTTTCTGGAGCCTGTTTTCTAGGGAAGCAGGCAGGACATGAAGAAATAAGATGATTACAGGCAACAATAAGTGTGAGAGAAGTGGGCGATGTGGTAAGGGAGGAGTGCAGCTCCAGAATGGGTGAGGTAACCGGCGTGCAGGGTGTGGGCCCCACCGGGGGCTGGCGGAGCTGAGGACAAGGGCGGGGAGTTCACTGCAGATGAGCGGGCTGGGAGGGAGAAGCAGAAGTCTGGAGGAGGCTGGTTCCAGGGGCGCCATGGAAGTGGCAGAGGCTGGACGGAGGCAGGTTGTGCTCACTTCACATTTGCTCCTGAACGACCTTTGGTGCTCAGACAGCTCTCCCAGCCACAGGCCGGGGTCCCTCCCACCCAGAGCCGCTGCTTCTCCTGACTGCTGAGTCTTGAGGTCAGTGGCACTGTCCTCCTGGTCCCCTGGACTTCAGCCCTGGTTATGCCTAACCCTTCCTCCCCTGAGACAGTGTCCTTCAGACCCAGGACTGGGACATGTGAGAGGAGTGAAGGGTGGCCGTCTCCCGGAGCTTTCCGGCTAGTTTTCCTGCTCTCCAGGAAGTCACCTCTCCTGCCCCTCATGCCCCCGCCCACCCACAAATTCCTTCAGGGGAGGCTGGAAGCCCAGAGCCAGAGCCTGGCCTTTCTTTGAGAATCAGGAGTGGAAAGCCCCGTAGGACGACAAGGTTGAGTGAGGGCTGAGCTGCCTCAGTCTCCCCAGGACCCAGGGATGGAACTCGAGAGCCCCACCTGTCCCCTCGTGCTCCTTCCCTTCCCCTCTGCCTGGGCCCCAGCTGCCTCTCAGAATGTCCTCTGGACACACAGCACCAGGGCAGTATACCCCCACATGACTGTTGACCCAGAACAAAAGGGGTTGGCAAACCCTTCGAGCAACCCCATCTGGAACTCCCGAGGGCCAGCCCATGGTGCTGGTGGGGTATCTGAGGGGGGAACAGGTGAGAGAAGGAGGCAAAGGATGTGGGTCAGAGCTGCAGGCTTGAGTCCCTCCTCAGGCACATCTTTGCTGAAGACTTTTCCTCTGTGTGCCCAAGGGATAGGGGTCTTTGTCCCCAGGCAGTCCAGGCAGGGATAAGAAGGAGCTGGGAGGCCTTGGGCTATGCCACGCCCAGGGCCTGGCCCTGCCCCCAGGTGCCCAGGTGTAGGTGGGTGCTCTGACAGCGCTGCTGACAAAATAGGCAGGAGGGGCTCCCCAGGACACAGATGCCTGCCTTGTTTCTGATGTCTTACCCCATGGTGATGTTCGTCGCGCTGAGTGTGGTGGGGGCTGCCCTGCTGGTGGTTTCCTTCCTCCAGTGGTATGGCCCAGCACGGAAGAAGATCCCCGGGGCCCAGAAACGCCGGCAGGTGGCGCTGCAACGGATGGAAGCCCTGATACAGCGTCTCCGGGAGCAGGTGAGCCGACATCTGTCAGCCCGGGGAGAGCCTTGGCCCTCAACCTCCGTAGGCAGACCCCTCCCCTGGCCCCATCCTCTTTGGAAGACAGGAGTCTGGGTAGACGGTCCACAGCCCCAGATCGCCCCATGCTGGCCCTTTGTGTCATGGTCAGCTCCTCTGCCCACATGTCCTCAGGCCCTGGAGGTGGGGGTAGTGTATATTCTCTCTGTCCTCCCAGCTGTTGGGACATAGCTCAGTGACACGGGTGCTCACCTGGGGTATTTGTCGAAATAAATTGATGGAGGCATTTGGAGGCAGGAGGCCAGGATCTCTTTCATCTCTGAGCAGCCCAAGCCGCGCTGCAGCAACAACCCGGACTCTACATCCCCTCCACCCCACTCCCTACCCTGCTCAGTTCCGAAGAGCGTTTGCCGAGCACCGGATAGGTGCAAAGCTCAGGGAGCTGGAGACGAGCCTCCCACAAGCTGTTCTTCTTAAGAGGAGGCCTTGGCAGCTCGGACGTGGGTATTTCAAGGCAGAAATGGTCACCTCGGATGGCTGGGCAAGGAGCAGGGAGGAGGCTGAGCAACGCCTGCTCGGGGTTGCAGAGGCAAGGGTGGGAGTGTGTGTGTGGAAACAAATGTACAGGCTGAGGCTGGGGTTCACTGTGGGGCCTGAAGGATGGGATAGGCTTTCTCTGGGCCTTGGGCTCCCAGTGCCCCAGGATGGGTGGGTTTTGGTATGGTGGGGCCCCTACCTCTGGTTGGCAGTGGTGGACTCCCTCTGGGAACCCCGAGGGTGGGGGTTGGGCATAGTGCCTGAGGTGCTGTCCCCGTGCTCAGGAGTTCCTGAGTGTCCTCTGCCGTCCCCCGGATGGTGATTGATGGCCCCAATGGGCACTTCTCTGCCCGAGCTGCTGCAGTTGCTGTGAAAATGTATTAATATTAATTGGGGCTAATTAGTTGGATAAATCAACCCGCCCCCAGAGAGCAGCTGCCCCTCCCTGGTTGGTGAGGAGGAAGCTGGACTAATGGGGGTTGCTGTGGTGTGTCAGTGTGATGGAGATCGCTCCTGTGTGTGTGGGGAGACCCCGTCAGGGCATGGGCCGAGGTTCCCTCACCGCGAGCGGGGGCCTGCTTGCGTGTGCCATCTGCTGGTGCTTCGTGTCGAGGTAAGGCGAGTGGGTGTGTGCCCATGTGTGTGTCATGTCACTGGTGGGAGTTTGTACTTCTGGATGGGTGTGGCAGGTGTGGGCCTGAAGCTTTGGTTGGATGTGTACATGTGTGGTTGTGTGTCGGGGGACAGCTGGTTCTGTGCGTGTCCGGCACCAGGCTGGTGTACGTGTGGGTGTCTGGGGTCCAAGGGTATTGGGCTGGTACCTGGGGGCAGTGTGTGCGTTTGGTGGCCTGGAGGAGGGAAGGGAGCTTGGGTAAGGTCATCCATGACATCTCCAGCCTCTGCTCGTGGCTTCAGACCGCTTGGCTCCAGCCCTTGTTCCCCCTGACAGCAAAGTTGTGCAGGTCTGTCCCAGGCCCCCTCCTAGTCAAAGTGCCTGCTCCAGCCCTGTGTCCCAGGGGAGGCAGAGGCCGAGACATCCTCCAACCCTTGCAGGTTCCGGGTAACACAGCCTCTGCACGCCACGGATAGACTCGTTATAAAGATAAATCTAACCTCTGACCCTGGTTAGTCTTAAAGATGTTCCCAGAAGCCAGCAGGTACTGTGATGGTTAAGGTGCTAGACTACCACATGGCCAACTATGGTTCAAGTCCTAGATCTGGCGACTTGCTTTCTCATTTTCCTTTTCTGTTTGTTTTTCTCTGGCAAGTACATGTGCCCTATAGCAAATTTTTAAAAAATAAATGAAATAAATAATTCTTAAAAAGAAAAACAAAAAGATGTTTCCAGTCCCACTCTAGTGGCATAGTCAGTAGCAAACTGAACGGCATTGTTGTTTGCTACATGACCAACTGCAGGTTCAAATCCCCAGGTCAGTTTGAAAACACACGGGTATGTGTGTGCGTGTCCAGAATTCTAAAGAGCAGCAGGGCTGGGGAAAGGGGATTGTGGCATGACAAGACATCAGGGTGCTCCTCTCTCTCTTAGTCATGTGTACATGCTCTCTATCATGAATAAAGTAAATAAAGAAAAGAGGGGCCCCATGGCCTACTGATTAAGGGAGCTGGATCCCACATGGCCGACTACGATCCGAAACCCAGACTCGGCGGCTTGAAAAGCATGCCTGGCATGTGTGCCTCAAATCTTGACGGGATGGAGAAATGGAGAAGAAAATGTTCCCAACCTGGCCGGGTGTGGTGGAGGCGATCTGTGACAGGAGGCTGCTCAGCTGTGTGTGCTGAGGCCCAGTGCCTGTGGGGCTGTGAGATGCCACAGGAGGGAGTGACTTGTCTTGTCTGGAGAGGGTCAAGCAGGGAAGGCGTCACAGGGATGTGTTTGGGCTGATGTTTAGGAGTTTTCCAAAAGGAGACAGGAACAAGGAAGGCAGTGCCGGGGAGGGGAAAACTGAGACGTGCCTGCGTTTCTGTAGAACACAGACAGGAATGTTTGCAGGACCCACTGGGTAAATGGGCGAGCTGCTCAAGGCTAGAGTCTCCTGGCCAAGAGGCTCCGGTCACCTCAGGTGGAACCCGGCCACCCTGAAGGTCCAGGTGGTTTATGACATTAAGCATACTTAACAACCACCTTGGAAATAATAATAAGTCCACTCACAGAAAGCTTTAAAAAACAGATTTTTGGGGGGAGAGATTTTTGCTATAGAGCATGTGCACTTGCTGAAGAGACAGAGAAAGATGGAGAGAGAGAGGAAGTAAGAAATCAACCCCCCCCCCCAGGGGAGTTTGCCACAATCCCTTCTCCTCCATTCTCTTCTCAGGACTTTGGGCACACGTGCATATGTGCCTGGCGTGAGTTTCAAGCCAAGCCGCCCAGTCCGGGACTTGAACCACAGTCAACCCTGTGGGAGTCCAGTGCCTTAACTACTATGCCACCTGCTGGCCCAAAAATATATTTTCTTTGGGCCAGCCAGATGGTGTGGAGGTTAAGAAACTAGATCCTACGTGGTCGACTCTGTAGTCTGATTACTGAAACTGGTGGTTTTAAAAACATGCCAGGCATGTGTGTATTGTGCCCAAAAAGAAGAAGAGGAATTGTGGCGAGGTCATCCTCCTTGGGGGGTGCTGCCTCACTTTCTTTCTCTCTGGTGAGCTCACATGCTTTATAGCAAAAAAAAAAAAAAAAAAAAAAAAAAAAAATCTTTGTTTTTGAAACAATGATGGGAGGCAACTTCAGCTGAGTATGGAGAAGGCAGGTGTCTGAGGGACCCAGCAAGAGGGGTGATTTGCTCTAAACTGTATCCTAAACTGATGTGGAAGTGCTAGAAGTCGAGATCCAGCCACATGGTGCAGAGGACACATGCTGATCTGCAGTGCTGGAAGCCACATGGAAGATCAGGGTCTGGTTCCCAGGTCTCTGTACAATCTCGGTGCACGCACATGTGCCCATGACCCTGGCTGGCTGGAAAGGCTGGAGAGAGGATCACAGTGTGAGACCCTGTTGAGAGTGCTTGTCTTTCTCTCTCTTATGAAATAAATAAATAAATACATAACAAAAAGAAAAGTCTATTTTAAAATGTAAGAAAATGTGATTTAAATTGAGGCTCAATTTTTTCCATCAAATTATTCTAATAATTTCCAAAGAATTTCTTTGTTTTTTTTTTTTTTTTTTTTTTTTTTTTTTTAGAATTTGTTGTAGTTTTGGGGGACCAGCGGTTAGCATAATGGCTATGTTGCTGGACTCCCACATAGTCGACCGCGGTTCGCGTCCCGGACCCGCTGGCTTAAAACTCACACCAGGCATGAAAAATCACCCTTAGGGGGTTGGCCACACTGCAGTGCTTTCTCCTCTGTTTTCCTCTCTGAATTTTGGGTATGCACACACATACCCGGCATGTTTTTCAAACTGCTGGGTCTGGGACTCGAGCCCTGCAGTAGATCATATAAGACCTAGCCGTCTTGCCTCCATGCCAGCTGCTGGCCCTATATTCATAATGCTGTAGCTCTTCTAATACTAAGATTTTAATATAGTTAACTATCATCTACCATCAACTAGGTCATAAATGTTGCTATTAGAACAGCATAACAAATTATGTCATCCTCGTCGGAAGTTGCTTACTGGGGCAGTTAAGCGTGCTTCTGGTGTTAGGCTTCCTGCATTTGAATTCTGACTCAGACACTTACATTTTATGTAACTCCTCTGTGTCTTAACTTCCTCATTCCCACAATGAGGTGATGATTGTAATTCTAGAACTTGAATAAATGAATGAGTGTCCACGGTGGCACCTGGTGCATGGCAGGGATCGTCTAAGTGATCGTTCCCACTTTAGTAGTAAAGTCCATGCTGTCCGTGAGGAGTAGTGGATGTTTTGGGTGAGTTTCAATGAATTTGGACTAGAAGCTGGAAATGACACTCAACAGGGTTGACAAGAAGACGTTTTTGGACCTTTGAAAATGGCTACCCAGGCTGCTGGAGTTCCTGCCCTGCTGGCAGAGAGGGACAGCCCCAGAAGACACCTGTGCTTGTCCCCACTCATACCCGCCCTGCTCACTTCCCCACCTCTACCCAACACCATGCCCAAATCCTACATTCCCATGAGTGACCGTGCCCGGACAACTGCAGGGGAGCCCTAGCCTCAGAGGTCCTCATGGCTACACTGGGCACTTGCCCATGGGTGGGGGGGGTGCCACCAGGGTGTCATCTCTCTAGGTAGAAATGTAGAAATGGGGGCTGGTGTGTGGTAGCCCGCAAAGTGCCCCTGTGGACTGGTTGAGGGCTGGGATGGCCCTGGCAGGTCCAGCTGGGGTCCTTAGGGATGGGACAGCAGGTGAGGGATGGGCACAAGCTCACCTTCCACTGTCCCTGAAGGATTCAAAGGCTGTGTCTAGAAGGTCCCTGCTGGGCTGGGCATTAACCTTTTACTTTCTGAACCCAGAGAAGGGCGGTCCAAGGGGAGGGTGAGGGGCTGGGATGCGGGAGGTGCCAGAGGAGCGCCCCCTTGTGAAAGAACTGAGAAGTGGCTCACTGTGTTAGCCCCTGGAACAGCTATAGAGGTGTATCCTGGCTAGATGCCCGCCCGGTCCAAGGAGCCCATACATGGCCCTCTGCAAGCTCTTGTGGAACAGGCTGGGTGCTCTGAGCCGAGGCACAGCACGCAGAGGGACCGGGCAGGGTGCTAACAGCAGCAGGGTGTGTGAGAAGAGGCAGGGAAGAGGAGGTCGGTGAGACAGGCTCACTGGACCCAGGCAGGGAAAGAGCCTACTGCAGTGCCTGGCACCCAGGGATGCTTTGTCAAAAAGCTCCCCATGCCAAGAGGGTTAAGGTATCAGGCTTAAATTCAGGCTCCCTGACTTTGATGACCTCGGGCAAGAGAGTTAACCTCTCTGTGTCTCAGTGCCATCACTGGAGAAATGAAAATGGTAATAAAAGCACTTAGCTGGCTAGCCATGGCAGTGCAGGGGTAATGCAATGCTTTGCCATGCTGACGTCATGTGGGCACATGGGCAGGTCCCAGGTTTGCATCCTGAGGTTCCCCGTACACACCGGGCATCTGGCTGAGGCTGGGGGTGGGTTGAAGCATGAAAACTCTGTCAGAGGTATTCCAACCACACCCCTCTCTGAAGAAAGCAGCACACATGTGTACCTGTACGTCAAAGTGTACAGAGGGCCAGCAGGGGGCGTGGAGACTCAGGCCCGGACTCCCACGTGGCTTGCTGAGCAGGTCGAATCGCAGACCCAGTGGCTTGAAGATCACGCCAGTGCGTGTGCGCGTGCACGCATGTGTGTACCCACCAAAGTCCCAGGAGGAGAATGGAGGAGAAGGGATTACGACCACCCTCCCTGGCAGGGAGGACTTCTCACTTCCTCCCTCTCTCTCCCTTCGGTGAGACACTTAGTCACTGTTTTCTCCTGAACTCTTAATGGAACGGTGCAGGCAAAGGGCCTGGCATGGCCGAGTGCTCCCCCAGCCAGTGCTCACCAGTCCTCCGGGCATAGATGTGTATCTAAGTGTGAACACATGATGCATGTTTACAGTAAAAGCTTTGTTTTTGTTTGTTTTCATTTCGCCACAGGGTGCGTGTGCTCGCCAGAGAGGAACAGCGAGATAGAGAGAAGTAGGGAAAGTGGGGTCAGCCAGTGGTGTAGTGCTTAAGATGCTAGATGCTCATGCAGTCAACCAAGGTTCGAGTCCTGGACCCATGCCCAAAATGCCAAGGGGAGAATGATGGAGAAGGGATTATGGCATGGGAAGGGATTGTGGCACGGGACCCCCCCCACGGGTGGTGGCGTGATTTCTTGTTTTCTGTCTCTTTTGTTTCTCTAGCAGGCACACATGCCCTATAGCAAAAACAAAACAAAACGAAACAAACAAAAAAAGTCTCTTAAAAAAACAGAGGGGGTGGGTAGGGAAGTAGAGAAACTCACCCTCCAGTGGGGATGACTATGCCACAATCCCTTCTCCCCCATTCTCCTCTTGTTAGTTTGGGCACACACACTCATACACACACACACGTGCCTGGCATATTTTTCAAGCTGGGACTCAAAGGTGGGATCCAGCCACCTTAACCACCACACCACCGGCTGGCCCTACAGTCGAAGCTTTGTAACCACACTGATGAGAACAGTGCCGCCACCTTATTCTGAGGGCAATGAGGGCCTATTATCAGATTTGGATTTTGTGAGATCTTAAAAGGATGGCTCAGGCTGTAACGAAGAGAGTGAGTTAGAGGCAGGGAGGCCAGGGAGGCCAGGGAAGAGGCCTAAGACAGAGACAGAGATAGAGAAGGCTCTAGGCAGGGGTGAGGTGTGGGGGGTGTCAGAAGTGGGAGGTGTGCCTGCAGCAGAAGCAGCCGCAGGTGGTGCGTGAGGTCAGGCGTGTGGTCACTGGAGCCGACTGCCTGGGTTTGATCCAGGCTCTGCCACTTTATAGTGATGTGTCCTTGAGTAAATTAACTCCCTGTGCCCACAGATTTCTTCTGCTGTAACATGAGAACATAATCCAACCTACTTCCGAGAGTGTTGCAAGGAGTAATAGGAAGTATTAAGTGCTAAGTGCTTGGCATGGGCCTGGCTTGTATTCAGTGTTCCAACACACCCTACGTGTGATTAGGCGTTAGCTCTATGACTACTGTCAGAACTCGGATGTGAGAGAGAGGTCCAGGGTGACTCTGTTTGTTGCTTTGGTGCCATGAGTGTCATTAATTGGGAATTTCAAGAAGAGATTTGTCGGGACCGGCAGTTGGAGTAATGGCTGTGTCGCTGGACTCCCATGTAGTCAGAGGCTGCGGAGAGGGTGAGTGCAACCAGGACCACAGACTCCAGGAGAGGGAACGACCAGGAAGCCATGGTGCCCTTGGCAGGGAGGACCCAGTGGAGGAGGAGGACAGAGGAGCCTGTGGAGGAGGAGTGCTGGAGCCACGGAGCCCCTGAGGTCCCAGTGGACTCCTCTGTCTCCCACGTACCACCCCAGGCCCCGGAAAGGCCCACCATGCTGCCTTCCTCCGCCTACAGCCTGGGGGTGTCAGCCTTTGTGGAAGGGAGGGAAACCACCCTGCCGAGTACCCGCTGTGTGCTGGGGGCTGGAGTCTGCCTCCCTCACACCTGAAGGGGCCGCTCAGGGCCGCCAGGGCTTTCCCAGCTGCCCAGTGGCATGCTCAGGGCTGGGCCCTGGCCCTCCTGCCTTGCAGGCTGGACTTTGGCTCTCCTCCCTGAGGTCAGATTGGTGAGGTGCGATGGCTGTGAGAAGGGGAGGCGGGGTGCCTGGGATGCACCCCCAAGGCCAGCGCACATAGCTGGACTGCGCTCCCCATAGCCCTACACCTCATGATGCTGTGTGTAGTCACCTGACTCCTAGCGTGGCCCTCCTGTACAGCAGGGTGAGGGGCAGGCTTGGACACTGGGGAGAGGGGGTGGTGGGCAGAGACCAAGGGGAATGTCTGTGGCCCTGGAAGGCTTTGATGGCCACCTGGAGATGGACCCACGCATGTTCCAAAGCTAAGTATGAGCACAGCGAGTCCTGAGCACAGGGCTGTGTGTGCAACTGTGAGCCCAACGGGCATGGGCGTGTGATGTAGAGTGTGTGGGAGGGGTCCCAGTGGCTCAGGCTGCCCACCCCACCCCGTCTCTGCAGGAGCCGGATCTGGACCCCGAGCCCATCCTGGAGCTGCCGCTGGCCAAGCTGGCCCACAAACTGCGGACGGAACAGCTGAGTCTGGAGAGCGTCCTCTGCAGCTACTTAGAGCAGGTGGGGTCAGTGGTCACGGCTCAAACCTAGGGTGCTGGGCTGGATTAGGTGGGCGTCACCTCTTTGTTCTACTTGGAGGAGTCGAGGGGTGGGTAGAACTCTGTGCTGCTGCCACTCACTTGGGAGGGGGCCATTGCAAGTCACCTGTCCCTGCTACTCTGCTCTAAGTCTGGTTGTAGGAGGGGCTGGGGCGACTGAGTGCCTGCCCCTGGCCCTGGTCTCATCCAGGCCCCTTGCCTGGTCCCTCCAATGTTGCACAGGCTCTGAAGGTGCATCAGGAGGTGAACTGCCTGACGGATTTCCTGGAGGAATGTGAGGAGCAACTGCAGATGTTGAAGAAGCTCAAGGAGAGTGAGAGAGGCCTTCTCTACGGAGTCCCCCTGAGCCTCAAGGACCCCTATGACTGCAAAGTGAGCCCTGAGGCGTACCTGCACATGTGTACGCGACTGTGTGTGCATGTGCCACTGAACCTGTGAACATCTCATTGTGTGACAATGGGCCAGTTACGTAATCAAAACTTCATGGCTACAGACTGGCCCCACAGTGCAGTGGGTAAGTGCTGGCCTAGGAGCCAGATCTCACATGGCCCACCTTTGTTCAAATCCCAGTCCCAGCAGGTTGAGAAACACACCAGGCCCTTGTGTATGCAGGCCCCAAATCCTGACAAGATGAAGAAATGGAGGAAAAGGGACTTCAGTGTGGCCATGACACATGGGGGGGGGGTACTTTCCGCTCTCTTACTTTCTCTCTCTCTTTTTCTGGTTAGCACATGTGCCCTCCAGCAAGTAAAATGAACAAATAAAACTAAGCAAACAAACTGCACAGCTGGAAAGTGGCAACAGATTTGAACCCAGCTGCCTGGCTCCAAACTCTTAGCCGTCACGTCCTCCCCCAGCCTGTGAATCCTTACACCAGTGTGCCTGTGTCTTCCAGCGTGCGAGGTCATATGTGGGCGCAGGGGTAGCTTGGGATGACAGTCTGCCAGTTGGGTGATTCCAGCTGACCCCCGAGGGCTGGAGGTAATGTCCCTTCCCTGCAGGGCCATGACTCTACATGTGGCCTAGCCCAGTTCCTGGAGGAACCTGCAGCCAAGGACGGGGTCATCGTGAAAGTGCTTAAGGCCCAAGGGGCGATTCCCTTTGTGAAGACCAACATCCCTCAGACGCTGCTCAGGTCTCTGGAGTGGGCGGGCGGCAGGCTGGGGCTGGGTTGAGAGCCCAGACTCAGAGCAGAGTGAAAGGTGGGGTCACTCAAGCAGACTTCAAGAATGGGGTTCTGGGGTGGGTCCTTTCTGCCCTCTGGCTCTAGTCTCCCTCCTTTCTTTTTCTTTTTTTTTTTTTTTTTTTTTTTGATTGGTTTTTGCTGTAAGGGTGCGTGTGCTCGCCAGAAAGACAGAGAGAGACAGAGAGAGAAAGCAAGACATCACCCCCCCCAGGGGGGATGGCCACGCCGCAACGCAATCCCTTCTCCTCCATTCTCCTCTCGGGATCTTGGGCACGCGCACACACACACGCCTGGTGTGGTAAGCCACCAGGTCCGGGACTCGAACCGCAGTCGACTACATGGGAGTCCAGCGACATACCCATTACACCAACTGCTGGTCCCAGTCTCCCTCCTTTTAAAGTGTAGACAGACTGCATGAGTTCGAGGGGCCTGTTAGGCTTGGAGGCTGTGTCCAGTCACATCTCTGTCTGTCCCAGCTCTAATTATTCCATTTCTAGCCCAGCTTCTCTCTGTTTTTTCTTGTTCCCTATTCTCTTTCCTCCCCACTCAGTCTTCAGTGTATCTGTTTTTGGGGAGGAACCTGCTCTCTGTTTAGACAGCAGAGCTGTGGGCTCCTTGGTCCTTATTTTGGGAGTCTGCTTGGTGTCTGATCGTGCTCTTTTGAGCAGCAACCTGCACTCTAGCTTGAAGGAGACCGGGAGGCCTCAGCCCCAGGAGTTCACGGAGCCAAAGAAAGCCTGGGATGGGGGTGGGGACTCCCGAGGGTGGATGGTCTCTATCAGGGCTGGGGGGTCTACCCCAGTTATACTTTCACCTTCCAGTTCCTTTTCTTCTGTTGCCTTTAGCTTTGATTGCAGCAACCCCATCTTTGGTCAGACCCTGAACCCCTTGAACTTGAAGAAAACAAGTGGGGGCTCCTCAGGGGGTGAAGGAGCTCTGCTGGCGAAGAGGGGCTCCATCTTGGGCATGGGCACTGACACAGGTGGCAGCATCCGCATCCCAGCCAGCTTCTGTGGTGTCTATGGCCTCCGGACCACCGGATACCGCCTCAGGTACTCATTGTCTCAGGTATGCGGTGGTGGGGCGGGCTCAGCCCAGCCTAGAGAACTAGGGGCTGGGCCATGGAGGGGCCTTGCCCACTCATCCTTTTTGATTTTTTAGAGGTATTTTTTGCTATAGGGCACGTGTACTCTCCAGAGAGACAGAGAGAGACAAAGAGACAGAAAGCGAGAAGTCACCCCCCAGGGGGGCTGGCCACACGGCAATCCCTTCTCCTCCATTCTCCTCTTGGGATTTTGGGCATGTACGCACACATGTCTGGCACACTCATCAATTTCCAGCCATCAGCCCAGAACTAGCAGAAGCGGGGTAACGTAGGAGGGCTTTATACAGCTTCTTCCCTAGCCACAGTTCAACGTACCGTGTTTTGTACTGGCAGCGGTGGGCTAGACCTTCCCTTCACTCATTAATTAATCCATTTATTAATTCATTTATCCATGCAGCTACCCATCCACCTACCCTTTCCCTTACTCATTTATCAATCCATCCATTTATCCCTCTATTCATCCTTCATCCAGTCAGCCCTATGCAATCACCAACCCAGTCTCTGCACATCAATCAATTTCACCATTCATGCACTATTTAATTTATTTGATACTTTTTCATTGAGCGTCTACTCTGTGACAGACACTGTATTAGCTACTCCGGATACACTGGCTAACAAAATAGTTATTCCAGCCCTGTAAAACTTACACACATCCTTCCTTCCACTCATTTATCCATTCATTACTCATCTATCCATTCATCTAGCTAGCCAGCCAGTCAACCAGCTTTGAGCCCCCGTGAGTGCCCGCACTGTGGTTCCTGTACTTGGGACACAGCACGCTCAGGCCCAGCCCCACCCCCGCTGTGCTCACACCCAAATGTCAGGAAGCGATCAGGGCCCAAAGCTTGTGGCAACTCCCAGGACGAAGCTGACATTTTGACACAGAGATTCACTTAAAGCTTGTGCTTTAGATTTGCAGAGGCAGGGCAAGGGGAGAGGAGGCTTCCTGGAGGAGGCAGCATTTGAGCTTGCTTGGAAGGATGGGCACGTGGAGATGGTCGGGACTCTAGAAGGCTGGAAGGCCGGAAGCAGCTATCTTGGCCGTTAGCAGTATGCTTACATGGGAGTACTAGAAGGGGCAGCGATGGAGAGTGATCTTTGAAGGGCAGTGAGGAGAGCAGACTTCATGCTGTGAAGAGAGAGCTATGGCAGTGTTGAAGCATCTCCCAGTCCTCTGTGCTGGGCCCTGGGGCAGTGCTTTGACTGAGCGCTCAAGTCTGCTGGCACCCAGCCCTGAGTGCTGACTAGGCTCTGGGTGGGTGGGGTTTTGCAGCTATTCTGGAATTGCCTCTGCTGTCAAGGGCAAGAAATCAGGTAAGCCCCCCCCACCCCGGCTGTGGCCACACCCATTTAGACAAGCCTGCCCGTCTTTCTCCCAAGGACGTTTCACTCAGTCTTTTCGAGATATATAAGCCCCCAGGTGATGAAGGTATCTGGGGGAGGGGACTGAGGGCTCCCACTTGGCCTCCCCTAGTCCAGGGGACTCTTGCCCCCTGAGAAGGACTTGTGGCTCTCTAGATCGAATCCCCCCACCCCCCGCCACTGCTCTCTTCATGCTGTACCCCAGAAGAGAGTCTTGCACCGGCACCAAAACTGCAGAGCCGTCTGCCACACCCCTCCTGTCTCTGCCCTGACCCAGGACAGCAGCAGGGCATCTTCCTTTGGCCCTGACCATGGCCACTCTGAGGGATCCCCAGAGCAGAAAGAATGCAAAGTGTCTGCCTCCCTCCCCTCTGCACAGTGACCTCAGTGGCCGGCCCCATGGCCCGGGACGTGGAGAGCCTGGCACTGTGCCTGCGAGCCCTGCTGAGTGAGGACATGCACCGGCTGGACCCCACTGTACCCGCCCTGCCCTTCAGGGAGGAGGTGAGCTGGGTGGGGAAGCAGACCTGGGGGCTCCACCCCGCCACTCCTCATTGACCTGTCTGCCATCCGACCTTGTACTCCCAAGCCTTCCATTCCCATCCCAGAATCCTCCATGGCCCGGCCTCACAGAGCATCACATTTTACTGCTGTGCCCCCAATGGGCCCCTTCTAGGAACTTTCTGAAGACCCCTCATATGGCTGCTGGGCTTGGAACACGGCCTTATCTTGGCTCCAGAACCCTTTTCATAGGGCAGTTTCCGTCTACCATTCAGCCCACGTCTGTTCAGCCATTCCCTCCTCCGGTCTCAGCATTATCAACCTGTGATCGTTATCTGTCCTCCTCGTTTGCCCCTGGTGACCTCTCCATCCTCATCCTCTCCTGACTGTTCTTTAGCTTAAGAGTATTTGTGTCTAACCGTCTACTTACTCACCTGCCCACCCAGTCACCTCCAACATCCACTCAGCCACCCACCCGTGTATATACTCAACTTTCTGCCCGTCCTCCCACCCACCATCTCACTCATGAATCTCTCCATTGCATTCATCCAATCTGGCCATCGCCCCATCCATTTCTCATTCTTACAGGGGCTTCCTCAGGGCACCTAGAGCCTGGGGAGAATATTCAGGGAACCCCCCAGGGACTCTTGGGGAGTCCCTGTGGATTCCTCCTATAGAACAGCTATGGCCCTCTGCCCTGTCCTACAAGTCTGGTTCCTGGAGAGGGTGAGGCCACCTTTTCCCCAGCCAGTCTCCCCTCTCAAGCCCCACCCAAACCCTTGTGCCCCCAGGTGTACTCCAGTAAGGAGCCCCTTCGAATCGGCTATTATCAATCCGATGGCTTCACCCAGCCATCCCCAAGCATGGCCAGGGCCGTGCATCTCGCCGCCAGGCTGCTCCAGGAGGCAGGACATCAGGTAGGCTCCCCTAGCCCTTCAGGGCCGAGAGACTGGACCTGTGCTAGGACGATGGACTGGGCCATCTTCAGACAAAAAGGAGCTTGTCTGAATTTGTGCTGCTGAGATCATTGCATTCCCCTAAGCTTCCTGGAGAAGACCAATGGGAAGAGGAGGGGAGGATGAGACCCACCCTGTAAAAAATGTATCAAGATTTTGAACCTTATTTCTGAATGGTGGAGGCGCAGGAACTCATTCCTGCAAGTCCCTTAGCTTGGATCTCTTGCCTCCATCAAATAACTCTCTGTTGAAAATCCCACCCCTACCTCCGCTGCCCCCAGTGGCTTGTCCTGGCCCCCCTTCCCCCTTGAGAATTGCTGACTGGCCGCATACTGCTATGAGAGCTTGGGCCTGTCTCTTATCCTCCCCCAGTCTGTTTTCCACCATGGGATGACCCTGAAGGTTAAATGGGCTTCCATAGGCAAGGCCCCTGTGCTGGCTGGACCACAGAGATGCACACGATAAACGAGGGTTGCTCCAGTCTTGCCCCATCCATGGCATGGGGCTGAGGGAGTGGGCCTGGTAGGAGGAGGGCAGCTACACGCCCCATACCCTGCTGAGGAGCTGAGGGAGATGGCTATCATGGGTGATGGTGACGTGGCTGCCCTTCCTCCAGCCCTGGGGGATGCAGAGAGGGAACAGGGCAGGTGGGAGGAGCTGCAGCCCTCACTGGGCTTCTCAGGCGCCCCATACCCTGCTGAGGAGCTGAGGGAGATGGCTATCATGGGTGATGGTGACGTGGCTGCCCTTCCTCCAGCCCTGGGGGATGCAGAGAGGGAACAGGGCAGGTGGGAGGAGCTGCAGCCCTCACTGGGCTTCTGTCTCCACAGATGATCCCCTTTACCGTTCCTCGGATCGAGCACGCCATCCAAGACCTGTACGCAGGGGGCCTGTTTGCCGATGGTGGGGCCACGCTTCTGGAGAAGCTGTACGTCTGTGAGGATTCAGGGACATAGTGTGGTGTAAACAGGGTTGGGGGAGAGTTTGGAGCCAAGCTGAGCCTCAGGAGGCGAGCTGGGGCCTGGGCTAACACGGCAACAGGCTCTGTCTTAGGACATGCGTGTTTGGCAGGGAGGTGGTGGGAGCAGAGTGCTTCTTTGGGTCTGATCTCCTTGTGGCTTGTCTATGGAAAGGGAGTCAAGTGGGGACGGGGAGTCCAATGGCCGAAAGGGTGGACTGACCTGATGTGTGACTGCTTCCTCAGAAAGGGGGACATCGTGGATCCCAGCATGAAGGGATTAGTCAGCCTACTCCGCCTGCCAGGCTTTCTCAAGAGTTTCTTGGCCAGTATTCTCAAGTACATAGTAAGTGGGTACTGAGGAGGGAGGGATTCAGGGTGGCAGATGGCGCCGGAGGGGAAGGGGCTCTGTAGAGGGAAGGGGCTGACAGAAGGAATGAGGTGGGGCCAGATAGGAGGACGAGGCCTGGAAAATGGTGGTGGCTCAGAGATGGATTCTAAAAGAGGAAGAAGAAATAAAGGAGGGACCAGCAGTTGACATAATGGCTATGTCGCCGGACTCCCATGTAGTTGACCGTGGTTCAAGTCCCAGACCCGGTGGCTTAAACTCACGCCAGGTGCATATGCATGCGTGCCCAGATCCTGAGAGGAGAATGGAGGAGGGGGGATTGTGGTGTGGCCATTCCCCCGGGGGGGGGGGGGGGGGTGTGATTTCTTATTCTGTCTCTCTGTTTTTCTGGCAAGCACACGCACCCTATAGCTAAAAAACTCTCAAAAAAAAAAAAAAAAAAAAAAAAAAAAAAAAGAAAGAAAGAAAGAAAAAGAAAAGAAAGAAAGGAGAAGGACGGGCACTCCTGGAGAGGGGGAGGCAGCTCAGAGAGATGGAAGACGATATAGAAGCTAATGGGGACCTTGATGAGGAGCAGACAGCTTCATGACAGTGTACTGAGAGGGACTGTCCTTCCGTGACCCTGTCCTGGGCAGGTGGCTTTTCCTCTGTGATTTCTGAAGTTGTTCTCCCCCTCTCATTTCACCTGTAGGCTCCCCGTGAGAGCCAGTTTTTAAAAGAGCTTCGTGGAGTGAGGTGAGTGAAACTTGTCAGGTTCAGCTTCTTCAGGGCTGTCCTTGGGGTGGTGGGAACTGCGGGAGGGGCCCATGGCAGGAGAGTCATAGCGTTAGTGACCATGACAGGAGAGTCTATTTGTACTCTGTAATCTGATGAGGGTGTTAGGGCCATGCCCGACGCTAGGGTGAAATTTAGCCTTTCAATTGGTATTGAGATTGGAGTTGATCTGGAGTTAAGATCTGCGTGAAGGCTAGAAGGGACTAGGCTGAGGTAAACATGGGGCTGAAGTTGAGATAAAGTTTAGGCTTGGGTCGAGCTGAGGACTGAGGCTGGGGCTGGAGTTGGTTGGAGCTGAGGTTGAAGTTAAGGTTGTGGGTAAAGATCGGTCTAAATTCAGGTTTGGGATTAAGGTTGGAACCAGACTTAAGGTTGGAGATGAGGCTGGGAGAGGATTCTTTTGTGGGCTTGGGTTTTCTTTCAGCTTGGCCTGTTGGGGGTTAGAGTTGAGGTGAGGGTAGGAGATGAGGTGGCCTGGCCTGAGGGCTAACCAGGTAGCTCACCAATGAGGGGAACACTGTCCCATCCATTACGTGGGGCTGTGGCTTTTGGGGGATTCCATGAGTACCTGTAGCTAGTGGGGTGGGATAGACCAGCAAATGTGTGCTCTTAGGAACCTTGGGTAACCGAGGCATCTTAGCCGTGGGACAAGACACGGGGCCACTCCTAGCCCATCTGCTGACTGTGGCCTACCCTGGGGCCAGACCTTACCTTTGGGTGTCATATCCTAGGGAACCCTTCTGTGCTAACCTTTGAACTTCTCAGCATCTTCCTCATTCCCCCAGGACACCGAAGAGACTGTGGGAACAACACACAGCAGTGGAGGTGACACATGTCTGGGAGGACCTGAAAGGGAACTGGGACAGCAGGGACCTGGGCAGTGACCTAATCAGCCAAATAGGGGCGTATCTCTGCCCTGGCCTGTAGGGTAGGCCCAGCTGGACCTGGATGGGGAGGCTTGGTGACCTGAGAGGTTAATCTTGTCCATGTCCCTAAAGCCAGAATGACTCATTGTCCCCAAATCATTGCAGCCTGAGATTCCTCGTCCCTACCCCACACCTCGGCCCCTGGGAAGACCCTGACCCTCCCCAGGTATCCCAGTCTGCAGCTTGTGGGCTGGGAATTCTCCCTGTTGCCTAGCCCAGCTCTGCATGGCAGTCCGTCACCTTCTGTGGCAAACAGTAACCTCTGGCTGGCATACCCCCGCACCCCTGTCCCTGCAGAAATACCAGCAAGAATTCATAGCCAAGTGGAGGTCCCTGGACCTGGATGTGCTTCTGGCACCAGCTCTGGGCCCTGCCTTCTACATAGGCTTTCCTGCCAAAGCATCAGGTGAGAGGGCTCTGGCTTCTGCTGTGCTTCAGTTCAAGAGTTCAGGACCCCTGAGTCCACCACAACCTCTGTGCCTTGACCTGTGTCTCCATTTACTGTTTACATTTTTTCCTTAAGTTGAGAGAAACATGAGATACATAAATTCACCAATTTAAAGTACAAAATTCAGTGTTTTTCAGTCTTTCAGAATATCATGCAACCACCACCACTATCTAATTCCAGAATGTTTCTATCACCCCAAAAAGAAACCTGGTACCTGTTAGCAATCAATTCCCATTCATTTTTTTAAAAAGTGTATTTGGGGTCAACAGATGGCATAGTGGTTAGGGTGGTGGGTCCCACATGACCGACTCCGAGGTTCAAATCCCAGACTTGGTAGCTTGAAAATACAATAGGCATGTGGGCATATGTATCCAAAAATCTTGAGAGAAGAATGTAGGAGAAGGGATTGCAGTGTGGCAATCCCCAAGCCCCCTGGGGGGGGGGGGGTGATTTCTCTCTCTCTCTCTGGCAAGTGTACACTCCCTATAGCAAAAACAACATCAACAATGAGAAATCTACTTCTTCCATGAGTGACAGAGGGACAGCACCCCCAACAGTTTCTTGGCACTGCAATCCCCTTGCAGCCTCAGCAGCCCAGGTTGTGGGCACGTCTGTTCCCAGCGGACACAGGGCTCTGGATGTGAACCAGTAATCTTCTCTTGTGGTCCACTCTCAAAACACCTCACTGCCACCGTGCCACCATCTCAGCCCTCCATTCACTTTTCTTAAACAATTTGCTAGAGGGCATGTGTGCCTGAGAGAGAGAGAGAGAGAGAGAGAGAGAGAGAGAGGGAGAGAGAGAAAGTGAGAGAGCACCCCCCATGGGGAACGGCCACACTGCCATCCCTTCTCAATTTCCCCTTTCAGGATTTTGGGCACACATGCACACATGCCTGGCATGTTTTCAAGTTGCCAGGTCCAGGACTCAAACCACCTGGTCAGCCATGTAGGATCCAGTTGCCTTAACTATCATGCCGTTGGTTGGCTCACCTGTTTATTAACATGCTCTCTGCTGCCCTCACATCAAAAGGTGTCTTTGGCCCAGTGCAGAGTTTAGGTCCTCCCTGGGTCCTGTCTACAGGTGCTGATCTCCGGGGCTGCTCAGTGCAGGATGAAACCAACTTTTAACCCAAAGCCTCGACTCCTCTCCCCCGATCTTAAGAACATGTCCCCTGGGCCAGCAGATGGCATGCAAATTGGGGCAGCTGGGTCCCCTATGCCTGACTGTGCAGTTTGAGTCCTGGACCCAGCAGCTTGAGAATCATGTTGGGAGCATGTGTGTGAATGCCCCAAATCCTGAGAGGAGAACGGAGAAGGGATTGCAGCATGGCCCTCCCCCCTGTCTCTCACTGGTGAGTGCATGTGCCTCATCACAAAACTTAAAAAAAAAAAAAAAAAAGACATCCCCCATCCCCACCCCATAGGGGCTAGGCAAAGGCACACCCCACGCCTGCTGTCCCTGCACAGGGCTGCACTGCACAGGAAGGCACCAGCTGAACCCTCGGCCACGACTAGCTGTGCAGCCACCTTGCCTGGCTGCTGCCTCGATTCATACCCGGTTTGCAGGGCACAAGGGTGCACAACGGTGGTACCGATTCAGGGAATCAGCAATGCAGAGGGGTCGGTCGGGACAGTGCCGGCATTAAGGTGTCCACAAAGCTGGGTTACTCCTTCCCTCTACCCAGGGAGAGCTGGAGGCTCTTCTCAGGACTAGTCCTGGCACCCGACCCACCCGTCCAGGGCCAGAGGGCTGCAGTTCCCAGAAGGGGTGGGAGGGTGCGCCCACCCTACGTTCCTTCCATCTGAGTCTGTGAGACTGATGATCTCCCTGGTTTATCTGATAATCTCCTGGGTTTATCTGAATCTTCCTACAGAGAGCTCGTCCTACATGGGCCTGTACAACGTCCTGAACTTCCCCGTGGGCGTGGTGCCTGTCACCACCGTGACACCACAGGATGAGGAGGAGCTGGCCTTCTACAAGGGCTACTACGGAGATGATACTGACCAGAATTTCCGTGAGGTCAGTGTCCTTCTCCATACTTCTCCTGCTGGGGTGCAAGCCAGGGCTGATTCTCGCCTGCTTCAGTCCAGGGTGGTGGTAGCAGAGGCGGGTCAGTCATTCCTAGTGTTTACCTTTTATCACTTCAACCCTGAGGACACACCATCTTACCCCTCTTGCCAGCCCTGACCTTGTCAGAGAAGAAGGCTTTGCAAAACCAGCAGTCAACTGGGCACTTGTGTAGGGAAAGTGAATCCCAGCGGCAGGGAGAGTGGAGCAAGCAAAAGCCCCTGGGTCAGAGCTCACTGGGTACCTGGGCTGGGCATTGCCATTCTCAGGCCTCAGTGTCTCCTCCAGGAAAACGTAGGGTTATGCTAAAGGTTAAATAAAACAAAGAGAGTGAAGCAATTAGTGCGAGGCCTTATGGATAGGGAGTGTTCAATAAATGCTACTAATCCGGAAGTGGTTTCATAAAAGGAATTATTCCCATGGGCCTATTTAACTGCAGTGTCTAAAATAACACCACTGTCTTTGGCAAAAGAAAGAGAAGGAAAGAGAAAGGCTCGAATGCATGCATGCATCGGAGTCGGATGTGAAGTGACTTCCTTTTTCTGGAAATTGATTTTAGTGCTAGGATTCCCCAGTAGAAGGGCAGGCCTGAATGCTGAGGAAATAACAGTGATGACACAATGTCATGTGTCTCAAGCTCTTACTCTGTTCCAGGAGCTGTTAAAAATACTATGTATATATTACATCATTAAAGCCCATCACTGTCCCGTGAGGTGTTACAAATGAGGCACTGAAGACACAGACAGATTAAAGGACCAAAGTCACACAGCCAGTTGAAGTGGAGGAGCCAGGACCTAAAGCCAGGCGATCTGGTTGCAGAGACGGAGGCAAACAAGGGCTTATAGGATCTCATTGTCATAAAGCAATGAAACATGTTTGAATTCCTACAAGTGTGTGTGGATTTCACAGCAGACTCAGGCTTGGCCTCCATGTTCCTGGGGCCAAGGCAATGCTTTCACTGTAGAAGTGTAACCAGGCTCTGGGCCTTCTCTCCCTTGTGGAAACACTGCCTAGATGCTCGGTTTTACACTACACCCTTATAGTCCACATTCTTAACCTTGGAGAACTATAGGCAAAATCAGGACAGTTTTTTCGGGTTTCACCCAGAGCATGGGTGAATCTTGAACTCAGAGATCCAGGATTTCTATACGTCACATATAGGTTGGGAATGAGACACGCTTAAGGCATAATCTAGGCCAGTCCTTGGTACAGAGACCCAGAACAGCACGGAGAGAAGGGCAGGGCAAGGGCCTGTGTGAGGAGGCAGGCTCTGAGTTCCTGTACCCTCTGCCCGCAGGCGGTGAAAGGATCCGTGGCACTTCCGGTGGCCGTGCAGTGTGTGGCCTTGCCGTGGGAAGAGGAGCTGTGTCTCCGGTTCATGAAGGAGGTGGAGACCTTGGTCAAGAACCACAGGGGGGACTAGCAGATGGCATAATGGTTACATTGCTGGTCTCCCATGTAGTCGACCATGGTTTGAGTCCTGGACCCAACGGCTTCAAACTCACACTGGGCATGTGCCCAAAATCCTGAGGAGAATGGAGAAAAAGGGAATGTGGCATGGCCATCCTTCTGGGGGAGTCTGATTTCTCGCTTTCTGTCTCTCTCTCTCTCTCTGGCTCTCCAGTGGGCATACCTGCCCTATAGGGAAAAAAAATTCTTTTAAAAATAAAAAAGGGAATCCAAGTTACAGGCCACTATTCCTGGAGACCTTCCTAGATCCTCACCCAAGTCAGCTCCTGATGCCCCTTCCTTCTCATGAGTACTGTATCCTGTGTCCCCTCCCACCGGAAATCCACCAGATTCCTGTTCTTTGTGGCACCTCTGTGTGGATGCTCAGTACACCCCAGATTAGTCCTAGGTGGGGAGGCGGGGAGGGCTCAATAAACATGTTCTGACTGGCTGGCCAGCCTCGTGACCGCTAGTCTGTGTGTGGGGGGAGTGTCGCCTTGTGATGACCTCTGCTCCAGCTTCTCTCTTCCACGTCACCTGCCAGATACTGTTCCAGAAGGAAAGGAACAGAAAACACTACCCCGGAAGGGAAACTGACAGGACCCCAAACTGAGAGGCCAGAGCCCTGCATCCAAGGCCTGATCCTGCCACTGGCTTACTGTGCCATGCTGGGAGGCACGCCCCTCTCTGGACTTCAGTTTTCTGACCTGCAGATAGAGAGGGTTAGATTTGATGAGGTCCGTGGTATCTGCTAGCTTGACCATTCTGTGAGCTGCGATTCTTAGGCACTTCCCTGATCAAGAGCTTGCCATGGCTCCCACTGATGTCTAGAGAAAGTTCCAGAGAGGAAGGCCAAGGCTGTGGAACCCAGTCCAAGCAGATCCTGGGCTAGCCTTCCTTGATCCCTCCATCCCCTCCGTATGGTCTCCCCTTCATCTGAGCTCCCTTGAGGCCCTCCCTCACCAAAACTTTCCCATTCCCTGTCCCATTCCTCTTCGCAGCCCTACTTCTGGTCCCAAAACCAAGCTAAAGAACTCATGCCCTCCCTGTGCTTGATTAAAGACCTGGTGATAATGTCTCAATCCACCATCCTGCTGAGTACCTTCTGAACACAAATGGTGGCATTTCGGGCAGAAAAAGGCCACAGTTGGGGCCGGCAAGTGGCATGGTGGTTAAAGGCGCTGGACTCCCACATGGCCGACCCCGGTTCAAGTCTTGAACCTGGTGGCTTGCTTTCTCACTTCCTCTCTCTCTCTCTGTCTCTCTCTGATCAAACTGGAAAATAATAATGATAATAATAATAAATAAAAAGTTAAAATAAAATAATTCTTAAGAAAGAAAGAAAGAAAGAAAGAAAGGAAGAAAGAAAGAAAGAAAGAGGCCACAGTTAAAAGGCTTTAACTGCAATGAAGATCCCGGAGTCACACCAGAGGGGCAGCCTTTTCTCTGCCTACCATTGAAGGAGCCATTCGGGCTGTCCAGGTGCAGGGTCGCCAGGGCTGTTGCTAATCTCCCTGTGGCTTCCCCTGTCTCCAATGCCAACACAGAGTTTGAGATCCCTGATGGAAAAGGAGCCTCAGGGCTTGGAGGGTTCCTGCCCTATTCTCCCTGCCGGTAAGATAAAGGCCTAAAAGGCTTGGAAAAAGTAGGAGGTTGAAAGGGTCTCTACCTCCAGTGCCGCTGCTTCCTGCCTCTCACGCAGACTGCAACAGTCTGGGCACCAGGGGGCAGCGTTGAGCTTCACACAGCCCAGGCAGCCATTGCCTTACCCGTCATACCCACTGCCACACTACCGCCCGGAGTACCCAGATTCTCTGTCTAAACTCCATTGCACAGATGGGGAACATAGCGCGTGGAGGAACAGAGATAGGAAGGGGACAGGAACAGTCTACGTGCTTTGGCTTTGGGTTAAATATTTGTAGATTTTAAGACATAGGAGATGGAATTCTACTTTTGGCTGAACTTAGCCCTAGAAAGGAGAGTGGCAGATACCAGTACTCAAGGGGCTGAGTAAATGGGAAGCCCCATCCTGGGGCCAGACTTCCCTTCGGGCTGCGCTTTCTCCAGTATGTCTTGAGTGATATTTGGGGTCAACAGCCTCCTTCCTCCCCATCCCTAGTTCCAACTCAGAGCTGGGGCTGACCCCTTGCTTCTTGCACTGCCAGCACCATCTGCGACCTGGCGGGTCCCTCACCTTCTCAGAGCCCTCGCAGTGGGGGTTTTTCTGAGCTTTGTGTGTGGGTGCCTAGGGGTCCCCCAGGAACAGGGCATTATCTCTCCCCTATCCACTATTACTTCTGCCATGAAGGCTTGAGTACAAACTTTTGGCCTCTGGCTCTGCTTCTTTTGCAGGCCTATCTGCTTCTCCAAGCCTGTTTCTTCATCTGTAAAATGGAGCTGAAGATCACATCTGCCCAACCTTAGGATCATTCAGACCAACAGAAGGTGAAGGAGCAGGCTTGGGAGTTGCTATGGGGTGAGGCTTGCTCATGTCTGGGAGTCCACACCCAGAATTCTCAGGGAAGAGCCAGTCCCTCACCAAGGTGCCTGTGAGAGATGCAGGGTGGGTGACTCCAGCCGAGACATTCAGCTCAGAAACAAAATTTCCCAGGCTGAGAGATGGCTCTACGAAGGCTGAGCCTGAGCCCCGCACTAGGGTCCTTGGGAAGGAAGGCCTTGAGTTTTGGTCTTCTTTCTGTTGGTTTTTCCTTTTAATTAAAACACATTTATTTTTAAAGAGGTATCTTTGCAATTAGGGCACGTGTGTTTTCCAGAGAGACAGAGAGACAGAAAGCAAGAAATCACCTCCCCAGGGGCATGGCCTTGCCGCCATCACTTCTCCTCCATTCTCCTCTCCGGATTTTGCACGTGTGCCCAGAGTTTCAAGTCTGGGACTGGAACAGCGCTCAACCACGTGGGAGTCCAGCTCCTAACCACTGTCACCTACTGGCATCGAGGTTTTACTTTTTATTTTTTGCTATAGGATCTGTGCTCTGGCCAGACAGCAGAAATGGGGAGGGGAGGTGGGTAGTGAGAAAGCCACCCCCAAACCGAATAGCCATCCGCGATTCCTTCTCCTACATTGTCCTCTTGGGATTTGGAGCACGTGTGCATAAGCTCGGCCTGTTTTTCAAGCCACAGGGTCTGGGCTTCAGCCTCACAGTCAGCCTAGTGAGACCTTAACTTCCAGGCCATCTGCTGGCCCTGGTCTTCTTTCTGCTCAGTGGAACGCGGGCCGGTTCTGAGACTCAGTTTCCCCTTTGGCTGCGTGGGGAAGGGGTGCCGCGTGCCTCTCCCTCCATCCGGTTGGGAAGCACCTAAGCTACGTCTCCAGCGCCAGCCCAGGGCCTGCCTCGGCCTTTCCATTCTCTCCCCCACTCCCCACCCTCGGAACTCCCACAGCACCGCCCGCTGGGTCTCGGGAGGGCCGGACAGACATCCCGCCCCTCCCGCGGACGCTGACGGACAGCGGGCCCCGACGGAGGCCGGCCGGATTCGGGCTCCCTGGCCCGCCACGCCGCCGCTCGCCGAGCGCACCCGGCCGCCCCGCCCGCCGCGCCTCCCCGGGCGCCCGCATTAAAGCGCATATGCAAGCCATGAATTATCAACTGAAAGGAGTCAATTACCGGCTCTAAAAACGAGTGTCTGCGCCCGGAGCGCCCCAGGCCATCCGCCTATTTACGGAGCGATCTCCCCCGCCCTGCTGGGGAGGGAGAGAGAAGGAGAGACCGAGCCCGAGACCGGGAGGGAGAGCGCGACGGGGAGGAGACCGCGAGCGACCGAGAGCCAGAGACAGCTGAGCCTGGGAGAGACAGAAACTGCGACAGGAGGAGAGACGGAGAGACAGAGATTTAGCGAGACATGCAAAGAACCAGCGATGGGCAAAGGCATCTCTGCCCCCTTTTCCCCGGAGCAGCGGGGCCGGGGTGAGGGTGGGGAGGTCCTCAGACTTCAGAGACCTGCTCTCCCTCCGCTTGGCTCTGTGTAGGGCCTCTGGCCCTCCAAAGGGCTGACTTGTCTTGGGAAGCGAGGCCTCACAGATCCGGGCTCAGATCAGATGCCTGAGAGGGCAGTTTTGCAGAGGGGCTGTGTCTTGGCAGGAAACTGGTGTGCATGTCTGGGCATTGCCCAGTGCCAAGGTAAGGAATGACAGCTGGACAACGTGACCAGGAGATAAGGCCACGAGATGACCAGGGAGGGCGGGGATGGAGTCTGTGTGGCCCCTCAGCGCTGAGCCAGAACTGGCTGAACCAGCCCCAGAGGGCTCAGGAAGCCCCGTGTGTCCAAGTAGACCCCTGCTGTCTCCCGCAAGGGGCTCCCTCCTCTGCAAATGGTTTTTCTGCCTGGCTATGGCCTTTCTGCCTGCCTTAGCCTCAGCGCGCACCCCATTCTGTTCCATGGTCCCCACCTCCTTCTCCAGAGTGAGCATCATCTTGCTCAGCGTTGCCCTGCAGAGGAGCTCCCTAAGTATTTGCTGAATGAATGCTTGAAGGAGTGAGCTGGCCCGGAGGGGCCTGGGCCTAGATGGAGACCGTGACCAAGTTGACAGGGCCTCCCAGAGTTGGGCCTCCCATACAGATGGAAGGCTTCGAGAAACCACTGTGCTAGAGTGAGGTCATAGTAACTGAGTCCAGCCCTTGCTGTACAGGGGTTGGGGGAGGAAAGTAGCGAGGACATGGAGGTTAGGGGTCGGGGAGAGCCAAGGCCCAGAGTCATCAGTTCCAGCAAGTCACTGTAGAATCCTAGGGCTCTAGCACAAGGAGGATGGGCTGAGGTGGGTATTATTAATCCCATTTTACAGATGAAGAAACTGAGGCTCAGAGAGGGAGGGGATCTGAGTAAAGAAGGGAGCCCGGGGGTAAGGTATGCTTATTGGGAGGGGACTCAGCAGCATCAGAGCAGAGGAGGCAGGGTGGAGCCCTGAAATCCTAGACCTCTTCTGGAGACAGTGGGGCTAGGGAACTTCCAGAAACTTTGAGGAAGGAGCAGGACCTAACCTGGAGCTGGGAACCAGTCTCGTCTTGGGAATCGAACAGAGCATTCTCTTCCAGCCTGTGACCTCAGGTAAGCCCCATTAAGGGGCTTCGGGTTTCTTAACTATGAAATGAGAGGATGCCAGCCACTTTACTAGGGCTGTTCTCACTTCAGCATAGCACTTTCCCCAGAAGGGGAAGGCCCTGCCTGAATAGGAATAGGACTCCTGGACATTTGGTGAGCCTTGAACAGTGCCGAGCACTGGGACGGTGGGTTGTGTGTTCCTCACAACAGCTTTCAGAGGTTGCTAAGTCACTTTGCAGAGGGGGAAACTCAAAAAGAGGCAGGGATTTGGGAAGCAGCGGTATGGAGTTTTTTTTTATTTTTTTCTTCTTCTTCTTTTTTTGGAGAGGTTTTTGCTATAGGGCACGTGCGCTCACCAGAAAGACAGAGAGAGACAGAGAGACAGAAAGCGAGAAATCACCCCCGGGAGGATGGCCACGCTGTAATCCCTTCTCTCGTGATCTTGGGCACGCACGCACACGTGCCCGGTGTGAGTTTAAGCCACCGGGTTCGGGATTTGAACCGCAGTCGACTACATGGGAATCCAGAGACACAGCCATTATGCTAACTGCTGGTCCCGCGGTATGGAGTTTTGAAGCCAGATCTGCCTCCAGACCTAACTTTAACTCTGCACGGAGGAGTCTCCTATACCTGGCCCGTGCGCCTCCTGCTGTTGTCTCAGCCCCTCTGTCTGGCTGAGCCCAGATCTGCTGAGGGCAGAGCAGCTCAGGTCCAGCAAGAATGGCCTCTGGGGCCTTGTTCCCACCATGGCGTGGGCCGGTCTGGCCAGACGAGTCTGCAGCCCCGCCATGCCATTAGCGGGCAGCCAGAGGGGGTGTCTGCAAGCGCCAACGCTGGGGTTCCTGCGGCCGCTCGCCTATTAGTGGCCGGTGGCTTCATGGTGATTTATTGGGGCTTCTTCATTTCCCCTTGGTCTGCTATAAACATATTTATACCACCGGAGTGACCGATAAATTTCCCTTATGAATCCCGTTATCTCCCCTATTAACCATCCGTCACCTTTTATGCGGCCACAATGGACCAGGCCAGGGCACCGGGCTGGGTGGGAGGCCTGCGGCCGCAGCCCCTGAGCCCAGTGAACTCTTCACCTCCCCCAGTGCTCCCCAGACATGACTGTGGCTGTCTTGGCGCTGCCTCCAGGATCAGGACATGGGCCTCAGAACAGACCAGACTAGGCAGGGCCTTTGCAATGTGGCTTCTTTCAGGGTCTCAGAATAGGAAGTCTCTCTCAGGGCTAGCCCGAGGCCCTCCTACTGCAGCTTCTTCTACGAGAGCAAAGGCCTCATGAAGTGCTCCTCTCCCTCGTCGCCCCGCCACGTCCCTCTGAGTGCCCCAGAAAGCGGAAACACAGATGTGGTGCCAGAGGGGCCAGACGCCGATGCATGCTTAGTACTTCCCAGCTCCCCCGGTGCCAGCCACTTGGCCTATGTGACTTCCCTGATCCTCAGCACAGTCCTAGAGCCAGGCATCTGTAGCCCCATTCACCAGAAGAGGATGAGGAAACACAGCTCAGCCATATTCAACGAAGAGTCCAGGTCGCCCAGCCCAGGGTGGAGCTGTGATTTAGGGCTTTCCGCCCCTAAAACCTGTGCCTCCAACCACCGCACCACACAGCCTCTTCAAACATCCTGGGCTCATCTGAGAACGTTTTCTGGCAGAGAGTGCTACAGAGCAGGGAAGGGAAAAGAAGAGAGGCAGGAGGTGGGGCCGCAGTGGAAGGCTGGGGTGGGGGTAGGGCCGTTTTTCTTTCCAGCTGAGGACACAAGGACACCTGTTCAGTCAGGCCGGAGCTGGTGGGGGTACAGGAAGGTCTCTAAGAGCTTGAAGGTACCAGTCTTGCCCACATCTGCAGCACAGGGAGGCTGGAGGCCTCCTCAGCTGAGTGCCTGGGGTGAAGCCCAACTGTTTCTAGGCTTCAGCCTTCGGCCGTACCTGGCCATGGAGGGGTCTGGTTTTGAGTACCTGATGGACCAACTTCCTTGGGAGATGGCTGTGTGTGGGGGTGGGTGGGTGCCTGGGAGTCCTGTTTCCACCACCTTCACCCACATCAGCCAGAATGACTGAATGCTCCTTTGGAGTTAAGATGACCCACTTTCTCCAATAGAGAAGTATCTCAAGATTTAGGGAGACCAAGGTCTGAGCCTGGGCCCTGCTTCTCCAGCAAAAGGAGGATGGGCACAGGTGGGTGTTATTCCCGTTTCACAGATGAGGAAACTGAGGCTCCAAGAGGGAGGGAGGGGATCTGAGCAAAGAAGGGAGCCCTGGGGTAAGGTATGCAGACTGGGAGGGGACTCGGCAACATTGGAGCAGAGGTAGCAGGGTGGGTTGAGGGGTGTGGGCTGTCTTCCACTGGATCTGGGGTGGCTGTGGGAGGAGGTGAAGGCTCAGCTCTCTGAAGGATGTCTAATCCCTCTGTTCCCAGCATCGGCATCCTGGGTGGGCTAGGGTTGGCCATGGTAGAGGGGATTATGGGCCTGGAAACAGGTTGTTCTCTGCCTACGAGAGGATGTGAGGAGGTCCTCCTGGCCATTCGCCTGCCTCCCATGGTGCAGAGGGGAGAGCCCTGGGGCCGGCCACAAGATCTAGTCCACAGATCCCTGGCTCCGGTGGTGACCAGCCCATGCCTAGAGGATGCAGTCCTGGCTGGGCATGGCTCGGCCACTGACCTGCGGTGCAGCCTGGAGCATGTGTGACTTTCTCTGGGCTCATTCCTTAGCAATGCCCAGTTCAGACCTGAGACTCCATGTTACTGCACGCCAGGGAACACCCCTCCCCTCAGACCAGCGCTCCTGAAGGGGGCCAGGGCAGGGACAAGCAGGCACTGCAGCCAGACACACTGGGCATCAACCTGGCTCTGTCTCCTGGTCTCCCCACTCCTACTCCTTCCACTTCCGTCCCCCTTCGGTCCTCCTGTCTGTCTGCTTTTGTCTCTGGTCTGGCAGCTCCTCCCCTCCCTTGTCCTCCTCTCCTCTTTACAAGGTTGGTCTCCCTTGGAGGGAGGGGTAGGGCTGTGAGTGTGTGTGCATGTGTGTGAGAGTGCACACGCGCTCCCGCCTTCTCCCTCCCGCCCCCTCCTGCCCTCTCCTTCTCCCACACACGCGCACGCACGCGCACACACACTCTCTCTCTCAGTCATTTTCAATGTCATAAATTTCCACGTCTCTCTCCTCCACTCGGCTATTACCTGCGCCTCCGTCACCGGGCCGCGCTCTCGCTCCCAGATGGGCTAGGCCATCTCCGCTCTGCAAATGACTCAGGGAGAGAGAGGCAGGGAAGGGGGGAGAGAAAGGAGCAGAGAGCCGAGCAGAGATTGAGAGAGATTGAGAGAGAAAGCAAGCGAGCAGGAGACAGAGACTGAAGCAGATGGAGAGAGAGGCAGCCCCAGGGAGGGCTCGGCCCCTTCCTCCTCCAAATACATGGGTCACTGCCTACAGGGAGCCCACCTGCCTGCCAGGGGGCTCCAGCAGCTGGGTGGGATTGGAGGAGGTGGGATGCACAGCCTGGGACTGGAGCCAGGCCACCCAGCTCTGCCCGAGCCAGTGGGGGCATTGCTACAGTCCTTCCCCTGCACTCACATCCCCCTGCTTCCACGTGCCAGCCCTGAGCTGGTGGAGAAACTGCTGTCTCCAAGAGGAGGCCCCTGAGATGTGTGCAGTGCGATAGGACCACCGAGACTCCTGCAGGGTGTGTTGAGTTCCCATGACCGGAGCTGGCTGCCCTGGAGCTGTGCCTCTTCCTTCAGAACTGGGGTTCTGTGAGCAGAGATTCTGCAGATGGGGCTTCCCACCTGAAGCAGTTCTATATTTTTCTTCTCTCTGGGAGAAACCCTTAGCTTTCTCAGGCCTTGTTGTTTGCAGAGAAGCGGGCTGGGAAGATTTGGGTGATCTTGGAAGAGAGCATTTCTAGGCACCCCACAGGATGGAGAGTGAGGCAGAGGAAGGATCCAGGCAGGGCTAATGTGGCTGGACTGGGGAGAGGTGGGATGGGAGCCCAAGATGCTGGAAGGACTTCTGAAGTGCCGACTGGTGCTGCGAGCTGCTGGTGGTGCTAGGAGGCTGTAGACCTGGGCCTCACCCTAACACTAACCCTAACCCTAACGATGGACCTGGGCCTAGCACTGATACTAGAACCTTCTGGACAGCTTTCCAGCTTCTGCTGTCAGTACTCCCACTTGTTTCTTACCCAGTACAGTCATCACTTAAAGTACAAATACAGGGCCAGCAGGTGGTGTAGCAGTTAAAGCACTAGATTCCCATGTAGTCGACCACAGTTTTGAGTCCTGGACCAGCAGCTTAAAACTCACACTGGGCACATGTGCGTGTGTGCCCAAGATCCTGAGAGGAGACTGGAGGAGAAGGGATTGTGGCATGGCCATCCCCCTTGGGGGGCGATTTCTCACTTTCTATCTTTCTGTTTCTCCAGAGAGCACACACACCCTATAGCCAAAATAAATAAATAAATAAAGTACAAATATAATTATGCCACCCTCTTGCTTAAACCCTCCAGTGGCTCCATGTCCCACTAAGAACAAAATCTAAGTCTCCAAAACTCTGGCCGCGCCCACCTCTCCTCCGATTTCTGTCTCGTGACGGGGCCTAGAACCCACAGACCCAGATCCTTTGCTCTCTGTGGTCTCTCTTCAGGGCTAGCTCCTCACCCCTCACCTCCTCTGTCACTGCACAGAGGAGCCGACCCTGAGCACCTGACCAAAGGACAGGTCACCTCCTGATCTCCACCGTGGCCTTCTGAAGAGTTTGGTGGCACTTTGGACACTGTGTTTCCTTGCTCGGCGTGTGATCTCTCTGACAGATGGCAGGGCCATGTTTGCTCTGTCTGTCAGAGGCAGTACCGCGACCTCATGAACTGTTGGGAAGTATTTTTTGGATGAATGAATGACATTGATAAGGTGAGGGGCCCTCCCGATTTCAGACTGGACAGGGACTGATGGTGAAATGGATGCAGAGGTTGGGCTGACGGTCTCCGGGATGTTGTCCGTCTGCAAAGTGTGTTGAAATCTCAGGATGAAAGATTCCGTTCACCTGGGAAAAGCATCCTGCCCAAGCTGTTGGGGGCCTTGCCGCAGCCCTTCCCCTCCACTCACATTCCCCCGCCTCTCATGTGCCTATGACCAGGGTCAGGCCTTATAAAAGAAAGTTTTCCCTTTAAAAAAAAAAGTTTATTTTATTTCTTGGGAGAGAGAGAGAAGGGGGGAGAGAGTGAACACCCTCCTCAGACAGGATATTGTCACATGATGATGCCCTTTTCCCAGCCCTCCAGGTGATCAGGATCCTGAGTCTGAGAACACCCTGAGTGTTTCCAAGTAGACTTGGGATCTGAACCCACAGTTGGCCCGTGAGTGCCAGCACTGATTAGTATGCTACTGCTTGTGTGAAAGTGGCTGGGTTAGAAAGTGTTCTCTGAGGGGCCGCCAGGTGGCATGGTGGTTAAGAGTGTTGGACTCCCACATGGCCAACCATGGTTTGAGTCCTGGACTTGGAAGCTTCCTTTCTCACTTTCCCTCTCTCTCTCTCTCTCTCTGTCTCTCTCTCAATCTGTCCCTCTCTGGGCAAATTAAAATAAATAAATAAATAAAGTTAAATAATAAAAATAATTCTTTCAAAATATAAGAAAGTGTTCCTTGACTAAAGCCCACAGACCGCCCCCACCTGTGGGTAAACATGAGTGAGCCCGTGTGGACACACGTGTGCACTCACCACAGGGATACTCATCTCCCGCACAGAGTGGTCTAAGATAGGCCACAGTCACACACGTACACAGCAGCCCCATAGCTGCTCACACACCTAGGCACATGGGGACAAGCTCTGTTACGCTCCTGTACATGGCAGACCCTGCCTGCAACTCCGCAGGTGCATTTGTGAACGATGTCCGCGTACACGCACATACACCTACCAATCCGTGTACTCACGTGTGCAGTCATACAATCCAGCGTGAGCCCCGAGCCTGGCGTCAATGCAGACACCTGTTCACTCGTGCACTGACTCATGAAGGCATGCCACAGAGTAATGGCTCTGAGCTCCCTCTAGCAGCGGGGTGCACCACACTGAGGGGTCCACATACCCAGGCCTCACCCTTGAACCCTCCTGTGCCACCACTCTGCTACCCCTGTGAGAGATACAGGCTTCTCTGTGGCCAGAAGCAGGGCACAGCTGGAACCGGGGTCAGGGCTTGGTCTAGGGCCAAGGTCAAGGTTCACTGAGTGATGGGGGCGGGGGGGTGTCAGGCTCATCTGGGACCAAGGTCAGAGGTCAGCCAGGAGCAGAGATTTTCCTGATGCTCTGTATCCATGCTCACCCCCGTATGTGCCATCTCTGGGAGCTGCTGGCGGGGCTAGGACTCAGGGTCCTCATCCAGGGCCTCTGCAGCTGGTGGAAGGTGAGGGGGGACCGGGGGGGGGGGCCGGGCCTGGGCAGATAGCTGTGAGGTACGTTTCCATCTCCGCGGGTCGGGCGGGCGAAGCCATTTCCAATCTGCTCTCTATCATTTTCAATATCATTAATCCCAGACACTCTATTTTCCATGCCTGCGCAGCCAGGCCCCCGAGTGTGCGCCGTGTAAAGTGACACATATTCATCACCGGCTCGTGGCGCCGGCGCCGACGCTGATACAATATTAGTGTTGCCCCCCCCTGCTCGGGGCCCGCTCCGCCCGGCTCCCCGATGGCACGAATCCATCACCTGGAGCCCGTGTCACTTTCCCCAGCAGCCACATTTGTTTGGGCACTTAGGAGGTAATTGTGGCACATTAGCTGGGGTGGGGAAGGGCGCTGGGCCCCCAGGAGGAGGGGGGGCTGAGGCATCTTCTTCTGCAGCTCCGACCCATGTGGGCCTGGTCCAGTGCCTGGGCTTCAACTGCAGTCCCAGGAACTCGGATTCTTGCTCAGCCTGGAGGGGGAGGGCCTTGAGAAGGACCCCATCTGGGAAAGGTCAACGCTGGCCCTATTAGGAAGTCTTAGAAGGGTTCTTCAGCAACCCTGGAAACCCCAGCATCTAGATGGGGGCCCAGGCGTGGAAGAGATGGCTTCTAAAACTTCTTGCCAACTAGTTCCTATCCCAGCACTGAAACTTGGGACACGATGAAACCAGCCCCAATGGCTCCGTTCCAAGTCCCACATGGGAGAGGCAGGTGGGAAGGAGGCAGGATGGAGGGAATACTGCTCAGCCCGCGGAAGCCCAGCTCTGAAGAACCTCTGGCCCTGCCCTAGAAGCTTGGATCCAAGGGTGAAGCTCCTTTGCTAATAGCAGGTGATGTGGTCCAGCCCTCAGGAGCACTGAGGGGGACAGACATCACCTAGCCTGACCTAAGTCAGGGGGCTTTGAGGAAGACTGCCTGGAGGTGGTGAGCTACACACACAGGAACAGCGTCTGGACACAGGGCGGCCCAGAGTGGCTGCAGAGGAGGGAGGAACAGCAGCTGGGGTCATTGATCTGAGCAGAGGCCAGCCTGGCCAGGCATGGGCTCTCCCTCCCCAGTCCACAGGGCGAACACCCATTAACCTCGTCAGCAGACAAATTGCCCGTCTTGTCAAATTCCCATTTAAAATGCAAACTCGATTTGACAGAGTAAACCGAGCGGAGGTGGGAGCGGATAATCCAGTAGAGGCTCATTAGCAAGGCCCAATGAGAGGGGCCTGTCGGGATGGCCTAACGAACCTGCCATGATGAACCTCCTACCACCCGCTCAATAGCCTGACTCCTGTGCCCCACTGCCCACCCCCAAGGAGTCTGGGGCCCTGAGCTTCCTCCCTCCCCCTGCCACACACTGGGACATTCTCTGTATGACATTCGTATATTATCCTGTGCCCCTCACTGTGGGGGTCCTGTGAGGTGACATTATCAATTCATTTACAGATGAGAAACTTGGGGCCCAGCTTGGGCCAGCTGGAAAGAGGTGGGCAGAACTTGGATTTGAACCCTGATCCATCAGACTCCAGCAGTCACACTTGTAACCACCATCCTACTTTGTCCTCCTGGATTGCAGGTGTTTGTCCCTCCCTGCTTCCCTGGTTAGTGCTGTCACTAACTATGTAAGTCCAGGCAAACCAACTGCCCTTTGAGCCTCATTGGTCTCATCTGTAAAAAATGGGTGAACAACAGCTGTCCAGCCCAGTGAGGGTAGGGAGAATTTAGCAAGGTCTTGGTTTAATGAACACTAAAAACCACTCCAGCAATGTCTGTAGACAAATTAGAAGATGAGAGAATTTCCCAGGAAGCGGCTCATGAAGAGACCATAGGCCTCCTGGCCCCCAGGACCTGGGCACCCCACCCACTGCCTTAGCTCCATGCCTGGGCCCTTCTAATGGGAAAGAATCCCATGGTCACTCTCAGGCCTGGAGGGGGCTGACAGGTCCCCACCTTTGGGTGGGGGTACCCTAGAGCAAGTGAAGGCCCCCCACACCCGGCCTCTCCTCTATCATGTGCTGCAGCCAGACTATGACTGCCTGTTCTTAAGCAAAGGGTGATGGACATCACCCAGCCTGGTTAAGGTGGTTAAGGTGCTGGGTTCCCACTTGGCCAACTGTGGTTCAAGTCCTGGGCCTGGTCACTTCCTTTCACACCCCCTCTTGCCCATGGTGAGTGCACATGCCCTGTAGCAAATTTAAATAATAATAATAATAATAATAAATAAATTAAATAAGTCATTCTTTAAAAAAAAAAAAAAAAAAGAGCAGGAATAATGGACACTTCAGGGATCTGGGAGGGGAGCCAGAGAGCTAGCGAGCTGTCGCCCCCTTCCCAGGCATTCCCAGCTCTGCTCCCTCACAGGTGCATGTAGAGCCCCCACTCTGGCTGGACCACACCTGTCCAGCTGCCACGTGGAATGCTGCACTGCCCGGACGTGCTGGGAGCTAGGGCAGGCAACCGTATGCAGGAGGCCTCTCTGGGACTCATCGCCTGCTGCTGGCAGCGAGGCAAAAACCTCCTCAGGTTCAGGCTCTGCCCCCCCCCCCTCCCCCAGCCCTTAATGGCCCCAAAAGCAATTGCTCTGAATCCCATTACTTTCCCTCATGACTCCTCACTACCCCAGCGTGAGTCCACACCCCTAAGCTGGCATTCAAGGCCCTGCACAACCTGGCCTCAGTTTATCTTCAGTCTCTCTCATGGCACAGTCTCCTGAACTCTCCTTTACTAGGCTGCGAGGACCCCAGAGGAGGGATATCCTCTTCCCCTTCAACCTTTCTCTGCCCCCATCCTTGCCTAGTTCTTGCAGCAGGCCAAGAAGGACCCCCAGGAGACCCTAGACCTGGGGGTGGGGGTGCTGCAGAGGAGGAGAGACTGGGGGTGGGGGGTGTTCTCGGCCTCCCTCCAGTTGTCTGCCAAGCCATCCTCTGAGGCTGGCCTAATTCCCTCAGAGCCCGGCTCCCATCTTCAGGGTGGTGCTTAGGGAGCTGAGAGCCCCACGCTAATGCCTAAGAAAGTCGTGGGTGGATTAGAAAGCGAGGGGGATTAGGGCCAGAGCTGGTGGCTGATGCAGAGCGGAGCCCCTCCTCCTGAGGAAGAGGAGGCTAATCCTGCTTAGCGACTCAGAGAAGGCAGTGCTGAGGGGGGCCCTCTTCTACCACTCGGGCTGCCTGGGCCCAGCAGGGGCAGCGTGAAGACCTACCTCTTGGAGGACCCAAACTTTTGGCCTACTGGTGTTCCCCCAACCCATCCTGCTCGGCCTTGCCCTCCACACTACCCTTGCCCTCCACATGACCCCAGATCTTCTCATCCTGCTGTGCCCACCCCAACTGCTCTGTCTAACCTTGTCCCCAGCTTTCTTAGCTACCTCGTGCTCTGTGACCTGAACCCGCCCCATGTCCTGTCTACCCATGCTGCCCAGAAGTCCAAAGTGGACACTGTGGTGCTGCCCATTCCTGCAGCTGCTGGAGGGGTGGCCACTGGTGGCTCCTAGTTGAGCTCCTCCCTGGGGGTTGTCTTCAGCTGCCTCACCTTTGGGAGCAGTCCACAGGTGACTGGCCAGTGCAAGGATATAGAGGGCTGGCCCTTACCTCCATCCAGAACAACTCTGAGAAGCCATCTTGGTGCCAGATGGAGATGTGGGGTTGGCTGAGGGCACCCTTTCCCTCAATACGCCCTGCTCTCCACTGCCTCACCACAGCCATTGTTCCTAGAGCACTTCCCAATAGCCCCTGCATACTCCCTCCCTAATCTCTGCAAGGAGGCCACCCTTCTCACCTTCTTCTTTTTATTTTTAATTACTGCAGGGTACATGTGCTTGCTGGAGAGGCGGGTGAGAGAGGAGAGAGAGAGAGAGAGAGAGAGAGAGAGAGCAAGCACTTCCTGGGAGGGAATATTCATGCTACAATCTCTTCTATTTTCCTCTTGGGATTTAGGGCGCGCGCGCGCACACACACACACACACACACACATGCACACACACACACAGCCTGGCATGTTTTTCAAGTACTGGGTCTGGGACTCAAACAACATAGCCAACCGTGAGGGATCCAGCTGCCTTAACCACTATGTTACCTAGCTGGCCCTCACTTTCTTCTTTAAGTCTCAAGTTCAAGGACAGAAGACTAGGCAGGTCAGTGAAGGGCCTGGATTCAGGAGCTCCTGATCTAGGTGCCTGGCAAGGTCCAGCAGTCCCTTCCCTGAGGATGACTCCCCTGGCCCCTTGGCTTCAATGGTGCGGACAGCCCTGAGGACCGAGGAGAGAGTGAGGCCCTGCCCTGGAGACCCACTGTGGGATCCTGGCCTGACAGAGGATGCAGATTCTGTGTGCAGAGCCGATTGGAGGAAAGGGAAACAACTCTGATCGAAAAGCTTAAACTGAGGGCAGAGGCAGGTCACCCCTCTGTCTGGTGAGAGGAGAGAAACCCTGGTTTGGGAAGCTACTGAGTGGGGAGGACGGAGCCTGCATGGAGAGCTGAGTCTCAGGGCAGGTTGGCCTCTAGACCAAGAGAAGAGGCAGGTCCTGACCCAACTGCCCGCTCCACTGGGCCCCTCCGCCCCACCTTCTTTCCAGGTCTTCGCTTGCCAGGCTGGGCTTGCTCTCCCAGTGGCCGAATGTGGAAGGACTGACAGAAAGACACCCACTCGATGGCCCCTTGGCTGCCTTAGGCTTCAAGGCCTGCGTGAGGAGAGAACTTGCCGGTGCAGGGCCTCTGAGAAGTTCTGATCTTAGGCTAACTTGAGAGCAGGGCAGGGAACTGGGCGGATTGACCTCTGAGAGTCAGTTTGGGATCCTGGGTCCATTGAGGGAACCACTCACACTCCTTCCTACCTTTGATGGACAAATGCTAATGACATTATCAGCGATTGACCAGAACCGAATAAATAATTCAGTCTGGCCTGAAAATGGGAGAAAAGTACTTAAATGCTATTGACAAGCCAGTCCCTGGCTTCATTACCCATGCAGACTCAGGCCTCCACATCGACCAGGCCCCCCGATTCTTTCAAACCCCACTGAGGGCAGCTGCCGGCATCTCTGCCACCAAACTGGCCCCCACTGACTGTGGAGGTAAGTGAGGAGATTAGATGGAGGGTGGAGGCTGTGGTCCCCAGAAAAGACATCCACACCCCCCCCCAAGTTCTTTCCCTTTTCCCAAACACTGGCAGCTTCTGGGGGCTCTGTGGGCAGGAAGGGCGTCCTGGGTAGGTCCCTCTCCAGTCCCACCCCAGGTGCACGCGCTTGGTCCACACAGACCCAGCCCAGCAGCTGCTGCATCCTCTTCCAGGACGGGAAGAGTGGTGACCCCCTGGGGCGGCTGTCAGTCAGCGTACTCTCAGGGAATACAAACTCATTAAACGTTTCCCTGCCTTGTCACAGGGGCCCGAGTCCCCGAGTCAGGCCTGAGGAGAAGGAGGAGGAGGAGGAGGAAACAAATGTGCAGCTGATCCTTTAAAAGCACATCCTGTATTTCTGACCCCAGAGAAGAGATGAGGGGATTATGGAGGGTGGGGATTACCCACGGATGGCCCTCACTGTGGGTTCCCAGGGAGTTGGGATTTCTAGCCCCTGCAGCATACACGGGGCTCCAGCAAACAGCAACTCTGCAGAACAAAACCTTCTCTTTTTCTTTAAGAGTCTCTTGCTCTTGTCTGTAGCTGCCTGAGGCCTGCTCCTCTTCAGGGTATCTCCTCTGGCATCCTGCGGTCTCCTCAGGGGAGCTAGAGAGGCCATCTTGCTTGGCCCCTTCCCTGCTGCCCACAGGGCTATGCCAAGCCAGGTAGCCTCCCACCACCGTGGCTCCACAGTGGAAGCTGGTCAGAGCTAAGGGAGCCGCGGACACCCTCCAGTCCAAGGACACCGGGAGCAAAGACCCAGTGAAGGGGATTTTGGAGGTCCAGCTGTGACCAGGGCCTGGGAGGTGTGGGGTGCTCCATGGGCATGCAGGGCTCCAGGAAATACTTCTAAAAGGGACCCTCTCCCTTCATGGGCCAAATAACTGGCTCTCTGGCTCTGGGCAGATGCCAGGGTGGCCTCCCAGTGCCTGCCACTAGAAGCCAGACTTATCTCCTCACTCCTTTTAGTGACCATTCCCGCCCCCCCCCCCCCCAACACACACACACACACACACACACACACCGCTGTCTGCAGGCTCTGGCTGGGGTTGCCATTCAGGGTTTGGCCCCAGAATTGCCCTGGGCCAGCCCCTCCCTTCCACTTCCCCCCACCACACAGAAGTCCAAGAGCACCTCAGCTCTGCTGTGCCCAGGGGCCCTGCTCTCTTGTCCCTGGAGTGGGCTGAAAAACCGCCCTCCTGCTTGTCATCCGCAAGGCCCTTCTTCCCACCCTTGTGTCCCACGGGGAGTCATTTATCCGGATCGACTGGCTCTCCTCAGTGCAAACACTCGCAGGAGCATTAACAAGCCTAAAACCCAATTAGCCTTCAATTACTCAGGCCTTAGCCAGATTTTCCGAGGTGGGGACAAGGGTAAGGAATGTGTTTGGGTACAGCTTGGATGGAAGCCCCCACTGCTTTGGGCTGAGCACCCTGTACCTGTCCAGCAGGTCTGCTCTCCAGTGCTGCCCCCTCCCACCTACACCGCCCTCTTCCCTCCTCCTGCCTCTTCTCTCCTGACCTGCTGGCCTTCCTCACCTCTCTGTAGAACATCACTGCCCTTACGTGTGCATAACCAATACGTGGCTGGGCGAAAACAACACAAAATCCCAAATGAAAAGCTAAATATCCCTTCTACCCCACTCCATTGAGCCCACTATCAGTAATTGGTTGGGGGGATGGGGGGGTCTCCTTTTATTGCAAGGTTTGATTTCATACATTTACACACACATTCACACGAACACATAGTTTTTAGGGTTTTTTGGAACACCTTCAGATCAAGACTATACTATTCTTATTATTTAATGACCGACTCTATTCACCCGTGAAAGACATCTTGTTTAATTTGTGCTTTCCTTTATCCTTATCTACTTGCCCGCTTTACGAGTTCTGCCTCTCTTTACGTCAGTGCACCCACATCAGTCTCCCCCTTCTCAGATGTGTAGTATTCCACAGTCTGGGTGCACCGTAATGTATTCGATCCGCCCCTTCTCGGTGGACATGCAGCTGTCGCCCGTATCTGGCGATGACAAGCATCATCGCAGGGACCGTGTCTGTACTTACAACATTGTGCCGAGGCCCATGTCTGCATAACCAGACTCCTGCAAATGGAACTGTTGGGCCCCAGGGCATGCGTATTTACATTGTGATCATTTTTGCCAGCTTGTCCTCTGCCTCCAGAAACTCCAAGGCTGTGCCCATTTGCACTCTCAAGAGTTGCCAATTCTTGGAACCTGCAGATGGCATAATGGTTATGTTGCTGGACTCTCATGTAATCAACTGTGGTTCGAGTCCCAGACCAGACGGCTTAAACTTATGCCTTGCACATGTGCATGCGTGCCCAAGATCCTGAGAGGAGAATGGAGGAGAAGGGATTGCGGAGTGACCATCCCCCCAGGGGGTGATCTCTCGCTTTCTGTCTCTCTGTCTTTCAGGCAAGTGCACACGCCCTATAGCAAAAACTGCTCTTAAAAAAATAGTTGTCGGGAACCAGCAGTTAGCGTAATGGCTATGTCGTTGGACTCCCACGTAGTCAACCGCGGTTCGCGTCTCGGACCCGGTGGCTTACAACTCACGCCGGGCGCGTGTGCGTGCGTGCCCAAGATCCCGAGAGGAGAATGGAGGAGAAGGGATTGCGGCGTGACCATCCCCCCTGGGGGGTGATTTCTCGCTTTCTGTCTCTATGTCTCTCTCTGTCTGTCTGGCGAACGCACGCGCCCTATAGCAAAAAAAAACTCTCAAAAAAAAATAGTTGTCATTTCCTCCCACTTTCATGAACACTAGGCATTTTCTTTTTTAAAAAAGTCATCATTTAGTCAAATAGGAGGAAATAACATTTTATTTAATTTTGAGAGGTTTATTTATTCATTTATCCCATTGCAGGGGAGAGAGATAGAGACAGAGACAGGGTCCTCATGCTGTGAGTCACCCCCAGTCTCGACTGGCTCAGATGGAGTGCAGGTGCCTGGTGTTGTCAGAGAGATTCTAGGATTTGAACCCAGGACCTTTCCCAAGTGGGTCCAGTTTCATTACAACTGTGCCACATCCTGCCTCCCCATTTTCTTCGTCTTCTGTTTTTTCCTCATCTACTTTCTCTCTTCACCTCTCCTTTACTTCCTCATCTTACTCCCCTCTTCCTCAACTCTACCCCTCCTACTCTCTCTCTCCCCCCTTGGGCTCCTCTCTTTCCTCACTTCCTTCTTCCCTTCCACAACTTCTTTTTCTCATCCTCTCATCCTTCCCCTACCTCCTCCCTGCTCCCTCCTCCCCTGCAGTTCTGGGGGAGGGGCAGCCAGAGAAGCTATTAGCTTTGCCCCCCTAATACTCTGAGTCCCACTCGCCTCTTAACACCTCCCTGAGCCCGGGCCTCTAAGCCCCATCTCACTCTGTCTCCCTCTAATCACTAAGGCTTATTTCTGATTTTCTGAAGTGACAAGGAGCTGGGTTTGGGGGGAGGGAGGGCTGTCAGCTAGCATCTCCCAGGATTGAGGGAGGGAAGGAGGAAGGGAGGGAGGCCTGATGTAGCAGGAGAGACTCTGGCTAGGCCCCCCTCACTCTGAACAGGTAGCATGGACAGTTTCCAGCCCCTCCTGGGTGTGCATATACCAGTGCTTGCACCTTAGGGTGTTCTTTCAGGGGATTCTATTTTCTCTGTAAAAAGAAAGGGGTACCCTCCCCCCACTTCACTCAGGGAGCTCCAGTGGCCAGAGCCCAGTCCTCTAAGGCCCCCCTTCTGCCTCCTCACCACTGCCTGGCCAGAACACAGGCCCCGTCTCCTCCTTTCCACCCCTGTGATCCTGGAGGGGGAGAAGCCTCCAAGCTACAAAGTCGTTGTCTTCTGCTTCCCACCCCATAGAAATGTGGGTCTCCTCACCTGCACCTCAGTGCGCTGGAATCAATTTAATTAAGGACAGCAGCAAATCTCTTGTCGTTTTAAAGACATTAAGGTTTAAAATATGTGCCGAGAGTAGAGGTCTCAAGAGAGGTGGGATGAGGGGCTAGACTAATTCCAGGGAGCTCCAGGTCTAACCCTGCTGGGTGGTGCCGAATACTCCCCTGGGTGTCTCTGAGCCTCCCAAACTTGTGCTGGGCCCAGCAAGAATACCTGGCTCCTGCCTGGAAGTGTTCTTCCTGTTAATTTAATTACATGGCCTAACTGGGCCCAGGCTGGGAAGGCGGTTAATGGCAGCTGCAGAGACAGTGAGTAATCAAGAATTAATTAAGCGTTTCTGGGGATTCCCGAGCCTGAACCAGGGATTCCTAGGGGCCTGGCTATGGCTGGGCTGGGAGTGGGGGCTCTTCAGCTCCTCCTGCCCTGCTCATGCCTCCTCAGGAGTGGGGAAAGCCGCTTCATCCAAGCTGCCCACTCAGGCAGTCTCTGACCAAGGGGCTGTGGAACAACACAGGGGCCAGCAGCGGGGTGCGCTGTGTGTGTGTGTGTGTGTGTGTGTGTGTTGGCAGGCGCCAGGGGGTCTGGATTTCTGCTCAGCTCAGCCTGGGTTGAAATTGGGACTGTGTGTGGCTGGGCAGGTGGGAAAGGAAGTGTGGGGCTCATGCCTCTGGGCTTTGGAGGCAAGCAGCCCTGGGCATCACTACTTGCTAACATGTGCCCTGAGCCAGGCCTTGCACCTGCCTTTTCCTCTGCCTCAGTAACAGAACTTCAGGCTTTCCTGAGCCCGGTCCCTGTCATACAGGGTTCAGCCCAGACAGACCTCTTCAGGAAGCCTTCTAGGATCACCCGTTTCCTCCTGCCCCCTCTCCCCCTCACTATCACATTGCCTGGCTTTATTTTCTGTTCATTTACTGGGGGTGGGAGGCCTTCAAAAAGTTTGTGGAAACTGTATATCATGAAAAAGCTATGCATGGATTGAAAAATTCTCTGCACCCAAATAAGCTCATATTTTAAGTCCCTACTTCCACCAGCTCTTGGAAGTTCCCTCGTTTTCTGGTTCCTTGTGCTCTCGCATACCTCCCTCCCTGGAATTGAGTTCCGTAAAGGCAGTGACAGGGTCAGAGCCTGAACCGCGCCCGGTGCACAGAAGTGTGCGGAGAATGGAGACACGTCTCCGAGTTTGCTTCCTCACCGGGCAAGCCGGGTGGTACCCCTGCGGGCTTGGTGTTGTGAAGGGTGTAACGCGACAACTCGCAAGGGCCAGGGCACGATGGCCGGCCCAGACTTCGCTCCAGACCTGCGCCAGCGCCGGATCGCGGAGGGCAGGCTCACGAGCGCGCCTCCTCTGCAGCCTGCGAGGCCCGAGACTCCGCGGCCGCGGGGCGGACAACCCGGCCCCGCCCGGCCCGGGAACCCCGCCCGCCGCGGGCCCCGCGCCTTCCCAGGCGCCCCCGCGCCGCCGGCGCTTTGAAGTCCCAATCCGGCAAATAGAGTCAATCAATTATGAAGGGAACAATCTGGCGGCCCCTCGGGGAGCGGCGGCCGAGCGATCCCGGGGGATTAGGCCGCAAATCGCGCTGAGCCTCCCTAAGTGACAGCGAGAGAATCGCGCGCGGCGGCGGCGGCGGCGGCGGGAGCGGGAGGGAGCGCGGCCGCTAACCCGATTATGCAGATCCGCGGGGGGCGCGGATTAGGCCTCGGGGGCGGCTTCGCCCTAAGCGGCTCGCGGATTTGGGAAAAGTTTACTCCGGCGGAGGGGGCGGAGACGCCCCCGAGCGGGCGGCCTGGACTTCTCCCTGCCGGGTGAACGGAGGACCACAGGCCCGAGAAGGAAGCGACACGGTGGGGCGGACGCAGGCACAGCTTCGTGTTTCCAGGCACCCAGTCACACACACGCCCGGGCCCGCAGACACGCGCGCACTGGCTCACAGTCACCCTCCCCAGCCAAAACACTCGTGGGCACCCGGCGACATGGGCACGTGGGCGTACACACCCGGGCTCGCACCGCCCAGAGCCAGGCCCCCAGTGCTTGCACACTCCCTCACATTTGCACGGCTCTGGCTGGCGGTCACGGGAACATGCACATACTCACCGATTCGCACTCCACATTCAAAGCCTGGGCCTCTCCGTGCTCCCAGCCAAAACCCTGGGGACACAAGAAGGTGCAATCCTGGCACAACCAGGTGCAAAACCACACCTGCATTTCCCCAACGGTGTCTCCTCTGATGGACCCTGAGGACAAGTGTGTGTTAGGGACTCCGAGACTTGTGTTTTGGAGGGTGGGCTTGTATCACTGGAGTCTGGGCCTGGGCTTGGGGTTCTGTGGCTGGGGCTTTCTCAGCGTGGGCAGGAGGGACTGAGACAGGTGCCGGGCTGGGAAACAGGCTGAAGCCTGGTACTCACCACAGGACTGGGGTCCCCACATGCCTCACCAGTCTCCTCCAGACCTGCAGCTTCCCTGAAGGGCTGTCAGGGAGGAGGTTGGGGGCGAAGGGAGTGGTTTCTCTTTACCCATCTGGGTAAAGGACAGGACCCAGCTCCAGGCCAGCCCTGTCCAGCCCCGTGTGTGATCAGTATGTGTCCACAGTCTGTGTATGTCCCAGGTAATATGTGTGCTTTCAGACAGTGTGTTTGTGCTCAGTGGCATGTGTATCTCCAGCCTCACACCCCTCCTGGCAACACCACAGCCTCACACAGTGACCGTGAGCCCACACTCACCAGACAGGCACTCATGATGGACACACCTGACCGTGTGCACACTCTTCCCGTCCACACCTGTGCTTTGCCGGCATGGATGGGATGTGAACTGCTGCCAGTGCAGAGGGCAATTTCTGTGGCATGAGGTGCAGCCACCCCAGGCCCTAGGTGTGATGGAGTGACTATGCTGACAAGATCAATGAAGAAAAAGTGGTCAGGGTTCAGTGAGTCTTTAACAAGCTAAGCACTGGCTGCTACCCCCAACCCCACGCTCTGTGCTCATCACACCCACCATCGTCACTGGGACTATGTGTGTGTGTGTGTGTGTGTGTGTGTGTGTGTGTGATCCCCAGTATCTGGGATCCTCCTTGAGGTATTCTCGGATGGCCCCTGAGCCCCTGGTCCATGAGGGAGAGGGGTGTCCTATGTGAAGCTGTGCTCCAGGTGTTTCAGGCTGCTGGGGCCAGTGGGGTGATGTTCCCCTTCCTGTGTAAGCTAAACCCAGTCCTGGCCCTGCCTGGGCCTGGTTCCCCCATAGACATTTTCTGTTCCAGCCTTCTCGGTTCGGAATCTCTGGGGAGAGAAGCTGGAGGAGTCAGAGCATTAAGAAGAAATCACACTGGGCCAGCAGGTGGTGTGGTGGCTAAGAGCACTGGACTCCCACATGGCTGACTATGGTTTGAGTCCCAGACCTGGCAGCTTGCTTTCTCATTTTCCCTCTCTCTCTCTCTCTCTCTTGCTCTGTCCCTCTCTGATCAAATTAAAAACAAATAAATAAATAAAGTTAAATAAAAAATAGTTCTTTTAAAAAAAGAAGAAGAAGAAGAAGAAGAAATCACACTAAACCCCCTTTTCCTGGCCATCCTGGACCCACTGGACAGGACCCACCAGGCAGCCCTGGCCCTGCCCCTTATCAAGGTCCCCGGGCCCCCATGGGGCAGTCAGGCCTGATTTCATGCTCAGGAAGGATTCCTCTGGCCCCCAGTGGGCAGATCTGATTAGGCAGCTGCAGGGGGTGCTTGGTCACAATTAATCAGCAGCCAGCCTACATTGGGGAGGGGGAGGAGGAGGGGGTACTGTCCAGGCAGGGGCCTGGCTAAGGGGTGCACAGGGGAAGGGATTCTCCCAGGCCTGTGGGCCTGGAGGGAAAGAGGATGGGAGATAGCTTTTCTCTCTGGCAAACACCCAGGGAGCTGGGCAAGGGCTCAGCAGCCTCTCAGTGGCTCTTAGCTGGGTGGGGGGCCTTGTCCCCCTGCCCTGCCTTGATCCAAGTCCTACTGCCCCACTGAATGGACGCATGTCCTCTGGCAAGGCGCTGGGCCTCTCCATGCCTCAGGCCTAGTCTTTGGCATAGACAGATGGGGTAGAATGATGCCTTCCTCACAAGATGGGTACAGGGAAACATGGCATGGTGGCTGACACACAGCAGGTGCTTGAGCTGTGGGAGCTTCTGTTATTGTTACTGTCACTTTTAGTTCAGAACAGGCAGAGTGCAGAGAGAATTCAATAGCCAATGAGATCTTGGCACCCTCTCTCCCAAAGGCAGGAGCTGCGAAGAAGGGAGACCCTTGAGATCCCTACAATTTCCCCCTTCCTGTTCAGGCTTATCACCTAGGAGAACACGGAGGGGTTGGGGAGCCAGTCTGGGGCAGCCAGCCCCAAGGGGAGGGGATCCTGAACTCCCTCCCTGCTCCTCCCCTCCTCTCTAGCCCCCAAGTACATGTGTTCAGGGTGGGTGGGGAGAGGAGAGGCAGAATCTGAAGTAACTCAGTGGCTCAGTTGTTTTAGGCCAGAAGCCATTACCTTCCTGGAGAGAGAAGGCCATGGCCCATCTGAGACTGGGGGCTGGGATGAGGGTGGTAGGAGGGGAGGGAGACTCCAGGTCTGCCCTGGGGCCTCCTTGCCTTCCCCCATTCTCCTTCTCTGCGCAGATACAGAGGCAAAGTCCCTGATCATCTCAGGTTTGGGTATGTTGCCCATGGCCCTGGGGCGTGGGGAGGGAGACCTGGCAGAGAGAAGGGTCCCTGCCCACAGCGCCTCCATAATTGATTATGCCTACTGGGTGCTAGGCCCCAAGCCTCTCCTGTTTACTTTGTATCCTTGACACAGCTGGAAACCAGCAGGGACCCTTTCAAGAAAGTCATCCAATTATCTAGCCCGGGGGGGGGGGGGGGGGGGGGGAGGTGGGGGCAGGACTTGCAGTGGGAATGGGAGGATTTCCACGGTGGGGAGGAGGGCAGGAGTGGCAGACCGAAGGAAGTGGGGCTGGAGACCCCGCCTGCTGGCTTTGCAGAGCAAGTGTGCTGTTTTATGAAGACTGCCCGCCCATGTGGGGTGGGGGTGGCAGTGCTGGTGAGTGAGGGGAGGGCTAAAGCCCCCCGAGCTACTCTTTGACACTGCCACTAGGCTCACGGCAGCAGCGGAGGTAAGCACGTGCCTACCAAATCCAGGTCCAGCCCCATTGAGCTCAAGGTGACAGTCTCTTGAGTCTTCCTTAGGGAGTAAAGGCCGTCAGGGATGGGCTTACACCCCGGGCTTGGGCAGTGTGTGCATTCTTACCCAGAAATGGGAGCGTGCAGATCTTGTAAGCCTGCATGCAAAGCATCCTGGGAAGGGCCTCTGTTGCCTGTTTAGTAAGAGCCTGCCCCCTCGGCCAGGCACTGTGGATCTTCTGAATGTGGATGGCATAGTTGTCCCTCCCGACTGATAGCACTGTGTCCTCTCCTAAGTCATGCTCTCGGCTCCTGTTCCCCTGCTGTCCTTGGTCTCGCTGTGTCTCTACTTCTGCCTCTCAGTGTCTTCCCAAGTCCGAGTCTGTCTCTCCATGGGCCTGTGAATCTGTGTCTCTGTCTCTGACTCATGTCCCTCCATACCTGTCTCTCTGTTTCTGTGACACTATGGCTCTTCCTGGCCTCTCTTTGTCTCTGAGTCTTGTGTCTCTCAGTCTTTATCACTCTGTCTCTGTCTCAAGGTTTGTCTCTCTTCTCCTCGGTAAGCCTGTGTGCGGTTCTCTGTGGTTTTTGTGTCAGGTTCTGAGGCTGCTGTAGTTTAAAAGCTGAATGGAGGGGGGAAGCCGGCCCGTCCCAGGGCTGGATACAGGTGTCCCAGATGCTTAGAGTCCCCTGGGAAGGGGTTTTCCTCCAGAGTCTGCACTTAGGCTTGGACTCCATCTGGGTCAGGTTGGGGACACTCTGGAAGTTTCAAAGGCCGAGCATCTCCTTTAGATTATACTTTAAGGGCAGAGCCTTGTCTCTATTCAGACAGGCACTGACTTTGCTATACGTGGCCTCCTCTCTTTTTCTCTATTTTTATCTCAGGAGGAGCAGTGGAGATAGCTTTTGGAGTCAAATGAACTCAAGTTCAAGTTCTGGACCTGCAGTTAACAAGTTCTATGATAGTGAATTCTTTGATCTCTTTCAGCCATGGACGGCCTCTTCATTTTCTTTTCTTAAGTTTATGTTTTTAAATTTTTGCTACAGGGCACATATGCTCACCAGAGAGACAGAAGGTGAGAAATCACCCCCCGAGGGATGACCACGTGCAATCCCTTCTCCTCAGTTCTCCTCTCAGGATTTTGGACACACACACGTACATGTCTGACGTGTTTCAAGTTGTTGGGTCTGGCATATGAACTGTGGTCTGCCATGTGGGAGTCCAGCACCTTAACCACTATGCTATCTGCTGGTCCCGGCCTCTTCATTTGTAAATAGTCCTTGTCCGGGGCCGGCAGGTGGCATGGTGGTAAGGACGCTGGACTCCCACATAGCTGACCACAGTTCAAGTCCAGGACCTGGTGGCTTGTTTTCTCACTTTCTCTTGTTCTGTCCCTCTCTGTCAAAAAATTAAAATAAATAAATAAATAAAGTTAAATAAAATAATTCTTATAAACCAACAAACAAAAAAACCAGTCCCTGTCTCTCTAGATCGTGGTGAAGATAAAATGCAGTAGCGACTGTAAAGCAGTCAACGCAGAGCCTGACCTGAGAAGTGGGAGCCATTTCTATTTTATTTCCCCATTTGTCTACAGAGCCCCCGTAGGCCCATGGGGGTCTTGTTGAACAAACACAGAGTTCTCTGTTCATTTCCTTTCTTTCCTCTCGCTCCTTTTTCTCCAGCCTCTCTCTGTCCCTCTGTCTTGGAGGAAATGGGTTATAAGAACCTCCTGAATACCTTCTAGGTACCTGCTCTGAGCCTGCCTCTGCAAATGGCGACAAGCTCTCTACACAATAATGAGAACTAAATGTGGGGCTTGACTTGGCAAACAGGGACAGTCTTTGGCAAGTCCTAGACTCTGAAGATAGATGGTAACACACTGTACAAATTATCATGGGATCTGTGACAGTGACAGACTCAGAAATCAGTGATGGGACGTGCCCTGCAGATGGTCATAAGCTCTGCAAACACTGATGAGCTTTGCATACGATTTCAGGCTCTAAACCATAGGCCCTGCAAACTCTTAACAGGTTCTGCAAATAATGATGGGCCTTGTAAACAGGGACAGACTGCTAATGGCAATGGGCTTTGCAACCAGTGATGGCCAGCTGTGATGGGCTCTGGAAAAGCAAAATGGCTTTCACCTGTAAAAGGCAAGCGATTCGGCACCACCCCCCCCCCCACCCCCCCATTGCCTCCATAAAGAGCAAAGTTCTGTCTCAGTACCATGGACAGCAAGCCACCACAGCCCACTTCCCTACCAGGCCCAACTAGAGCGCCTCTGTCCATAAATTCACTGGTACTGGGTGCGTGCTGAGGGTGGAGGATGGAAAGAAGAAGTAGTACAAGGAGAGGAATGAGTCTGTGTCCCCACTCTCAGAGCTCTCAGGCAGATGAAAAGACAGACTCCTAAATAGCCGCATGAAAGGATTGGCTCTGTGTTGACAAATCTGTGCTCAGGCTAGCTATTTGTGAGGTAGAAGGTGTCTTTCCACATCAGAGGCTCTTGGAATGCTAAAAGGGTGTTTAAACTACACGGGGCCTCCTGGGGGAACTGAGAAGTCAGCTTTGCAAAGCACGTCTTGTCTTGCAGGCTCCAGCCGACCTTAAATTCTAGCTGGCACCTGAATTGCTTTGTAGCAATTTAAATGTCTCTGCCCTTTCCAGGTCTGGCCATATTAACAGGTCTCTATCATGCATACCTCTCAGAGCACAGGGCCTAGGGAGGGCAGAAGCAAGAATACATTCTAGAAAGGCTGTGAGTACAGTGCTCTGGACGTGATGGTGGTTGAGACTGGGGCGGGCATGCTGATTGTGGAGGCAGGGATGGGACAGGCTGCTGGTGATACTAGCATGCTAATGGAGGTGCAGGCAGCGCTGGGCTTGTCGATACGGTGGAGGTGAAGGGGAAGTAATGGCGAGTCAGAAGGGGCAATTTGGTAGGTAAAGAAGTAGGTCCCAGTGAGAAACAGTTTGGTGCAGCAGCTAAGCACACAGTACAAGTTGGACTTTTTGTCTTGACATTTGCTAGCTGTGTGACCTTAGCCAGGTTATTTAACTTTTCTGTTCCTCAATTTCCTTATTTGTAAAATAGGATAATAGGGCCAGCAGGCGGCATGGTGGTTAAGGCGCTGGACATTCCCACATGGCTAACCACGGTTTGAGTCCTGGACCTGGTGCCTTGCTTTCTCACTTTACTTCTGTGTGTCCGTCTTTCTCTGGTCAAATTAAGATAAATGAATGAATAAATAAAATTAAATAAATAATTATTTTAAAAAATAGGATAATTAAAGTGCCTACCTCACAGTTGTCCTGACGATTGAGTTAACATAGATAAAATACTTAGAGTATTTATACAATCTGGTATATAGTAAATGCTCTGTGGTAGCTGCTGTTACTATTAAGAAAGGCAGTGGAGGTGGTGATGATGAAAGTGGGGGTGATGGTAATGGTGAAAACAGAGACAAGAATAACAAAGATGAGGGCCAGCAGGTGGTGTTGTGGTTAAGGCGCTGGACTCCCACATGGCAGACTGCAGTTCAAGTTCTGGATCCAGCTTTCTCACTTTCCCTCTCTCTGTGTCTCTCTCTGGTCAAATTGAAAAATGATAGTGATGAGTAAAATAAAATGAAATAATAATTAAAAAAATTGTATGCTAAAAATAAAAAAACAAAGATGAAATTTATTGAGCAAGCCAAGTGGCTTGGTGGTTAAGAAGACTGGATCTGGGATCAGCAGATAGTGTAAGGGTTAGGTTGCTGGACTCCCACATAGTCAACTATGGTTCGAGTCCCAGACCCGGCAGCTTAAAACTCACACTGGGCATGTGTGCATGTGTGTCCAAGATCCAGAGAGCAGAATGGAGGAGAAGGGATTGCAGTGTGGCCATCCTCCCTGGGGATTTCTTGCTTTTTGTCTCTCTGTCTCTCTCTGTCTCTCTGGCGAGCACACACACCTTATAGCAAAAATCTCTCTCTCTCTCTCTCAAAAAAAAAAAAAAAAAAAAAAAAAAACACAACAGGCCTGTTTGCATGTATGCCCCGAATCCTGAAATGAGAGAGAAGTGGAGGAGAGAGGATTGTGGAATGACTATCCCCTGGCAGGAGGGCTGTGCTTTCTCACCTTCCCTCTCTCACTCTGTCTCTAGCAAGCCTATGCACCACTGGCAAATTAAAAAAAAAAAAGAAAAGAAAAGGATACCTATCGAGTACTATGTGCCCTGCACTGTTCTAAACATTTCATGGGAATGTATGTTTAACTCATATCATAACGGTCCTGTGACGTAGCTAATATGACCCCCATTTTGATGAAACTGGGCCAGCTGGTGGTGTCGTAGGTAAGGTGACTGCATCCCCCGTGGTGAACTTTGCAGTTCAAATACCAAATCTATGTTTCTTGAGAAACACACCAGGCACACACACACGTGTGTGTGTGCACCCAAAATCCTAAGAGGAGAATGGAGAAAGGATTGCAGCATGGCCATCTTCCCTGGTTGGGGGGTGATTTCTCACTCTTTCTTTCTGCCCCTCTCCCAGAGAGCACATACAGCCTATAGCAAAAGGAAAGAAAGAGGATGGGGGCAGGCAGGTGGCATGGTGGTTAAGGGCACTGGACTTCCACGTGGCTGACTGCAGTTTGAGTCCATTTTCCCTCTCTCACTCTGTCCCTCTCTAGTCAAATTAAAATAAATAAAGTTAAATAACATAATTTAAAAAAGAAAAAAAAGAAAGACAAAAAGAAGATAAAACTTAGGCACAGAGGGATTAAGATACACAGCCAGAGGTAAACAGCTAGTATGTTTGCTAAATGGTGAGGATGATGGACGGGGGCAGCTACAGGAAGTGCTGTGAACACGTGGAAGCAGGGCCGGGGTGGAGGGGTGGAGGGGAAGATGGTGGGGGTGACCTGGTGGTGATGCTGGTGGTGGTGGTGGTGACAGCAGTGGCAGAGTGCAGGGGCAAAGAAGGCCCTGGAAAGAACACCCCTTGGCCGACTCCCAGCAGGTTTCGGTAGCTGCAGAGGGGAGGTTCTGCCAGGTTTCTCTGGGCAGAGGCTTTCTGTAAGGTTCTGCTCTGAAAGGATCTCATTTTCCCGCAGCGGCTGCAGGCTTTGGTTCCCAGGTAGTGAAGTGGCATGGAAATGGGCAGACTCTTGGGGGCGCTGCGTGGTAGAGGGGTGGGCTGGGGCCTCCCCTTGGTCCTGCACTCCCTCACTGGGATCTGGCACCCTCTGACCTTCTAGCTCCGCTGCATGGCCCAGCCAGGCCTGCATGAGGGAGCAGACAGCGGCAGAGGTGAGCCGCCCACCCCATTACAGAACTCTCGGCCTTGCCTGCCGGTGCCGGCTTCGGCCTGCCCCGCCTGCCGCCGTGCGGAAGAGAAGCCTTAATAGAGAACCCGCCTCTGTGCCGGCGCTCCCGCCCGCCAGCCCGTCCCTATTATCAGCACCATCAACGGCGGCAAATGACACTCTCAGAATCTTGACTCCAATCTGATGCCTGGTCCCGGGGGCCGCGGAGAGGCGCAGGCTGGCCGGGCTGGGGGGCTGGGGGGCTGGGGAGGGGATGTGCAGTAATAGGATGTGGCCGAGGCTGGTCTATTAGCAGCGCGGCAACCGCTGATGAGCCCCCTCCCCAGCCCCTGGGCGTCGCCATCGCGGCTCAGCCAGGCACAGCAAGGGGCCTTGGAGAGGGCGGGGAGGGGACGACGCAGGGGTGGGGCTGGGCCAGGCCAGCCCTACCTAAGTCCAGACTCCAGGCTCCCCTGGAGGGGAAAGTTGGAGAAATGAGATCACTCAGACCCTTCAATCTGACCATGTGTCTAGGGAGGAAAAGGAGTAGGGGAGAAGGGGACTTTTATTTCCCCCATTGCTCCCCAGAGCATCCTCGGGCTCCAGGTCTGGCAGGAGCCTCAAGGAGCAGCCCACTCGGTGACCCTTCTCCAGCCTCTTCTTGAACTCTCTTGGACATGGATGCTCAGCCCCTCCCTGAGTCACCTGTCTCATTGCTCGGCACTTCCTCATTTGGAGTCCTGATTGGCCTTTCTTGGGACCAGAGTCCTGAGACCCCTTAGAGGCAGTGACCCCACAACCAAGGCAACCTCACAGAAGGTGGGTCTCAAGTCTGCTCACTGGGGCCATCGCAGATCTCCTGGCCTGTGGGGGGGAGGGTTGTAGGAGGCAGGGGGGAAGACGGATGGACCCTCTGCAGGGCTGTGGAGAGGTGGAGGGGACAGTGGGCAGAGCCCTGGGTGAATGAAGGACAACTGGGTTCCAGCTACTCCATCAGCTGCTTTCCCTGGCCTTCCTCCCCCTTCCCCATTCCACCATGGGTCTGGGGGGGGGGTAATCTGTAGTCTAACTAACACCCCCCACCCACACATACAAGCACCAAGGGCCTGAAGGACCTGAGGCACAGAGTGGAAAGTGGTTCTGGGCCTGGCTGTGTGTGCTGGGGCACAGGAGGAGGGGTTGGAAGATGGCTCTGTCCTGTCCTGAAGGATGCCTCGCAGGGTAGGAGCCTGAGCACTCAGGCCAGCTGGACGGGGTTCCCTCCTGGGCTTTGCAGCAAAGGGGGCCTAGGCCAGCCTGAGCAAGGACCCGTGGGCCAGGCCAGAGTGGGAGGAGAGGAGCGGAGACCTGGCTCACAAGCCTTCCCCAGTGCCTGCCTGGGTCCTGGTCTACCATGGCAGTGACCTCCATCTGCTCTGCCTACTGCCCCCACCATGCCCCATCACCCAGAGGCCACGGATGTCCAAGCTGTTTGCCTCTGCTGAGTGGCCACCTTCAGCGCCCCCCGCAGAGGCCTGGCCATCAGTCACAGGCTGGCAATGCTGAGGGCCATGTGTGCAGGGCTGGGTGTGGGCTCCACTCGGGGCCTCCCTCGGGGGCCTCTGTCTACTCTGCCCCTGCCCTGTCCCCTTTGCTCTTCCCCAGCTCACCTTTGCTCTCCCTCACCTGTGCCCACTCTCCTTTTCCCCATCTCCTGTGTCCACTTCACCTGTCCTGTTTGCTGTCTCCTTCTCCCCTGTTCCCCTCTGATAAGACCCCTTTCTCTTTCTTCTTCAGACTCCCCACACTTCTTCCCCAGCCTCTGGGTCAGCTGGCCTGGCCCTGCTTCTCCTGCGTTTCTCTCCCGCTCTGCGCCTTAAGGGCTGAAAGGCTCCATCTCCACAATGACCCCTCCCTCAGCCAGGCCATTTCCTTTTCCAGTCAGCTGCCGTGGGGACTTGGGACCCCTCCAAGACAGGGTAGGTTCTTTGACCCAACCAAGGGCATCTAGAGGTGAGAGAGGTCTTGCATAATGGGGCGGGGGTGGTGTCCATAGAGATCATGGCTGGGGCTCAATGGGAAAAGTGCAGTTTTGAAATCAGACAGCAGGGGGCCCTCAATCCTTGGTGACGTCTGGTTTGTCTCTATTCTCAGAACTCACACCTGGAATTACCCAAAGGGGCAGGTATTGGGTACACATGGGTGGGAACCCTAGAGGACCCTCAGTAGGGGTGGGCTTTGTTCCCGTTTGAAATCGGCTCTGGGTTGTTAACTTTTTAAAGAAACTCATCCATTCTGTGAGTAACTTCTCTATTTGAAATCCTGCAAGAGATGAATGTGCTTGGGTTTGAACCCCTGGGGGAGAGGAAGGAGGAAGAGATATTGTGCATTTCTGGGTAGGGCATCTCTCCTGTCCTCATCCTCAGGGAGCTGGTATGCCACGGCTTAAATGGTGCCATTTTGGAGGCGATAAGGCCTAAGAGTTTCCCTCCCAGCTCCTCAAGAATGCTCCCCCCCCTGTCTGAAGACAGTGCCCCCTCCACAGGGCTCTCACACCCACACCAAGCTGGGATGAGAGGAGCCCAAGGAGTTCCCCACAGACCTCCTGTTTGGTGCTCAGTGCCACAGAGGAGAGGGGTGGCTCTTCCCTGTGTGACAGTGTGACAACGGGTACAGTCAGAGTGTGTGCCTGTGTATGCACAGGTGGATGTGGGCATAAAGAGAGAGAGAGAGAGACCGAGACTTGTGCTCTCAATGACTCCTGGGGGGGTGCAGAAGCGACTCCCTATCCACACTCACACTCTTACTTTGGGAAGGGGCTGAGTCTGGATATGAAATCGGAGCCTTTCAGATAGCCCTGAGACCTGGGGTGGGCAGGGTGAAGGCCTGGTGCAGTCACACCAGGGTCCACAAACACCTTTCTAGGCCTCCTCTATGCTGGGAACTGGGATGGAGAGCCTCAGCATACCCCCCCACCAGCAGGCCATGGGAGGTTGGTAAATATCGTAATCAGATTAGTGGAGTGGAGACGGCGGAGCCTATGGTGGGAAAATGCTCTGGGCTGGTCCGACCCCCACCCTTCTCCTGGGAATCCAGCCCTTTTGCCCTGTCCAGCCCCTCTGTTGTGGGCCTCAAAGCCATCCTGGCTCCTCAGTAGCCTCTGCTGGCCTGGTGGCACCTCCCCCTTACCCCACCAACACCTGGCCCTCTTTGGGCCTGGTAAGATCTCTGCACCCTGGGTCTCCTCAGCCTAGGGGAGAGATGGGATACAGAGAGCTCAGCCTTATTAACACCCCCTTCCCCAGAAAGCTGGTCCCTGAGCCCAGCAGGCCCCCTGCCCCTTCCTCTGGCCATTATGTTACTCACCTGTGAGACTGAATGAAGTCCTGGGAGTCCAGGGTGCTTACAGGTGAGGGGGGGCGTGGTCTAATCAAGGTTGAAACGGAATCACTTTGCTCCTCAGTCTTCTCCACAGCCTCGCTGACACAACACTGGGCACGCGGGGGACCAGGAAGCCTGGTCAGATGGAACAGAGTGGGGCAGAGTGAGCCAGACATGGAAGGGCAGCAGCATTGGGGAGCATAGGGACTGGGGCCCAGGGGCCTGGGGTGGGAGCTTGGGCAGGGGAAGCTGGAGGGCTGTGAGGGGAGAGTTAGGGATGGAGGTCAAGAATCATGAGAGTGGAGCCTGTGACTGAGGGCCTGGGGGTCTGGGTTGGGGCATTGGGTGAGAAATTAGGGTCAGGAGATTGGGGGGGGGGTCAAAGGGTTTGGGTCTGGAGTTTTGAGGAATAGATGATATTGGGGGACTGATGATTTAGGGGCTGATAATTAAGACCTGGGGTTTTGGGGGTTCTAGGGTGTCAGGGCCTGAGGAAAAATGGCTGAGGTGTTTGGGGCAGGAGAACCAGGGAGCCAGCAAAGGTGACTGTGGGGAAAGGAAGAGAAACCCTCACGGATGGAGAAGGCTGTCCTGTGGATGGACGGGATGGAGTACGGAAGGGTCTCAGGCCAGGCCTCTCTCAGCCCCTGTGGCCGTGCTGGGGCCATCGGGGCGGGCAGCGGGCCTCTCCTTGTCGGGCTGTCAGAGCGGGTTAGGCTCGGGGAATTGGTTCTCTGGATCATCTCCCGGGAGCCAGCCCCTCCTGGCAGCTTTGTTTGGCGAAAGCGCAGGGATTAGCAGGGCTGCCCCCACACCACCTCCCGGCCAGCTCCTGGTGCTTTCATCCCTGAAGGTCGCTAAAGCCGCAGTGCTTTGAGATTAGGCCCCACAAAGGGGCCCCTTGTGCTCCAGCCAAGCCATGGGGGCAGAGAGGGGAGGGGGGGTCCCAAGAACTCAGCGCAGGACAGGACGAGCCCCTGAGACAAATCCTTCTCTCCCTCCAGGCACATCCTGAAGGATGCCCCCTGACCAGAGGCTGAAGACCCCTCCCACCTCCCTGTCCGTAGGTCAGAGACGGTCCCCAGTGGAGCCTGTGAGGGAGCGCCCCGCGTCTAGCCTGCGTCCTCTCGCACACCAGCGCCCACCTGTGGTCACCTCAGGGTGGAGTGGACGTGGGAGTAAGGCAGAGAGGACCATGCCGGGCTGGGGCAGGGTAGAGGCTGGAGCAGGTCTAAACCTTAGACCAAGACATACCAGTCCAGCCAGGGCTTGGGGAGACCATCCAGGGCCGGGGAAAGGGAAGCACTTGTCTTGGGTCACACCCAGCTGTTGGCAGAGGAATGGAGTATGGGTCCTTTCACCAAGTATCTATGCCCAGGCAACAGGTCAGCTGGCATTCCTGGTGGGGAGGGCGTGATTTTGTGCTTCCTGAAGAGACTGGTGCTTTACACATCTGGATCTCATGGGCCAGCAAGAAAAGTGTTTCAAATGTGGGTTCCGGCATAAAGTTGCCAGCTATTAATTTTTCCATATAAGGGCACAGAGGGAAAACTACCAACTGCTGTCAGCATCATTTCATAAAAGAAAGGGTATTTTAGTATCAAAAAAGTAGAAAAGACATAATCCCAGAATAGAGAAGCTAGAGCTTCAAATTGAATAGATATAGCTTTATGAAAAAATTTCCAACAGAAGCCTTGTTTTCCTTCTTTAGTGGTGTTTGGATGCAAATGTCTTGAGATTTCTAGACCAAGTAACCTTGGAGGAGGTACCTGGCCCAAGGGTGCTGAGGCCCCTAGTTCTCCAGACTGGAGCGTTGCCTGCTCCTTCATGCCAGGGGTGGGGGGCGGGGGCTAGTTGTTTTAGGCTGGGAGAAGGGACCCCGAGACAGGGCTGCTGGTACAGGGTCTCAGCTGAGTGGGCTCCTCATCGCCAAGGAGACTTAGGAAGAGGAGGGGGAGAGGGTAGGCCTGACTGCGGTTGGTCGGTCGATAGAGGAAAATTTCTTCCTGTCCCCTTGCTCATAAAATGTTTGTGGCCGACATATTGCACAACATTCCCAGAGAGGCCACAAAGGCAGTGCTGGACTGGCGGGGTCAAATGGAGCTCATGCAGCCCAGCCCCTCTGCTCAGACCCCAGCTGCATCAGCCCCTAGGGCTGCCGATAGGGAGGGACCCAAGGCACTGGGATGGGGTGGTGTGTATGTGATAGACACCTGAGGGATGGCAAAGGTGCTCAGAAAATCCCTTGGGAGAAAGCGTCGACCCCAGGGAGGGGGCTGCCAATGAGAAGTAAGAACTGGTTAGCTGATACTCATACGGCATTTACCACATACCAGACACTGCTAAATATGAGCTCATTTAGTCCTTGTAACAAGCCTAGGCAGGAAGTATGATCGCTCACCCATTATACAAATAAGAAAACTGAGGCACAGAGGTTAAATGACTTGTCCAAGGGCACAGTTATAAGTAGCAGGGCTTGGATTGGAACCCATGCAATCTGGTGCCAATGTCCACTCCTTTTATTTACCATGTGTGCTGTACTGCTAGACTGTGGTCCTAAGCAAGGTCACCTCTGAGCTCCCACTGTCACTAGCCATGCCCTCCCTACACCACGATCACCCTATAGTTTCCTGGGAGTTAGGAATCACTGGGAGTTGTTTATCATCTTGTAGACACTGGGTTGAATGAAAGTGTTCCCTTGCCTAGTTGTGCTTTAAAAAAAGTATGTCTGGGCCGGCAGGTGGTGTGGTGGTTAAGGATGCTGGATTCCCACATGGCCGACCGCAGCTCGAGTCCTGGGCCTGGCACCATGCTTTCTCACTTTCTCTCTCTGTCTGGCTCTTGCTCTGTCTCTCTCTGATCAAATTAAAAATAAATAAATAAAGTAATTATTATTTTCAATAAATAAAATGAAAAAATTAAAAAAGTATGTCTAAGGCCAGCAGGTGACACGGAGGTTAGGCACTGGATCCCACATGACCATCTGCATGATTTGAGTCCCAGACCCAGTGGCTTGAAAAAGCATACCCAGAGTGTGTGCGCACGTGCACACAATCCCAAGAGAGTGGAGAAGAGATTGTGGCATGGCTGTCCCCCCTGAGGGGTGATTTCTCACTTTCTCTCTCTCTGGTGAGCACAAGTACCCTATAGCAAAAATAAATACATAAAGAAAGAAAGTCTAGGGCCAGAAGGTGGCGTGGAGGTTAAGGCAGCTAAATCCCACATGGCTAATGGCATGGTTCAAGTCCTGAGCCCTACAGCTTGAAAATCATGCCAGGCTTATATGCATGCATGTCCAGAATCCCAAGAGAAGAGTGGAAAAGAAGAGTTTGCATCATGACCATCCCCTTGGTGGCATGCTTTCTTACTTTCCCTCTCTCTTTTCAGTGAGTGCACACATTCTATAGCCAAAAAAAAAAAAAAAAAAAAAAAAAGTCTGTCTACCAATTCTTTGATATACCTTCCTTTGAGAAGTGGAGCTTAATTCACTTTTTCTTGAATGTGAGTTGGCCTGTGTTTTGCTTTTTTTTTTTTTTTTTTTTTTTTTTTTTTTTTTTTGAGAAGTTTTTGCTATAGGGCACATGTGCTCACCAGAGAGACAGAAAGCGAGAAATCACCCCCCAGGGGGGAAGGCCATGCCATAATACCTTCTCCTCCATACTCCTCTCAGGATCTTGGGCACACACGCACACGTGCCCAGCGTGAGTTTAAGCCACCAGGCCTGGGACTTGAACTGTAGTTGATTACATGGGAGTCCAGCAATATAGCCATTAGGCCAACTGCTGGTCCCTGATTTGCTTATAGTAAACAGAATATGGCAGAAGTGAGGAAATGTCATTTTTAAGAACAGGTTATGAAAGATGACAGCTTCTGTCCTCTGTGTCTTACTCTTTCTCTCTCAGATCCCAGTCACCATAGAAGGAAGTTCAGGCTATCCTGCTGGAGAGACCACAGGAAAGAGAACTGGGACACCCCAGCTGACAGCTGGCATGGACTGCCAGCCTTGTGAGTGAGCCTTTCTGGAAGAGAACCCTCCAGCCCAAACCAAGGTGTGAGATGACAGAGCCCCGTCCCACAGCTTCTCTGCAGCCTCACGAGAGACCTGGAGTCGGAACTGCTCAGCTAAGCCACTCCTGGCTTCCTGACCCTCCCCAACGTGATATAATCAATGTGTGTTGGAAGCCATTGAATTGGGGATACATTTGTTATGCAACAAAGAATAACTAGCATGCCTGACTGGTCTCATAGTCTGGGATCTTGGCATTAGAGCTTCGCCCTGTGGTGGGTTACGTTGCTGTTTCCCTCATGACTCTCCAACCCAGAAGAAATAGTGATTAGGCGAACGCTGATCTGCTGATTCAGATGACATCTCCAGGCTCTTTAGGCGATGCCATTCTGAGAACGCTATGTGGCCACTTAATCATTCTCAGCTCACCTAGGGCCAGGCCAGGGGTGGTCACCAGTGAAAAGCCTCGGTGGAGTCATGTATATAACTTCACAGCTTTCCTGTATGGTTGCTTCTCTCCCACCAAAACCACTCCTTGCTTTTGTCGACAGCAAGGAGTCAGGGCTGTCGTGGGGATGAGGGATTGAGGAGTGCGGGCTCTGGCCCAAGTAGGGTCAAGTGTCCATAGATCCCATCTGACACTCCTGGGCTGGCCCCATTCTCTGCCCTATAGTGGTCACAGCTGCATTTGTGGGACTCCCTCAGCATCTTTCAGTCTCCTTCAGAGTTGCCACCCTTAGCTGTCCACTGACACAGCATCAGAAATTAGCATAACGTGGGACCAGTAGTTAGCGTAATGGCTATGTCACTGGACTTCCATGTAGTAGACCACAGTTCGAGTCCTGGACCCGGTGGCTTAAATTCACACTGGGCACGTGTTTATGCATGCCCAAGATCCCAAGAGGAGAATGGAGGAGAAGGAATTGCAGCATGGCCATCCCCCCTGGGGGGTAATTTCTCGCTTTCAGTTTCTCTGTCTCTCTCTGTCTTTCTGGCAAGCGTGCACACCCTATAGCAAAAACTTCTCCAAAAAAAAAGAAAAAAAAAGAAATTAGCATACTGTGCCCATACGCATCTCATTCCGTGTGAGTGTGAGTGTAAGTGTGAGGGGGTGAGGTGGGAGATATCTGCGCGTCCTGTGTGCTGGGACCTTCACAGAGCATGTATTTGTGTGCCTGTGCATTTGATTTGACTCGTGGGTTTCTGGGTGAGGAGGAACGTGTGTGATGTTACGATTCTATGTACATGGGGTAAAGTGTAGACATGTATGAGAATACGTGTATCTGCCTGTGATGGCTTTTTCAGGGTGGGGG